>CM070505.1:52610945-53210945 GCA_036346375.1 Guadua angustifolia
TTGTAAAAGTGGTTTATTTCATGTGTTCATCCTTGTTCATTTTTAGTCTAGCTATTAAGTTAAGTATCATGTAAAGAACATGTAATTATCTTAATTTGCATGAATAATATATATTTAATTATTGTGTCAAAAAACTCCGTAGTTCTATATATTTTAATTGTCAAAATCTATATAAAAAATAAAACCCTCGAAAACATATTCTATATTGAATATAATCAAGGGCAATTGGGTCGTGCATCAACGTCGACCAAGGATATAAAGAAGGGCGCATGCAAAATTGAGCTCAAGATTGCCTTTTATTCTTTGAAACTTGTAAAAGTGGCTTATTATTTCATGTGTTCATCAACTTGACCATTTTTAGTCTATTAAGTTGTATTTTTACGTAAATGAACCAATTATCTGAATAGTCCATGAATAATATTTATTTAATTATTCAAAAACTCTTGTAGTTCTATTTATTTTAATTATCAAAATCTATATCAAAAACCCTCTGAAAACATATTCTATTGAATATAATTATGGCTTTTGTCTTTGGGTCTCTTCCAAAATGGTTAACCGCGGGAAACCTTGCGGTTGGTAACACCAGCTTGGAAAACTCAGGGTTGAACCCGCTGTAAAACCGGCGGTTGAGGCCCTTGGATACCCGAATATATAGTTGCTTAAGGGTTTAAAACCCCGGTTTGAAGCTTTGCATCCCGATCGATGTCCTTTTCTCGCATGTAATCAGGAAGAAGCAAAAAGAAAATCGTAAGGAAAATCTTTATCCGGATGAACGGACATGCGGGTATTAGTTAAAATTTTCTCTGAATTTGTAACTAAATTGGGTTTTGTCTTTTACTCAAATTCGTTATAAGTCTAAATGCATGCAACAAGTTTTGTAAATTAGTAAAATTAATACCTTCCATTAAATTTTATGAAATTTTATAAATGAATTTATACTGTTAAAATATTCAAGGAAAGTTCAAACTTATGAATTTTGCAGCTCTCAAACTATCGTTCAAAAATGCGAAATAAATTTTATAAATCTTATAAAATGCTAAACTAATTATCTGGAAGTTTTCATGAATTACAATTAGTTTGATTTGTCGATTTTTTTGAATGTGTGTTTACGTTGTTTTTTGGGTTTATTTGGTTCTTTGCCTATTCGCGTAGGCGTTGGTGTGTGACGGTTTGAGGATCAAGCTCGGACCAAGACTCATTGCTTCGAACAAATTATGCTTTGATCATTTTGCTCCTATGATTTTAAATGTTATGTTGATTTAAATTATGCATGCTAATTTAATTATAAAGTGTTCAAGTAATTTGGGATTAGATAATTACCACTTGATATTGTCACCTTGTCCATAGTATTTGTATGTCACTAAATCATTTGTCACCCTAGGTTGGATTTTACATCGGCCTATACTAGTCCCAGATTGGGGTAATTAGAACGTGTTAGTTTGTAGCCATGCTACGAATCAATGACACGTGTTGGAAATAAATCGAATATTGACTATTGAATTATAGAACATGTTTTGAAAGAATGTGACATGTGTTATTGAAAAGATGATGACGTGGTGCATGGTAACCAAGGGTGGGAAAATGGTTTAGGCTGGGGCAAGTGGCAAGATGTTCGTGGTGGGCTAGATGTGGCATTTGGGCGTCCATTTGGATTTGGTTTTTATTGACATGTTGACATGATGAGTTTTTGGGAAGTCTTGCCTCGGTCAATTAAGGACTTAACCTTGCGAGCCTTTGACTGAGTCATTCATACAACCACAAGTTCGGAATGGGGCGGACCTAGTGGAAATTGTGAAATCTATTCTTGATCTTTTCGTGGTGGGTGAGTCCAGTGTCTTGGGTAGTAAAACTCACGGGCAAGAGGGCCACGATGTTAACATCCACATGTTGAAACCTTGGAGGCGTCTTGGGTTTAGACGGATCCTTGGAAAGGCTTTGTTATAGTCGCTCGCCTTTGTGGTGTTTTTGTATCTTGTGGGTAAAGTGTATAACCTCTCTGAGTGTACAAACTATTGAATAGCCGTGTCCGGTATTGGACATTGTTGGGATTACAGTCAAGGTTAGACTTTATTAAAAATGTGGTTGGGTTTAAAGATGAAGTTGATGAAAGTATGAATTAGGATGTGGAAATGCTTTTACTTAACGGAAAAGTTGTTGTTAATTCTACTTGTTTTTTCTTTGCTTTTGAATCTACTTATGTACTTGTTAAATCTTTTTATTGCAAATCAACCTTTAAGCCATTCCATTGGAATAAGCCTAGCATGAACATATTAGGTTGCATTAATGCATAGCTTGTTGATCGGTTGTGTACTCACCCCTATAATCACAACATCGAAGATGAAGAACATAGCGTTTGAGGAGGAAAAATGCGAAGGCTAACTAGGAAAAACTCTCGGTTTTGTGGCCCAGGGCTCCACAATTTATTTCTTCTTGTTTTGTTTACTTTGAACTCGCCTGCGTGGCAATAATGTAAGGTGACCTTAAGGTCTTAACAATTTAATTTGAGATAAATACCTTATTGTTATTATTTCCAGTATGTGTGATGGTATTCATCTCTTTTGTCTGTGAGCACAGCGTGATCTGGGGTGTATCTGCAGTGTTAATTCAAATTGGGGGGATCGACCCATGGCGATGTAAATAACCCGTTAGCTCCTTTTGGATCTAGACTATTATTCCTATTTACATCGGCCGTGGCCGCGTAAATAACCATTTTTCCGACACCAACATAAATAAGGGCTATTTCGCCTCGGTTTATGGCGGCCTATTTCGGCATCCGGCGTAAATTATATTCGTCGGCTTTTGCCTTTTCGTCGACCGGCGGCGTAAATTCAAATCTGTAGTTATCGAATAGATAGGATATATTGGTGCGCTTGTGGCGGATCGGCGAGCTCGGCGAAGCCAACTCTTGAGCAATAGTTTTCATGCTATTGCTATTATCGACGAGGGTAGTAACCAAACCCGATGGTGATTGATTAATGCATGATGTCGATTGCCGATTATAGCGATAATTTGGCCGTGTGGCATGTATTGTCTTCAAGCCCTTGGTGATTCTTGTTATTGAGAGGATTGGCGTTGGGAGTGGTTTTTGGGTGACACCACGTTGGGTTTTGGTAGCAACCCAACATCATCTACTCCAAAATTTTGATCTTCAATTTCTTTGCGTTGCTCTAGCGTCAAATCATCCAATGTGGGGATGATTATGGCCTCGATGTTGAGATCAGGTGGAATCGACTTGCACGATGAACACATCTTCTTGTCCCACTAGGCGTGCTAAGAGTGTGTTGGTGTCAAAAACTTGAAATCGGTTTTGAGCTCTGACACACTAGATGAATACTTGGTTAGCGTGCCAACCGATTTGACCCCTCGATGAAAAAAGTATAAAGTTCCTCAAAGCCAATTTGTGAGGCAATTGGCTTGATCTATTAAAAGCTGATTAAGCGAGAATGGATGGTAATTCTAATTAGCGATTAAGGCTAATAAGAAAAAGGAAGATACTACGAAAAAGTCGATCGTAGCAAATCGGAGAATTGAACCTAGGGCGTAATTTCGAAGATCGGCGGGATGTGCAACTTTATTAATCAAGATCAAATTACAAAAAACTAGATTACAAAACTACTCCTAGTTGGGAAAGACAAAAGTATCGTGGGGATTGTGTTGATTGTTGTTTTTCTCTTGGCCGTGGTCCATCTTTTATACTTGTTGTCGAGGTCCTATTACAACACATTACAGTATGATCCATTAGCCCTTATCGGAGGGTTTTCCTAAAAACTCTTTACTATAACCAAAATCTTTCCGTGACGTTGGTTACTATTTGCTGACCATATCTTGCCAATTTTGACTATATCTGTTAAATTTGCATGCAAAAATATCTTACCCAATTTTAGCTAATTCTATAATTTTATTCCATCACAATGGGGCTGAAACAAATCAGTCACGGACACAAACCCCAAGAAGAATTGAGAATAGCAAAGGACAGGTAATGGGAGGTCAAATACCATTCGTTCATCGCCTAAAAGGAGACAAAGGTATGCACCCCAAATGAATTGATACACATTTCAGCTCAAAATTCTATGGATAGATATAGTTTACAAAAAGCATATGCTTTACATGTACCAAGGAACGAACACGAACCCGACCTCTATATAACGAGAAACTGTACATGCTATGTACTGCAAGGTAGCCCTGCTCTGCCCCAAGGTAAATAGTATGGAGGCACAAACTCAAAACTGTACTTTGCTATTGTAACAAGTCTCACTTGTGGTGCTGTGGCCTGATGAGGACATCACTTCTATGGATCTGTCCATCTACAATCAATTTAAACCCGTTGCGATTATACAAGAACCGGTTATTAGCCCATCTGACAGTTTAATCATCGGTGAATGCATTCCGCCTCCCCATTAGTAATAATATGAATGGGATCTTTTAATCTTGTGATGATTTGATTGTCTTAGAACCATGGAGAAGGACCCTTGTTGATGAGGACATCACAACCGGATACCCCTGCCCTTCTTCCCCTCCCCCCCGTAATTTGTTTGGCCTTCCCTTTCTCGGCGCTGGAGGCTTAATCCGGAAGCCCTTTTCACCCACCTTTGCTGGACCAGCACGTCAAGATCATCCACGAGGACAGCCCGCGCCAAGGAAGGCCCAAGATCAAGCCTAATTCGTCGACAAGTCCGGTTCGGCCATCCGAACAGCATACTTCAAATGGACATAACTTGGGTTCCCGGACTCCGTTTTCAGTGTCGACCACCCGTTTGAAAGCTTAGGAGATAAGCTTTCTAATGGATCTAACCTCACGTCCAAATTCCTCCTCAAGGCGGAAATCACCGAACAATCTCATGAGACAGAAATTCCGGTCTTTGTTCACCTCACTTTTGGCCTATGGCCCATGTATCTTAGGGTTTTGGTAGCCACAGTTTTGGCTGCCCTACACCTCCGGCCGCCGCTATATATTTTGCCGTTCTTTTATGATTGGGTTTTTTTATTTGATAGTTTAGCCATTGCTACTATTTTGAGTCTTCGAAGTGCTCCAAACCCCTAAGCTCCTTATTTGAACTCCACATTATCAATCCTTCATCTTTATTTGCAATTTCAGATTGCCTTTACCTTTGTTCTTGCTTGTTCGGTTGCATGAAATTGAACCTCGTGTTCGGGTTGATGTAAGCAGCAAGATCAATAACTCTTGGTTGGTTTAGCGATTGCTAAAGCGCCCGTTTCGTTGTGTCGGATCGTAAAGTCAATTCCTCTAAATCAAAGTTATCACTCTCTGAAGATCGGGACCCAAAGTCACATCATGGCCTGTGCGACTCACTCTACAAGGGCTACCAACTTCATATGTTGATATCGTTGGAGCTAAGATCAACATGTTCCGTTTTGCGCACTATGAATGCTGATAAGAATGCCACCCACTAGGATTTGCAGGAGCTGACGGTGGAGCAGGAGCTGAGGATAGTAGCCGGACCAATGCTAGTTGAGGTGGGGGCGCTGTGAGGGGTAGGTGAGCTTTGATGAAGAGCTCTCAATGAGACCCGCAACTCCAACAGCAGAAGATTGTGCATTGGATGGGAGGAACAGATCGTGCTTCTGGTCCTTGTAAGCACTTCAGACCTACAATGAAAACAAAAATCTTATTCAGCACAAAAGTTTTCATTTTCTTTTTTTTTTTATTGAATTATTCATCATGGTACCAACTTGACTAATCATCAACTAGCCTACTACTACATGCTGGCTACTTCTGCTACTTTACCTTCTTGCTACTACTCCATGCTGCTGCTACTGCCACAAGAGCAAAATAGAGCAGCAAAAATAGAGTGAAGGAGGAGACCCGAAAAAAATGATGTGAAGGGAGAGGGGGAACTTAAAAGTGCAGGTGATGCTTGCCAACGGTGGCCGGAGCCAAAGACGAAAAGGGCCATCGCCATCAATAGCCCCATCGGTAGGACCATCGCGGTCCAACCCTGTGCGGCTCCTCATTCTCCTCCTCCTACTGCTGACTGGAAGAGGAAGAGGGGTAGCACAAGCGTACGATAGGGCAGGGGTCGTGACTATCAAGATCTCTGAAGACTGAGTTCCAGTTTCTGAAGACGAAAACACAGTAAAAGTTAGCAGCTGGGAAAAACACTTTGGCAATTTCGGCTAATGAGGAATCGACAGCTATGGAATGAGACGGATGTTAATCAAGACATCTGACTATCAATGATTCTTTTAGATCAACAGGACATCCAAATCAGATGCCCCGTTTCATTACTGAAACCAAGTATATCAGTTAAAGCTCATACAAAAAAGACTCAAGTAATCATCCCAAAACAGCCTACACAAGGCTGCTAAAACAGCAAAACAGCCAAGCAACTAAACATCGTCAGCCAATCTAGAACATCCGGAAACACCATCCTTAACTGAACTAAAGACAACACTGCAAAACTTCTCAACAAAAAACAACTAATTTTTGTCATCCAGTAGCCTGTTAAGGAAAATTGAAAGCCCAACGCCTCAGAATTGACCAGCCTGAACCTCAACTCTTACTCACTGTAGAGCCGAAGGTCCAGGAGCCAACTGAAAAAGGGCCTGCATCTTTGATTTTCCAGCATTTTGCAAAACTTCTCCAACAACCATAGTAGACATCATCTCTTATGCACTCCAAAACTCAAAAAGATAGCTAAGCTCACACACTTAAAACAAGGCATCCTCAACTCCAGTACATATCCCCCAAGACCAAACATCCTCAACAACGATCAGGAAAGACCGTGAGCCCAGTCCACTACCAAAACAAGGAAACAGAAAACACTCAACCAATTAGATTACTAATGTAAAGACCACGAGCCTTCAGCTCAAGCAAAATATTTTCTTCCGGCCCCACTTGCCGCCACTTTCCTCCGATGAATTAAACCCTCATCTCCATGGGGTGACCCGGCGTAACCTCAAGGCCCGCAAAACTGATCCATCTTGACCACCATATCGTCCTTACAGTGGGCTCCAATCTTCGTCCAGATAGCATTTTCCTCCAAATTGTTTTGACACTTATCCACCGACAATGAAAAATCAAGTTATTTCTAACATTCCAAAGGCTCCATAAAGCAGCAGCACAAATAGAATTTAACGCAGCATTTTCCTTATTGCTAATCCAAAAAGCGAGCCCGATTCATAGTTATAACCAATATTCAGCTCAAAAAATTACTAATCAAGTTCGGATATTTTTCCAATCACACACTCAAAGAAAAGGTGCATCAGACTCGGCTCATCACACTATCAATGATTCTAAATAATGATTACCCTGTAGTAGTTAACTTTTGCCATTTGCTTCAGTTTACTTTTATTAGCGTTACTCTCCTAAGTTAGTAAATGGGGAGTTGCTGTAAGAAAATGGGATGTCTAAAACCAGCTCATGGGAAAAATGGAATGCTATGATGATTCCGGATCTCCTAGTGTTGTTCTTTAGTTGCTAGTATCCTGGTTTCTCCTCTTCTAGTGCTGTTTTGTAGTGATTGCTCTCTGTTGTCGTGTGGATTCTATTTGGAGCCTGATATTTTGGTATCAGAGCATCGTTCTTCCTCGATCGGTTCAAGGTGGGATCAGGGCTGGCTTAGCCGTAAATCCCTCAATTCAGCGAAAAATCGAGTTTGGCGGCCAAGGTGAGGTCATCGAAAATATGGGAAATGAAGTTCTAGAAATGGACCATTGGGAAGAGTTTGGAAAGATCCATCAACGATTATCAGATTTGGAGGCTTAAAGTGATGTAGCCAAAATCAAGGCTCTCCGATGGGAAGGTCTAATTAGATGGGGAATCTCAGGAAAGCACATGCGGCCACCATTCGAAAAAAACTTCATCTCGACTCTTAAGTATTGGATTTCAGGTGACTTGCTTCTCCTATTTCTTTTGTGCAGAATCCAATGTTTGGGGCAGAAACTCTCGCAGTCAGTTCTACCAACCTGCCCATATTCATGCCGGCTATTAGAACCACAGCTCAAGTTAACCCTAGAGGAATAGGAGCCATAGGACCAATTTCAAGCTGGACTCCTTGATACCTCAGCAACCTCAGGCTCCTAATTGGGTTTCATTATGAGTTTCACACCAACAAATGGAGTATCATGCACAAATGCCAACCTACAACCACCCAACTTTGGTACAAAATTATCCTTCGATAACAATGGCCAACAATGGGGCACACTTCCCAGGAGTGCAAATGCTGGATGCACAAAGGAATGGGTATTGGGGTGAATACAGTGGATCACAACACTATGCAAAGGCTATGATTAAGGGACCCAAACTGGAATTGAGCTAGTTTTCAGGGATAATCCATTGAACTGGGTAGAACAATGTGAGAATTTTTTGAGATGGCAGGAACACCAAGAGAACAATAGCTTCCCCAGACACTTGATCGGTAGAGCTAGTACTTGGTTTAAAGGAATAGGAATCCTGGCAAATGACGAACTGGCAACAGTTTGTGTCAATACTTTGTGACAGATTTTCTGAAGCAAGTTTGCACATGAAGCAGTTGAAAATTGCAAGGCATCAAACATCTGAGCATAGTAGGGAAGTATATTGATTATTTTGATAAGTGTGTGGAGTTGGTCAAAAGACCATGCCTATTTACAGGAGACATATCTATTGAGCTATTTTTTGGAAGCTTGTTTATTTAGAAGAAAAGGCAGCTATAGCCAAAAGGGCTAATCACCTGAGTGCACACCCAAAGCCTAAATCATCCCCAAGGTAAACTAATTCCAGAGTGCTCACGGCAGAAAAGGAGGAAAATCAGAAAAAACCAAAAACCCATAAAAACTTGATGGCATTACAGGAGCCATGGACCCCATGGCATAACAAAATTAAGATCAGGAATGCTCTTCACACTTTACTGATGCAAGGAGGAGAAACTTGTCAGTAAAGAAAATGCCACTGAATTGGCAGGATTTGTCATTGCACCTGGCAGTCCAGTAGACTCAACTAAAAAAGAACAAGAAGGCCAACTCATGTTGATTTCATCTTACGCAGTACATGGTATGTCAGGTCCAGTGATGTTCTCTCTGGTTGTGCACATTGGAAATAAACGGTCTGCAGCTTTGGTGGACAGTGGGAGCACTAATTCATTCTTGGACTATGACTATGCAGTGAAGAATGGGTATTCTTTGAGATCTATGCCTCTTTAGAAAGTAATAGTGGCGGGGTGGAGAACTGGCATCTGATGCTGAAGTAGACAAACTACAGTATGAAATCCATTACACCTATTTTACTACCACTTTCAAATTGCTAAAGTTAGGAAATTATGACATCATATTAGGAGCAAACTGGATCTATGATCACAGCCCAATTGAACTTGATCTCAAGAAAATTGATAATTGTTACCAAAGAAGGAAAAGCCATCTAGTTTAAGTATTACACTCAACCCGAATGATTACAACCTCAATGCTGAATAGTTTCAGAAAATGGTTCAGGCGAGAGTAAGAGGGTTTCTCATTCAAGTTAACCTATTGGATATGAAAAACTTCCGAAACCGGACACTTCCAAAATTGTGGAAATATTGGGATGCTATTTAGATGTTTTTGCTGAAATGGATGGACTACCACCTAAAAGAGAATGTGATCATTCTATTCACCTGAGACTAGGAGCTGAACCACCTAATCTAAGGCCTTATCAAGTACCACACCATCAAAGGAATGCTTTGGAAGAAATAATCAAAACCCTATTGAAGTCAGGTGAGATAAGACCTAGTGCTAGTCCTACTCCTCTCCTATAGTTATGGAGAGAAAAAAAGATAGAACGGAGAATGTGTGTGGATTTTAGGCAACTGAATTCTTTGACTATTAAGAACAAGTTTCCAATGCCCGTGATTGATGATATATTAGATGAACTACATGGAGCAACAATATTTTCCAAACTGGACATAAGGTCAGGGTACCATTGAATTCACATGAAGGGAAGATATACCCAAAATGACTTTCAAAACTCACTTGGGATATTATGAGTACACAGTAATGCTATTTGGACTATCTAATCCTCCTCCAACCTTTCTAGCTTTAATGAATCATGTTTTTGCTGAGTATTTAAGGAAATTCATTATAGTTTTCTTTGGGGCATCCTCATATACAACAAGAACTTGAGAGATCATACTGAGCATCTGAGGGCAGCATTATAGTTGTTGAGAGACAATCAGTTAGTGGCAAAAAAAGTGTGTTTTAGTTTCCACCATTGAATATCTCAGGCATGTCATAAGTTTAGAAGGGGTAGCAATAGTTCCAAAAAAGGTTGTAGATGTGGTTAATTGGCCAAGACCTAATAACATCACCAAGCTGAGTGGATTTCTCGGTTTAACTATGTATTATAGAAGATTTGTGCAAGGTTATGGTTAGATTTGTAGGCCTCTGTTTGATATGTTGAAAAAGGGTAACTTGAAGTGGGGGCAAGAGCAAACTGATTCATTTGAGAAGCTGAAGTAGATCATGACCTCATGTCCAGTGTTGGCTCTGCCAAACTTTACCAAACCATTCCACTTAGAAACGGATGCTAGTGGGTCAGGAATTAGGGCTGTCCTCATGCAGGGAAGCCCATAGCCTACTTCAGCAAAGCATTGAGTGTGAGAACATCGAGTAAATCTATTTATGACAAAGAAGCCTTGGCCATTTTGGAGGCATTGAACAAATAGAGACATTACTTGTTGGGAGACACTGTCATAATCAAAACTGACCAACAGAGCCTGAAATTCATCACTACTCAAAAACTTGTGGAGGGAATCCAACACAAGCTTAATGCTGAAGCTTTTAAAATTTGATTACAATATAGAATATAAAAAGGGTAAAGAAAACCTTGTTGCTAATCCTTTATCTAGGAAAGATCACTCTACTCAGGAAGATATGGTGTGTACTGCTATCACTTATGTGCTTCCTGATTGGGTCCAAGATATCAAGGACAGTTATGCTAATGACACCAAAGTAGCAAAAATCAAGGAAAAGTTCAAAATGGATCGAGCTCAAGCTCCAAATACAGACTGGAAGCTGATCCGATGAAATACAAGGGAAGGATTTATGTGGGAACAACTGGATTTTAGGATTCAGCTATTGGAGGCTTTACACAAGTCATCTTTTGGGGACACTTGATTGTGAGCAACATACCATAGGCTGAAGAAACTTTTTATTGGCCTAAAATGAAAATGAATGTGGAGTATTTTGTGAGAGAATGTCAGTCCAACAGGTCACAAAGTCAAAGCATGTACACATACCAGGTTTATTGAATCCTCTTGAAGTTCCATACATGGCATAGACCCATATTTCAATGGACTTCATAGAGGAGCTACCTAAATCAAGGGAAAGAGGTAATTCTAGTTGTGGTTGATCGATTTATCAAATAGGCCCACTTTATGGCTTTGGCACATCCTACATTGTCCAGCAGGTAGTGCAAATATTCATGGATAATGTAATTAAGTTGCATAGAATGTCTCTTGCTATTGTGACTGATAGAGATAAGAGTTTTTATCAGCCATCTATTTCAAGAGATCTTCAAAATTCTCAATGTTTCTTTAAGGTTTAGTACTGTTTATTACCCACAAGCGAACAGTCAAACCATGCTAGTAAATCAGTGCTTGGAGTCTTATCTTAGAAGCATGGTGTTTCAGGAACCTAAAATTTGGTTGATGTGGTTGACAATGGTTGAATCATGCCTTGGTGAAAGTCGCTCCATTTCAAGCTTTTATGGCTACCATCCTCCTTAGTTAGCCGAGCTATTCATTCCTGCAATGTATCAGATGAAGCCAAGGTAACAATAGAGGAAAAGGAGGCCATGTTGAAGAAACTCAAGATAAACTTGGAAATGGCACAGAGTAGAATCAAAAGTTTGCTGACAACATGAGAACTGACAGAAGTTTTGAAATTGGGGATATGGTATATCTGAAGATGCAGCCATATTAACAGAATGCCTTTGGATTGTGAGGCACATTGAAGCTCAGGTCAAAATGTTATGGACCCTTTAGAGTACTAAACAAAGTGGGTACAGTTGCATATCGTCTCCAATTACCACCTAAAGCTGCTATCCATCTAGTTTTCCATGTGAGCCAGCTCAAAAAGCATGTGGGACACAGAGCAGTGCCACTTCTAGGTTTGCCACTAGTTGATACTGAAGGAAGAGTGAAAGTTGAGCCCATCGCTGTGCTGGACAAAAGGGGCATAGCACAAACCCTCCGCCTTCAGCTATCCTCTTCCTAGCTATCTCCCAAAAGCATGATAGCAGAAGAATCCATGCCTCTAAAATACAAGCACCAATGCAGGTCACCAGAATGTCCCTCAAGGAGCTCAACACCCATTAAGTGACCTTAATTTTCTACAGAAGGAAGTTCACACTCAGTAACCAAAGCATCAGATATCAAACAACTGATCATTAAACAACAGTAAATTCCTTTGAAACATCATTGAGTGAGTACATTACATAAGAGGTGATTTGCGATAACCACCCATCTAACTATTTTAATTCAGTGGTATTCTATTCATCTATTTGTACTAGCTAGTTAAGATTTAGTTTTAGCAGGTCTTGTGGCACAATTTGAAAATTGTCATTTAGTCCTAAATTTTTCCGACAGATAGATTACAACAAATTGGCCAAGGAAGACAATTCTACAAATATGTTGCATTGTTTTACAACAAATTGGCCAAGGAAGACAATTCTACAAATATGTTGCATTGCTTTTAGAATATAATTCTCCTGAATTTGTAGCTTGGTAAAGTATGTCTGGTGCTATGACAGTATGACACAATCTAAAGACCCACACAAATTTTTACCCTCGGGATAGCTACAGGCAGCAAATAGACAGAGCTATGAGATCACTTTGTTTTCAATTCCAGCTTGTTTAGCTAATCAGATAATTCAGTTAGCTAGTTAACTGAGGCAGCCTTTGTGGTATAAAGATTTGGTTGAATAATGCAGTTCCTTGTACCATAGATCCAAAAACTGCATGGGATTGGGCATATAAGCATCAGTTTATTCAACACGGAGATGTCAGAAATTCAACCTTGCATTATTCAGAATAGTAGCATTATTCAGAATAGTAGTTCGAGTGCGAAGGAGTGCGGATCCGGGAAGGCAGGATGGGCAAGGGAAAGAGCACCAACAGGGCCCCACTTTGGTGCGGCAGTGGAGGTGGAGGACAGGAACTCGATGATCGGCTGGACAGGGCACAGGCGGTGGAGCTCAGCGAGGGGGCTGGCCTTGAACTTGCGGCGGCCGTCGGTGTGGACGCTGTGCATGAACTCGGTGGCGCTGGTGTCAGGGGCGGCGCGGTCTGGCGTGCAGTGATGCCTGGAGGACTGTGTGGCATGGTCCAGATTCACCTGATTTTAGACTCTGGTGTCCCATTGCATTCAGCAATGGGATCTGACCTGCGTTGCCTTCTCATTTCTCACTGTTAGACTTAATCTTGATTTATTTAGTGTTTTAAAGTTAAGTGTGTGATCAAGGAAAGTATAGTGTGCATGCTTGTGTTAGTGGCTGTGTGTGCATGCAAGTCTCATGAGTTAGTGGTTAGTGTGTGGGGTCACGCATGCAGCCATGCAGGAGTGTTCGTTGGTGGTGCTAGTCTTGGGGTCCGGTCGTCGGATCAGAGTGGCGCGCATGCGCAGTTTCAAAGTGGGGATCGTGAGGATGCATGCATGCAGGATGCCTCCGATGACCGATTTTCTTGGGCGATTGGCGTCGTGGGCATCAAATGTGCGTGCATTGTGTTTAAAGTGAGTGTGAGAATGAGGCAAGAAGTGCGTCAAGTGAGTGCATGTGTAAAAGGTAGTAGCTAGTGCCATGTGCTGTGTTGGTCATTTAGTGAATAAATAAAGGTTTTGTGTGACTTGCGTGTGTTTTTTCTTTCCTGCTGCTTGTGTTTTCGGTTGTGTGAGTGTTGTTTTGAGTTTCTAATCCTTTGAAACATCAAGAGGTGTGAGTTGTGCCAACAATTGGTATCGAGCCTCTGATCTTGGGTGATGCCTCGAACTTCGAAGTCGGATAATCACCACCACCTAGAGTTCGTGGGGCGGCGTTGGCGTCAAAGTGGTAACCATGGTGGTGGTGCGGCAAGTGAAGGAGGCGGGGTGATCTTGCGTTACCCCATGCTGTGGAGGACAACTTCGGCGTGTGGGGGTGAAGATGAAAATCTTCATGCGTGCAAAAGGTGTGGTGCGTGGAGGGCAAAAGGGCCGCGAGAAGATGGACCAAATGGCTCTGCCGCCATTTCCAAGCTTCGGGGCGGTGGTGATATCGAAGAGGCGGCGAAAAGGGTGGGGCGCTCTCAAGGAGATGAACATGGGTGAAGAGCGTCAAGAAGGCATACAAACCCTCAAGAGGGGCTTGATGGCATGTACATGGGTGAGTTGAAAAAGTTAATGGTTTGTTTTGAAGGTGACTCGGTGAGCGAGATACCTCGCGCGAAAGTGGAGGCGCCGTCGTCGGCTCAGTTTTCCCGACAAGTTCCTACCCATTGTGAGCACCATTGAGCAATGGGGGATGTGTCGGCGATGTCGATGGCGGAAGTTGTCGGCGCTCGAGCGTTCGAGGTCTACAAAGGGGCGGCGTGACAAGGAAGAAAAATTTGGGGTGGCGCCGGCACGACTCCCAGCGTCAGGTGGGAGGCCATAGTTCTTTGAAGAAAAGGCCGATGCCTCCGTGGGTCAACAACAAGTGGTGACAAAAAATGCCGTGGCGGGGCCCAAGTCCAAGATCACCCAAGCTTTGAGTTTGGTCATTTGGGATGAGTCGAAAGCCAAAAATGAGGAAGGCAATGGCGACTTGCCATTCGGATCGAGGCGAGCCTGCTTTGTGAAGTCCGGTGTGGAGGTCTGAAATAAAAATCAAGATTAGGGGTGATTGTTAGACTTAATCTTGATTTATTTAGTGTTTTAAAGTTAAGTGTGTGATCAAAAAGCATGGTGTGCATGCTTGTGTTAGTGGTTGTGTGCATGCAAGTCTCATGAGTTAGTGGTTAGTGTGTGGGTCACGCACAGCCATTTGGGTGTTAGTTGGTGGTGCTAGTCTTGAGGGTCCGGTGTGCGGATGGATGGGGCATGCATGCAGTTTCAAAGTGGCGGATCGTGGGGATGCATGCATGCGGGATGCCCCCGATGACCATTCTTGCGGCGGGGGTCGTGGGCATCAAATGTGCGTGCATGTGTGTTTAAAAGGGTCTTGAGTGTGAGGAATGAGACAGGAAGTGCGTCAGGTGAGTGCATGTGTAAAAGCAGTAGTAGCTAGTGCCATGTGCTGTGTTAAGGTCATTTAGTGAATAAATAAAGAGTGTTTTGTGTGACTTGCGTGTGTTTTTTCTTTCCTGCTGCTTGTGTTTTTCCAGGTTGTGTGAGTGTTGTTTTGAGTTTCTAATCCACTGAAACATCAAGAGTGTGTGAGTTGTGCCAACACTCCATCATCGTCCTTTATTCATGCCACCATCACGTACTGGTTAAGGGCAGATGGTGATAGCGGCATCACTGGCAGAGAGCATGGCGGCAGTGACGAAGAGCTGCGGCGCTCTGCAGGCTCCACCCTCAGCACTACGTCCACCATCTGCAGCAATGTCGGGAGGTCATCTTCAAAAGTGAATAGGTGTGTTAGCACTGAAAGAGCAGCAGTTACTAGGTTTGTGCCGCATGTTTACTAACCAATGCATGCATACTTTGCTTGCCAAATCATTGTACCGAGGTTTGCTAATTGCTTGAGGTTTGTGAATGTCAACGTGGCATGGCTTTCTTAGTCTTTCGTCCTTCGCCATGATCCAGGAATATGGTTATCTACGTGGATGCTTCTAAACTGTTCAGCTGAGTGCATGCATGAATAGTGAGTAGATCCTTCTCATTTGTCACTACTACGAACTAGCCTTTGATCTTGGCCCATCTAGCTCGGCTAGACATGAACCGAGGCCGAGAGTTACAAGATCTCGGTTTAACCTCTTGGGCCCGAGGGCAACTTTGTACGGTTGGAAACACTAACGTACTGATGATCTAACATCAATACCGGTTCATGTCACAAACCGGTACTAAGGAAGCCCCAAGAGTGAGCAGCCATGGCATGAGGGCTCATTAGTACGGTTCATGTCACATACCGGTTACGATGTTAGAGCATCGAGGACTGGTTGGTGCCTCCAACGGTACTAGGTCCCTATTTGAACTTCTTTCTCCCCACACTCTGCCCGTCCAAGAACATTAGCGCAGCCAAAGAATAGTGTAGCACCGGCCAAGTGCTAGGGAGGGAGGTGCTGTCCAAATTTTAAAATTTTGGTCATTTTACTCAAAGCCATGTTAACTAAGGTTAGTAACATCATTTCTCACTACATTTGATGTTAAATGGAGCTTCTTCTTTGTTTCAAATATGAAGAAAATTTGATTTTTTTCCCATGATCGATGAAAAATTATGAATGTAGAGATCTAACTTTCGATCTTTTCAAGTATATTGCAAAAACTTGTTGTGTAAGCTTGGATTGCTTGGATTATGATGTAGTTCGCATTGAAGGTATGGATCTAGCTCATCGATACGGTTGGAACACCAATCGATACTAATAGAGGCCTTAGGGGACTCACGGGCTAGTACCACATGTAGCCTCAAGCTGATCGATATTCTATCGAATGCGGGTGAGAACGATACTAATACCCTTGAGCATCAGTCTCGGATGGCCTGTACCGGTTCAAAAACCGGTACTAAAGGTCATTTTTAACCGGCACTGAAGGCCAATTCTGTAGTAGTGTGTATTTGGTTCAAGGATTGGTTAGATAGAAGTGAATATTTAGGAGTGGATCATATGTAAACTTTGAAACAGATTGGGGTTCCTGGAGTTTTGAGTGTTAATGATAAAATCAAGTTGCTTTTAGAAACTATTAGGAGTGGATCATGTGTAACTTTGAAACAGTACTTAATAAATGTGATAGAAACATTAAGACTGCTACCTCTGAACTACAGGTTGGGGGCGATTGGAAAAGTATTGTTAAGTTCTAATTGAGAAAGCTTCAAATCTATAGCAATTGTATAATGATCTTGGGATGTAGCTTTGTATTTGAAGACCAGGAAAAATAACTGGTGCAATCTAGTGCTGTGCATGTAAATGTTTATTTTGTTCTTTTCTAGAGATTTCAGGTATGTCTTTTCTATATTACACCTATCTGTCTATCATTATGCAATTGCTTAATTTGATCGTGGAACTACTATGCATACTTAGATGCATGCGCCCCTTTTTTTCTCTATCATTATGGAATTGCTCTTATTGTATACTTAGATGAATACTTCAAGCTTGTATGGTACGATAATCGCAACCAATAATTTTTAGTTCTCCTTGTAGAAGTGTAGTTTGAATTGTACCAGAGTATTGCTTTTGGCACTTTCAAGGGCATCACTTTCTATGTTGTTGTTTAACTATGTATCATATGGTGCATATCATTAGACAATATTCTTGTTGGTCAGTGATCATCAATGTGACTAAATATTCTCAGTTGTATGATAGGCCTAGCATGATATATTAATGTGTTACTATTTGTCAGGCTATATTGCCATGATCGAATTAATAGTCTCATGAAACTTTGATACGGTTTTATACGTTGTTTCCACATAAATGTCATGCTTTAAAATGCTCTCTCTTGCATGGTAGGGTGCGCGACGTGCACCAAATGTTCTGGTAACGAAATATCAAGACGGACCTGGTGATCCACGCATGCAGGTGGGATTTTTTTTCCTTCTTGGGGAAAATGGCAGGAAGAAATTGGCATACTACGACCTATGAATGATTCACCATATACAACAAGACTAAAGAAAAAAAAATTGTAAGTACTGCATCCAAAAGTTAATTAGGCCCTGCGCTAGTGGTACAACATAGTTTAGGCCCACGACTAGAGGTGAAAGTGGACACGGTACCCACAAACCCACTTAAATTGGCGCATAAACTTCTTACGTGGACACCCACTTGGCCCTTTCGAAAGAAACGGCCGATTCAAGCGCCGAGCCCAATAGCCGATCTCCTCACGCTAGGGTTTCCTCTCCCGTCGCCTCTTAAGTTTCCTTCGCTTCGCCTCTTCCGAATCGCCTGCTTGCCGCCTCTCCCGATCGCCTCCGCCCCTCTCCGAATCTCTTCTCGCCGCCTCTCCTCTCGCTCTCGGCGCCAACCGGCGTGGACCTCTGTGGCGTCTCCTCCGCTCCCTCTTCGTGATTCCCATTCAGTTCTTGATTCCCTCTCCCTCCCTCTTCGATTCTTGATTCCTCGAGCAGCTGCTCCTTTTTCTTCCCATGCCATTCTTCCTCCGGATCCCCCTACCTCACCTTGTGGTGAAGCCTGTGCTCAGGTATAGATCTCAAATCCTTCTTACATGTTATAATGCTTATGTTATAATGCTTGAATAACTTCGTTATAACAACGAGAAAATGGATTGTGAGTTTTGAGTAACCTTTTCATGCTTCAAACAATCGGAAAATGGGTATAATGTTTCATGGCGACCTCGACATGTGCACAAGTGGGTTTGGATCACTACAACAAAATGAATCTGGTTTGTTCTACCTAAGCTTGTAAAATAGTGCATAGTGGCGGGTGCTCATTTAGCATTTGGGTATGTTTTGCTGTATGTTACGAGTAAAGTCGATCTTCTTTGTCGAAATAATGCAAAGTGAATCTCCTTTGGACCTTATGTCTGAATTTTCTGTGGTAGTTTCAAATTTCAAGTGATTACGTAAAGTAAGGCCTATCACTTCCGCTCCTTGAACATCACAATTAACATACAAATTTGAACAGATATATGATGCTAACTCATGTTTGTTTTTCTAATTAACTTGGAAGTCTTGAAGCACACTTCTACGAGGGCATTGAAAATCGAAATCACTTTCAAAAAGTAACCTTCACATGCAATCCGTTGATACTATAATTTAGAACCTATCCCATTGCTTGTTGTAGGCTCGTAGCATTGCCTTTTATTTCGTGGCCCTTATTTTTGATAAAGGTTACTCAAAACTCACAATCATGAAAAGGTTACTCAAAACTCACAATCATGAACTCGTTATAACAACCAAAATGGATTCTTTGCACAAAATAGCATTTCTTGTATTCTTTGTTTTTATCAAGAAGTAATGTTGTTTATTTCAACATTTTGGATGTGAAAAGCATGGTAGATGGGGATGGCGATGTTGCGTGCCAATCAAATAAGCAGCAGCGAGGATCTCCTTAGGTGGCGGGAAGAGCCGTTGGCGGTTGGGCGATGAGCAACATCATCGGGTAGTGGCGAGTCCGTGATCGCGAGCCATCGCTATCCAAGGTGTATCCTCCCCTTTTGCGGTTCTTGATTCCCCATTTGTTAGTTTATTTTTCGACGAACAAAAGGAAGAAGGCATAAGAGGAAGATGGAGGAGGATGGCCATGGTCGAGGAGGAGGAAGACAAAAAGGTGAGACAAAATTGTGATTGATGCGCAATGCCATTGATTGTTTGTATTGTAGCACTAGAAAACTAAAAATGTGTTGTCTTGTCGGGAGTTGGGACACGGCAATGCCATTAATTCAATTGTTCTCTTTGTTTCCTAGGGAGGGCGTTCCTTTCGGCTATTCTACCAAGTCTAAGAATTTCTCCGATGGCGAATGTGGTGAGGTCGCCCGGTAAACTTGTTGATATCAACACAGGACTTTGGCGAGAATGGCGGCATCGAAGCGAGGATATCTCCATCAAGCTCGCCTACCTCCTCTCAAACAAAAGCGAATGAGGTCTCCATCTCCACGACACCATGTTATCTTGTACATTTTCCCGCCGATGAGATCTCCATCCTCTCTGAGGACTTCCATGGTGAGATTTTACTTCCATGTTTTCTTCTTGATATAGAGTAAAGCATTGTCATTGTCTATAGCAAGTTGAAAATAGTGTTTTTAATGATTAGGCTCTAGCGAAACCACGAAGTTGAAATCCAATGTATGGAAGGAGAGCCAATATATCGTGATGGAAAACTTGCGAAGGAAAGTGCATACATTGCCACCAAACCTTTCGACATCACGGGATGGGGACTAGCCAAATTGGAAGACACTTGAAGGTATGCGAAATGAGAACTAGAATGCATGATATGGTAGATAAAATGCATTCTTGACAACTTCATCTAAGTAGTTGTCTTGAAAGATTGGAAATTTGATCACGAGGTCTCCGTAGTGAACTTGTCGAATGATCGTTCTCCATGAACGCCCTTTTCCTTAGTGGAGTATGATGGCTTTAGATCTTTTGTGGCTAGCTTAAACCCAATATTCAAGATGGTTTCTAGAACAGCAGTTCAAGTGATTGCATTACATCTTATAAGGAGCATAGATCGCATTTGCGAAATCTTTTCAAGGGCGTAATTCTCAATATCATTGGCCGACATGTGGACGTCAAACCGAATCTAGGATACTTATGCATTACATGTCATTTTATCGATAATGAATGGAATGTCAAAAAGAATTATAAGATTTTGTCCTATGGAGACTCCACATGATGCTTTGAACATGTATAATGTAATATTGAAGAGCATCCAAGATTGGCACATTGAGGATAAAATCTTGATTTACATTAGATAATCATCGATCAACACGCAATGATCAACTTTACGAAAAAATTTACTAGAAAAGCATCTTCTACATTGCCAAGGTAAATTGTTTCACATTAGGTGCTTCTCATGTCTTCAATATTATTGTCCAAGATGGATTAAAGGAAATGGGTACTATGATTGATAGCATTAGAAGCGATTTTAAGTATGTCAAGAGTTCCAATCAAGAAGAGAGTTTGAAGAAATCATTGCACAGTGGGAGTATCGAGCTCCCTTCACTTGATGTAGCCACTAGATGGAATTCAACTTTTCTTATGCTTAAGTCAGCATTGCCTTTCAAAGCACATTTTATGCCCTAGCACAAGACTCAAATTACAAATATGTCACGTCTTTAGAATGGAGATGGGCGAAGACGTTGTTAATCTATTGATGGTTTTCTACACGCCACTAAAATTGTTTGGGTTCAAAATATCCAACATCTAACCATTACTTCCATGAGGTGTGGTTAGTTAAAAAACCTGGAAAATGGAACTAAAAGTAGAAACCCTACTATTGTGGCCATGGTAAAAAAATGCAAAGAAATTTGACAAGTATTGGAAAGAGTCATACTTGGCTAATTGATACGCATACTTGACCCAAGGTACAATATGACTATATTGAGTTCGTTTGAAGATGGCATTTGGAAGTCATCTTTGAGAAACACCTCGATGAGGTTAATGAAGCTATCGAATCCTTTTGATGAATATGCTACTAAAGTGAGAGAATCGGTTGAGCATTTATCACAAGGAACAAATGGTGATGATGGCGTGGAGGATGAAAATGACCCTCTTGCAGATTGGGATCGCATTTAAGTGCCAAAAAGTTCAAACAAGCAATGAGCTTGATAGATATTTGAAGGAAGAGTTATTCCTCGTAGAGAATCTCTTGATATTTTACAATGGTGGGCGATCGATCTCCCAAGTATCCCATCCTTTCTTGTATGGACGTGATGTATTAGCTATCCTGCTTCAATTGTTGCATCGAGTCCGCATTTAGCCTTGGAGGAAGAGTTATTAGCGATTATAGGAGCAGCTCTCCGGTGACACCGTCGAGTAATTTGTCTTCAAGATTGGCATAAAGCAACTAGTAAGCTCATTCTTAATTATTTCTAACTTGTTAGTTTACTCAATAATAATTGTATGTCGATTTCGACTATACAATGTTTGATCTCTTCTCACCAAAAGAACACACCAGCAGAGGATATGGATGATGGTGATGATTGATGAGCAGATCTATAATCAATATGAGGGTAATTTTCTATGGTGTAGTGAGTGGATTTCTTAGAAGGATGTAAATGGGGAAAGGAGTGCATATCGTTGCTGTTTACATAGCTTTTTTGTTACAAGCTAGCTTTTCTTCATGCTTTGATGCTTTTTTTGCATACATTTGTTGTTTTGGGTTGGGGAAGGATATAGATATAACACGTAGATTCTCCATATATAGATTTTTCTTATTTTGGTATTGCCTTCTATAGTCTTTCCTTTTGTATCGCTTGTACATCTATATATATTTTGGTCTCATATTGTATACAACAAGTGCTATTCATAACATATCCCACAACTTTGAGCTCCTTTCCGTTATGGGTTTATGTTTCGTACATGGCATTCCGATTCTTTGGGCTAAATTGTAGATAATTTTAATTTTATTAGCATAGGTACTATATTTGTCATCGTGAAACCGCACAACTAGCCATTTATTGAGTCTGTAGACATTCTTTATTGTATGGATAATAATGTTTGTCTTCTTGATTCATTGTAATTGATCTCATATTAATTTTTGGTGAACTCTAAAATATATAGGTTTTCCTTGTTGTTTCTTATTTGTCGGGTTGTAGTGTTTTGGTCTTGTTCTTAAGCGAAAAAATGTGCCAAATTTATGGTCTTGTTCTTTATTGTATGGCCTTGATTTCGAATAATTTGGGAGACTCTTTTATTTTGTATGATCCTTTCTGACGGCGTTGATAGTGAACTGAGTCAAAGGCGAATCAAAGGGCAAGTGATACCAAACTAGGAGTCATTTGAATGAACCTTGCAATAATGTTTTCAACACTTTGCCTCATCGGGTTTGTAGTGTGTTGCGATGGTATGCCCATTCATTGAAGGATCAAGAGTGTTGTTGTTTGAGCAAATTGTGGATACTCTGTTGTATGACAACTAGGTCAATTAGTGAAACAGATAGCAGAGTCTTGGCATGAGTTTTTTGTTGTTGAACAGTTAACAAGTCGAGTCTTGGTGATATGATTAACAAGTCGAGATTTTTTGTTGCGCTTGTCCGAAATTTGAGAAATTAAGGTTTATACTTTTATTTTGTACTCTATCATTTCTTGTACTTTGCGGGTTGTGGGTGCGCATTAGTTTCATAAATTTTAGCGACTCTTGCATTAACCGCATAAACTTGCGATATGCGGGCAAGTGCCGCATTGCCCAATTGAACCCACCTTCATCGACCCACGACCCATCGGTGGCCCAATGCCCGGCTTATACGGAGGATGGTGGCAAATTGAGCAACCATCATTCGGACAAGCAGTCTTGCGATGATGGGCCAATGACGTTTGGACTAACTACGTGCAACCCACTCGGACATATATGCCACAAACCCAAGCCCGCTGTGATAAATAACAACTAAGGTCATTTGGCACACTCTCCTCCTAGATTCTAGTGGGAGTTAGGTGGAGCTATGCTAAATGCCCTAACTCCATAATTTTTCAAAATGGGAGTAAAGAAGATCGAAGTGACACGTAATGCAAATTTTCAAAGTAGGGTTCCCCACTCCCACAGGTGGAGTCAAAACGAATGTTCCTTGGAATTAGAGGTAATTCACCGCAAATGCCCTGGACAATCGAGACCCCGACCCAACCATCTATCCATCATTCCTCTCATCGCTTATCACTCCTCTTCAAACCCTAAGTGGCAGCTCCTCCTCACACCATCGCCGCTCCCCCCCGGCGTTGTTGACCGCTCTAGTCTAGGCGCCTCCTCCGCCCGCCCGCTACCTCCTCTACCCTACTCCCACCTCCTTCTCCCGATCTAGCACCCAACCATGGCGGCAACAAGCTCCACTCGGTTTAGCGTGCCACCACCAGGAATCGAAATGCGTCGGCCACATTAATGCGCGGCGGGAATATGCCGGCGTTAATTAACTAATCGTCGGTGCCCGGCCGGCGTTAGCTAATCGTCGGCTTATTCACTGGTCGGCTAATTAATACGTCGGCCATATGCCAGCCGCGATAATTGTTGAATAAATTTGGCGTTTGAGCAGCGCCCATTCCCCGACAAAATTTTCATCGCCGCTCCCCGCCGCCGCCCGCCCGCCCACCGCCCGCCCTTCGCCGCCCGGCCCCCATCCCGCCGCCCGCCGCCCGGCCTCACGCGCCGCGCCCGCCCGCCCCCCCTCCTCTCCACCGGGCGGCGGCGACACCTCGCCGTCCGGCGTCCTCCTCCTCTCCGGGAAGCGACCTCGTCGACCTCGCCTCGTCCTCCTCCTCTGGCCCACAAGATTGAAGGTCGATATCATTGCGTCCTCCTCGTGCATGGCTCTATGGATTCTTTGTGGGGTAATTAGTTAATTAATGGGGTAATTAGTTAATTACGTCGGCAAAAACCTTGGCGGGTTATGCTTGATTAGTGTTGATTGATGTGAACGATTGAGAAACTTGAGGACTAGCCATCGAGCTGAAATTTGTATTTCTTGATCGAGCCTTGTTTTGTTCTCTTATCTTTGCTGATGATGATTAAGTTGAATGAGGCAATATTAATCGATTAGTTAGTGATTATTCTTTGTGATTGACCTAATTGTTTAGAAATTGTCTAAAATTCAATTAGTCTTTTGTTCTTTCTTTGTGCAAGTGATATGCTAACTAGAGAATAGTTCCTTTCATGTGGTTTGATTAACTTGTGACCTTTGGTCTAATCTGGAGCTCTATTCTCACAGTTTGGGCATCAACTTTATTTGTAAACAAAATTATTGTAATTCTATGGTTGGTAGCTTTTCATCCATAATTGAATATTAGTGAGTCAATTTTCTTAAGCGGTCTTTGAATGATTCACTAAGCCAGTTGATAAAACTTGTGATATATTGTTGAAATTTGGTGTTGGAGGGCTTCTTTAAAGCAACCCATCAAATTAATAAATCTGAAGCAAAAGTTGCTAAATCAGCGTCGATTAACTATAAGTGGGCCAAAAGCCGGCGTTAATTAGTGTTTTGCGGCGTTAATTACAATTAGCGATCGGCAAATGGCTGATGCTTGTCGACATTTAACGATATTAACTAACGGGATTCTTGTAGTGCACCTCAACCTCCTACTCCTCCTCAAGCATACCGTAGCGAGAAAGACGCTCCGATCCCCCACGGCCAAGTTCACGAGACAAAAATGGAACAAAGGCGCTGAGACCTGCATAAATTGTATGCTAATTAATTCCTTTTAGATGCTAATTAGTTACGATGTTAATAAACCACCTATGAGAAACAAAAGAACACCCGGATGGCATTTTTTCTTTATTTTGGACATTGTTAGCGAGAATGCACTTTGTAATATAATACCCGGATAGTTGCATCCAGTAAATTTCTAAACTCGACAAACTCTTGCACCATCAAAATGTTCAGTTATTAGACCAGAAAAAATAGCCATTGGCATCTAATTTTTTTGATTGCATCGGTGTTTGATTACTACTAGTGTATGCACTACAATATTCTTAGACATTGAAGAATCTCTTCAGAGTCACAGTTATCACGTTGTCATTGCATCGAATGGGGAAGTGTAGGTCTTCGATGAAAAGTCCTCGGTAACTTGCCGTAGCGACCAAAACCCTTGACTTTTTTGATTCTGATGTGAAAGTTTCCCCCATTACGAAAAAGAAGAATCCATTGCAAGTTGGTTGAAAATACAATGAGTTGATTGTGTTGTAGTATTTTGTTTCTACCAATCAACAGTGTTAGTAGATTTTACATGACATGTCCAAAATTTTAGTTCATATTAGCATCCTGAAAATTGTTCTAATTTTGTTGGATCAAGCACATATATATTTATGTAAGTTTTATGAGGCATCTTCGATTGTGATCTTAGGTAGAGTCTTGTTTGTAGGAATTTTTTAAATAATATTTTAATGAAAATTTACATAAATAATATACCAAAAAATTGCAAAAATCTACGAGTTGTCACTATTTGAACTAGCGGTGAGCTTAGTTGCCGGTGAAAAGAGTGATTAAGTCTTTGTACGCTAGTTGGACTAGCGACAGACTGTCATGAGCAGTGCGCACTCTTTGTCCTAGTCCAACTCGTGAGAGAGAGAGAGAGAAAAAGTGCCTGTGGCCTGTGACCTCTCATTCAAGCGAGGAAAAATCAGGAGCCCTGGGAGAAAAAAGAGAGAGGAGGAAGAGGAAGGAAGGGGAGGAGGAAGAAAAAAGAGGGAGGAAGAAGAAGAGGAGGAGGAAGAACACTACACCATGACACACCTTTGCCAAGCAATTATTAGTCGGGAAAGGTGGTCTGTGCAAATCAATTTATCTGTCGGCAAGGTCAACAATTTCCATCATATAAGTGTGGAGATTGGTGCGCTTATGTCAACAAGTAATGCATCGGCGTTCATCGTTACGGTGATAAGCTATCGACATCGGCATTGATATAGACCCAAAAAAATTGGCGTAGGCATGAAAATTTGCGCGGGCCTTCCTCAAAACCCTAAAACACCCACCCCATCCTTCCCATGCTTGCCGCCCCCGATTTCCCATGGCCACCTCGTCCTCTGATCCCATTTCCTCCTCCTCGGCACTTTGCTCCCGGGCAGAGGCTCTCCTCTCCCTACGATCGGCTTCTCCTCTCCTCCAGTAGCCCCCTCCTCCTCCTCCTTTCCTCCTGGCCGGCTTCCCCAGGCCACCCTCGCCTCCTCTCCTCCAGGCGAGCTGCCTCCCAGTAGCGCCTCCTCCTCCCGTCTTGGCGCCTCTCCCTGCGCCCTCACTGGTCAGCAATGACTGCTGGCTCGGCAGCCGGCGGGTGGCGCTCCTCCATGGTGCAGATTTTTGGCGAAGAAGGCGTGAGCTTAAACATCCCAAAATTTGGGTTTTCAAAATATTTTTGTGAAGTTTAGCTCCAAAAATTAGCGATAATTTTCGCTTAATTAAAGCAATTTGGAATTTTCTAAAGTCAAAGTAATTTAGATTGACTAATATAAACCTCAATTAAATTAAATTCAGTTTTATTTGGGTTCCTTGTGCTTCTAGGATTTTCTTTGTATTTTTTTAGAATTGTTGGAATTTATTTGGAATTATTAGGAATTAATTTAAACCAAGCCTTTTACTTAAAGTAATTAAATATTTCAAAAGAAAATAAAGTTCTGCTGAAAACATTTTATTTGGGTTCCAAAATGTCCCAAAATATTTTCTAGAATTTTTTATAATTTTTACGGTATTTTTATTGCCTCAAATGAATTAATTTGAATTAAGTCCTTTATGGAATTAATTAAAAATTTGGAAAAATTTATATAACGTTTTTTGAAAATATTTTATTTGAGTTAAAATGTCTCAAAATATTTTATAAATTTTTCTGAAATTTTCTGATAATGTTTCTATTTTTCTTGAATTAAATGAATTTCTATAACTAATTTAATTAGGATTACATTTTCCACGTGTCTCCTTCTCGCTGCTGTAACATCCCAAAATTTGAGTTTTGGAATGTTTAAGTCAAAAAGTGAACCATTTGCATTTTCTTGAATTAATTACTGCTTAATTTGAATTTTCTAAATAATGAAAAGATTTAATTAGATTAATCCATGCATCAAACTAAAGGTTTCCGATTTTTGTTGGGTTCCTTGTGCTCCAAGGAATTTTTCTGTATTTTAGAGATTTTTATGAATTTATTTGGTATTTATTTGAATTTAATTGGATTTACTTGAATTTAGGAATTTAAATTAATTGGAAAACGGTTTTAATTTCCAAAACCTCCTCGGGCGAATCTTGCGGCCGTTCTGTTCATTGACCCGCTCCTCGGCCCATTTCCATGTGGCCGCTGCTGCCTGGCGTCCTGTGCGTCGGATCCCGCAGCGTTAACCCCGATCGAGCCACGTCGCGCCCGCTGGAAACCCTAGCCGCCTCGGAGACCCGGCGCCGCCGCCGCCTTAGAGTTTTCCGTGTTGAGCCCGCCTCAGGGCTATTTAATGGCGCCTCACCTTGGGGTTCGCCTCTCGTAGCGCCTCTTTCCCTTCCTCTCATCATGGAAGCGGCAGTGCGGAGGTTTGCGACCCTCGCCGGAGTTCAAGCCATCTCGAGTTCTTCCTGGCTGATTCCTCATGGGTGGTGAGTCTCCGCCGCCCTTTACGATGCCGTCGAACTCACCTTGTCGCGGTCTTTTCGTTCCACCCAAACCGACGCTAATCACCACTCCTTGGTTTCCATGTCGTCGTTCCCAACTCGGCGGAATAAGCCGCCGTTTATTTGTCGACTTGATCGTAAGGCTTCACCGTCCGTCGAGCTTCATTGGTTCGGATCTGCGCCCGTCTTCCTCGGTAAGCCGCAGATTCATCGCCTTGTCACCTCGGGTGTCGCCATGTAGCCGCCCGCGTGTTAGCCATCTCACCGTCATAGTCCTCGCGTGTGCGCTAGGTGTGTGCCGCGTCGGTGCCACGTCATCGCCATCGTCGCAAAAACCTCCCGTTCGCCGCGTCGGCGCCCCGTGGATACCCGCGTGTGTGCCTCAAATCCAACGCCAGGTGGCGCCCGCGGCGTGGTTACGCCATGTCACCTACGACTCCTCGGTGGTCTTGGTCCACGTAGACTGTCTATGACACGAGGGCCCCACATGTCGCGTATATATTCCGTATTTCTGATTAAATCTGAATTTCGAAATATCAACCAATAAGCTATCCGACCGTGTCACCCTTATGAATTTTTCTGATTTTTCTCGAATTAAATCTTAGGGGCCGTCCTCCTTCGTCCGAACTCCGATTGAGCCGATTCAAATTCCTAAATTTTTGTAAAATTGAGATCTACATTCAGAGCCATTTATTTTTAAGTTTGAGTTTGTTTTCTTCTCTGTTTTGTATTTATTTGGTTTCGTTGCTTTGTTTTCCGGTGAAGCCTTGAATCGAGGAGTGAGCAGAGACTTGAAGACCAAGAATCAGCACTTGAACAACAAGGCAAGTCGTAGACCTTTGATCATATTGAACCCATGTTTGCAAAAGTACTTTGTTTTATACAATTGCATGCTATTTGTGTAACAATGCTAGTTTATGGGAGTAGCTATTTACTGTTTGAGTATGCCCCTTTGATTATTGAAATGCCATGTATCCATTGTTGACCATAGATTGGGATATTATTAGTTGAACATAATCATAGTACCTGACGATGAGTTATCGTAGCTATGCTTAGCCATGTAATTGTCGATGGGATTCATATCACTGTGAACTAATGTTAATCTTGACTTAATGAGATATTGAATTGTGGTTTATTGACCCTTTGTTGTAAAACTTGTTGTACCATGGTAGGGGATGCCATTGGTCTTGGTTGAACAAAATGTTTCCCTCGGGCAATTGATCGTGCGATAAAGGGTGCTTTTAGCACATTGGGATGTGGTATTTACTGAAACAATTTAAGGACTTAATCTTGTGCGCCATTAGCTGGGCCTAACACGTGCAACCACAAGTCGGTATGGGGCCGGACCTAGGTGATTAATCTGCAATGTCTAGTCTTAAAATCTTGTCGAGTTGTTGGTGTGGAATGGTAGACCCACATGGCTCAGAGAGGGGGCCCCAGAAAGAAACCTTAGAAGGCGATCTTGGGTTTAGACATGCATTGTAAAGGCTTTGTAGTGATCTCTCTTCGAGCACACCAAAGGAAGTGTGTTCTTAGCGCTTGGCATTAAGGGATGATCATGTCTTGTGGGTAAAAGGTGTACAACCTCTGCGAGTGTAAACTATTGAATAATAGTGTCATGCGGTCATGGACAAGCAGGGATTTCACACGGGGGTATAGAGTATTTTCTTGAAATGTGGAATTGTGGGAATGTGAGCGGGGAGTTCCTTTGTTGTTTTATTGTCTCAAGCTATCTTGTTGAATTGTGTGGTTGATACATGTTTTGAATGATGTAGGGTGATGCCTCGTCATTACATTTCATATTCTCTACCATTGATTTATCGATTATTTAGTATTGTTTTTATCAACATGCTTTCAATCTATTTATTGTATTTCAATTCAAGTTATTGCTTTACGCAAATGAACCATATGACTATCCTTTTGTCAAGCCGTGCATGAATATTGCATCATTTCCCTACGGCTTGTTGATGCGTTTTGTACTCCTTTATGCCCATGTTGTTGATTCTTTGAGGAAGGACGGTAATGAGTATCAAGAGGAGAGTACTATGAAGACTAAATGCGACTAGGGCGTTCCCAGACGATTACTGTGGCATGTCGAATAGCCCAAGTTATTTTATTTCATTTACATGGATTTAATTGTTTCTTAAGCCAAAGGCATTGATGTATGAACCTTGACTATAAAGTCGTTTGCTTTATTCAATAATAATTTGCTTCTTCTTAGTTATTTCGATGTATGGAATGATATGTCATCTATGTTTTCACTTGTGTGCACTAAGCGTGATCTGGACTAGTCTTTGTATACCTGAAGGGTTTGGATTGCATATCCGGGTCTGCAGAGATGAACCTCTCCCTCATAAAGGAATCTCGACCGAGATTGGATGACCTAGAAATAGGTGGGAAACTTCGGACTTGGATCCTCTTCTCGCTCCCAAGTGGCTTCCTCTTGAATGATTACTCCTTTGGACTTTGCAAAAGCGGATGATCTTGCTTCTCGTGATGCGCTCTGCAACATCAATATCTTCCTTTGTTGCTCCTTGTAAGTGAGATCCTCCTGCCGTCGATGGCTTCAGCAGCATCTGCTCTTCTGGCACTCATAAACACTTCTTCAATTGTGACACATGGAACACATCATGGATTCAGCAAAAAGGCGAGGCAACTCAAGCTTGTAACAACTTCTCCTCTTCGTTCCAAGACTTGGAGCGGTCCAACTATATCTGAGGCAAGCTTTCCTTTTACTTGAAATCTCTTAACTCCTTTGAGAGGGTGACTCGAAGATACCGTAATCATTGGGCCGAAACTCAAATCTCGGCGGCGATTATCGCATAACTCTTACATGCTTTGAGCTATCTTCAACTTGTCTCGAATTAAGCATACTTGCTCTTGACTTCTTGCGATATGGAGACCAAATAAGCATCTTTCTCCGTCTCTTTCCAATTAAGAGGGTTACGCACTTTCTTCCATATAAGGCTTCAAAGGAGACATTTGCAATGCTTCGATAACTATTGTTGTAAGAAAACTCTGCATAGGGCAAACACTTGTCCCATTTTGCACCATAGGTTAAGGCACAAGCTCTTAGCATATCCTCAAGAATCTGGTTCACACGCTCAGTTTGTCCATTAGTCTGAGGGTGATAAGCAGTACTGAATCTGAGATGAGTTCCCATAGCTTCATGCAAACTCTGCCAAAAAGCGAGAGAATGGCTGGGTTCCTCTATCGGAGACAATCTTCTTAGGCACTCCATGAACGACAATCCTTGACATATATAATTACGCCAATTTATCTCGGTGTAGGTAGTCTTGGTTGGGATGAAGTGAGCTACCTTAGTCAATCGATCCACTATCACCCGGATCGAATCATAACACCTTGGGTCTTGGAAGTCCGTAATGAAATCCATACCAATCTCTTCCCACTTCCACTCTGGAATCTTCAATAGTACAGAAGCAATCCTGTAGGCCTCGATGCTCTGCTTTAACCTTCCGCAGACATCACAAGGCGTACTCTGCAATCTCACGCTTCATGCTAGGCCACCAATACCTTTCCTTGAGGTCTTGATACATCTTGGTACTTCGGGGTGAATGGAGTATAATGTCTCATGCGCTTCTTTGAATGCTGACTCCTTGAGCTCTTTACGTCAAGTACACAAATCGATTCTCATACCACAGTACCCTTTTCATCTTGATGAATCACAGGGCTTTCCTTTCTTCATATTAGTCTTGATCTCCTTGATATCGGCATCATCGGCTTAGGCTTCCGGATCGATCTTCCAATGTTGGGCCTTCCAAAGTAGCTAGGTAACCTTCCTCAACCACTTCGGACTAAGCTTGAAATTCCTCATAGAGTGCTGGCTGACTTTCCTTAATCATCAGGGTATTACAATAACTCTTTCTACTTAAAGCATCAGCTACGACATTGGCTTTGCCTGGATGATAATGAATACCCATGTCATAGTCCTTGATTAACTCTAACCATCTTCTTTGCCTCATATTGAGTTCGGCTTGGGTAAAAATGTACTTCAGGCTCTTATGATCAGTGTACACCTCATAACGATTACCGATGAGGTAATGATGCCAAATCTTTAAAGCATGCACTCAAATGACTAATTCCAAATCATGGGTGGGATAGTTGACTTCATGTGGCCTCGGTGACCTTGAAGCATATGCCACAACCTTCTTATCTTGCATTAGCACTGGTAGAGTCCTTGACGGGATGCATCACAAAATATCTCAAAATCCTTTACGATATCACGGCAAAACAAGCCTTTGGGGCGGTTGTCAAACACTTCTTTAGTTCTTGAAAACTTCGCTCACACTCGATGTCCAAGCAAATTTCTTCTCCTTTTTCAAAGTTTGAGTGAGCGGTCTAGCTTTTGGAAAAACCTTCTATAAACGGCGATAATATCCGCCATTCCAAGAAACTTCTAACTTGGGTTACGAGTCTTGGTGACTCCCAATTGAGCACATCTCTCACTTTACCGGGGTCAGCAGCTGACACCTTAGCGATGATATGCGTGACCTAGAGAAGCAACTTCTTTCATCCGAACTCACATTCTTGAACTTAGCATAGAGTTGATGTTCTCTTAGCTTTGTCAATACCTTCTTAAGTGATCCTTATGTTACGCCTCACTCTTGGAATAGATCGAGAATGTCATCGATAAAGACAACGACAAACTTGTCTAAGTATTCCATGAATACTTTATTCATCGGAGTCATGAAATAGGCGGGGCATTGGTCAAACCAAAAGACATCACGGTATACTCATCTTTGTCCATATCGAGTCACAAATTTGTTTTGGGTATATCCTCTCTCTGGATCTTCAAGCCCGATGGTATAGGACCTCAAGTCAATCTTGAGAATACTCGGCTCCTTGAAGCTGGTCAAACAAATCATCAATCCTTGGCGGAGAGGTACTTATTCTTAATGGTGACCTCATTTAGAAACGATAATCTACACACATCCTCTAAGTTCCATCCTTCTTTTCCACTAGAAAAAGCTGGGGCTCCCCATGGCAAAGAACTTGGTCTCACAAAACCACGATCTTGCAACTCTTTGATCTGTTTCTTTACTTGACTAACTCATTAGCGGGCATCTGTATGGTCTCTTGGAAATGGGTGGCGTTCGAGAACTAGCTCAATCAAGAACTCTATATCTCTATCGGTGGCATTAAGACAACTCATCTGAAACACATCGGGAAAATCTCTAGCGATGGGCACATCTTCCAAAGCCCATTCCTTTGGCTTTCTAAACTTTTATTCCTTGAATTTGATCTCCGTGACTTGAAACTTTAACTTAGCTCCATACGGGTGGTTAATGTGATCTCTCTATTTCCACAATCCAAAAGCGCTTGGTTTTTGGAGAGCCATCCATTCTAGGATTACATCTAGGGATTTGGTGTCTAGGACAATTAGGTTGGCTAGGAATTCTACCCCTCAGATTAATATCTTAACCGGGGCAGCCTTGGTTAGTACTCAAATCGAACGGTGATTACCATAAGCACGATTTTCAAAGGCACGGTTTTGGCGATGGGTTTGTAGCAAAACTCAGAAACAAGCGAATCGTAGCTCGAGAATCAAACAAAACCATGGCGGATCTTTGAGTTGACTAGGAGCTTACCTAGGATGACGTCGATGCGACTGGGCATCCTCGGTGGTGGCGTGATTCACCGACCTCTTCAATAGGCGGTGGAGTCTGGTAGCTTGATTTGGGGTGCAGGGCTCCGTCATTCTGGTGCTTGGGGTCTTGGTGGTGTTGATCCCAAGTTGAAAGCGAGCAGTGTCCTGACTTGCTTCTGGGGCAATTATTAGCATAGTGACCGCTCATTGCAATTGAAGCATGTCACTCTGCAATTTGGATTCTTGGTCCTCTGGCGGATTCTTTGTTGGCGTTGATGTTAGGGTTGCTGAAAGAAATTGGGCGAGTGCGGTGTCTGAATCTTGATGAAGGTAGTGAAGCGAGTAGGCTTCTGCTTGGACATTGGGCTGGCTCTCTGCAGTGATTCTGTTGAGCTCCATGTTGCATCATCTTCCTCTTGCGGATTCTTCCAACTCCGTGCAGAGACTCCTCAATGAGCATGGCTTTGTTCACGGATCTGAAAATCTGCATAGTCGTTGCCAATGACTTGTACTTTTAAACTTGGGTTGAGCCGCGCTTGAACCTTTTCTGGCGAGCATCATCTGTGGCTACATCTTACGGTGCATAACGAGCAAGTGAGTGAACTTATTGAGATATTCACTCCTTGACATCCCTTCTTGCTTTAGCTCCAGAACTCATTCTTCTTCATCTCTACCTTTCCATCGGGGATATGGGAATGGCGGAAGCGGTGAAAACTCTGCCCAAGTGATGGTTTGAGGATCATCATGGCGGCAATGTAGTTCTCCACCATTGTTGGCGGTGCCTTCAAAGCGATGGCGGCATAAAGAACCTTCTCATTATCGTACCTTGGCGATAGCGAGCTTCTTTTCAATGGGCGAATCAATCATGCATCCAATGGTTCGAGGAGTTGGAGAAGGTAGGCGGGACGGGTCCTCATGAATTACGCTAGCTTGGGTGAGGCGGTATTTGGAGGAGAGTCTTGGCTGACAACGGCAAGTGCGACTTGATTTTGTTGGTTCAACAAGTTTGCTAGAACAGCGGTCGATTCTGATTGATTCATCATATTGTTCATATTCGCATCATTGTATTCATAAGTTGAGTCTGGCTGCCAGAAATGTCCCAAGTTACGGTCCGTCACTCACGAGGAGGTGGTGGCGGGGTGTATGGCGTTGACATTAACATTGGCATCCATCCTGGCTGACTATGCGGCCAGGCTCGAGCAGTGTCAACCATCTGCGATCAGCACAAGGGTTTAATAGGTAAGAGGGAAAAGTAATAGAAAGTGGTAAGGTCATCTAGGGAGAAAGGTAATACCCAGAACAAAAGGTCAACCAAGGGCATAGCGAGAAAAGGCTACAAAATAAAGAACAAATAAAGCTTTCAACAAGTGCAGTTGTAACACACGTCTTTGAGCAAGTGTACAACATACCACGACACAAGCAACAAAATCCTAGTATCTGTGAGACTAAGCGTAGCTAAACCAAAGAGAATGGCATGCTCAAACACCATAGAGCACCACAAACCTATCTTATATGGTAGTCTTCTCGGATAAACTCTTGACGGCTTGATCATCGTCCCCTTGATTTATTTCCTGCTTGAAAGATCCATGGCTTTCAAGAAGTTTAATGGGATAAGATCAATTTAAATTTCAAAGCAATGTTTGACAAGGAGAGGAATGAGAACCTAAGAATAAGATGAGAAGAGACAAACTATTAAATGCCAATTTCTTGGTTTGATTTAGAAAATACTTTTGAAGACCATGCTAACTAAGCGACCTCTGATCGATGTGGCTCGATACCATCTCTGTCGGGACCGGATATGCAAATCAAAACCCTCGTGTATCTGACACTAGTCGAGGATCACGCTAATTACACAGCAGAAACATAGATGACATATCATTCCATACATCGAAATAACTAAGAAAAGCAAATTATTATTGAATAAAACAAGCGACCTTATAGTCAAGGTTCATACATCAATGCCTCTTGGCAAAGAAACAATTAAAGCTGTTGCGGAAATAAAATAACTTGGGCCATTCGACATGCCACGAGGCAATAAATGCAGGAAGCGCCTTCCTGCGTCGTAGTCTTCATAGTACTCCTCCTCTTGATACTCATTACGGTCCTTCTCAATATTTGAACAACATGGGCATAAGCGGTGAGTACAAAGCGTACTCAACAATGGTAGGGAAATGATGCAATATTCATGCGGCTTGACAAAGGATAGTCATATGGTTCATTTCGAGACAATAGCTTGAATTGAAATACAATAAATAGATTGAAAGCATGTTGATAAAAACAATACTAAATAAGCCCGATAAATCAATGGTAGAGAACATGAGCAGAATGGCAGAGGCATCACTACATCATTCAAAACATGTATCAACCACACAATTCAACAGTATAGCTTGAGACAATAAAACAACGTGAACTCCCGTTCATTCCACAATTCCACATTTCAAGAAAATACTCTATACCCGTGTGAAATCGGGCTTCAGCATCCCTGACCATGCGGACACGGCTATTGAATAGTTTTCAACCTCTGCAGTGTAAACTATTGAATAAGCATGTCATGATCATCAATTCAACCATCACAGAATATAATATGTTGAAAGTGAATGTTGAGATTTGAGCAGCGAATTTTTGTGACTGCTGGTGTGATCTATATCCGTCAACTATTTACTATGATTATTGCTGACTTTCTCGTTCAGCCCACGTCGCCGGCACCCATGACCTCCGATTCGATCCGAGCGCACGATCGCCCACGTCACCCCAGTGCATAGCGCCTTTGCTGCGTATAAATGCTGTAGGCCGATTTTTTACGTTTTTCTTGGTTCTTCTTGACCGCCGCCACCCCCAAACCCTAGTAGACCTCCCATGACCTCTCCCCACGTCCTCACCTCAGATCAACTCACCCAAACCTAAAATCCATCCCTTATCCTCCAAGCAGCGCCCTTGCCGCCGTATTGAACTTTGAGTAGCGTCCCTGTCAACTCGTTGACTCTTTTCAAGATCCGTCTTCGCCACAGCGTGCTCTATGGTACCCTCTATCTCACATCCAAATTTGGTGCGATTTCATCCACGGAATCAAAAGTTACGGCCGCCCAAAGATCAAATCTTGCGGAGCCGTTCTCCCTCGTTTTTGCGAGTTTAACCGTGAAAGTTTTATGGTAGGCTCCTCTTGATGTCCCTACGGTGCTCACCCTAACTCATGGTTTTTCAGGAGGATTTGTGCAAAAAATCAATCTTCCCGATCGATTTGCGTTCTGGATGGCTGAAACTTCGTCGCGTTCCCGTTGATCCAGAAGGTAAATCTCAGATCCGTTTGTGTCATATTGTGCCAAATGATCCCAGATAGCTCTTTGTAAAATTTGGTTAGGTTTCATGCAGTACTTTAATAGTTATGATCGTTTGATCTATTAGCTCCGAGGCGTTCATCGGCGGTTTGTGATCAATCCGGTGGGTCGCCGCCAAATCCGCCTATATTGTTGAGTTCGTCTCGTCGCGTTCTCGTGATGGACACTTCCTTGCTGTTGCATCCTTCAAAATTTTTTTTATTAGTTGGCGCGCCAGCCTTTAAATGCGCGTAGCGTCATCTTTGCCGCCAACCATCTTGGATTAGTCGTGACCATGTCACCCTGTCCGGTGGGTCCATACCCTACTGTTTTGGCCATCCTTGAGTTCATTTGATCTCGGTTGCCGTCAAAGCCATAATCTAGTATCTACCGTCGTCTTTCGGTTTAGTCCTTTGCATCGGTTCGCGTTTTGGTTCGCCATCCTTGATAAGCTTTAATGCAGAGCCAACCCTACTTGTTCTACCTGTGCCAAGTGTATCCAACCTTGAATCGCCGCTCTAACCCTAACTTGACCTTTGGTCCAATTTGTCTGTTGACGTTGCGTCACGACATGTGTACCTCGCGGATCGCAAATCAAATATGAGCCATGTCATGACCTCGCTGCCCTACCATTGTACGATGGTATACCTTGTAATCTCATAGGTGTTACATTAGCGCTTCATATTCATCGTTAACGTCCGCCGTTAACGTTCCACCGTTAACGCTTTGCTTTCATCGTATCGATGTCATCGCATGGGTGCATGCAAGTGAAAGCCCTAATGTGATGTCCTTACCTTTTCTACTGCCTTATTGTGATCTAGCCCATCACGTTGAGTTCAGCCTCGTATTCCTGTCATAACCGCCTCATCGTTGTCGAGTTCTGTCCCCGATGTAAGACCATAGTGGATATCGATCCCATCCGTCCTTGTCTTATCCTTGAAAATCTAATCCGCCATTAACCTAGAATTCATTCGTGGTCTTGGTCGATAGACCATTAGCCACATGTCATATTCTTGTGCCAGACCTAGTCTATCAGTCTATCTTCCTTTTGGTTGGTATGCTGGATTCGATCAACGAAGTCAACCTCAAGCATCTGCTTAGTTCATGGCGAACTAACGTAACCCGTGGACCCGGTCTATAGATTTAGAGTCCATATGACATCGGCTATCAATCAAGATAATAACCCGGAAGAAATATTCTTGGGATATTATTCCTTCTTTCACGATTATTAATCTTTCTCTTGGTGTATTTTCAAAAGCCGTTCTCTTTGTCTAATCATCGACCTAATCCCTTCAAGTTCCTAATTTCATCTAAGCGTTGTGCCCAATGCTACTCGTTCTTAATTTGGAGTTTACTTGATTTACCTTTTGAGTTTTGTTGTATTTGTGTTTGTTTATCGTTAGGCGTTCTAGGAAGTCGCTCGAAGGAGTGAGAATCAAGCAAGCGGAGATTGAAGATCGAGGATCAAGGATCGAAGATAAAGAGTAAAGAATAATAAAAATTGCAAGGGCAGGCAAGTTGTGCTTTGACCATATTGATCCCATTTTTAAAATTATTTCGTTTGAAATTATTGCATGCTAGTTTGAAATAAACTGATTTCAATTAATCACGGGATTAGATAATCAACCTACTCGTTATTGCCACCTTGTCTCTATTATTTGTATGCCATGATTCATTTGTCACCCTAGATTGTGGGTTAATAGTTGGACATTAATAATTTGCCAACATGGGTTAATTAGGCAGTATGTAGTGTGCTTAGCCACCTTACGTAGATTTGTCATGATTTTGGAAAATTAAAGTTAATATTGACTTAATGAGATATGGAGCGTGTTTTTGAGAATGTGACATGTGTTATTGAGTTGATGATGGCGTGGTGCAAGGTAAAGGCTGGGGTGGGAAAGTGATTTAGCTGAGCAAGTGGCAAGATTGTTTCGATTGGGCCAGAGTGGCAATTGGTGGTCGCATTTGGTTTAGATTGTTTCGGTTGGGCCAAGAGTGGCAATTAGTGATCGCATTTGGTATTATGACATGTTGATGTGATAAACTTTTGGTTAGTCTTGCCTCGGTCAACTAAGGACTTAACCTTGCGAGCCTTTGACTGAGTCTTTCATACAACCACAAGTTAGGAATGGGATGGACCTAGGTGAGTAAAGCGTGAAATCTATTCTTTGGTGCTGTCGTGGTGGTGTGGGGCCGGAGGAAGCGGGTGAGAACTCACATGGCGCAAGAGGGGGCCTGGGTGTAGTAACCAGTCCCTCGGTGTTGAAACCTTAAGCGATCTTGGGTTTAGAAGCGGATCTTTGGAAAGGCTTTGTTATGATCGCTCATTCGCATACTCTTGTATGGCGATTCACGGTGACGTGGTGAGTTGATTATATCTTGTGGGTAAAGTGTATAACCTCTGCGAGTGTACAACCTATTGAATAGCCGTGCTCACGGTATTGAGCATTGCTCGGGGATTCTGATCAAGGGTTAGATTTTGATAAAAGTGAGGTTGGGAATGTGGATAATGTGATGTGGAACTTGGTTAAGGATGAAATGCTTCACTTGAGAATGTTTGAAAGTTATTATTGGTATTACTTGTTTCTTTGCTTTTCTATCTACTACGATTATTTGTGAAAAGCGCTTTATTGCAAAGAACCATTCACCATTCCTTTGGAATAAGCCATGCATGTAGTAATAGAGCGCATTACATGCATGACTAGTTGAAATGCGGTTGTGTACTCACCCTTGCTTTAACAAAACATCACCGGTTGAGAAGTCTTTGTCTTCAAAAGGAGAAGTTCTACAAGACAAGCGATTATCTAGAGTCGAACCTGTCGGATGCATGGTATATTGAAGGGTTCACCAAGCGTTCTTCGTTCATTGCTACTTATTTGAAGTTGAAGCCGTCAAGGCCTCACATGTGTAAGTTGACCTTAAGGTCGTTCAATAGTTTATATTTTATAATTGTGTTACTTTTATTATTCATTTGTGTATGATTGTGATATTCATCTATGTTGAGGCTGTGTGCACTAAGCGTGATCTGGACTAGTGCGAGAATATCTGAGAGGTCGGGATTTGCACATTCGGGTCGAAGCGGATGTGATATCGAGCCATCTTGTTGTAGGTCTTGACCCTAGATAGATTGGCCGTTCTTTAGGAACTTCAAAATTATTTTCTAAAAGAAAATTTTAACTTGAAAAAATGATAAGTTCTTGACTTGTCTTATTCTTCTATTCTTTTCTCCTTCTGAAAATCTCAATCTTTCCGTTGTTTTAAATGAAGATCTTATCGAGTTATTCCAAATAGCTATCGTTGTTTCATACTTAAGGAGAAAGTTAATGTGTTGCCAATCTGAAGGTCGTGAAGACGAGAATCGTCGAACTCAAGAAAAGTGGATCAATGAAGTGTTCGAAGCTAGAAGAACTAGTGCTTTAAGTGGCAGTTGAGACTCATGTGTGTGAGTCGCGTCTGTCTAAGATAAGTGTTACCCTCTTATATGGTAGATTATTGTGTGTTTAGGTTAATTTGGTTTTCCTTGTTTCTTTGAGTGTGCGTTATGCGTTGCGAGCTTTTAGGCTTGGATAAGCAACCATACCAAGTTATTAATAATGTTTGTATAAGTTTTTGGGTTAAACTGTTCCCTGCACTAGGATTCATGAACCTCATCTATGCTATTCCTCTTACCTAAACCACAGGTGGTCAGCGGTTGGAAAGGATCGACGGCGATGACTCAAGGCGATTCACGTTAGTTCGATTGCTACTCTGGTGTTAGTGCTAAAGAGATAGTGACCGGCCGATAGTCCTTTTGCCAACCGTGACAATTCAAAACTTGGATCGAGTTGTTCACCGCTTAGACTACCTTATCACGGAACAATGATGCAATGATGAATGCTATCGGTGCCAACATCAATCCCTCCCCAGCGAAATCGCAACCTCCTGTTCACGATCAAAGATTACCTTGTTCATGAAGACCAAACCGCCCACGTTTGATGGATCGACCACTCTCGAAATGTAGAAATTTGGCCGCATGATAGAAGAAAAGCGGCTTTGGTGCAATGTGAAGATAAAGAAAAGTTCCTCGCTACTTGCGGTTAGAAGGAAATGCATTAGTGCGGTGGAAGAGTTTCTCGCCACCTCTGGGGATGAACATACCATCACTTGGTTAGAGTTTACCACCGCCGTCGGCTCTTCCGTCATCGAGAAGATAGTGAAACCCGATGAACAAGGAAGAATGGTATCTCCACACTCGATACCATACCGGGATATTGTTCTTGAAGTGTTGTCAACCAAACCAATCGAGAAGGCGTACATGCATCCGTTGTGGCGAAATAGGACACTGCTGGCGATGATCATGCAATCAACTATTCGGTGTGAAGGAAGTCATTTACGGAGAATGTCCTATAAACAACATCACCGCTATCTTTGTGAAGGCCAAGATCATTGTCGACTTCACATCCCTGGATCAATAGTGACCATTGTGACTCGGCATCGCGATAGAATTTTTGCGATCATTGCTCAAGAGTTAGCGAAAAGAAGGATTGACATCCGTACTTGCTATGCCACGTGAAGAAAGCGAAGAAGAAACATGTCAACCCTATCAGTCTACCTTAGGGAAATCGGTGAGACTTGGTCACCACAGGCTGTTTCTTGTGTGATAGCGAGGACAGCGGGCTAGAATGCCCCTGCAACCCGACCACGATGACCAAAACATTTATGTTACAAGCTGTGGTGAGATAGGTTATTTTGTTAAGGAATGCCCACAGAAAGATCAAACAATTTAAAAGCCATGATCAGTCCAGAAATTTCTTTGGTTAAGTTTATAACCCCAAGAGTGAGTGATAAGACTACGGGTGCAACTTGCTCAAGAAGTCAATTGAAACAAGAAGAGTTGGTTAGCAAGACCCTTTTTCTTAGAGATGAGCATAAGAATTGGAGGACAACCAGAAGTGTCGAGCTCGTCAAGAAGGACCACCACAATAGCGAATAAGAAGTGCCCTCAACAACTTAATAGTCATCTTTGTTAGGACTTTGCAGAGACACTCTCTCACATGCTTCACCTTGATGGTCAGAGTTTTCAAAATACCAACCCGGTGAAAAGTCCGCAAGGAAGAAGCTTATTGTCTAGAAATTGCTTGCTTATGCTTGACGGGACATCTTGCTAATAGCGCTCTCGGAAGAAAGTGATCCCTGCGGATCGCATCAATCTCAGCTCTACCCCTACCAAGATTAAGGCTATGTCAAGAAGCCAACGGATGTCGGTCAAGCGTTGCCGGATGCAATGAGCAGGATATTTTGCCAATAGTTGTCCCGGGGAAAAAAAGGTGTTATACCTATCCACTTAAACCTTAGTCCTCCACCTCTCAGAGACACTTGCGCGAGAAAGTGAATTGTGAAGCGATTCAAGATGAAGCCATGCATGAAGTGCGATATGAAATCTTGATGGTTAATTTGTCCATCGTTAAGACCAAGTTTTAATAAAGCTTATCATATTGAAATCAATGCTCGAGATGTTTATGCACGAGTTAAATTAGTTACCCATGTGCAAGCGGTTTGGGTCCATGGCGAGAGATGTAATCGAGTTAAGAGGAGCTAGAGTGTTCTGAGATAAAGTTGTGATCGGTTAACTTTAGTTTGTTGGAACACGAATTTGTCTATTCCATTATGGTTGAGTCAAGAAGGTGGATCGCCATCACATCGAAGGAATAGTTGTTGTGTATGTTTAATAACTACACAAGATAATTATCTTCTGAAGAATTACTCTAGCTACTGCATGGTGTATGCTGCAAACTAATACCATTACATCAGTAATAGTTGAAGCTTGAGTCAATGTGAAGGAATACTCGGTTGAAATAGAGTTCAAGCCAATACGCGAGAGTCAAGCCGACAAAGATAGTGCAAGACAATAGGAATCTTTGTTCAAGTCTCGTTCAGGCAATGAATTTCAAGTAAGTTTAGGTAAATCGGATCAGCTTGTTGGGTTCTGAGAAGCGAAAATCCAGTATCAACGAGCAAAAGCAAGGATGCTTGTCAGTGGAGTTTCCAAGAGATGTCAGCATAGGCGGGTAATGTCTTTCAAGAATCTCAGCAGAAGAAGTGCCTTCTAGTGTCGAAAATCAGACCCTATAAGTCGGTTGAATTGCAAAAGGATTTTATTCTGAAAAGCGACTTGCAAATTTTGGATGTTATCAAGCATTGGCTCGAAGTAACCTTGCCTAGTGTCGGTTGCATGGAAGTTTGAGAAGTCCCAAGAGTTGAGTTCCTGACCTATTTCTATAGTGAGTCTTGAATCTCGAGGGCGAGATTCTGTTAAGGGAGGTTTGTAACATCCCAAAATTTGGGTTTTCAAAAATATTTTGTGAAGTTTAGCTCCCCAAAAATTAGCGATAATTTTCGCATAATTAAAAGCAATTTGGAATTTTCTAAAGTCAAAGTAATTTAGATTGACTAATATAAACCTCAATTAAATTAAATTCAGTTTTATTTGGGTTCCTTGTGCTTCTAGGATTTTCTTTGTATTTTTTTAGAATTGTTGGAATTTATTTGGAATTATTTGGATTAATTTAAACCAAGCCTTTTACTTAAAGTAATTAAATATTTCAAAAGAAAATAAAGTTCTACTGAAAACATTTTATTTGGGTTCCAAAATGTCCCAAAATATTTTCTAGAATTTTTTAGAATTTTTCTGGTATTTTTATTGCCTCAAATGAATTAATTTGAATTAAGTCCTTTATGGAATTAATTAAAAATTTGGAAAAAATTTATATAAAGTTTTGTTGAAAATATTTTATTTGAGTTCAAAATGTCTCAAAATATTTTATAGAATTTTCTGAAATTTTCCTGATAATGTTTCTATTTTTCTTGAATTAAATGAATTTCTACAACTAATTTAATTCGGATTCTGTTTTCCACGTGTCTCCTTCTCGCGCTGCCACATGTCGCCTTCTCGTTCAGCCACGTCGCCGAGCCGCCACAGCTCTTCGATTCCGATCCGACGCGCCAGAATGCGCCACGTCACCCCAATGCGCAGCGCGCCAACTGCTCGTATAAATGCCTGTGAGGCCGGTTTTGCGTTTTTCTTGGTTCTTCTTGACCTAGCCGCCACCCCAAACCCTAGTAGACCTCCATGACCTCTCCCACGTCCTCACCTCAGATCAACTCACCCAAACCCTAGAAATCCATCCCTCATCCTCGAAAGCCGCCGCATGCGTCGGCCGAACTTTGAGGCGCGTCCCCCGTCAACTCATCGACACTTTTCAAGATCCGTCTTCGTCACGGCGTGCTCTATGGTACCCTCTGTCTTCCATCCAAATTTGGTGTGATTTCATCCAAGGAATAAAAAGTTATGGCCCAAAGATCAAATCTTGCTGAGCCTGTTCTCCCTCATTTTTGCGAGTTTAACCGTGAAATTTTTATGGTAGGCTCCTCTTGATGTCCCTACATGGTGCTCACCCTAACTCATGGTTTTCCAGCAGGATTTGTGCAGAAAAATCAATCTTCCCAATCGATTGCGTTGCGGACGGCTGAAACTTCGTCGCGTTCCCGTTGATCAAAAGGTAAAACTCAGATCCGTTCCGTCATATTGTGCCAAATGATCCCAGGTAGCTCTCTGTAAAATTTGGTTAGGTTTCATGCGGTACTTTAATAGTTATGACCGTTTGATCTATTAGCTCGAGGCCGTTCATCGGCGGTTTGTGATCAATCCGTGGGTTGCCGCCAAATCCGCCTATATTGTTGAGTTAGGTCTCGTCGCGTTCTACGTGATGGACACTTCCCTTTGCTGTTGCATCCTTCAAAAATTTTTTATTAGTTTGGCGCCTTTTTGCCATCGCCCGTAGCGTCGTCTCTTTTGCCGCCAACCATCTTGGATTGTCGTGACCATGTCACCCTGTCCGGTGAGTCCATACCCTACTGTTTTGGCCATCCTTGGAGTTCATTTGATCTCGGTTGCCGTCAAAGCCATAATCTAGTATCTACCGTCGTCTTCGGTTTAGTCCTTTGCATCGGTTCGCGTTTGGTTCGCCATCCTTGATAAGCTTTAATCGCGAGCCAACCCTACTGTTCTACCTGTGCCAAGTGTATCCAACCTTGAGATAAACCCGCTCTAACCCTAACTTGACCTTTGGTCCAATTTGTCGTTGACGTTGCGTCGCGACATGTGTACCCGCCGGATCCAAATCAAATATGAGCCATGTCATGACCTCGCTGCCCTACCATTGTGCGATGGTGCGCCACCTTGTAATCTCATCGTGTTACATTAGCGCTTCATATTCATCGTTAACGTCGCCGTTAACGTTCCACCGTTAACGCTTTGCTTTCATCATATCGATGTCGCCAGCATGGGTGCATGCAAGTGAAAGCCCTAATGTGATGTCCTTACCTTTTCTTGCCTTATTGTGATCTAGCCCATCACGTTGAGTTCAGCCTCGTATTCTGTCATAAGCCTCATCGTTGTCGAGTTACGTCCCCGATGTAAGACCATAGTGGATGTCGATCCCATCGAGTCCTTGTCTTATCCTTGAAAATCTAATCCGCCATTAACCTAGAATTCATTACGTGGTCTTGGTCGATAGACCATTAGCCACATGTCATATTCTTGTGCGAGACCTAGTCTATCGGTCTATCTTCCTTTTGGTTGGTGTGCCGTTCGATCAACGAGTTAACCTCAAGCATCGCTTAGTTCATGGCGAACTAACGTAACCGTGGACCGGTCTATAGATTTAGAGTCCATATGACATCGGCTATCAATCAAGATAATAACCCGGAAGAAATATTCTTGGGATATTATTCCTTCTTTCCACGATTATTAATCTTTCTCTTGATGTATTTTCCAAAGCCGTTCTCTTTTGTCTAATCATCGACCTAATCCTTCAAGTTCCTAATTTCATCTAAGCCGTTGTGCCCAATGCTACTCGTTCTTAATTTGGAGTTTACTTGATTTGCCTTTTGAGTTTTGTTGTATTTGTGTTTGTTTATCGTTAGGCGTTCTGGGAAGTACGCTCGAAGGGTGAGAATCAAGCAAGCGGAGATTGAAGATCGAGGATCAAGGATCGAAGATAAAGAGTAAAGAATAATAAAAATTGCAAGGGCCGGAGCAAGTTGTGCTTTGACCATATTGATCCCATTTTTAAAATTATTTCGTTTGAAATTATTGCATGCTAGTTTGAAATAAGCTGATTTCAATTAATCGGGATTAGATAATCAACCTACTTGTTATTGCCACCTTGTCTCTATTATTTGTATGCCATGATTCATTTGTCACCCTAGATTGTGGGTTAATAGTTGGACATTAATAATTTGCCAACATGGGTTAATTAGGCCGTATGTAGTGTGCTTAGCCACCTTACGTAGATTTGTCATGATTTTGGAAAATTAAAGTTAATATTGACTTAATGAGATATGGAGCGTGTTTTTGAGAATGTGACATGTGTTATTGAGTTGATGATGTACGTGGTGCAAGGTAAAGGGCTGGGGTGGGAAAGTGATTTAGGTAGGGCAAGTGGCAAGATTGTTTCGATGGGCCAAGAGTGGCAATTAGGCGGTCGCATTTGGTATTATGACATGTTGATGTGATAAACTTTTGGTTAGTCTTGCCTCGGTCAACTAAGGACTTAACCTTGCGAGCCTTTGACTGAGTCTTTCATACAACCACAAGTTCAGGAATGGGATGGACCTAGGTGAGTAAGCTGTGAAATCTATTCTTTGAGTCTTGTCGTGGTGGTGTGGGGCAGGAGGCGGGTGAGAACTCACATGGCGCAGAGGGCCACAGGTGTGTGTAACATCCCTCGGTGTTGAAACCTTAGCGAGCGATCTTGGGTTTAGGCGGATCTTTGGAAGGCTTTGTTATGATCGCTCATTCATACTCTTGTATGGCGATTCACGGTGACGTGGTGAGTTGATTATATCTTGTGGGTAAAGTGTATAACCTCTGCGAGTGTACAACCTATTGAATAGCCGTGCTCACGGTATTGAGCATTGCTCGGGATTACTGATCAAGGGTTAGATTTTGATAAAAATGAGGTTGGGAATGTGGATAATGTGATGTGGAACTTGGTTAAGGATGGAAATGCTTCACTTGAGAATGTTTGCGAAAGTTATTATTGGTATTACTTGTTTCTTGTTTTTCTATCTACTACGATTATTTGTGAAAACGCTTTATTGCAAAAGAACCATTTCGGCCATTCCTTTGGAATAAGCCATGCATGTAGTAATAGAGCGCATTACATGCATGACTTGTTGAGTGCGGTTGTGTACTCACCCTTGCTTTAACAAAACATCACTAGTTGAGGAGAAGTCTTTGTCTTCAAAAAGGAGGATTCTGCAAGGCGATTATCTATGGTCGAACCTGTCGGATGCACTGTGGTATATTGAAGGGGTTCACAGGCGTTCTTCGTTCATTGCTACTTATTTGAAGTTAAGCCGTCAAGGCCTCACATGTGTAAGGTTGACCTTAAGGTCGTTCAATAGTTTATATTTTATAATTGTGTTACTTTTATTATTCCGCTGTGTATGATTGTGATATTCATCTATGTTGAGGCTGTGTGCATTAGCGTGATCTGGACTAGTGCGAGAATACTGAGAGTCGGCTTTGCACATTGGTCGAAGAGCTGCAGCCGGGACGAATAATGTGTGATCGAAACTACCGATCTGCTATGATTATATCCGCAGTCATAATCAACGAAAATAATAAGTACTTTAATTAAATAATCAAACTAGTTGATTGACCTTATGGTCAAATTACAAAATCACGCCTCATGAGGCGAAGACTTATTAAAATATTCAAATCAGTGGAATAAAAATAAACTCGTGGCGCCAACCAATTAGCACGAACCCAGGGCTAGCTCCTAGTTAAATCGGCTCCTCTGGTACTCCTCCTCTGACGGGGGTTGCTTCTTCTTCAAGCTGAAGTTGTGTTGTTGTGGGGTGAGTACTTTGAACACTCGGCAAAAGTCATGCACAGAATGCAATGCTAATATACTATATGCATGGCTTAGTACAAAGGATATGCTATGGTTCATGTGCAGTACAGCATTTCAAATAAACAGTAATAGATTGCAAAGCAGTAAAATAGTAGTAGGAATAGTATCTTTCACAAACATTTCAATTGTAATTCATTTTTCCATCCTAAGTCAAATTCATCATCACCAACCCAAGCATTTTCCATAACCAAGTCATTTTCATGAAAATCTAACCCTTGGTTGTAATCATAAGCGATGCTCAATACCATGAAACACGGCTATTCGAATAGGTTGTACACTCACTGAGAGGTTATACACTTTACCCACAAGATACGATCAAATACCACCAAGGCAAATACCAAGTAACAAAGCCTTTCCAAAGTTCGTCTAAACCCAGTCTTGCGCTAAGGTTTCAACAACTTTGGAGGGTAGTTTACCACACCCAGGGCCCCCTCTTGCGCCATGTGAGTTCTCACCGGCTCCTCAGACCCCACACCACCAGCCGGTACTAAGAATAGATTTCCCGTTTACTCGGCGAGGCCGTCCCATTCACGGAGCTTGTGGTTGTATGAAAGACTTCGATTCAAATGCTAGCAAGGTTAAGTCCTTAGTTGGCCGAGGCAAGACTAACCAAGTATGATTCCCCATAACAAAACCAACAAAAACCATCTGACCGCCCGATTGCCACTCTTGGCCCACAGAAACAATCTTGCCACATGCCTCGGTCTAAATCATTTTCCCACCGGTTCTTTACCATTGCACCACGTGCCATCACTAACTCAATAACACATGTCTCATTCATAAAATCGTTCCATATCTCATTAAATCAATATTAACTTTGGTAATCCAAAATCATGAAATTTCACGTGGTAGGGCTAAGCATACTACTACGGTCTCTCAACCCATGTTGGCCAATAACTAATGTCAACTATTAATCCACAACCTAGGGTGACAAATGATTCATGGCCTACAATTATATACGACAAGGTGGCATCTGACAACTAGGCATTTAACTAATTCCAAAATTCATTCAAACCAATTTTTACTAAATTAGCATGCAATAAATTAAATCGAAATAATTTTTACTATGATAGGTTCAACATGATCAAACACAACTTGCCTTCAAAAAGTCTTGATTACGGCTCTGAGCTTGCTCTGAGTCAGAACCTCTCTCGAAACCGGGCACTTCAAGCGTCTGGCGTAAGCGTATACACAAAACAATAAAATAAATAAACAGTAGACAAACAGTGCTCAAAATTCAATTAAAATTCACAAACAGAAAGATCACAATTTTACAAATTTATAGAAATTGGAATCACTCAAATCGGAGTTAAGCATAAAAGTTATAAGCATTTGAAGTTTCAAAATATATTTAAAATCAATATACCGAATTAAATAATTATTTTCTTTTTGGAAAAATTAATTATTCGTCATCGTGACACGTGTCGCCACCACAGAGCGACCGTGGCCTTCTTCAACGTCGTACAGCAAACTCCGTCTTGGTGTCGACGCCAGCGTCATCGTGGCGTCAACCGACTCGGCTATCTTGACAAGTGGGTCCCCTTTATGGCGTCGGCATAGCGTCAGCGGTGATGTCACCGCCGGTGCGTCTGGTGGCGAGTGGGTCGTCTTTGTCGTCTCGTGTCGTGCGATTGCAGTGCGGCGGCGTGTGGGTCGCCTTGTCGGCGTCAGCGCCACGATGAATAGCGGCGTGGCTCCTCGGTTGCCCTCGGTTGCATCTGGCGGAGATTAGAAGATGGGGTTTCTTGTTTATGGGGCGGCGTGGCGGAATCCGGGTCGTTGATCTCGCGATCGGACGGTTGTGGGAGCTTCGGCGCAGCGGCGATGGCGTGTGGCGAGGTTTCAAGGCGGAGGAAAAGCGTGGCGGCGGCGTTTCCGTGCTCCTCGGCGTGAAAAAGTGGCCCTCGGCAGCGGCAGCGGGTGAAGTCGATGGTGGCGCAGGCGGCGGAGAATCACCGGCGGCGGCAAGCAGCGAAGAACTTCGTGAATTAGCTCAGGGAACCAGCGAGCTCGTCTGCGGCGAGCAGCGTCTCGGGCGGCGTCACGGTGTCTGGTGAGGTCTTGGCCAGTGAGGATCTAACCCGGGTGGCGGCGCAATAAATAGCCCCTCGACTTCCGTGGCGGCCTGAAGCAGCCGCCAGCGGCAATGGCGGAATCCGGCTGACGAATCGGATTAGGTGGCGTGGCACAGCGTGAGCCCTTGGATGAAGATCGAGCAATTGCCACGCTAAGTTTTTCGAGACGGGCCGGATGCCGGCCCGATCTTTGTTCATCGGGATTTTAATCCTTTTCAGAATAAAATTAATTCCGAAAATAAAATAATTTATTTGGGGCATTAAAAATATCGAGAAAAATTCGGAAAAATTCTCAAAAAATATTTTAAGACATTTGTGACTCAAATAAAATATTTTGAGCAAAACTTTATTTTAACTTTTCCATTATTTAATTAATTTGATAAATGGTTTAATTCAAAATAAATCCAAATAAATTCCAGAAATTCCCCAAAAATTCAATATACCATTTAAATGCAAGAAAAGCAAAAATTGAGGTGTTACAAACCTCCCCAGATTAACGGAATCTCGACCGAGATTCAAGGCTACTAAGGAATAGGTTGGGAAATTCCTTCTTGAGTCTTCTTATTGCTCGAGGTTGCTTCGCTCTCGGAATGGTTACTCCTTGAACTCTGCGAAGCGAATTCGATTTATTTCTCGTTTCTCGATCCATGGTGTCCAAGATCTTCACGGGTACTCTTTATAAGTCAAATCCTCTGCTGCTCGACCCGATTCTAACTGCATCTGCTCACGGCACTTTCGGAGGCATTTCTTTAATTGTGACACATGGAACACATCATGCACACTGCTAAAAAGCTGCGGTAACTCCGGTGATCGCTACTTCACCTCTCGACTTAGGATCTTGAATGGGCCAACATACCTTGGCGCTAACTTCCCTTTGGTGTGAAACCTCTTAACTCCTTTGAGTGGGGTAACTCGAGATACACAAAATCTTGATCTCAAAGCTCAAATCCTGCGGCGATTATCGGCATAACTCTTACGCCTTGATTGCGCAATTTTCAATCTTTCACGATCATGGCTATCTGCTCTTGACTTCTCGAAGTATATCCAAGCCCAAACATATGGCGTTCTCGGTCTCATTCCGGTTCAACGGCGGCGAGGTCTTCCATATAAGCGCTTGAATGGCGACATCTGCAAACTTGCTGGTAGCTATTGTAGCTGAACTTCGGCATATGGCAAACACTTATCCCACGAAGTTGTATAAGCCAATACACAACATGTCCTCGATGTCTGATTAACTCTTTCCGTTTGCCCATGCATGCATGGGTGATATGCGGTCTTGAAGTTGAGACGGGTCCCTAGAGCCTCATGCAACTTATCCCAAAATCTTGAAGTGGCCAGGTACCTCGGTCCGACACAATCTTCTTGGAACTCCATGTAGACATACAATTCTTGACATATACAAATCCGCTAAGCGGTCCCGAATAGGTAGTCTTCACGGTATGAAGTGGGCAACCTTTGTCAGCGGTCCACTATAACCCATATAGAATCATACCTGTGCGGGTCCTTGGTAAACAGTAATGAAATCCATTCGATTTCTTCCCATTTCCCTCGGGTATCTTCGTTGGTTGTAGCAATCCTGCGGCCTCGATGCATTAACTGACTCTTTGGCATATATCACTAGCATAACATGCTCTGCAACTTCACGCTTCATGCTTGTACCAAAATCTTTCCTTGGTCTTGATACATCTTAGCGCTTCCGGATGAATAGAGTACTTGGAATCATGGGCTTCCTCCAAAATCGGCCGCTTGACTCCTTCTACTTGATGCGCAAATGTGATTCTTGATCCACAATGTACCTTGCTCATCGGCTTGAAATCCTTCGCCTTGCCTTCCTCCATTTTAGACTTAATCCTTTGAATCTTGACATCGTCCTTACTGTCCTTCGAATATGATTTTCCATGGTAGGCTTCACCTCTAGTGTGGCTATGAATCCCTTAGGCACAACTTCCGGCTTGACTTACGAAATTCCTCGCATAACTCAACTTTGGTTTCTCCCACCAACATGTTCCCGAATGGCTCTTTCGGCTTAAAGCATCGCCACCACATTGGCTTTCTAGGGTGATAATGAATCCCTAGATTGTAATCCTTGATTAGCTCAACCATCTCCTCTTGCCTCATGTTGGTCCGATTGTGTAAATATATATTTAAGACTCTTATGGTCCGTGTACACCTCACATCTGTTCCCCAATTAGGTAGTGTCGCCATAACTTCAAAGGCGTGCACATTTGCTAATTCAAATCATCGTCGGATAGTTCTCTTCATGCGGCCTCAAGCGCCTTGATGCATATGCAGCGACCTACATTACTGCATTACCGCACCCTAATCCTTGGCGCGATGCATCATAGTATATATCAAAGCTCGACTTAAATCGGTAGAACTAACACTGGTGCCGTTGTCAAGCGTTTCTTCAACTCTGAAAACTCCGCTCACATTCGGCGTCCATGCAAACTTCTTTTCCTTCTTCAGCGATTCGTAAGAGGTCTATGTCGTTGAGAATCCTTCAATAAATCGGCGGTAATAACCGGCCATTCCAAAAACTACTGGTTTGAGTCACCGTCTTGGGTGGCTCCCAATGCACCTTCTTGCTTCCACCTTACTTGGATCAGCCATAACTCCTTGGCGGTCACTACATGTCCAAGAATTCCACTTTGTTCTTCGAAATCGCACTTGCTAAACTTAGCGAAAAGTTCTGCTCTTAACTTCTCGAACTAGCCCGGATGTTCGGCATGCTCTTCTCGTCTTGGGTAGACTAAGATGTCATCTATGAACACAACAACGAACTTGTCCGGTATTCCATGAAAACCTTGTTCATCATGTTCATGAAATATCACAGTGCATTTGTCAAACCAAAAGACATAGCGTAAACTTCGTAGTGCCCATATCTTGGAAAATCACGGTCTTGGCACATCCTCCGACCTAATCTTGATTGGTGATATCACGATCGTAGGTCAATCTTGGAAAAAACTCCGGCTCCTCTCAACTGATCAAATAGGTCATCGATCTGGGTAATGGGTACTTATTCTTTATAGTGACTTCATTCAAAGCTCATTAATCCACACATCCGATAACTCCCATCCTTCTTTTTGACAAGCAGAGCGGTGCTCCCCATGGTAGCGAACTTGTGCGATAAATCCCTTATCCATTAACTCCTCAATCTGCTTCTTCATTTCGACCAGACTCATCGGTTGACATCAGATAAGGTATCTTAGCTATCGGAATTGTTCATTACTAACTTCGATTACAAACTCTATGTCACAATCGGTGGCATCGGTAAATCCTCTGAAACACATCAGGGTACTCTCGACAGTTGGCACATCTTCTATGCTAATAGCCTTCACACTATTGACCATCAAGCTGTCCATCGAGCGGCGGTTGCTTGAAACTCTATTTTTCTCCCACAAGGACTCTCGTGATATGACTCTTCGTCCACGGTCTAGTACAACCTTGTGCTTAGACAACCAGTCCATTCCCAAAATAACATCTAGAGATGCAGGTATCTAACACCACTAAGTTTGCTAGGAACTGTTCCATCTATAAACAACTTTACAGAACATCCTACATCGGATCGGAGTTACGATCGGGGGATACTAGCAATACATGCCTAAGGTTCACCATTTTTAACCCATTGTTCACGGCAAAAATCCGAGATATAAAAGAATGTGAAGCTCGAATCGAATAAAGCTATTGCAGTCTTGAGTTGACGATAACTTACCCATCTGACGTCCGATGTATTACGCACTACATCTGCGGTGACATGGTTGACTCGCCTTACTCGATGCGTGTGGCGGCTCAGTTATTGTAGCTCCACGGCTTGCTCTGGCGCGAGTGTCTTCGTTGGAGTAGTCACGAGGTTGAAGCGAGCGGTGTCCTCCTCCTCCCTTTTAGGACAATAATTGGCAAAATACGGCTCGTTCGAGACAAAACAACGTCTCCTTTGTCGACTCTTGGCTCCTGCATTTGCATTCCCAAGCTGGTGTTGGTGTTTGGAAATTTGTCCGGCGGATCTCGTCTTGGTGGCGGTGTTGTCATCACATTCCTATGCTGAAACTTTGAAGGCGGTTTGGTGCAACCCTCAAGCAGCTGCGCTCCTGGCGTGCTCCTGCTGTGCCATCCTGCGCTTAGGTTGTCCTCCGGCTCCTTGCGCTTGTCCTCCAATATCGGCGCCTTTGTTTACTAGCTCCACAAAGTCGAGGAGCGATTGTGGGTTATGAGTCCCTGCAACCAGATTGATCCTTTCATAAGCAGGTACACTGGCCTTGTCGTTACTTTCGTCCTCAGTGCTTAGCGTGCAGTGCGTGAACTTATTGAGATATTAGGACCTTTGGTATTTGCCTTGCTTGATGCCCTAAACTCCTCCTTTTCAACTCCATTATGCCTTGGGCACATGATCTTCGAGGAAAGCAATCGTGAACTCCTCCCGGTGATGTCCTCGGTTGCTCATGGCGTATGATAGTTTTTCCACCATTAATTGCAGTTCCTTCAAAGGTGATGAGAGGCATAAGTACCCTCTCATTTCCTTCACCTTTGGGTAATGTACAACTTCCTCTCTATCGTCCTCGGCCAATCATCGCCTCCAATGGATTGGCATTTCGAAAAAAAACGGTCGTGTCCTCATGAATTAAGCGATCTCGAGTGTAGCCTGCCTTTGGGTTGACTTAGTTAACTTAGGCGGCAATGGCAGAGCGATGACACCTTTGCATCTGTGCATCATGGCATGCGTGGCGGAGTGTCTTTGCAATAAAAGCCCCAAAATTACGTATGTCAATGGCGGTCTTTGGTTGAGGTCCTTGTCTCCGTCGCCGGTGTTTCGGTGGCGTGAACCACTCCCATTTCCTCCTTGGTTGCCTCAGTGTTCACCATCTGACGATTGCGACATGGTTTAGAGCGAGAGGAAATAAGAATAGACAAGTAATAGAGTACTTATCGGGGTCAAAGGTGTAGTACAAGATCTAACTTTATTACTTTATTAATATCGAGGTATGGTTGCTCACAATGCCTATGGGCCATGCAACACATACCGATCACTCCTAAGCATGAAAGAAGCAAACCGAACTAACACTCGAGTCAAAGCGCCTCTAAGGCTATCAATCAAGATAATAACCCGGAAGAAATATTCTTGGGATATTATTCCTTCTTTCCGATTATTAATCTTTCTCTTGGTGTATTTTCAGCCGTTCTCTTTGTCTAATCATCGACCTAATCCATTCAAGTTCCTAATTTCATCTAAGCGTTGTGCCCAATGCTACTCGTTCTTAATTTGGAGTTTACTTGATTTGCCTTTTGAGTTTTGTTGTATTTGTGTTTGTTTATCGTTAGGCGTTCTAGGAAGTCGCTCGAAGGAGCGAGAATCAAGCAAGCGGAGATTGAAGATCGAGGATCAAGGATCGAAGATAAAGAGTAAAGAATAATAAAAATTGCAAGGGCAGGCAAGTTGTGCTTTGACCATATTGATCCCATTTTTAAAATTATTTCGTTTGAAATTATTGCATGCTAGTTTGAAATAAACTGATTTCAATTCTGGGATTAGATAATCAACCTACTTGTTATTGCCACCTTGTCTCTATTATTTGTATGCCATGATTCATTTGTCACCCTAGATTGTGGGTTAATAGTTGGACATTAATAATTTGCCAACATGGGTTAATTAGCAGTATGTAGTGTGCTTAGCCACGCCCGTAGATTTGTCATGATTTTGGAAAATTAAAGTTAATATTGACTTAATGAGATATGGAGCGTGTTTTTGAGAATGTGACATGTGTTATTGAGTTGATGATGGCACGTGGTGCAAGGTAAAGAATGGTGGGAAAGTGATTTAGATGAGCAAGTGGCAAGATTGTTTCGTTGGGCCAGAGTGGCAATTGGTGGTCGCATTTGGTTTAGATTGTTTCGGTGGGCCAAGAGTGGCAATTAGTGATCGCATTTGGTATTATGACATGTTGATGTGATGAACTTTTGGTTAGTCTTGCCTCGGTCAACTAAGGACTTAACCTTGCGAGCCTTTGACTGAGTCTTTCATACAACCACAAGTTGGAATGGGATGGACCTAGTGAGTAAAGTGTGAAATCTATTCTTTGGTCTGTCGTGGTGGTGTGGGGCCGGAGGAAGCGGGTGAGAACTCACATGGCGCAAGAGGGGGCCTGGGTGTGGTAACAGTCCCTCGGTGTTGAAACCTTAGCGGGCGATCTTGGGTTTAGCGGATCTTTGGAAAGGCTTTGTTATGATCGCTCATGCATACTCTTGTATGGCGATTCACGGTGACGTGGTGAGTTGATTATATCTTGTGGGTAAAGTGTATAACCTCTGCGAGTGTAAAACCTATTGAATAGCCGTGCTCACTATTGAGCATTGCTCGGGATTCTGATCAAGGGTTAGATTTTGATAAAAATGAGGTTGGGAATGTGGATAATGTGATGTGGAACTTGGTTAAGGATGAAATGCTTCACTTGAGAATGTTTGAAGTTATTATTGGTATTACTTGTTTTCTGCTTTTCTATCTACTACGATTATTTGTGAAAGCGCTTTATTGCAAAGAACCATTCACCATTCCTTTGGAATAAGCCATGCATGTAGTAATAGAGCGCATTACATGCATGACTTGTTGAAATGCGGTTTGTTACTCACCCTTGCTTTAACAAAACATCACCGGTTGAGAAGTCTTTGTCTTCAAAAGGAAAGTTCTGAAGCGATTATCTGAGTCGAACCTGTCGGATGCGTGGTATATTGAAGGGTTCACCAAGCGTTCTTCGTTCATTGCTACTTATTTGAAGTTGAAGCCGTCAAGGCCTCACATGTGTAAGTTGACCTTAAGGTCGTTCAATAGTTTATATTTTATAATTGTGTTACTTTTATTATTCATTGTGTATGATTGTGATATTCATCTATGTTGAGGCTGTGTGCACTAGCGTGATCTGGACTAGTGCGAGAATACTGAGAGGTCGGTTGCACATTCGGGTCGACGGATGTATCGAGCCATCTTGTTGTAGGTCTTGACCCTAGATAGATTGGCCGTTCTTTAGGAACTTCAAAATTATTTTCTAAAAGAAAATTTTAACTTGAAAAAATGATAAGTTCTTGACTTGTCTTATTCTTCTATTCTTTTCTCCTTCTGAAAATTTCTATCTTTCCGTTGTTTTAAATGAAGATCTTATCGAGTTATTCCAAATAGCTATCGTTGTTTCATACTTAAGGAAAGCTTAATGTATTGCCAATCACGAAGGTCGTGAAGGCGAGAATCGTCGAACTCAAGAAAAGTGGATCGATGAAGTGTTCGAGCTAGAAGAACTAGTGCTTTAAGTAGCGATTGAGACTCATGTGTAGAGTCGCGTCTGTCTAAGATAAGTGTTACCCTCTTATATGGTAGATTATTGTGTGTTTAGGTTAATTTGGTTTTCCTTGTTTCTTTGAGTGTGCGATGCGTTGCGAGCTTTTAGGCTTGGATAAGCATACCATAGTTATTAATAATGTTTGTATAAGTTTTTGGGTTAAACTGTTTCCCTGCACTAGGATTCATGAACCTCATCTATGCTATTCCTCTTACCTAAACCACAGGTGGTCAGCGGTTGGAAAGGATCGACGGCGATGACTCAGGCGATTCACGTTAGTTCGGTTGCTACTCTGGTGTTAGTGCTAAAGAGATAGTGACCGGCCGATAGTCCTTGCCCAGTGACAATTCAAAACTTGGATCGGTTGTTCACCGCTTAGACTACCTTATGCGAGACAATGATGCAACAGATGAATGCTATCGGTTACAACATCAATCCCTCCCCAGCGAAATCGCAACCTCCTGTTCACAGTCAAAGATTACCTTGTTCATGAAGACCAAACCGCCCACGTTTGATGGATCAACCACTCTCAGAAATGTAGAAATTTGGCTTCGCATCATAGAAGAGAAGCTGGCTTTGGTGCAATGTGAAGATAAAGAAAGTTCCTCGCTACTTGCGGTTAGAAGGAAATGCATTAGTGCGGTGGAAGAGTTTCTCGCCACCTCTGGGATGAACATACCATCACTTGGTTAGAGTTTACCACCGCCGTCGGCTCTTCACGTCATCGAGAAGATAGTGAAACCCGCAGTAGAACAAGGAAGAATGGTATCTCCACACTCGATACCATACCGGGATATTGTTCTTGAAGTGTTGTCAACCAAACCAATCGGAAGGCGTACATGCATCGTTGTGGCGAAATAGGACACTGCTGGCGATGATCATGCAATCAACTATTCGGTGTGAAGGAAGTCATTTACGGAGAATGTCCTATAAACAACATCGTGGCGTCGGCCGCGACTTCGGCTATCTACGCTAACAAGTGGGTCCCCTTTGTGGCGTCGGCATAGCGTCAGCGGTGATATCACCGCGCCGCGGTGCGTCTTGGTAGCGAGTGGGTCCGTCTTTGTCGGCGTCTCGTGTGCCGCGATGCGGTGCGGCGGCGTGTGGGTCGCCTTGTCGGCGTCCGCAGCGCCTGATGAATAGCGGCGTGGCTCCTAGGGCGCCTCGGATTTGCATCTAACGGCGGAGATTAGAAGATGGGGTTTACTGTTTATGGGGCGACGTGGCGGAATCCGGGTCGTTGATGCGCGATCGGACGGCTGTGGGAGCTCGGCGCGGCGACGATGGCGTGGCGGCGAGGTTTCACCGGGGCGGAGGAAGAAGACGTGGCCGGCGGCGTTTCCGTGCTCCTCCGGCGTGAAGAAGTGGCCCTCCCGACGCGGCTTGACGAGGTGAGTCCGATGGTGGCACGGGCGACGGCGGAGAATCACCGGCGGCGACGAAACGACGCGAAGAACTCGGCGGGTGGCTCCGGGAACTTCGGCGAGCTCGTGCGGCGAGGAGACGGCGTCTCGGGCGACGTGCGGTGTACGGCTGGGTGCGGCGCGAGGTGAGGATCACAACCCGGGTGGCGGCGCAATAAATAGCCCCCTCGACTTCCGTGAAAAGCGCGGAAACCGAGGCCCACACGGGCGGCGGCGGCGGAATCCGGCGACGAATCGGATTGGGTGACGTGGCGCAACGTGAGCCCTTGGATGAAGATCGAACGGCTGCCACGCTAGGGTTTTTCGGAACGGGCCGCACAGTTACTCGCGCCCAACAGTGTTCATCGGGATTTTTAATCCTTTTCCGAATAAAATTAATTCCCAAAAATAAAATAATTTATTTGGGGCATTAAAAATATCAGAAAAATTCTGGAAAAATTGTCAAAAATATTTTAAGACATTTGTGACTCAAATAAAATATTTTCAGCAAAACTTTATTTTAACTTTTCCATTATTTAATTAATTTGATAAATGGTTTAATTCAAAATAAATCCAAATAAATTCCAGAAATTCCCCAAAATTCAAAATACCATTTAAATGCAAGAAAAACAAAAATTGGGGTGTTACAAGCTTGTACCTTTGGGCTCCTACAGCACAGGTACGGGTTCTAGAAAGCCTCTTAGGCTCTTATGTACTATCTCTAGTCCCGGATTTTTTACGCTTATATGTAAAATGTCCTCGAGATTGTTGCGGGACGTGAGTGTATACTTCTATGATGGTCGATGAGGGCCTTTTATCGAGCTGCGCAACTCAAGGAGTTAAATGGTGTTTGGAGTGTCTTTGGACCAAAAGATTGGGAGAACAGGGTACTATTTGTATGAAGTCAAGGTATATCATCCAAGTACATCACAAGTTGAGAAATGTTTAGCTGATGATCCTTATGCTAGAGGGTATGTGCTTTTTAATTAGTTCATAATATTGATCCATACACATAGTGGAAGAAATTAACGTCACTACCTTGAAAAAGGTCATCAGTGGCGGTTCGAATCGCCATCGATGGCGGTTTTCGAATCGCCACGGATTTAGTGCCATCGATAATCCAGATTATCGGTGGCGGTTCTAGAACCGCCACAGATAACATTATTTGTGGCGGTTTTGGCTAGAACCGCCATCGATATACCCTAATATCGATGACGGTTCGAGCCAAAACCGCCATCGATACTAGTACTATCGATGACGGTTTTGGCTAGAACCGTCATCGATATTTATGATATCGATGACGGTTCTAGCAAAAACCGTCATCGATAGTACTAGTATCGATGGCGGTTTTGGCTCGAACAAATCCACCGATAGTCCGACACAGAAAATAAAAAGCGGCATTTGTGGCTAGCCTCGGCGATGCTAGCCATGCCCTCTGTCTGAAAATAATTACGAGATAATAGTGACAAGATTGGTAATTTGTATTGGCTACAATACATAGAGCAACTTTAGAATATATATAAGAGAATTGATAGAAATATCATACAGAAGCGATAGACTAGCGGTGTGATTCCATCACACACCAAATACGATCAATGTTTGATTGACCAACTATAAAGCTCTCCAAGTCACAACAAACAAAGGCTTAAGCTTATTGGAAGGTCAAATGTGGAATGATTGAAGGCCAATCGTTTTTGGATTACACAAATATTAATACATAGGCATGCAAATATCAAATATGTGTGTATTACGAGTACTAAGTCACAATAATTCTTGCACAGTTGGTGCAAGAATTAGCAGAATTTGTCCAACTACATAAACATTGGTGTTGCCACTTGCTAACTTTCCGTAGGACACTAGCAATGTTAGCTAACCATGACCAAATGGAAAATAATCTTCCATGCACAAATACATGATTTTGATCAAGAGTTTATGATTTTAATCAAGAGTTTATATTCTCTCATTTTAGGAGAACTTGCGAAGCTGCATCACATAATCCCTCCAAAGGTTTGTATAGGGAGGTGAGTGGGTTCAGTTCTGCTATTAAATCTGTCCTCCCTGTAGCTCAGTTTTGTGCAACATGCCAGAATAGATGCGAGGACTAAACAAATAGCAGATCAGCTTGTCTAGAGGGCTTCCTGGTCTACCAACAAGCTGAACTGCTAAGTTTTTCTTCGACTAATACTGACTAGTGGTCGTGACAGACTACACTAAGGACATAAAGCGAATGAAGAAAAATCAAACTGAATATATTCATGATGAGTTATGTTTCCTAAGCGTAGAGTTGAGTTGAACCCTGCAATTCATAGATGCATCAGCAAAAAGATACAATTCCATGAGTGCAATATAATTTTTGCTAACTGCTGTAATGAGATCCTATAGAGTCGCGAGATCGCAATATAGACCAAAACTTGTACAAATTATAGCAGAAACAAGAAAACTATCGAGCAAGAAATGAAAAGGTGAGATGGGCATCACCAAACACTTAAATATGTCAACAGTATATGAAGATACCCCACAAGTAAAACATGATCAGAAAGACACAGAAAACAAACAGCCCAATAATCAGGAACAACATACGATGTCTACAGATGTGTGAGAGGTTCTACTTATTTCATAAGAATACAATTGTATATAATCACTAAAGTACAAAATAACCTTGCAATATTAATTAATTTACTCTCCTTTTTTTTACCAAATTTCATTTAGATGAGTAACCAGACCTCTAGGTTCACAAAGCAAAAAAGAGTTAGTGTGTTCATAAGCAAGAGAGAAAATACAGGGAGCTGCTTCAACTGATTTTCAGACCAAAGAAGGGCATATCTCAAAATGCATATAAAATAACCAATAGTCAAATTTTGATCGATTGAAAAGCTTTCTCGAGGCCTCGGCTAGAAAAATTTTAACCGGATTGAAAATCTTTCTCCGCTAGTCCATGAGTAATCAGAAAGGGAGGGCAGCAACTATTCACTTCAAATATAACTTATCATGCAGTTCTCCATTTTTGAGATGGAAAACAATTATTGTTTTCAATGAAGTATGTACAGAAGGTAAGCTACGTACCATAACCTTAAAAGGACCGTCACTGATAGTCCGACAACGAAAATAAAAAATCTGGCATTTGCGGCTAGCCTCAGGCAGTGCTAGCCGTGCCCTCTGTACAGAAAATAATCACAGACAATAGTGTACAGATACAAGAATTATTCATTGCGTCCATAATATGAATACCTAAGAAAATGTAACATTAGAAGGAGGAAAATTTCTTCGTCTCAAAAGTCATGCTCTAGGGGGGCATGTGCACAAAGTGAGCAACTAAGAAAACATGGGGATAAGATACATAACATGAAACATACGAGCTTATTCCCATTTTTTCTTTCTGCCACACATAAATCCAACATGGCAAGTGAAAACAATTTGAAATATGTGAGGATCTCCTAACATGGTGCAACTCAATGTAAGTAGCCAGGAATCTGGCTACTATCACATGGATTTTCATGTCTAGAGTTTATTGTGCCCATTGTACAAAGAAAACATGTCTAAATAGACGTAAAAACATTCAACTATTGCGAAGTCTTAGAAGTTGTCAAATGACAAAAGTAAGGATTGCTACTGGAAAGTGCTTCTCCGTACCAATGGATAAAGTATTGCCATCACGGCATAACTTGCAAGGCGATAGAAGAAGAAATATGGAAGTACACATGGACTACTGTGTAAGCAATATGGCACCAAAAATGTGTCGAGAATAGTGAAATCTGAGCTAACGACATATAGGATCTTCAAGAATATGAAGAAACAACAAGGCAGTGGGAAGCCATCTATAGAGAAGTAAGCTAAAACAAAATAGCAACACCCGTTACAAGTGGTTTTTGTGTTACATAACAGTTTGACAAACAGCTCACCAAGAATTCTCATAGGATGCAAGTTCTTTAAATTACACAAGGCATATGTGCCTTGGGAATGGTGAGAACCTATCGAGATGTGGTTGCCCATTTAAAGTTGTAGATTATAACGAAATGGTTTCAACTTGGTGCAGAATCGGGATTGATGCCCATAGCGGACTTAATGTGTTAAGCATCTTTGAACAAAGTTGAAAAATAATTAAGATTCCGTAATCACTAAAACTTTCCCATGGGAAGCTGGAAGTATGGATTTGTGAGGTTCTTACCAAGAAAATATGCACTGAGATGCAAAAGAGCTTGAATTTTTCACACTAGCGATCGGGGTTAACAATATCGATTTGGAGAAAATTGTTGAAAAACAAATTGAAAATTGCTCGAAATGTTAAAAAGGGTATGTTGAAATACCTCTACATTCTCAATTTTGGCAAAAATCTGGGTTTGGTGAGATCACCCAACCGAGAGGAATTCCGTGCTGCGGCAGGAAAAATACTAGCATTGTTGACAACTTTCTTCCTGGTACAAAATGCAAAAAGCAGTGGTACTATATTGAATATAGCAATGCAATATTTGTAGCAAAACACCCAAAAGGAAGTTTGAAGAAACTCAAAATGCATTCATAATGTAATTAGTTACTTGCTGCAGAACATCTTCTGCGTGTCTTGTATAAGAGAGAGAGAGAAGTCAATCGGTTTGGAGCACCCCATTTTACGATAACTCGAAAACAAGCACATGCTCAAAATTCTTAAGATGAGTTAGAGCAAGGGCTCCAACTTAGCAAAAAACTCGGTTTTTACTTGTAACATGTTACAAAGTGAAGTTACAGCAGATAGAGGAAAGATATCAAAACAACAATCACACAAGGATATATAAATCACTAGTCAGGGAGGAATTCCTTACATCCATGTCCTCAACAAGCGAATCCTACTAAGAGCCATACAAAATATCAAACATGCGAGAATGTTTAAGTGCAAGACATGCCAAAGACTTTACCTCCAACCAAAGCTGAAGTAGTCTCACCGCTCTGTGAACAAATATTGCCCAACAAAATATTGTAGAACACGGTTTCACTGACTGCAAAGAACAAAGGAGAGTTTGTCATAACGACAAAACAAAAAATTCTATAGAAGGTAGACACGGAGCGATCTACTTGATCTTTGCTATGCGTACAAGTAAATCTGACATAATAATACACATAAATTACACTAAACTAAGTTACCTTGGCAAGTCCGAGAGAAGTTGATGGGTAGCAAGTTGGAGGCGACTTCTGCCTCGATCGAGGGTCGATGTAACAAAACCATTCTCTTCAAGGAGATTGCGACTTCACTCTTGTTCACCATAGCCTTTCTAGTTTGAAGGGGGGCTAGAAATCTTAAATCTTAAAGTTAAAAGCTGAAGCATCTTAATCGATTCATAAACATCACAGGGGAAAATCCAACCAAGTAACCAAGTAATTTTTTCACTTGGTTAGTTTATCAAACTATTACAAACACATGAAATAACTTCATATGAAAAAATAACCATGTAAGGCAAACACATGAAATATTTAGAAGTGCCACTCGCATGTGTGTACATGTGTTCCTCAAGAAGACAAACATACATGCTACAGAGAGCAGAACCACTGACAAGAGAAGTGGCATTGAGGAAAGAAGGGCTCCCATTTCAAAGGTACAAAGAGTTATTTACACTTTGTAATGAAATAGAATTGAAGTAACAAAAGCCTAAACTAGTTTTCTAAACTAGAAGCCTATGGGTCTTTGAGCTTGGAGACACGCGATGTGAGACATGAGTATGGAGGAGTGGATCGTTGTTATCTTAGTCATAAAACTCGCCTTTTTGTTGAGTATTTCCTTCATGATGAAGTAGGCGAGCTGGCCTGAGCGGCTTGGATTTGAGCAAGCGATCCTAGCTAGTAGAAGCGACTTGGTATCAGAGGTATGAAAAATGTAATTAAGAGAGCATATAGAAATCGAGTGGCGCGAATCGATGTGTCATGTCGGCATGAGTGACCTCCACGTCATTGTCTTTTATTGTGCAACTTAAGATTTCCGCATGTCTTGGCACACGAAGTACCCACATAGATTTGTTCCTTGCTTCGCTTGTGACCTGCGAAAATCGAATGAACTAAGATGTCGTCGAAGGAGCTATTTACTATGAAATACGATATAAGAATATTCCTTGCGTGCGTCTGGGAAATTTAGTACGGATTGTAAGGGTTTTTACGGTATGGGCGGTGTCTCGTGCTCTTGACAATATCTTTTGAACGCGCGTTGATTAAACTTGTCATCACTTCATAGTCCGCTTTAGGTTTATCCATTGGATCCATGATCGACATCTTGCTCTTATGCGGATGAATTACTACGAGAATCGATGGAATCTGGATGCCATAGCCATTAGTCGTGACGTCGAGTAAATAACTAAACCAACGAGTAATTTAACTCGCTAGTGAGGAACTTACTTAAAATTGTATGGTACAAGTATAAACTCCTTGTCTTGTAGTTTAAGCAAAGCTTTATATCGTACTCCTCGACCTCCTTTGGTACTCTCACGATTTCGGTTTGGCAAACCGTTCCGGTCGAGAATCCCTTCGCCCCTTGGTTCTTCGTAGTTCTGAATCTCGTATCTATATAACAAAATAGTTAGACATGACATTTATCGGTATTACGTGAATGTAGACCAAGATTGATATATTAGACACTTACAGTGTCCAGCATCTCAAAAAACATATGTCGAGGGCGTCATGATAGAACAAGTTGTGCATGTTATCGAATTCTATTAAGAAGTAGCCATAGCCCTCGTGGTGAAAATGTTCCTCACGGAACACTGCGGTGATCACCTTGAGTACGTCTTGGTTGGATCGCTCCATGTACCATGCATGTAGTCATTTGCATCATGGGTGTTAGACTATTTAACCGAATCGGTGACTAAGGGCTTCCCAACCTCGAATTGCAATCTTGGTTGATTTTCTTGTTCATCGACTTCCCTTGCCCTTACTTTTTCACGGACGACATCATACTCGGTCTGGCTTCCCTCGATCTAGCCGATACGGCTGTCTAATGTGCCATTTTTGGGATCGGGGTTGTAGGTTTGTCCTTTGAAGTACCGAGTGTTCTTGGTTTCTGCGTTGGAGTACTAACAGGGGCCATATTTATGGGGCCCTCAATGGATTCTTTTCTACCTCATGTTGCTTCTTCACCATTTCACTCTCAGTCTTTGGTGGTGATCTTGCGGATTGCACTCTGAGAGAGGTGGCGGTGCATGATCCAAGACGATGTCAGGAGAGGGTGCCATTGCATGGTCCAAGATGATGTCACGCTTGCGCCACTGGATGAATGAGTGGATGGCACCTCCCAGAGTTGTTATCTCGTCATTGGCGGGTTTTTCTAGCCTGATATCAGCAAACTGTGCAACTACCGTGTCCACCTGGACCTTTGCATAACCTTGCGCTATCGGGGCATTGTGCAGGACACCCCCTTGTTGGCACGGATAAGCTACCCCTGTCTGTAGCAGCCTGTAGAAAGATGTTCATCACGGGCACGTTGAGCTGACAGGGTGTGGGGTCATGTATGTCGATCCACAGGATAATGGTTTAGGTCGCTTGTCTTTGGCGTGGACCATAGCTAATCGACGACACAGTAGAAATTTGGAGAGAGCGTTTTCGGCCTGCGTCTGGCTCAAGGCTTCTTGTACTTGTCGTTGAACTTGTTCGTGAATGGTGGGTTGTAATTCTCGCAGAACCCTTTCCTTCATACTTTCCATTTCTGCTGACTGCTCTTCTTTAGCTCTTTTCCGACTCCTATAAGAGTCTTCGTGCTCGAGAATCCCATCTTCCATGGAACCTTGACCCCGCCTCGTGTTCGGCCGGGTGCTCTTTGTTTCGAGGGCCACCGATAGCTCGTCTTTCTCCTGTTTGGGTGGAAGGATCCTTGGGTGGGTGGGCGTACAACCGATGAACTCTTTGCGCCATTGCTTCGTCTTCGCGCTCTTGAATGATAAACTCGATGAGACAAGAGATCGCCCTCGCTAGCACGTAGTGCTTCACTCGTCCGTAGTCCGACCAAGGGACTTGTGCCGGTCTGTTGGATCACTTGTAATTCTGCTGTCCCATTGAGCAATTTTACAGTGTACCCACTCGTGCCAAGTCCGTGGGGTGAGTATTCCTTCTTGCGATGCTAATGTGGTCCTCACTAGACTTCCTTCTTTGCTTGATTGCTTCATCGCCACAAACTCATCCCAAATATGGTCTGTAATCTTGGGTAGTCTCCGACGGTGACCGTTTTGCTTCACATAATTTACGTTTAGCCTCGCCTTGAAGTTTCTCCACGCCGCATCCATGGTCATCAATGCATCGCGACGCACGAGTTCTTCGACTCCTTCGGGGAATGCAAAGGTTCCTTTGAGCTCTGTCCACAGATCCTCTTTGGTGGCTTAGGACACTTTATGCCAATCCAAATAGGTGATTGGCACTTTCTCCCTTACGATGTACCCGCATGTTGACAGTATTTTCTTTGCTGCCTTTTTGATTGCAACAGGGACCCAATATCTGAGACCTCCGTGATGGTGTACGGCCTTGAGCTTCTTATTCTTCCTCGTCCTCGGCGTGTTGCAATGAAGTGGAGGCCTCGGGAACAGCGGTGGAGGCCCGGTGGAAGCAGCGGTGGAGGCCTCGGAACAACCGGTGGTTGGGTGGAGGGTAAGGTACCTCGGGCTCTCCTCCATTATAGGCTCGATTTGGGCTCCATTAGAACTACTCAATAGAAAGGAGATATTTGAGAGAGGAAAGAAAATATGTACTAGCGATAGAATAACTAAGTGTATCATATTGAATTAGCACCTTGAGGAAAATATGTACTAAGCGAGGAGTAAGATAGAAGATGTACTAGCGAGGACTATATTACATCCTTAAAGTGCTGTCCATGGCTCATTTCGAGTCCATGTACTAACAATGGCTCATTTCGAGTCCATGTACTAACTACTTCAAAATTTCAGGTTTCACGAGGATTGCGGTAAGGAGTACTCTCGGACTTAGGGTATGGATGAAGATAAGAATCTTCACCTCAATCACAAATGGGCTAACAATTTATTCAATGGATTAGGCCTTGAACTCTTACCACCTTAAAATGCACAATAAAGAATTCTCTTGTCAAGGAATATACAGATTCGATTTATAACAAGAGTTTAAAGTGGCTAACCAAGCAGGTAGTATTTTTAGATTAGCAAGTGAATGCATATTCTACGATCAACTCTCGCTATTAGCCTACAATTGGTGGTCGATTCAGCAAGCAAGAGCTAGCAAAATATCAATCACGACATAGAGTGAAATAAGCAATAACGAGTTATCGGTCATGTATAATTTGGACGATTAAACAAGCAATTCTTTCTAGCATTCAGGACTATAGTTCAAGGCCTAAACCATAGGGATAAATGTTCTGATCATTCCTATACCCAAGTTCATCATAGAGCATACCAATCTCAGACCCAAAGGCAACAAGGCAGCAATTTGAAAGCTCAATGGAAGCATAATTGACAGAAGCAATAAGAATACCAGCAATTCAGAATACTCAATGGAAGCATAATTCACAACCAACCAGAATGACTTATGGTTCATAATTCGGACAAAAGGCATAAGATAGAAGATGTACTAACTGAGGACTATATTAGATCCTTAAAGTGCTTAGAGTTATTTGGTTTTACAAGACTAAGTGAATTGTTCCTGCGAATGATATCAACTATCTCCACTATACACAACTACTAGCATATATATACATATATAGACACAAGATCAAGCACATACATAAGAATATATATATATAGACACAAGATCAAGCACATACACAAGATCAATACCAACATGATATTAAAGCACTCATCCACACAAACAGAGATATCAACAATGACATAACCATAGCAATGAAGCAATTCATAAGTCTAATGTCAATTGCTCTATGAATCATGTCTACAAAACCAATATGATTTATGATTTGTGCTCTCAGATTTTTGGGTGAAATTGAAGATTAGATCTTCAATCCAATCACAAATCGGCTAGACAATTAATTAGCAAGTTAGGCCTTAAACCCTTACCTTCCTAACATGCATAATGATGAGTTGATATTAAAGATTCTTTGTTCAGATTGCTCTAAGATCAAATTATATTCAGATCGACCTCTGATTGCCGACAAGTAGTTCCAAGTGTCAAAGTTCAGATTAGTAGTTTAATTGTAAACTAGCCAAACCAGAGATCGCATTCAGATTAGTAACACATTAGTATACTAATCGAACCAACGATATAACATTGAATCGATGTCAAGACTATTATACTAACCGAACAAGCGAGAATCAACAATGGAATACAAGGCAACGACTAGCAAATGTATCAATCTAATCAATTGATCTTAGATTAAGCAATCAAATGGCCGCAGATGGACAACAACTTGCAGATATCAAATAATGGTCGACTATAGCAAAATAGAGAAAGAACCAGTAATCTCTAGCATGCAGGACTATTAGTTCAAGGCCTAACTTGTAAAATTAATCATCATAATCATCTAACCCAATATCATCACAGAGCCACCCCTTTCTCAGACCCACAGGCAACAAGAGAAGTAATATGAAATACTCACAGAGGGAACAACACTTCCTTTATATATTCACCACCACATGCTGCGAAGAACAGTCTTAGGAATATGTTTAGCATCTACTGATTAGGCTTGATGTACTAATGGTGGAACAGTTGGTTATGTGCACATCAGGCAAGTAATGTTGGTCAAGTAGATAACTGAGTAAGGTAGATTACATTACGCCTGTCTACACATTCTTGTTTACTAAATGCAGTCTATGAGCTATAGCGGAGAAGGTATCACTAGCTGTCAAAAACAGCAAGCATAGCAGATTCAGGTTTTTGTTAGCACATTGTCATTTAACAGGTGCACTGACCATTGAAAACTGAGTACACTTTAGTTTTCGGTGATTGCAGTGCACATACAAAATGAATGATATGCTTAAGTCCTTCCATGATTGATTAGCCCTCTAAACATAACCAAAACGACTTGATTGGGGTAGAATTGAATTATTGACCTTGATAATAGTGCCTTTTATTGTATTTTTCTGATTCAGATATTTCTATATGAAAGATCATAAAAGTTGAGTTAAGCAATTTGATCACTTTGATCCCCATGATATAAAAAACAGCAAGCATAGCGATTCGATCAATATTACTCGAATATTCATTGAGCTTAACGAACCCTAAGGATCGAGATCAAAGCATAAGGGCGGATCACGGGGGCAATGATCGAGCCAACCCGAACCCTAAGGATCATAGTACTCATAGCAAAGAAAGGATCCCGAGGACAATGATTGATGGCTTAGTAGCTAACCCGGTAGGGTTGAAGGGGCGGCGCTTGATGCGGGAGGGCGTTGAAGGGGCGCCGGTGGGAGGGCGCGACGGCGATCGCTTAGGGGCGGCCTTGAGACGGTGCGTTGAAGGGCGTTGAAGGGGACGGCGCCGGTGGCTTGTCGCTTAGGTAAGGGCGGGCAGACGGACGGTGGTCGCTGGAGCGAAGTCGCCGAGGGGCGGCGGTGGCCGTCTTGGCTGGGCATGTGATCTTGAGGGAGGGCGCAGAGGCCTGGTCAGCGGGAGCGGCATGGTGGCGGGAGTGGAGGGCACTTGGAGTGGCGGCGGGAGCTAGGGCACAGGAGTGGAGGGCACTTGGAGTGGCGGCGGGAGCTAGGCGCAGGGAGCGGAAGCGAATTTTGCGAAGTGCGAGGAAGTGGCTGAACTATATGTAGAGGGTATCTGTGGCGGTTAAGAACAATAACAATCACAGATAACGATATCTGTGGCGGTTAAGAACAATAACCGTCACAGATAAACGTTATCTGTGTGACGTTATTGTTCTTAACCGCCACAGATATCGTTATCTGTGGCGGTTATTGTTCTTAACCGCCACAGATACCCCCCACGCCATAGATCTGATTTGTTGCCTTTCGAATCCCATGACCAGCTTCCTACGGATCTATTCGATGAAGGTCCTTGAACAAATATAGCACCATGAGTTACAACACAAAAAAAAAGGAATTGAGTTGTTGTTATGTTAAGTTGAAGTGGTTGAAATGAAAAATAAAAATTTTAAAAGAAAAGCATATCACATATGGAGAAAGATGCATAGAATCAAGACATTAACAATATAAATATAGGCTCAGGTCAGGTAATATTTTAAAGAAATGAAGCATGACTGTAATAGAACAGCAAACACAAAAAACCAATGAATTACAATTGCATTTCTTTCTGTGGAACACACACACTTGTGAAGATGAACAGAAGAACACGAGTTTTTGGCCCGGCGGCACAACTTGCATTTCCTCAGTAGCCATAGAAACCTGAATTCAATTGAACAAGACTCCACCATCGCCTAGTCGAGACTTCGAAGTTTCGAAGTTTTCTCATCAAAATCATGCATATTTATTTCCTATTAATTAACGTAAATGTACATTTCTTACATCACATTTCCATTACTCCATATAAATGGCGACATGTTGCCATTACTCCTAGCTAATTATTTTCTTTCACAATTTGGCCTTCGTTGTGATCATCGCGATGATAGGTAACTTCTTGAGTGGTTTCTTCCTCGGGCACGATCTTTGTCGTTCGCTGAAAGGAGGCAACTCATCAAAGCTGGTTGTACTCTTCCTCATCCACGACATTCTCAACTCCAACGATCCTTCTTTTCCTTGCGTAACTACGTGGCGCTTCTTATCTCTTAGGGTCGATTATGTAGAATACTTGTGCTACTTGATTCGCAAGCACGAATGGTTAAATCTCTGTATCCGACATGTTCGATGTCCACGATGAGTAAAGCCGTGCTTGTCCACCTTCACACCATTCGGGAGTCGTACCCAATGACATCGAAACACCGGATCTTGAAAATCAGAGTCCGGCTCCCAAATCTCCTCTATGAACCCGTAGTAGATGCTCTTCAGTCTTTGCTGTGTTGTCGTAGGCATCTATACGGACACCACTATTTTGGTAAGTGCTCTTGCTATCCTGAGCTCTCGTGTAAAATGTATATCCATTGATGTCATATCCTTGCCATGTCGTGATTGTACCAGAAGGCCCTTTTGCCAACCACCTCAATGTAACACTCGTTTCTTCACGGACATGTGCTCCACTGAACCAATGGTGAACAAGCGATTGTGCTCTTTTGTTATCCAAATCTCGACTTTCCTCGGTTTTCCCTCCTTAGCTTACCCTTGTGTATGTCCATATCTGGGCACACCTCAAGTATTTGTTGCAATCTTGTGAAATGGGCTTGTTCGAACAAAATATTATCGTAGGAATTTGTAGATTTCTTTCCTATTACACCTTTCCCACCTAGCCTACCCTCATGGCGAGATCTGAGCACTCCTACCGGTTCGACCTCCTCCATGTAATCGATACGAACTCAATAACCTCCTCGGTTGCATAACCTTCTACAATTGAGCCTTCCTACGAGATCGACACGTACATATTTCTTCAGAACACCCATATACCTTTCGAATGGGTACATCTGATGCAGGAATACGGGGCCGCAAATATTTATCTCATTGACAAGGTGAACAATGAGATGAACCATGATATCAAAAAATGATGGGGGAAAATACATCTCCAGCTGGCACAGAGTCTTTACCACATCAGCCTGAAGTTCGTAAAGTCCAACGGGATCGATGACCTTCTGTGAAATCGTGTTGAAGAAGGAACACAACCTCGTGATTACCTCTCGGACCTTGTCAGGCAAAACACCTCTAATTGCAACAGGGAGCATTTGTGTCATCATCACATGACAATCATGGGACTTCATGCCAGTTAACTTCAAATCTTTCATCGATACCAGTTTCTTGATGTTTGCGGAGTAACCGGACGGAACTTTCACACCATGCAGGCACTTGCAGAGTTCTGTTTTCTCTTTCTTACTCAAAGTGTAGCAAGCTGGGGGAAGGTAAAGCCGGCCTTTCCCAGTGTCTTGAGGATGTAGCTCGGCTCTGATTTTCATGTCTTCCAGATCCCTTCGTGCCTTCAGTCCATCCTTTGTTTTGCTAGGAATATTCAGTAAAAGACCAACCACGCTGTCACATACATTCTTCTCTACATGCATGACGTCGATGCAGTGTCGAACTTCCAAATCCTTCCAGTAGGGTAAGTCCCAAAAGATGGATCTCTTCTTCCACGTGGTCTTCTCAGTACGGGACCGCGATGTATTACCAGTACTCCCCTTTCCAAGTACAACATTAAGATCCCTAACCATATCATACACCTCTTCCCCACGAAGACGCCTTGGAGCTAAACCGTCCTCCTTTGTCCCGTCGAATTGTTTCTTCATATTGCGGTACGGATGATTCCTGCGAAGGAACCTCCGGTGACGCATGTACACTGTTTTCCTCGAGTTGTTGAGCCACACACTAGCGGTTTCATCCATGCATTGGGGGCATGCTTTCGCTCCTTTTATAGTACGGCCGGACAGGTTACCAAGCGCAGGAAAATCATTGATGGTGCAGAACAACAATGCGCGTAGAGTGAAGTACTCTCGTTTGTACTCGTCCCATACCTGTACACCTTCGTTCCACAATATCACAAGATCTTCCACCAATGGTTGTAGGTATACATCAATATCGTTGCCAGGTTGTCTCGGCCCTTGGATAAGCAAGGACATCATAATGTACTTTCGCTTCATACACAACCAGGGTGGAAGGTTGTATATACACAGAGTCACGGGCCAAGTGCTATGAATGCTGCTCATGTTACCGAAAGGATTCATTCCATCCGTACTCAAGCCAAACCTTACATTCCTCAGTTCATTTCCGAAGTTCTCCCTGAAGACTCTATCGATGGTTCTCCTTTGGCGTAATCGGTAGGGTGTCTCGATTTTCCATCCCTCTTACGGTCTTCCGAGTGCCATCGCATCAATTTGGCGTGCTTTTTGTTTCCAAATAAGCGCTTCAAGCGAGGTATTCTTGGCAAATACCACACCACTTTTGCGGGAGCTCCTTTCTTCACCTCGATAGCTTCATTGTCATCGCCCTTACGCTTGTATCGCGGCGCTTTGCACCGGACAAACATGAATATCGCATAGTCTTTGCGATAGAGTATCTGATCGTTTGGACAAGCATGTATTCTTTCTACTTTCAATCCCAAGGGACATACAACCTTCTTAGCTAGATCGTGGTTTTAGGCAACACGTTTCCTTGAGCGATATGTCCGCTAAGAGATGTAACAACGCCGTGAAACTCTTGTCGGACCAACCATTGGCTGCCTTCAATTTCGAGAGCGAGAGCACCGTGTGCAACTTTGTGTATTCCTCCTTACAACCGGGAACAAAGGTTTCTCGAATCCTCCATCAAACCCGTGAATTGATTAAACTCTCTCGACTAGTGTAGTTCTCTTACGCATCGCGCAACATTTGAGCAGTTAATGTCGTCATCGACGACCAACCTATCCTCATCGGATCCATAGCGATGTCATTTGCCACATTGCCGGCTCCGTTAAATGCGTCGGCGTTATCACGTTCAAGTATGATCTCCTCTTCACCGTGCCTTGTCCAACTTGTATAGCGGTACAAAACCCTCCGGATCAAGTGCAAATGGATATGGTTTTTGTTCGAAAACATCTTCTCATTCTTGCAATCAATGCATGGACGATGTATGTACTCCGTCTTCTTTTGCAAGTCGTTCTCCTCGGTGCCCTTAGAAAAACAGATACACCGTCGATATATTCTTGGCTGCAAGCAGTTACGCATCGTACATCCATCTCCGGTCCATCTACAGTTCATTAATTTAAGCAATTTATTAATATCCAAAAATCTTAATTAAATAAATTGTTATTGAATATTCAACAATATGCACTAACGGGACAACATTAATACTAAGTAAATGTTGCAAACTTAATTAATTAATTTTAATATATACTCATACGTAACCAAAAATTATATATATATATCCTCAGGAAGATCAACATAATAAATTCCTCACCTCAAAATTTCATGATCACCCGACTACCATATTAAGTAAAATTTATTTATCATTCACATACAACAATCTTAATTACATAAATTGGGTTTATATGCTTCATAAAATTCACTAACAATACCCACTAATGAAGCAAGATGTATATACACGCTCTAATGAAAAAAATTAATTAATGGTAACTAAGAAAAATATTAACTACGTAATTTTTATACATATCCTTCGGAAGAGCAATATAATAAATTTCCTCATCTCAAAATGCAAGGCAATTAACATCATGATCACCCATCTATCATATTAACTATAATTTATTTTTCATTAATATCCAATAATCGTAAATACATAAATTTTTATACATATCCTTAGAAGAACAACGTAATTTTTATACATATCCTTGAATATTAACTATAATTTTATACTTCATGATCACCCATCTATCATATTAACTATAATTTATTTATCATTAATATCCAATAATAAATAAATACATATATTTGACATATGCTTCACAAAAATTCATCATCTAAATAAGGTAGAGAACTTAATCTAATACTGACAAGGTAATAAATTCATCATCTACAAATTGCTAGCTAAATAAAAACAAACTAAATGTAGACCTTGCACCTAAACCTTAATTAAGCTAGGAATAAACCTTTTAATGGCAATTTTACACTAGAAATGAAAAGAGGAGACATATTTTACACACCTTGGAACAATTCTAGGAAGTGGAAGCACAAGATCTTGGCCAAACAAAATCTGAAATCAAAAAGTCGAGTTTTGTTCTCGGGAGGAAGATGACCAATGGCAGGGCAACAGGGGATATTTATAGAAAGCATTATTAGTGGCGGTTCTAAAACCAACCCGCCACGAGAAAATGTATTATCTGTGGCGGTTCCATCTACCAACCGCCACAAATAGTCCCAGTAGTTATCCGTGGCGGTTTTATTTCAAACAAATCACAGATTAAGTATTATCTGTGGCGGTTTTTTATGCAACCGCCACAAATGGTCCTCCGCCAATTTCCATATAGAACCGCCATCGATACATGTATTTGTGACGGTTCCAAAAGAACCGCCACAAATAGGGCGTCACCAATGTGCTGTTTTGTAGTAGTGCGTTTTGTTAATTTGATCAGGCTTTCTGCAAATGGCTCACGGACTTGGTTGGTTGACATTAAGAGTGAAACATTGAAGCCAGCTTCCTGGGATGAATTGGCAGATGAGAAGCCAAATCTTGATTCCTTCTCGACATAAGCATCTATGTATTGCATATTCGTGATTTCGGATGAACTGTACTCTTTGGATTTATGCAACTGTAAATTTAGCGTGATTTTATGCATGTTCATTTGTAGAACTTTACCGCTCTGTCTGCTGTCAATTTTTAATTACTGATGCCCATGATAGCACAAAGGATTTGTAATTCTCAAGGAGGATTTCGTGCATTTACATGTCGGTCGTTACGAGTTTATTTACCGGAAGATTGATATAATTCATCACTTTATTTCATCGGTGTACATCCTGATTGCATTCTGCAACTTGTGATTCAGGATTCGGTAGGAATTCGTCACTTAAAGAAATTGTCTGATGCCGGTTTGACTCATGTGCACTTGTTGCCAAGCTTTCATTTTGGTGGTGTCGATGACAATAAAAATAATTGGAAGCATATTGGTAAAGACTCATTCTTTCTGTATGTTTTACCAGACTAACAATATTAACCATGCTGTGTAAGATGGTTAAGTTACTGTTGTAACTTGCATGCTTTTTGTTGTTTACTTTGAACTCTTATGAAAACACAAAATATCAGAATCCAAGCTGCTGCATCTGATGTAATATATTCAACAAAAACTAGACATCAGGAAGCACACATCTTTTTTAATAATATATATCACACATCTTTTGAGTTCATTGTAGTTTCAGATATCTATCATTTTCTTGTTTGTTAGATAACTTTTAGTGATGACTATTTATAAGTACTTGATGGATTGAACCAAACTCTGTTGCATTTCACCTTGTGACTTTTAGTTGACTTAATCGGTTATTCCTGTTTGAATCACTGGGGAACTTCATTTACTCTGGCAGATGAGGCTGAACTGGCAAAACTCCCTCCAGGTTCAGATATACAACAAGCTGCAGTTGTAGCTATTCAGGAAGAGGACCCTTATAATTGGGGGTATTCATTTCTTGCTCTTTTTTCTCAGACATTCCTCATGCTAATGTATTGTGGTGTTAAGAAAGTGAAGTTTAATATGTTCTTGCCAGTAAGGCAGTAAATTATGCTCACACATGGTCATATGAAACTAAAGGTATAACCCTGTGCTCTGGGGGTCTCCTAAAGGAAGCTATGCAAGTGACCCAGATGGTCCAAGTCATATTTTTGAATACCGTTAGATAGTTCAGGTGTGTTCTTTTTTAATATGCGGCAGCTTGGCGCTCCCAGCCTGTATCTGTAATGCATGGAGTAACATGCTAACTGTGGCTAGCTCTATGCAGGATAGGGATAGCTGTTGTTTTTCTAATAATATTTTGGACTGCAGGCTCTGAATCGCTTAGGTCTTCGTGTTGTCATGGATGTTGTATACAATCATCTAGACTCAAGTGGCCCTTTGGCATCACCTCGATTGCTTGACAAGGTTATGCTCTTTAGTAATTTTATTTATATTCATAATCATTCTATCTAACAAAACATTCATTGATCTTTCTTTAAATATATTTTACAGCATGCCTCGTTTGATTGAGTCAAAGATTTAAAGATAGTTCCATTAAAAGCGGTCCACCCAAGAGCATTTCTAACATACTTAACTAATATCAGTGTCCAATCGTGATAGCGAACCTGAGACAACTTCTTTCAACTATTTATTCAGGGGCTTGTTTTTTTCTGAATGTAGATTAGAGCCAAAATATTACATAAAGAAAGGACTTACGTTCCTTGATTTTTTAGAGTTTAATTGGATTAAATGAGACATGGACATGCATAAATATGGTTGTAGTTGTCCCACACACTACAAGAACGTGCCTCACATTTTAGTCAAAATTTTGAGGATTTAGCCAACCTTTCCATTTATTTTATTTTAAGATATGCTACAATGTTTGTTCTTGTTTATCTGTAGTTGAAAACATTAGTTGCTTCAAGGATTCAAAACCATCCAGTTCCTCCGGTTTCGATCAAACCGGCAGAGCGATTTGTCAAATCCAGTCTGTTTTTTCTTTGGGTTATGCCAAGTTTAACCAATTTATTGTCAATCCTTTCTTGAGGTGCACTTCATCCCCAGATTAGAGTGGCATGGGATTTATTAAGTTTAGGTGTGGTGTGGAAATAGATACTAGATTGTGTGCAACATTCACATTACCTCAAATGGAGGGTAGGAATTCTAGATGTCGATCCTCTGTTGAAGGATATAATTATATATGTGTGCCCGTAACTTTTAGCTTCAACATTTAATTTGGCAATATATCTTCTCGAGTAGCTTCATTGATATATACTAAAGCTGTTAAATGTGATAGCTTCATTGATATATACTAAACTGTTAAATGTGGCATAATTTTTTATCCATTTGTGCGATTTGTCACATATTTGAGATTACCTCTGACTTAGCTACCTAACACTAATTTTCTGTTGTTTTTGCTGATTATTCCTTTTCTTCATCATGGCGGTACACAGATACAAGGTGATAAGTTTCGGAGTAGTAACTTTGGTGTAGTTAGGGTGCTACAAGTTTTTGGAGTGGCAACCTTTTGTGCAAAGAAGAAAGTAGTCTTGTTTATGGTTAGAAATGTTAACTAGTAGCTAGAGAAGCGTATGCATCCTCTCTTTTAGTGAAAATGTATGCCCTTATTTACTAGGTGAGATTTAGCTCATTACCTCTCCTTGTTGACGTTACTTATTTTGGACGGGCATGTATGCAATTTAATTTATTTGAAGGATCTATGTTTATCAAACCCTGTGGTGGAGATATATGCATTGCATTATTTACAAGTTGAAGTGACTATTTGAACTGTGATTGTGTATGCATATGGTTATATATGTGAGTGGCACTATTTGCATGTACAAGTGTGTATGTCAATTCAATGGTGGATAATGTGGAATTGGTTCTATATATATTGCATATTTAATTTGTATGTCATGTGTGCTGGCGCCTTTGCCGACAAGTAAAGTGTCGGCAAAGATTGGAACTGTCGGCAAAACTTAGATCTTTGCCATCAATTTATCTGTCGGCAAAGATTTCATCTGTCGGCAAAGCTTGTACTGTCGGCAAAGATTGGAACTGTCGGCAAAACTTAGATCTTTGCCATCAATTTATCTGTCGGCAAAGCCTAAGCCGACTGCTTCTACCGCTACTGTTTAGTTACCGTCGGCTAAACTTTTGCCGACAGTTTTTGTGTCGGGGAAGGTTCCTTTTGCCGACTATACCATGTGTTGGCAAAAGTGTGGCATGGTGTAGTGGAAGAAGATTCATCATATGTACAGGTAAAATTTGTACGAATAATTTTAATTTAAATTTAGTAATGTAATTTAGTGACTAGATTAAATAGATTGGTATGTAATTAGGTTTGTAGGATTTAAATATACAATATAGAGATCGGATTAATTAGGGTTGTAAGTAATTTGTGTTGTAGAGTAGCAATAGTTAATTACACATATGACTTAAAGATCACATTATTTAGTTCTGTTAGTAATTAGGTGTGTAGACAGGTAATATTTTTTTACATTGATGAGTTGGCGTAAGATTATTTAGGTATGTAAGTTATTAGCTGTATAGAGTAACAATAGTTATGGACATAAAAAACTGCAAGAATTATGTGAGATACTATTTATTTGAAAAAAATAATGTTGGTATGGTTGCAGCAGTTGTTTGAAGTAGTGTAGAGTACATTGCCGTGGTACGTAGGTCTAGAAGTATGAATAGGTTGAGAATTTGAAAGGTGTTAGTGTCATGTTGTTGTGCACATATTAACAAATTCCTGAAATGATTGATAGGTATGGATGAACAAGTCTAATTTAAAATATACTACAAAGAAGGGGTTTCACACATGGGTGCACAAAGGGTGGAACTTAGTCATTTTCCGAGTGTCGTGGCTGGACTGTCACGTGCCGGGTAGCATTCGTGGGGCACGGTTATGAGTAGGTTGTACCATATGTTCTCGTTGGATCGTGAATTGCATAACCTCAAGCTGCACAGAGTAGGGTGTCGGAGACGAGATTGCACGTACTGGGAGTTAGTGGAAGTGAAGGGGTCAAAGTCTTGGAGCTCGTATGTAAAATTGGCGACTAAGAGAGGTTAATTAGCCATTAGTGTTGTTGGTGCAAGCATTTCAGAAATCAAATGTCGGCTGCACGACACAGGAGGAGGTTGCTGGTGATGAACTAGAGGAAGTTAGGGAGAGCAGCCGAACTGGAGAATGCTTAGTGAGGCAGGATGTTAGTTCGAGTCATGAGGGTGTGTAAGGTGAGGAAGTTGATGTTCCAATGCCAGATATGTAGGTACCAATGGGTGTAGCAGACGAGGGAGAATATATTGAATCGTTAGTTCAAGCGATGGAAGCAGAGAACCACGAATACGAGGCTTTGAGTAATAACAAAGATGATGAAGAGCATTTCCTTGCAGAGTGGGGTGAAAGTCAGTTCGATAAGTTGGTGGTCAATGAGGGTAAACACTTCACATGGCGGTCCGATCGGAATGAGGTGAGGCAAGGCGTGGTATACAAGAATAGGTTTGAGGTTTAGGAAGCAGTGACAGCATGGGCAGTGTCGCTTTATAGAACCTTTAAGGTTACGAAGTCAAATCAACGGGTGCATATCAGCCTAAGTGGTATACCATTTAGAAGTGTTCTATAGTCATCGCACACAAATGTGTGCTGATGGAGTCTGCCCAATCGTATAGAAACCTATCTTCAAGCTTTGTTGTGAATGCAATGTATGAGGAGATTGTGGGCAACTTGGATTTGGAGCCACGTGCCATCATACTTGCAATAGAGCAGAGGTTCCAATACATGATAAGCTACGCAAAGGCATGGAGAGTGAAGCAGAAGGCACTGGAAACAAGGTTTGGTACGTACGAAGACTCATATCAGAACCTACTAGGTATGCTTGAGGTGATCAAGGAAAGGAATGCTAGAAGTTATATCTATATTTGTGAGCAACCCTCGCAGCGCTTCCCTGGGAAGATGGTACTCAAGTGGGCACTCTTTGCTTTTGGTGTTTGCGTCAACGCGTTCAGACATTGCCATCCATTGTTATGCGTGGATGGGACATTCTTGATTGGGAAGTATAAAGGCTAGGGTGCGCTTGGCAGAGCTCCTAGCTTCAGCTTCCCCACGAGAAGCTGAGGAGCTCTACCAAACAAGAAAAAATCAACCAGCTTCACATAGGAATCGGAGGAAGTGATTCATGTCTTTTGACTTGCAGCCTAGAAGCCAAAAAAACCTGCTCCCCACCTAATTCAGAACCTCCTAGTTATGAATCTCCCCACCAAGTTCATAACTATTTCTCAGACAAGAATCACTTCCACCAGAGAATCAGGTGATGAAGTTGGAGAATTAGGATCTAGAGCTCTGCCAAACAGGCCCTAGATATTGATAACCATAGGAGTAGATGGCAACAACCAGGTTCTTCCTGTAGCGCCTGCATTCGTGGAGGGTGAGAACACAGAAAGCTGGCTCTGATTTCTAAGGGATGTGAAAGCTGATGTTGTGGATTAGCAGCCTGGAGTGTGCATTATACACGATCGACATCTCGGGCTGTTGAAGGCGGTCGTGCAGTTGTAGGAAGGTGAAGAAGAGACACATCCATGGCCTGATCTACGAAGTAGGTGGTGCAAGCGGTATTTAGGTGCAAACTTCTACAAACAGTTCATGAATAAGGAGTTTACGAAGCTTAAGAGGTTATGCGACCAAAATCAACAAAGAAAGTTTGATGCAATATGGAAGAAGTTTGATGAGCTGACATCAAGGCATACAACGGAGGTAGCGAAGAAGGCAATGCCTAGCACAGATGAGGCCCTAGTAGCGCTAGAAGTGTTACCCACGGATCCTCCACACTTGGTATGGTATCGTGAAAGACAAGGCACAATCATATATCGACTAATGCTAAGCTAGTTGATCCATATCACCATGTCTTAATCAACCCAAGTGAGACAAGACAACCACTTAATCAACATCTCGTGTAAAACTACACCCGCCAAAGCATGATCACTCGTCCAAGTCTAAAACTAGTTTATTTTGCTCGTACACTGTTGTTGATGAATTTTGTTCTTTGAATCCTTCATTCACTCCCTAGGGATCATTGTCTATCAAAAAGAAAGCAAGAAACACAAATAAACAAAAAATAGAGGCTCAAATGAGCTCCAAATGAAATAAAATAGCACTGGAATGAAAAAATTGTTTTAGGAAAACTTACGTTCAAGAACAAGGTCAATCAGGGTTAGGGCGAAGGAGAATGGGCTTCTAGAAGTTTAGACGAAGGAGAAAATCGAGAAAATAAAAACAGAGAGAATATAAATAGCTAGCAGGTGGGTCCCATGGATTTTCAAAAATTTTGAAAATAAAAGAAATTCATAAAAGGCTATGTTGTATGATAGATGAGACCATGGTATATGGACCAAGTCCACGGAATAGACATAGTCCATGGTGGACTCGGTGCATGGAGACTGTATGGATGACATGTGGGGCCTACATATCATTGAGACAAGATTAGATCTAGGGCTTGGGTTTCGGGTATGGCCACATGTCTGCTGACTAGGATGACACATCAATAGTATGCACTGATGTGGAGCTAAGGTGGCAAGTGACATTGTGGATGACATTAGCATAGCGTCAATTATGGCACAACTTTGGCTAGTGGTGATGGTATCGGACAGTGCGGTTCCAGGGCTTGGCGAATTGGATTTGGAAGCGAGCGATCTTGCATGGCAACGTACAAGAACCGAAGGTCATCGAAGATGGCAGTCTGGCAAGGGAATACAATGGCAACTCGGTCGGTGAGTCGAAATGAGGCGATGGTGAGACAGTGACAGATCGAGGTTGAGTGACGGTGGATTTAGGCTAGGATGATGAGGTGGAGCCAAAGATGGCAATGGCGTGGACGGGAGACTTACCAGTGACAAAGATTAGCGTCTATGAAGAGCTTTAGTTGAGCGTTAATGGCAACGGAGCTCTTTCTCCAACTTTAGTGAGGTCGTGCGGTGCAACAACAGCGTTCCGTGTGAAGGCGCAAGGGCATCAAGGGTGGTGGAACAAGGGGTGCATGATGTGAGGTTCACCTGGCTTTTTATAGCCTTACTATGCGTGTGGAACTACACCGAATATGGAACAGTCCCACATACATCCTAGACCAACCCTTGGAACCACCTACAACACCAGTGGTGATATCGAGGTGCCAACCTCAAGGCTCCTTCCTACCCTCTAGAAAAGAAAAAATAAATGAAAGAAATAGAAGCCAAGAGTGGAGGTGGCGTCGCTACTATGGTGGCAGCATCAACTTGCTAGGGTTAGGGTTTCGCGTGGTTGGGCTAGGCGAGCTCACAGGTTGGTCTACAAGACAGAGTGGGCCAGCACAGCTGTTGGGCCGAGTGGGGAGAAGAGAGAGAGAGAGAGGTAGAAAAGAAGATGAGCTGGAAGGGAAATTCGATATGATTTTTAGGAAAAAAGAAAAGATTTATGATTTAAACAAAAGGATGTAAATTCAAATAAATCCAAAGAAGTACCAAACAAACTCCAAAAATTCAGAGAAAATTCAGGAAAATACCTTTCAACACAAGAATCCCAAATAAAGCTCGCTTTCATTTAATTGAGGTTTAGATTAGTCAAATTAAATTGTTTTATTTTATGAAATTTCTTATTAAGCTTTAATTAATTCTAGAAAAAAATTCAAGTTGTTATTTTTATTTTTGAAAACTTTCAAAGGAGCAAAAATTGGGGTGTTACACTTGCATTCCACGAATCATCCAAGTGCTTGTTGTCATGCAGTTGGTTTCTCGGAATCATGTCTTGCCACTGTGTTTGGAATTCTTTTTCTGTAATTTAATTGTTTATGATGTCCTCAAATTCCTCATGCAACCCCGGTCTATGGCTACAAGGACTCTCCTTAGGTTTTCCTCTACTTTTTTCATGATATAGAAAGGGCAGTTTCTGTGATTTGCATTGGGGAATATTTGAGCAATAGCTGCTCTCATCACCCCATCCTGATCTGTTATATTCTATGTAAACACATTTCCACTCATAGCAACAAGAAATGTCTGAAATAGCCAAACAAATGTTGCAGCTGTCTCATCTCTTAGAATGCAGTAGCAAATATGAGATTATTGCCATGCTCATTTACTCCAACAAAGGGAGCAAAAGGGAGGTTGTACATGTTGGTCATCTACGTCGTGTCAAAACTCAAGCAGTCTTCGTAGTACAATAATCGTCCTCTTGCATCAGCCCAGAAAATTCTCCTGACCGCGTTGTTTCATCCAAATCAAAAGTGTAGAAAAATCTAGGATTGTTTTTGCTTGATAGACCTCAACACTTGCACCTTGTCGTTTGTTGAGTTTTCATTGCTGTTCTTTTGTTGCTCACATCTTTTTTAGTGTATGGTAATGTTCGTAGACCTCCTCTTAGATAAAAAAACTATTGTATGCTTCTTAGGGTCTATTTGTTTTTGCTTTTGATTCTGGATTATAGCCCCAAAAGCAGAATAAAAAACAAATAGCCTATTCTAGGAATCAATTCGCATAATCCAGCCCATCTATATACACTAGAATCCATAATCTACTTCATATGTGCTTTTGGATTCCAACTTTTGGAGAATCAGCTTCTCTGCAACCATAATCCAGAATCATCTTTTAGAGAATCCAAAGCAAAAACAAACAAGCCCTTAGTCTCTCAAGCAATAAGAGAAACACCAAGAAAAACACATTAAGTACAAAGAGACTGATGATCAGAGTGATCACTAGCCAAAGGTAGCATTATAATATGCCTAGAGCTGTAAGGAGCCGGAGCATAGAAAGAAAAGATAACGAGAGATAGTCCCATAAAGATATCTTAGAACATGAAGAAGATGACTATAGTGGAGCTGAGTGAGAGCAGAAACGAACTGACTCAAGATATGCACTGGATACAAAATGTCAGGACGAGAGACACCAAAGTAAACAAGACTTCCAATAAGATGGCGATAGCAAGTAGGATCATCAAGAGGTTTACCAGGTCAAAGGTGATCATTGAGCTCCATGGGGGTCTCAGTAGTGCGTTGAACAGTGAGAGAAGCACGATCAAGAAAATACTGAATATACTTACGGACAGGAAGAAACCCTCAGGTGTAGAAGAAACCTCAATACCAAGGAAATAGCGAAGGGGACTCAGATCAAACATGAGAAACTGCTCACTGAGACTTGTCTTTACAAAGGCAATATAATGAGAATCATATCTAGTGATAATCATGTCATCAACATATAGAAGAAGAAGAAGGGTCTGACTATGAGGCGAAGTGTGAACAAAAAGTGCGGGATTATAAGTACTAGTAGAAAAGTCAGCCATAGTGACCATAGAAGAAAACACTTAAACCATACTGAAGGATCAAGATGGCGATCAAAGGGGGGGTGAATGATCATAATATAAAACTTCTTTGAAGATTTTTCTTCGGACTGGTGCTCTTCAAATTCACCAACCCTCCAAAATCTGAACAACTAGACAACTATGTATACCCCTAGCTTGCATGGATGAGAACTATGGAATATGTGGGGAATTTTTGAATCACAATCCTGGTTGTTAAGTGTCCAAATAAAAAAGAATCAATTCAAACCTTGCTTTTAAAAAGGAGATCAAGCCAAATTACCAAAGTCATTTTTAGAAAAGCAAAAGCAGATTTTTTTCGGAAATTATCCTCACTTGGAATAGGTGGTTGATGGATTTCTGATGCTGTAGGATTTTTGGGAATTTTTCTCCCTATGAACTAATGAGTTTTGAAACACTCCACCAAAGACCACCTCAAAACACCTTGTGGAAAAATCAGGAAAAATTAAACACCATAGACTATCAGGAACTTCAAGTAGAAAGTTTGGGGCTCAGTATTCACCTCATGGCACCCAAACGGTGCAACCAGAGGACTCCCCAATTTTTCCACAGATGGATACATGAGACATGCACCTTCTTCAATATGAATCATTCAAAAATGATTTTTCAAGATTTTTCTAAAAAACAATTACTGACTACTATACGAAGAACAAGTTCTGGACAGATTTGCAACTTGATGGAAAACTTGATCTCTAGTCTATCCTAGGGTGCAAGAGAGATGTAAAACCATATGAGCACTCTCAATACATCCTGGATAAATAGCATTTAGATGGAGGGGAGGCAAATCCAAATTGCAAGAAAGTAAATTGCGGAAATTTAAATGCTGAATTTAAGACATAAAGTAAATGCCTAATGTAAATTCAAACATGAATGAAAATGATTTGCATTTCAGGAAGGGGATGTTTACAAAGCCTCACAACAAAGTGGGCAAAGCTTAAAGGAGTACAAAAACCTCTACAACCTTCAAGGGAGAAGGCTATCCCATCACCCCTATTTATACTACTATTGGGCCACCTACGACCCTTGGATGAGCCCCTCAACCCTAGAGTACTCATCAAGGGCTAGGATTAACTCACTCAATCAGCCATGCAATCGCTAACCCAAAACCCACACAAACAAGGGTTTTTCTTGCACGGTTTTTAAAGTATACTACCTAGACCCGCTAACATATTAACTAGACCGTGATCCGATGGTCCTCCTTGATCCACACGGCATCTAGCTAGCACCATTTCCTTTCCTTATCTTCTTGGCTTGCATGAACTCTGTCTCCGATCATCTTCCGGATATCCCCAATCGTCTGGACCTTTGATGCACCTCGCTTAGTCCCTATCATCCTCGTCTCACCATGAACGAGCACCGTCGTCCTGCAACCATCAAAGACAAGGAAAACACCTCAGATAGCAAAGTCCAAAAAGACATGCAATTAATCATCACAAAATCATTAATCATATCAAACTAACTCAAAAGTCCGGTGCTACCGCCCTCAGGCCGATAGCATCGCCCTTAGTAGGCCGGTGCTACCGCCCCCTTGGCCTGTAGCACCGCTCTACTGCAACACGTGAAAAACACTCTCTCTGAAATTTTCACACCAGTCAGTTGGACTGGTGTTACCGCCCGGCCGATGGCATCGCGCTACCATGGCCGGTAGCACTAGGAAAGGCAACAAAAACTCAAATTGCTTCAAATTGAAAATCCAATTCAAATCAAACTCAATTCCAAAGTAAACCAAACTCAAATTTAGTCAAATACTCATCACACACAAGTATAGACCTCCACATGGTCTTTCACATACCGATAAAGAGAGTGGTGACACCGACAAACCATACCCTTAGAAATAGAATACCTCGGTGTGGCCACGTACAGAGGCCACGTAAGAAGAGTGCAACCAGTGGTCATGTGAGCCACAGAAGTAAAAGTCTCATCATAATCACGACCATACTCTTGCTGAAAACCATGTGGCATGAGATGAACCTTGTAGCGCTTAAGGGTGCGTTTGGTTGGGTGTACGAGGATGAATGGGATAGGATGGTATAGGATGGATGGGATGATCCTAGATGAGATGGTACAGAGAAAGTGTTTGGTTGTTTAAATGGAACGATACAAGATTTTGTTTGGTTGTTTGGATGAAATGATACAGGATGGTACGAGATGTTGTTTGGTTGAAGGGATGAGATTGAATTGAAGGATGAGGTTGGTTTGAGGGATGGTGCGAGTGAACGATCCTGTCCTGGACCGATTGGTTCAGCCAAATTTCTCATACGGGATGGTGCAGCATCTTTTTGGAATATTCTAAGAATCTGTACCAACTCATCCTATACCAAATGGTTCCGTTCAGCCAACCAAACGCAAAGACAGAACCAAATCCTGTACGGAACGGTTCGATTCACCCTTGTACACCCAACCAAACGCACCCTAAGAGAACCATCAGAGCAAGTTTTAACCTTACGGACCTACTTGCATGTAATAGGACAAATATGTGGAGGAAGGGGCATAAGAACCCACAAGCCAATGTGCTTAAGGGCAACAAGCTTCTCCGCTATTAGATACCATCATTCCTGATGAATAACAACATCACAATAAGAAGTCAATTCGATAAGAGCTACAACAACAAAGCACAAGTGCTCAGGAGGCCGAATAGACTAGCAATCACGAAGAGCATAGCGAGGGAGAGGCACTAAAGAATGTTCTTAGTTGAAAAATATGGAATAACAGAGGAATCCTCAACTCATGGATGATAAGTGTAGTATAGAGGATAAGAAGAAATAGTATCAGGAGAAATCTTTAGAGGAGGCACCAGTGGTGAAGAAAACACTAGAGTAGGGGCCGGCAATAAAAGAGATGTCAATCGTGTTAAGGGAAATATGTCAACTCGAGTATTAGAAAAAGTCAGGAAAGAGACTCGATAAGAGATGATGGAGTGGAAGTAGAAGAAGGATAGAAGGGATGAGACTCATCAAAAGTAACATTCCAAGAGATCCACATCCATCAGCCAATAGGATCCCAACAAAAATATCACTTATGCTCAGCACTATATTGCAGAAAAAACACACAACAGACTAAGCGGTCAGCTTGATGAGTTCACGAGGTGCAAGAAGAACATAGCACACACCCCCCCCCAAAAGAGACAAATATTAGAATAATCAGGAGTCATGCCACAAAGTCGCTCCACTGGAATCCTACCCTGTAGAGTAGAAGAAGGCTAAATATTAATCAAGTAAATGGCAGTGAAAACATCGTCGAAGGTTAGTGCTCGACAACACACTTATATTTGGGTACCTTCGAGATATGTAGGGTCAACACGCAAGAGGGAACATGCAATGTAGATAGGTTCGGGCCTCATCGATGAGTAATACCCTATTCCTGTGTCGACGGTAATTGAGATCAATGAAGAAAGTACAGATTGATGGGGTATCCCTAATTACAAGGAAGAACTACGAATCTGGGGGATGGCTAGACTACGGCTTGTATGTGGCTACGCTAGATCGCTAAGGGTTGCAATGGCTTCTTCAGGCTTGCACTCGCTTGTGGCGCTTCAATTGGCTTCGTCCCTCTTGACGACATCCTCCCTGGTCCTTATATAGCGGATAGAGTACCGAGTCATGGTCAATGAGGAGTCCTTCTACCGTTATAATCCCTGTATCGTATATGAACTTCCATAGCTGCTGGGCGTATTTGAGTAGATCTCGTATCGGGAGTAGGATCGGAGCTTTCCCTGCAGGGAGTATCCTTTCCGCATATACCTTATCCCACAAACTCGGGCTAGAGATATACAAAATATCCTAGCATTGGCAAGTATGCACGTGACATGATTTCTGACTTTTTGGTGCATGTCTATATCCCATATTTGGATATTCGACAAACATCCTCAACCCAAAAGTGTGGTGGAACAATGGAAGCAAGCAAAAAAGCACGAGCTATTTCAATAAGATGATGATGCTTGCACTTAGCCACAACATTCTGAGCATGAGCAACATGATATGAAAACTAAGAAAAAGTGTCTTGCTCAGCAAGAAAAGCATGAAGAGCTCCTAGCAGGTACTCCCCTACTGAGTTAGCATGAAGAACACGAATAACAGAATCAGACTGAGTACAGATTATGGTGGTAAAATTCTTACATATGGATAAAACCTCACTACGAAAAAATATAAAATATATCTAGGTGTGACAAGAGAAATCATCTATAAAAAGAATATAATGTCTATAACCCCTTTTGAAACAAAGATAGCTAGAACCTAAACATCGGAATGAACAAGATCAAAAGATGTTGTGATACGGACTTACTGGAAGGATAAGGGAGTTATAGCTGCTTGCTAAGGTTATATCCAGCACTGAACGATTGAGATGGCGATCAGAGGGGGGTGAATGATCCCAATTAAAATTTCCCCCCACTCAAAATAATCGAAACAAACCCTCAAACAAAAAAAATCAAAGGAGGCAGATAAGAATAAGCCATTTTCTCTATATGGCCGGTATGACTGCAGGGTCTCCGATATGACCGAAGTTCGGTATGACAGGGCTCAAGAACAGCATGAAAATTAGCACAAGCTCTAAAAGCAAAAATGATCCAACTTTTGATTGGATGGTCGAAAACTCACAAAACTTAGTAGATGTCTTCCTAAGGATGTCAGGAACTTATTCCAACCTTCAATCACAAGGATTGACTTCAAAGTCTTGACATTTTTCACTTTGAAGGAAGAACACACTAAGTTTGAATAAAAACTCAAGAACTTTATCTTAATCTTGCTCATGGGGTTTTGATAATCAAGATTATCTTGGATAACCTCCCACACATCAAGGCAAGCAAGAACACAAGTCCAAAACTCCAGTAACACGATCTAGAAGAGTGATTTACTCAAGAACACAAGATCGATTTCTTGTAAGAAAAACGCATGGATTGCCTAGATGATTGGGATATGATCCGAAGAAGATTCATCCATCGATCAACATCCTTAGCACAAGAAGTAAAAGCATGTAGAAGGAGGGAAGGCAAATCCAAATTGCGTAAAGGAAAATTGCAACAATGTAAGTGCAGAATTTAAGACATAATGCAAATGCGTAAAGAAAATTAAGCATAAGGAAATGAGTTTTGTATTTCTGGGAGGGAGGTTTACAAAGCCTCACAACAAAGTGGGCAAAATTCAAAGGAGCACTAAAAATCTTAAAACCTTCAATAGGGGGAAGGCTACCTCTACCCCTCTATTTATACAACTCTTGGGCCACCTACCACCCTTGGATGAGTCCCTCAACCCTAGAGCACTCCATCAAGGGCTAGTATTGACCCCCTCACACAACCATGCAAGGGCTAACTCAAAACCCACCTAACAAACGGGGTTTTCTTGCATGGTTTTCAAAGCACACTAACTAGACCCGTTATCCTATCAACTAGACCGAGATCCGACGGCCCTCCTTGATCCATGCAGCGTCTAGCTAGCGTCTTTTCCTTTCCTTGTCTTCTAGGCTTGCCACAACTCCATCTCCGATCATCTTTCGGTGATCCCCAATCGTCTAGACTTCCAACGCACCTTGCCTAGTCCTGATCATCCTTTGCCTCACTATGATCTAACACTGTCGTCTTGTAACTATCAAAAATAAGGAAACACATCACATAGCAATGTTCAAAAAGATATTCAATCAAATTCATCAAAAATCACAAATTAAAATTTCATCCTTGCTCACAAGGCTAGTGCTACTGCCCTCAGGTTAGTAGCACCGCTGGCTATCATACCGCCCCCTGGCTGGTATGACCACCCTCCTAAAAATCGCAAAGGCACCTCTCTGGAAAAAATGCACCAGCCTGAGGCCAGTATGCCGCCCATGGCTGGTGCTACCGCCTTCAGGCCTGTTGCACCACCGACCGGTCATACCACCCCCTGGCCGGTATGACCGCCAGTGCAGGAAATTTTACCAATTTTGCTTCGAATGCACTTTCCAACTCAAATCAAGGCACCACATGCTTAAATAATGTCAATAACAAATCACACACAAGGATAGACCTCCATGTGGTCTTTCAAGCACAATCTAAAGAGGCATCACTAGGCATACACTCTAAAAGATCACGACGAACTAAAAAATATAGACGTGAATCACAAAGATATCTTAAATGGTGGTGCCACTAAGCAAACGATGTAGTGGAAGATGCAACGAAGACAAGCATGGAGGAGAAAAAGAGACTAGAAGGGTTAGCAGGAGTAAGATGATACCAATCAAACTCTCAGAGATGTTGTTAGTCATAGAGATAAGGGCTATTACCAACCAGAAACCTCGTGCAACGATCCTGAATAAAACAAGAGTTTGAATCAAGGATAATACGACAGCCATGACTAGTGAGTTGGCCAGCAGACATAAGCTGCATGGTCAGTTTAGAAACATGAGAAATAGTAGGAACGTGAAAAGGGGAAGTCAAAAGAGTGCCTCGTCCTGCAATAGAAAGAGAGGTATCATCTGCGATCTGAATAGTGATAGAAGTAGTGAGTGAACTAATGGAATGAAGACTCGTGTGAATAGATGTCACATGAAAAGAAGCATCTGAGTCAAGAATCCATGGTGAGATACCTGAAGAGTATGTGAAAGATGGTCTGTCACTAGAAGACTGAGTAGAAGAACCTATCTGTTGCAAAGGCAGTCATATAACGTAGCAGCATGAGAATCTCCTGAGTGGAGTTAGAACCACAAGATGTCAACTGAGGTGAGGTGCCTGAGCCTCCAACGCCCTTGGGAGGGCACCTACCTTGACGAGTAATATCCTTTTTCTTCTGGCAATAGAACTGCTCCATATGTCCATTTTTGTCGCAATTGGTGCAGTGAAGCCTTCTAACCCAGTGGCCATCATTGGAGTAAGCGCCGTTGGTGGAGGGGCACACTACACCATGACACAATTTCATCAACAGTCTATCTGTCGGCAAATGCCACGTAGTGCGACGCATTATTTGTCGGCAAAAGTTTTTCCGACAGAAAACAACAGTCGAAAGAAGTCCTGTCGGGAAAAACATTTACCGACATATATATTTTTGCCGACAGATTATCTGACCATGTTATAAGACTTTTGCCGACAGAAAAGAGAAATACCGACAGATAGTCTGAGGGTAAGACGCATTACAATATTGTAAACATTATTGTATATAATATTATAGATATAACTAATAATTAATTCATATGTACACCACATTATAGTAGAAAATGATTGAATTAATGCATCCGTTCAACATGATTCAACTTCACTGAACTAGAACACACAAATTTTGTCCATCAAGTAAAACATCCATTCAACACAGTTCAAATTCATTCAAATAGAGTAATATACAAATTTGTCCAAAAGTGTCATGGTTCGTACAGTTAACCATCTATCATTTACAAAAGAGAACCCTGCTGGATCTTCAAAGCTAGGGTCAACTATCTTCCACCCACATGAGGTGTTCAGTATACAAAATGATCACTTTGTATTCATACGACTAGCTAGTAGTTTTGAACAAAAGCATCTATATAGATTGGCATGATGGTAACACTAATTTCCTAGGTCCTTCCAACTCTGCCTGCAAAAAAAAACATTTCCAAATTTAGTGCAAGCACATGAACCATTTAGCGCAATCGGAACGCATTCAACCAACATTCCAAAAGAAGCATCATCTTGCACCATCAAGCGAGTTAATGAGTGCTTACTCTTTGTAGATTCAAAACTTAAAGCTTAATCTGGACCCTTTATCCCCCTATTACTTCCAATCACAACCGAAAACTAAACAACAATCATAACCAAGCCATGCAAAACAATAAAGAGCACCACAGTCTCCAATCATCCTAGAGGTTCTAGCTAAATAATCCAGCGTACTACACATGAAGACAAAGTTAATCAAACATGCCTCCAAGAAACTCAACACATAAGGAAGGCAAATGGTGCTGATTACTGAATCGCATAGTGAGAACAAAAATTGCAATCCAAGTGTACCACACACACCTGCCTAGTTGCACGGCAAACCGCACTCTACACAGGCACTCACTCTATGCCTGGTGGTTATTACAACGGCATTCAAGGTAGCACATCCAAGTACCACGAGAGGCAACTCTGAAGTTACTAGTACTTCTGAGAAACAAGCACATGCATGAGAACAACAGGATCAGGCCAACGCATGCATACAGCTAAAATGGTCATGCCATGTGGATAACCTGTTTCCCTAAAGGGCTACATGCTTTGCGTAAACACTACTTGTGTGGGCATGAGAAAAACTAGCATCAACAGGAATATCAATAACAACATGACTAGCATTCTTCGACTTCAGATTCTCAAGATCAACAAGCACACTATCATGCAAAGTCCTTAGGTTCTCCAGCTCCACAAGCAAAGCATCACAGAGTGTACGGTATCGAGTCTCGGGAGGAACATGATTTAAGTGAAGCTAACTCCCGAGACAAACTATCTACCTCCTTCTCTAACTCGAACACCTCGACCTAGCCTTAGCATGAAACTTGCCTAATTTACTGAAGGCATCATTTAACTCGTCGAGGTGGGTACCTCATCCGTGTCATTGACAAATGGAGTCGCTCACTTCAATGGCGCCGCCATGAAGCATCTTTGGAGAAGTCGTCGCCGCCTTTCTTCTCTTGCGGATCATCCTCGCCTTCATCACTCCATGTCTCCGTGTCGGAGAGGTTGATGTCGTCGAGGCGGCGAGGACACAGTGGAAGAGCTTCTTGTTCTTGGAGAAGTTGCGGTACTTCTTCTCGTCTGTTGGTTCACTTAACCGGAGGCTTCTTGTTGCGGTTCTTGTCGGTGTAGTCGTTCTTGCCCAAACCGCCGACGTCGTTCTTGCCCTTCTCCGGCTTAGGGCGGTTCGCTCGAATGTGGTTGGGGCCACCACACTCAAGCGGTGATCATGCCACCTCTCTTCCTCTCTCTCACTCTCTTGTAAATATTGGAAAATTTTGACGACAAGAGCAAGCTCATTTTCTCGAAATTGTTCCAGAATTTCATCGCCACGTCGCAAAGAGCGAGAGAGAAAAACCGAAGCAAAGTCAAGAGAAAATCCGAAGAGGACCCAATGGGATCGGTGACCAAAGCCATCGATCGAGATTTCGTCTTCCGAGAGACGACATCAATCTCATGAGTCTTGAGGCGGAATAAAGCTGTCAAGAGTCGAGTCGACGGATCGATGGTGTCCTTGATGGTGGTCACCTTCATCTCCCAAACCCGAAGGTCGAGTCACGGTCAAGAAATGCCGAGCATTGTCCGAGTCAGGTATATACAACCGATCGCTTTCGGAGGTCGCTCAAAATCTTGGTAAACCGACTAAAGCACTCATCGAGACTCTCACCGGTAGCGTTGTTCAAATTTGTTGTACTCGGCGCTGGCTAATCTGCCTCACGGTCTTGATTTGAGTAGTGCCCTCATGGTAAGCATCGAGGGTTACCCAAATCTCGTGGGCGGAGCGAAGGTGAGAAATCCTGTCGTACTCACTGCGGCTAAGGCCCTGTATAAGGATGTTCCTAGCCTTAGCGTTTGCCTCAACGTCGACCATATTTCCGCCATAGCGTCCTCATCGGCAGAATCTCATACGGAGCTTCACCTTCGCCATATCGAGAAGCCACAGGCGATGATGTACGACTCCATTCGGGACTTCCAAAAAGGAAAATCAACTCCATTGAAAATGGGAGGCTTGGTGGAGTATTTGTCCGTCGCCATGGCTCTTGAGACCGGTCAAGATCTATGGAAGAGCAAAACCGGCTCTGATACCAATTGAAGGATCGAGATGGCGAACAGAGGGGGGGGGGTGAATGGTCGCAAATAAATTTTTCCCAAAAATACTCCTACCAAAATCTTGACAAGATCGCGCAAAGAAAACTGGTGCTCCTCAAGTTCGCAAAACCCGCAAAAACCGGAACGACTAGACAACTATGTGTATCCCTATCTTACATGGATGAGATCCATAAAATATGTGAGGGATTTTTCAATCACAATCCTGGTTGTCAAGTGTCCAAATAAAGAGGAATCAATTCAAATACTTCTTTTCTAAAAGAGATCAAGCCAAGACACAAAAGTCTCTTTTAGAAAAGCAAAAGCAGATATTTCCAGAAGCTGTCTTTAATTTGAACAGGAGGTTGGTGGCTTTATGCTGCTCAAAAAATTATGAGAAATTTTATCCCTATTATAAGATGAGTCATGAAGCTCTCTACCAAATTTCAGATCAAAAAGATATGTAAAAAATCATCATAAATCTATGAACATAGACAGTCAGGAACTTCGAGCAGAAAATTTGGGGCTCGGTTTTAACCTCACGGCGCCAAAACAGTGCAACAAGTGAACTCCAAAATTTTTATAAAGATGTATATGGGAGTCCCGCACAATCTCCAATAAGAATCACGCAAAAAGGATTTTTCTAGATTTTTCTAAAAATCAAATACTAACTACTGCATGAAGAACAAGTTCTGGACAGAACTGGAACTTGAAAGAAAAGATGATCTCTACTTAATCAAAGAGTGCAAAAGAGATGTAAAACCATATGAACACACTCAAAACATCCAAGATCAGCATTTAGAAGGAGGGGAGGCAAATTCAAATTGCATAAATGTAAATTGCGGGAAAGTAAATGCAGCGTAAATGCTGAATTTAAATTGCAAAGTAAAGACATAATGTAAATGCGGAATTTAAATTCACACTAATGTAAAGAAATTTCTTTGTATTTCTGGTGGGAAGGTTTACAAAGCCTCACTTCATGTGGGCAAAGCTCAAAGGAGCAACTCAAACCTTCAAGGGGAGGAGGTCACCCCTCCACCCGTATTTATACTACTCTTGGGCCACCTACCACCCTTGGATGAGTCCCTCAACCCTAGGACACTCATCTAAGGGCTAGGATTAACCCACACACACAGCCATGCAAGGGCTAACCCAAAACCCACACACATATCGGGTTTTCTTGCATGGTTTTCAAAGTATACTACCTAGACCCGCTAAAATATCAACTAGACCGCAATCCGACGGCCCTCATTGATCCACGCAGCATCTAGCTAGCATCATCTCCTTTCCTTGTCTTCTTGACTTGCCCAGACTCCGTCTCCGATCATCTTCCGGCGATCTCCCGACCGTCTGGACCTCCGACGCTCCTCGCCTAGTCCCGGTCATCCTCCACCTCACCATGACCTAGCACCGTCGCCCTGCAACCATCAAAGACAAGGAAAACCTTTCACATAGCAATGCCCACAAATATTTTCAATGATTATCCCAAAATCATTAATCACTCATAATTTTACTCAATGGTCCGGTGCTACCGCCCCGAGACCGGTAGCACTAAGAAAACCAACCAACACTCAAATTGCTTCAAATTGAAATCCAATTCAAATCAAACTCAATTTCAAATCAAACCAAGCTCAACTCTTGTCAATTACTCATCACACAAAAGGATAGACCTCTACATGGTCTTTCAAATACTGTCTTTTGGCTGCTGAGTGGATGTCCTAGTTTTAGGGGAGGTACTGCCGAAATTTCTAATAATTTCGGTAAGTTGCTGGTTGTCATCTTCTTTTTTATGGGTTCCTTGTTCAAGGCCTCGGGAGCATGGGGCTAATCGATCTAATTAAGGCTAGCTAATAACAAGATAATTCTTGTTTGCACAATTATACTTTACTATTCCTCGCAAAAAAAAGAGAGATTAAACTTCGCTATAAAAGGGTACAATTTTTCCATAAACTAAATATGAAGAACTTAAAACATTACTAACAAAAACTACAGCAAAATGGTAATGTAACGAACCGCACTAGTTTCAGTAACGTCAATCGAGCCAGAGTTAAACCCGTTCGGGGGTGCTGCATATTTTCGTAAGGAGCTCAGACGGTGATTCGTTGGGTTCCATTACGAAAAGTGTTGCGCTCTCGAGCTGTTCACGTTTTGGACAGCCCATGGATGTGCGCTTGAGTACAGTGGTCGTGATATGAGGGTGTACGGGTTGGGATTCCGGCGGTATTTCCTTGTCGTTCTCCTAGTGCATAACATAAGTGGTACGCCGTACCCGTCGTTGCACTTGGAGAACAACGGGTTATCTTTGCAGAATTCGACCGAGCACCCTCGTGCCACGACCACCGTACTTAAGCCCACATCAGTGGGTGGGTAAGCCCTCCTATTTAGCAAGGCTCAAACTGTCTAAATCTGAAATTTGGATGCATGCATTGACGTTATATAGTAAGCGATCTTTGGATGGAAGATCGGCGGTGGATGTACGATGGTTGGATGAAGTCTGGGAGACAAACAGACGAGTGGATAGAGAAGGCTAGAGCATTCGTGGATGATGTTTTCCGAAGATTCCCCGACCCTAATGTAGCGGTCGTGTGGTGTCCTTGCGCTGCGTGCTCGAACACCGAGAAGAGGACCAAGAAGGATATTAGTCATCACCTATGTAGGCATGGCTTCAAACCAAATTACTTTGTATGGGTAGCTCATGGCAGAGGAAGGCGTCGGTCTTGGGTGTGTGGCCCCTGTGGATTTTGAAGAGGGCTACGACGGTCGAAGTTGATAGATTAGACGAGCTCACAGATGATGTGGCTCGGGCCACGATCTCTCCCGAGGAAGAGTCCGAGCCACTTGCCGAACAATTCGAGAAGCTCCTTGATTCTGCCAAGTTGCCTTGCATGAGCATACCGATGTGGTGCATACTATCGGCGAGTTGTCGCGTCTAATGGCGGTGAAGACCAAGTACAACTGTCGACCAATTGCTTCAACGACCTTTGCAAACTGCTGGATAGCCTTCTTCCGAGTGGACACAATATGACTCCGAATCTTTACGAGTCGAAGAAGCTTATTCGCATGTTAGGCATGCCGTGTGAGAGGATAGACTATTGCCCAAAGTTCGCATGCTTTATTGGAAGACCGATTCTCGGGTGACTCACAGAAGCATTGTAATGAGAGTCGATGCGAGAAAGTTAAATGTCTGAGCGTGAAATGAGATGACGATGGTGGCACGGAAAACATTCCGTTTCTTTCCGATCCTTTGAGCGCTGCAGCGTCAGACATGTCCAAGGCCACGGCGAGACACATGAGGTGGCACAAAGAGGGCAAGTGTAGAAAGGAGGCGTGATGATTCATCCGTCGATGCGAAGCTTGGAGGCACTTTGACCAACAACACCACGAATTTCTTGGCGGAGCCTAGGAATGTCGTATAGGCCTCTCGACCGATGGGTTCACGCCATTCAATATGATGGCGCACCGTACTCGTCTTTGGCGGTGTTCGCAATCCCGTACAACCTGCCGCCTCAACTCTGCTTGAAAGAAGAGTACATGTTTCTTTCTGTTATAATACCTAGGCCTAAGTCTCTTAGAAAAAACTTAGATCTATTCATGCAACCTCTGGTAGAAGAGCTGACTGACCTGTGGACTAAAGGAGTCTTGACACATGATAGCTACAAGGGGAAGAACATTAGGATGCGTGCCGCATACCTGTGGTCAATACACGATTTTCCGACGTATGGCATGTTCTCGGGGTGGAGCACGATGGAAAGTTGTCATGCCCTATATGCTGCGTAAATCGATGCTTTCACCTTGAAAAATGGGGTAAGTCTGTTGGTTCATTTGTCACCGTTGTTTCGGAGCCAAGCACCCATTTAGGAATAAAAAAGGCATTTCAGTAAAGGCAAGAGGCGTGAAGAAGGGCCACCGAGCGTTTCAAGTGCAGGATATCATCGACTGGCATGACGATCTAGCGGATATCGGGTATGTGAAAGACTATGGTGAGGAGCACCATTGGACTCATAAGTGCAGCATCTACAACCTTCCTTATGCAAAAGACCTGAAGCTACCTCACAACATCGACGTGATGCACCAAGAGAAAAATATGTGCGAGTCAGTCGTGAACACAAACTAGGACATCCCACAGAAGACTAAAGATAACAAGAAAGCATGTCTGGACTGCGCTCTGATATGTGATCGGCCAGACATGAACCTTGATGAGAATGGGAGGAAACCTAGGGCAAAATTCTGCCTTACACGTGGGCAAATAAAGCAGATTCTTGATTGGATTAAGGAAAAGGTTAAATTCCCAGATGGTTATGCGGCGAACCTTCGACATCTTTGTTAGTATAGAGCAATGCAAGTTAAATGGGATGAATGCCCACGACTACAAAGTCTTCATAGGCGTTTGTTTCGGTAGTGTGGCATGGATATGTTGATGATGATATATGGATCACTTTGGCGAGCTTAGCTTCTTCTCTCGAGAGCTCGTGCAAAAGAGATATCCGTGATCGAGGATGGAGGAATTGGAGAAGGACATTGTCGTGCTTGTGACAAAGCTCGAGAAGATTTATGTCCTGGGTTTTCAATTGCATGCAACATCTACTAGTTCATCGCCATATGAAGCAAAAGTTGGGGGGCCGGCGCAGTTTAGGTGGATGTATGCTGTGGAGCGCATGATGAAAAGTCTTAGAGCGAAGGTGAAGAACAAAACACGAGTCGAAGGCAGCATTGCCGAAGCTTGGCTGATTCAAGAGATTGCCTACTTCACGGACAAATACTTTGCGACAAAAAACAAGGTCCATGTGCCACAACCAAGGTATAAGAAGGCACGTCACAGAAGTACTTCCAACTTGGAGGTGTTCCATGACCAAGCCGGATGCAATGTCAGCAAAAGCACCACACGTGACTTGGATGCAGCGGAAAAAAATTTGATTCAGTTGTACGTGTACGACAACATGGATGAAATGAAGGTGTACATCGAGTAAGTCAATAAATGTCTGAAATCAGTCATAAATACGTACTTATGAAATAAATGTCTGAAATAAATATTAAATCTTGTAGTCAATTTATTCAAGAAGAGTGGGAAGGATCAGGTGAACCTTCGGGCGAACAAATTGACAATCTGAAACGGCGAGGTCGTGGACAAGGCCGTCCAAACTTTCTAACCTGGTTTCATTACCACGTAACCTTCTTCCTCTTATACAAGTTCACTTAATTTACAAATGTGTGGCATTTATTCCTTAATGAATTTTGCCTCGAATGCTTGTGCGGTGTCAAAGACATCGCAGCGTGCACAACGATCTCCGACAAATGTCACGTGGATGCAGCCGTAGAATTAAGGTCCATGGATGCTATGATTGCCATGGATATCGATTTCGATTTGAAGCGGCTGAGTCAGCTCGCCCCAATGCAACTACGGTGAACAGCGGCGCCGTGAGTTATGTCACCGATGACTCTGGTGGTCCAGACATAGAGTACTATGGGATCATCGAGGATATTGTAGAAATTTCGTATGAAGGCAACAAAGATCTCTCGCTCGTGCTCTTTCATTGCAGATGGTTCCATCCAACTAGTGGGGTGCGGCGTACTCCAAAACTAGGACTAGTGGAGATCAATCATAAGAAGTCATATCAAAGGCTGGCGTGTTCATTACGCCTAGAACAAGTCGGTGGTGTTCTATCGCCATCGCCCACCGAATTACAAAAGTTGGTGGATTATGTCTTCCACCTGGTAGATTGCCCGATCTCACGGAAGACGACTACGATTCTCACCCAAACGTGGAGGTATTCCAAGAACAAGAGTTACCAGGAGAGCTGCACGTCGATATTGGTGATGGGCTAGATAATATTTTGGGATCGGTATACCCATCTCATGTAGAAGGAGAAGAAGAGGAAGAGGCAGAGGCAGAGGCAGAGGCAGAGGAAGAGGCAGAGGAAGAGGAAGAGGAAGCTGAAGATTTTTAGGCTATTTAATTTTATAGGTTTAATTTTATATACTTTATGTCATTTAATTTTATATACGTTTATATTTTATTCGTTTCAATTAATATCAATGTACTTTATGTCATTTAATTTACTCGTTTCAATTAATATCAATGTACTTTATGTCATTTAATTTACTCGTTTCAATTAATATCAATGTACTTTATGTCATTTAATTTACTCGTTTCAATTAATATCAATGTACTTTATGTCATTTAATGTACTCGTTTCAATTAATATCAATGTACTTTATGTCATTTAATTTATTCGTTTCAATTAATATCAATGTACTTTATGTCATTTAATTTAATTTGTGCAGGATGGCTGGAGGTACGAAGAAGTTGGCCAAAAAATTGAAGAAGGTCTTCGGGAAGGGGGGCATGAGGAGTGCAGGCGTGGGCAGCTTACCCCAGTACGACGCTTCCGAGGAGGGGGAGGAGGTGGTGGCTACCACCGACTCCCAGGAGGTGGAGGAGCACCACACGACCACCGACTCCCATGAGGGGGATGAGGAGCTTCATTGGGGTTGGTGGGCTCAGGCGCTTGAGGAGGGGGATGAGGAGGGGGACGAGGACTGGGATCCATGGGAGTCAACTGGTACCGAGTTAGGGGTGCCTCGAGCTCCGCGAGAACCAAGAAAAGTCGGGGGCGGAATAAATTGCCAAAAGCCCCCACAGATCCAGCCGACAGGATAGAGATAGTTGTTTCTAGCGGGCAAAGGTATGTGCTACAAATTTTCGATGTCTTTTATTGCTAACCACAAACTTGCTAACCACTTGTTATTAATTCTTCATGCAGGGGCTTGGTTTGCCTCAACAAGGGTAAGCAGGAGCCGGGCCACTTGCTAGGGGTGATCCTGAAGCAGCTCTACCCCGGGCGAGTGGGCGAGGGTGATGCTCGACGCCCGGTGACTAGGTGGAGCGACTACTCGCTCGTGGAGGACGACCAGGGAGGCACTATCGCGGATCATTGCATAGCCGAGTTCTGGGTAAGTTGTCATTTCTATTGATGTTTTCGTGTTTATAGCTTCACGTGTTTGTTTCGTTTGAAGAGGTATCGGTTTGTACAGCGCATCCCAGGACGACTATCATGCTTGTCGCCATGTGCTCGACACAATGGCGGCAAAGACTATCAGGGACGCCATCAGGTTATCCCGCCGGGACGCGGTGATGAAGCACTACAGGAGCACGGGGATGAAGATCTCGAGGGCACTTGCCTTGCAGTAGTACCTCGAGGCGAAGGAGTACCAGCCTTGGTGTCCGGACTGGATGGACAAGTGTCCACAAGCCTGGAGGGAGCTCTGCAAGATGTGGGCATCGACAGAGTGGATCGAGAGGTCCAAGAGGAACAGGGGGAATCGAGAAGCCAACCCCGAGATCTGTGTGACCTACCTAGGTGGACGAGGCATGGGTCACGTTGCACGTGATATCGTAAGTATACTAAGTACAACTCTAGCATTCTTGTCAATTCAGTTTTTCATTTCACATTTGAAATTGAACTGCAGGAGTCAGAGACGGGACTTGAGCCCGACGAGTTCACCGTGTGGATGTAGGCACACACGCCCCATGTCTGGCCTGACGGTACGCAACCACCGATGCCCCCGGCTGCCCAGGAGAAGATTGTAAGTGACTGTCTCTTTTCGCTACTCTACAGCTACTTCAACTGTGGCCGAGCTAATCCACTTCATATCTTATTTGTTTCGCAGGATACATACAGTGCAGCCATGAATGAAAAGCACGGTGCCGACTATGACTCCTTGACCATGCCGGTTGACCCTCTGGTCATCTACGACCAGTTCGGTGGTAGGAGTCACGGTAGGCTTGGCTTCATGGACTCGGTGGTGGCGCCCGACTTCGTCTGAGGGCCAAGTCAGGCACATCGACAAAGAGCCGCCTCTTCCACCTGTGCACAGCTGGAAGCCCAGGCTAAGATGATCACAGAGTTGCAGTAGCAGAGGCAGGCGGACGAGCAGCAGAGGCAGGCGGAGCGAGAGGAGGATAGGAGGCGGTACGAGGCCCTCCAGAATCAGAACCTCTGGATGTTCAACTATATACAGGTAATTAAGATTGTATACGTAGCTACGTTGTACTTGCACATTTCAGATGCTAACATATCATATCCATAGTCGTTGCAGGGGGCGAGACCCTCCGGCCAGCCGCAGATGCCACCTCCACTGCCGTTCTTCACGCAGACGCTGACGCCGGGGGTAATGCATTTTGTTCCACTTTTAGCTAACTATTCATACAAGTACACAAATGCACAAAAGTTTTGAAAATTGTGGTTTCCTCTAATCTTGTAGGTGTCCACCTCGGTATCGCTGCTCTGCGGCGAATGCTCCGCAGAGGTGATTCGATGGCACAAGATCGCTGAGATCAATTAAATCGCCGACGGGTGTTTCTTGATCCTTTTTTGGTTCACAGACTTAGTTAGTTATTGCTTTTGCTGGTTCATAGAAGTTCTAAGCTTGCCATTTTGAATGGTGGTCTTTTGTTTGCTAGTTGTTTGTAATTGCTCATCCTTGAATGATGCTTGGCCAATGTAAATGAGCGATTAATGCACCCTTTAGATTGATTTTACGCATTAATCGTACTAAGAGAATTTTATGCCATACTTTCGCAATAGAGCACATGCTTGATAGCTCTAGCTAGCCCTTTACTATCTGTAGGGTTCAATCGCACATTTTGAGTCAATCCTTCGATCATGTGGTTTCCACTTCGGGTCATTCACCTTCTTCGCACTTGATGGGTGTCCGTGAAGGTAAGTATTTACGGTGGTGTTGGAACAAACTGAAGGTAAGTATCCACCTGTTTTGTTTCATGTGATGTTAGTTTGGTTTGTATCGTATTGAAGTGAAACTACAAAAGAAGCACTAGTGGAATCTGCATCATTTCTTTACGTAAGCTTTATGACTTTATTTTAGACACTCATTAGAGTTGTGAATTTGTTGTGCCTTCGGGACAAGACTAGCGATGATATTCCAATGCAAGCCTACTTTAGGTTCCTTGCCCTGCTAGCATTCAAGATCTTTTAGGATGAGCGAGTTAAAACTTTGCAAATACTTTATGTTCTTTAACCTTTTAATCTTGTAATGAATCTTTGTAAGCTATAACATAATATCACAACTTTCTCTTTTTATGGATTTTGAAGACTTTGCCCATTTAAGATATAGATATTCATGGACATGGTCTCATTTAATGAGATTAAATTTGTATGTCTCTCAAATAAAAGGCATATCTTATGTTATAGCTTTATTGAATCCAAAAGGCTTGCACCTTTTTGTTCTTCCAAAACTCTGCCATTTTAATGACCATGGTAAATTTGTGAATTGAGCAAAAGAGCTAGTATATTCGTTGGTAATAGAAGAGTATGTACAGCTTTACATGGGCCAAAATGAGCTAACACTAGATGGGCCTATATTACATCTACTACACACTTAACAAAATTCATATTTTAAATTGAAAACTTGATCCTTTTAATCGTAAGTATTGATGATGTAAAAAAAACTAACCTTACCATAATGAGGGCTCTGTTGTTTGATGTTTGAAAGTAAGACGCTTTTGCACTTTTGCTTATATAACATGTGTATACTTCTTGAGTAAATAGCTGATAGTGTCAATCTAATTCATATTACTGCAAATGGCATATATTATGTTCTATTTCCTTTTCATTTAGCTTCTAAGACTTCTATCCAACAAGTTATGATGAGCCAGTTTAGTTTCAACTTGTAATTAAGAGTGGGTTGCAATATAGCTTTTACTCCAGTGTACGAAAAGTACAGTTCCACTCACATCACTAACTTGTTTTTTTTTGTTTTTGTAAATGCAGGGTGAGGCATTGGTAATGGGTTATGCAGACCTTGATGTCTTAAACAATGAATCCACAGGGAAGAGATGCATTTGTCCTTGATGTCACTGGGGATGACAGGAATGTAATTCTGAGCTATGGTCCTTGTCAGGTACTTCATTATAGAGTATGAACAGAAGATACTGAATGTGTGCTCATTTACCATTTAGGTCTAAAATTTTCTTTTCATTCTAGTTTCCAACCCTTGGATTTATTGTTGAGCGTTTCTGGGAGGTACAAGCTCATGAACCTGAAGAGTTCTGGACATTAAATTGTTCTCATACATCAGTTGAAGGCACTGCATCTTTTGGTTGGATGTAAGATGCACTTTAGAAGTTGTGGTAGTTGTTGTGCTTGGTTGGCTATCCTAATTTGCTTTATGTTGTTATCATATCAACTGTTGTCTTTTGTCTGCTGAGTGGATGTCCTAGTTTTAGGGGAAGTGCTGCCGAAATTTTTTACTCTTTAAGTGCATTACAATCTTTTAATAAATGAAAATTGCTTTAGGTTGAGTGAAATATGGTGTTTTAGTTTGTAATGAACTGGAAGTGATAAGGGTGTCTTTATGCATCGAACAACATGAAATCCAAAATCTGATTGTATCCCATCGATGACATTGGTAAGAAATGGCTGGATTTACGTTTGAAAATGTTCGAAATCCACATGCAAACTTTGGATTTCTATTTTTTCTAGACATTGCGGTGATCTTACACAACAAATGGAATCTTCAATTCTAGTTCTGATGTGCCTTCTACCATTATTTGGTGATCGGTGATAGACATTCTTATTGCGGGCTTGAGGTTGCTCTACTCCTTATTATCTACATTGCGTATGGCTACGAAGGGGGTTCATCTTCCTTTATTCTGATAACTATCAGTAGTTGGGTCCTTGTTGTTTCGTGGCTTTTTGCGCCATACATTTTCAACCCTTCTGGTTTCGAGTGGCAAAAGTATGTTTAGACCATTCCTATATTTGTCTTTTTCCCCCTTTAAATTAGTTAGCATTCAGTCAAGATGACCTATGATTGGGGAAATTGAAAGGTCGATTTTTCATTATAGAAAAGATACAGAACACTAGCTCTGAAATATCTTGTCTAGAATTATAGGGTAATAATTTATGCACTCTTTTTGTCAGTTTCCAACATATGTTGGTGCTTGCATGAATATAAGATACATGTATGCTGGATAACTATACATTCGTAGTAATCTTTAATGCATTTGGATTATACAGTGTAATTACTTGCATTTTTGGTATTTCTTTCCTCCCTTTTATTGCCTTCCATTCTCAACGTCAGGACTGTCGAGGATTTCAATGATTGGACAAATTGGTTACTTTATAAAGGTGGAGTTGGTGTAAAGGGGGAACATAGCTGGGAATCTTGGTGGGATGAGGAACAGGTCAGTAAAACAATAACCATGACTTTGAATCTTGGTGTGTTCAACATGGAAAGAAGGAGCATGGCTACGAACCAAAACTTGATGGAAATATTGATTATCACAATCTATCTTGTGATCAATTGTGAATTGTATCGGTGAATGCGAATGTGGTAATGTGTGTGAAATTAGATATTGTGATTGTTTTGGGCAATTGGGAATATAAAACTGCTGGGAATGGGGTTTTATTGCAGGTTAAAATTGGATTTTTTTAAAAAAAATTCCAGTATTTTTTTTTGCTTTTTTACAACTTTTGTCGTCGGTTGGGGACACCGCCGACGACACAAATAGAACTAGACTGATTCTGGAGCCAATCCCAGTAGGGATCTGTGTCGGCGGTTATACCCATAACCGACGATACAGATTGGGAAATAGTCTAGGCGGCCCATACATCCCCGACGACACAGATGGTTCTGGAGCCAATCCCAGTAGGCCTCTTTGTCGGCGGCTCTAGTTGTAGCCGACGATAAAAAGTGGGCAATAGTCTAGGCGGCTCACATATTACCGACGACGTAGCTGGTTCTGGAGCCAATCCAAGTAGGGCTTTGTGTCGGCGGCTATAGTCAAGCCAACGATAAAAAGTGGGCAACAGTGTAGGCGGGTACTTGTTTTACCGACGACACAGCTTGGGCAAGTGGGTCCCACGCGTCAGACCGGCGTCACTGGGGGCGCGCCGTTAGGCTGGGTATGTGTCGGCGTCTATATTAAACCGCCGACACAGGCCTGGTTCACGGCGCCGGCCCAGGATGCGCTTTGGTCGGCGGGGTTTATGTTAGCCGCCGACACAGATGTGCTGTGTCATCGACTCTGTGTCGTGGGACTTGTGTCGTCGGCTAACCGACGACACAATGCTGTGTCGTCGGGAGTTGTATCTGTGTCGTCGGTAAAAGCCGACGACAGTGATCAGGATCCTTGTAGTGACTCTCACCTTCGGAGCAAGGAGGAGGTCTACCCCTCCGATTCTTTGGGGAGTTGAGATCGACACTCCCCAGCACGGTCTCCAGGCCGGGGTTTAGGTGGACGGCATGACTCCCCCTACGGTGTTGGGTGCCAGGCGTTTTTTCGACGGCTACGCCGCGTGGCATGGCCTGAAAGGTTTGAGCCGACATCCATTGAAAAGTACAACAGCACTACCAACCCAGAAGAATTCTTGCTGATCTATACCACGGTGGTGCGGGCCGCTGGCGGGTCCAAAAAGGCCATGGCCAATTATTTCCCAACGGCTTTTATAGGGTCCGCCCGTTCCTGGCTATTGAACCTCCTGCGAGGATCGGTACACTCGTGGGTGGAGTTGTGCAGCCTCTTCGTCGCCAATTTCCAAGGCTAATACATATAACCGGGCATGGAGGACGATCTCCATGCCCTCGAGTAGGAGAGAGGGGAATCGTTGCACGATTTCATCCGACGATTCAATCGTTGTCGCAACACGATCCCCCAAATTTCCGAGCAGTCAGTCGTCATCGCCTTTTGGAGAGGCGTTCGGGACCACAAGATGCAAGAGAAGATGACCACCCGCAACATCACCACTACCTCCGAGCTTTTCTCTCTGGTGCACAAGTGTGCTTGGCGGAAGCTTCAGGGCAGTGTCGATCTCCGCGGCGATCACGACGCGAGACGCTGGAACTTCGAGGGGTCCCGGCCCTGCGAGCAAGAAGGCAAAGAGGCGTGAGGCGGTTGAGACCAGGCGGGTCCTGGCCGCTGAGCGCGAGCGTACGGATACCAAGCCGTGAGGACACGACCGTTGTGACCAGCGAGATGATCGCTGTGGTTAGAGAAATGACCGCCACGAGAAGAAGGAGGGCAGGCCCTTCTGCCCGATCCACACGTCCAACACCAATGGCCTAGCCAGTTGCCAGGTTGTGAGTAAGATGGTGGAGCAGCGGCTTAAGAAGCACCGCCCACGCGATGACGACCAGGACGAAGACCCTGCCCCGCTAGACTTCCAGCAGGCAGATCATACCGTGGCATACATTCATGGTGGCTCGGCCACCTACCCCTCCAACAAAATGTACAAACGTCTGAGGAGGGAGGTCTGCGCCACGTTGCCGAGCTCAGGGGCGGGTCAGATGCTGAAGTGAGCATTGGAGCCGATCACTTTCAGTCGAGCCGACCACCCTGAGAGCACCACCGGCCTAGGTCACCTTCCGATCATGGTTTCTCCCACGATCTGGAATGTGAAGCTTGGGCGAGTGCTAGTGGATGGGGGGAGCTCCATCAACCTCCTGTCCTCCAAGGCATTTCGGGCGCTCCAGATATCGCGGTAGGAGTTGCGCCCGGCCTTGCCCTTCTATGGGATCGCCCCACGGGTGGCTTGGTGCCCCTGGGTCAGGTGCGCCTCCTCGTCACCTTCGGGGAGGAAAGCAACTACCGTACGGAGATGGTGGATTTCAAAGTCGCCGACTTCGACCTCCTGTACAATGCCCTGCTTGGCCGACCGGCGTTGGCCATGTTCATGGCAACAACCCACTATGCATACATGGTGGTGAAGATACCAGGGCCTGGTGGCCCCATAGTCATCCAGGTGGACAGGCCGGAAGCCTTGCGCTGCCACAAGCACGCATGGACTGGCGCCGCCACACTGTAAGGCGGTGATGCCGCCTATTTGGGAGCCCCTCTGGTGAAGACCCATGCCTCACCTGGCTCAGCTGGCGAGGTTAAGGTGGTCTCCCTGAGCGAGGGCGAGCCTAGGAAGACCGTCAACATTGGCACTAGCCTCAGCGCCAAATAGGAAGACGCGCTCGTCACCTTCCTCCGGTCTAACTTCGACGTGTTTGCCTGGCAACCATCCGATATGACTGGATACCCCAGGGAGGTGATCGAGCACCGATTGGCAATGCTCCCAGGAGTGCGCCCGGTCTGGCAAAAGGTCTGGAGGCAGGCACCAGAGCGATAAGATGCCATTCGGGAGGAGGTAGAGAAGCTGCTGCGCACAGGGATTGTCAGGGAAGTCTCTCACCCTGAGTGGCTTGCCAACCCTATGCTTGTCAAGAAATCCAACGGGAAGTGGCGGATGTGCGTCGACTTCACCGACCTCAACAAGGCCTGCCCGAAGGATCCTTACCCCCTGTCGCGCGTCGATCTCATTGTCGACTCGACGGTGGGGTGCGAGCTGCTGTGCTTTCTTGACGCGTACTCTGGGTACCACCAGATTAGCATGGCGGTGGAAGACGAAGAAAAAACCGCTTTTGTAACCCCAATGGGTGTTTATTGCTATATCAGAATGGCTTTTTGGTTAAAAAATGCTGGTTCTACTTATCAACGCGCCATACATATTTCTTTCCGTCCACAGATAGGGCAAAATCTTGAGGTGTACGTCGATGACTTGGTTGTGAAAGTTAAGAAGAGCGAAGAACTGATTGAAGACTTGGAGGAAACCTTTGCTAACCTTCGGAAGAATTGCTTAAAGCTTAACCCCGAGAAATGTGTGTTCGGCGTGCCCTCTGGGAAGCTGTTAGGATTCTTCGTGTCCAATCGGGGCATTGAAGCCAATCCTGACAAGATAGCAGCCATTGAGCACATGAAGTCACCGGTACGGCTCAAGCAGGTGCAGTGCCTTGCTGGTCGCCTGGCGTCCCTCGGGGGATTTATCGCCCGGTTGGGAGAAAGAAGCCTGCCCCTATTCAAGCTGCTGAAGAAGACCAACCACTTCAAGTGGACCGAAGAGGCTCAATGAGCGTTTGAAGACTTGAAGCAGTACCTCTCCTCCCCGCCAGTGCTGGTCGCCCCCAGGCCTGGCGAACCATTGCTCTTGTACATCGCCGCTACCCCCGTGGTGGTGAGCACGGTACTGGTGGTGGAAAGGGAGGGCGTCCAGAGGCCGGTCTACTATGTCAGCAAGGTGCTACACGAGGCGGAGACCAGGTACCCGTAAGCATAGAAGATGTTGTCTGTTGTCCGATGGTGTCCAGAAAGCGCGACACTACTTAGAGGCGAGGATCACGGTGGTCACCGCCACCGCTTATAGAGATCCTCCACAACCGGGAAGCTGAAGGCCGTGTCGCCAAGTGGTCGGTGGAGCTGGGGGAATTCTGTCTCAAGTTTGTACCCCGCACCGCCATCAAAAGCCAGAAGCTGGCGGAGTTTGTTGTTGAATGGACTCCCGCTACTCCTAAAGCTGAAGAGATACCTGCGCCTTCTCCCTGGATTTTGTTCTTCGATGGCTCCTTCAGGCTCGAAGGTGCGGGGGTTGGAGTTGTCCTAGTCTCCTTGACTGGCGACATCCTCCAGTACGTGGTCGCCCTGGACTTCAAGGCCACCAACAACGTCGCCGAATATGAGGGTCTACTGGCAGGGCTGCGTGCTGCCTCGGCGTTAGGTGTTCGGCGCCTCCAAGTCAAAGGCGACTCCCTACTGGCCATCAATTAGGCGAGAAAGAAATTTCAATGTTCTGATCCCACCATGGTCACCTACTTGGCGGAGGTCAGAAAGATGGAATGCCACTTCGAAGGACTAGGATATATCTATATCCCTCGACACAACAACCATATGGCGGACAGGCTTTCACAGCTCGCATCATCAAGATCTGCTATTCTGGTCAGGGTCTTTGAAGAAAGGCTTACGCGACCATCCGTCGCAGCCCCCGTACATGGAGGGGACAACGGTGTGGCTGTCTCGGCCTTCGATGCAGGAGGGTAAGGCGGCGTGATCGCCTCTCGGCCCCGCCTGGGAGGAGGACAGCAGCGCCAAAGATCGGCCCGCTTCTGAGAGGGAGGACGCCGGCGCCGCTGGAGCGGTGCCGTGGGAAACGCGTGGCCAGGCGGAGTACCCGGGCAATCACCCTGTGATCGCCACACTTGGCCAGGATGGGCAGTGGATGGATCCAATCCTGGCCTTCCTACAGGACCAAGTGATCCCCAATGATGATGCATCAGCTGAGAAAATTGCACGCAAGGCCAAGTGCTATACTCTGGTAGGTAGGGACCTATATCGCCGGTGTAGAAACGGAATTCTTCTGAAGTGCATCACTCGGGAAGAGGGGAGCAATTTGCTCTCTGATATCGATGGAGGCATGTGCGGGAGCCATATGTCCAGTGAGACGCTAGTCGGCAAAGCGTTCCACCTAGAATTTTATTGGCCTACTACCCTCCAGGATGCCTGCGAGCTGGTGAGGAGATGCGAGGCGTCCCAGTTTCACGCCAAGCAGATCCACCGACCAGCTCAAATACTGCAAACCATCCCGCTCTCTTGGCCGTTCGTGGTCTGGGGGCTAGATATCCTGGGCCCGTTCCCGCGGGCCATAGGGGGCTTCACCCATCTGTTCATCACCATTAACAAGTTTAACAAATGGGTCAAAGCCGATGCAGTGCGCGCCATCACGGCTTCCAGTGCTATCAAGTTCATGCATGGAATCTTTACCCGCTTTGGAGTCACCAATCGGATCATCATGGACAACGACACTCAATTCACCAGTGCGGCATTCCTGGAGTTTTGTGATCAGATGGGCACCAAGGTATGCTTTGCTTCGGTGGCCCATCCGAGGAGTAATGGCCAAGCAGAGCGCGCCAACGCTCTGGTGTTGAGGGGCCTTAAGATCAGAGCATTTGATCGGCTCCATAAGCGGGGGACGCGGTGGATGGAAGAACTCCCGGCTGTGTTGTGGTCGCTTCGAACCACACCCAATTGAGCGACTAGAGAAACACCCTTCTTCCTGGTCTATGGGGCAGAAGTTGTCCTTCTGTCCGGGCTGTCGCTCGGCTCCCCATGCGTTTCGGCATTCAGTGAGGAAGACCAAGAAGACCACCACGGAGAAGAAGTCAACCTTCTGGAGGAGGTGCGCGACCGGGTGGACTTGCGTGCCGCTCGGTACCAGCAAAGTCTCAGGCGGTACCACGCCACCCGGGTCCATGAGAGAACACTCGTAGTGGGTGACCTGGTCTTGCGCAGAATTCAGGCGCACGCTGGTCGCAACAAACTGTCTCCCCTGTGGGAGGGCCCCTTTAAGGTGGTCTCAGTCTCTCGACCCATGGCGGTCCGGTTGGCCACTAAGGACATTCAAGAGCTGGCGAACTCCCACAACTTGGAGTTGTTGCGAAAATTTTATCCCTAAGAACTTAGGCTGCGTGCGATTGCAGATGAAGTGCTGTAACACCCCAATTTTTTCTTTTCTTGCATTTAAATGGTATTTTGAATTTTTGGGAATTTCTGGAATTTATTTGGATTTATTGGAATTATTTGAATTTATTTTGAATTAAACCATTTATCAAATTAATTAAATAATGGAAAAGTTAAAATAAAGTTTTGCTAAAAATATTTTATTTGAGTCACAAATGTCCTAAAATATTTTTGGGAATTTTTCAGAATTTTTTCGATATTTTTAATGCCCCAAATGAATTATTTTATTTTCGGAATTGTTTTAATCGAAAAGAATTAAAATCATGATGAACAAGATCTTGGGCGAAGTAATTGTGCGGCCCGCTCCGAAAAACCCTAACGCGCCACCGCTTGATCTTCATCCGCGGCTCTCATCGCGCCACGTCACCCAACCCGATTTCGTCGGATTCGCCGCCGTCGTTGCAGTGTGGGCCTCGGTTTCCGCGATTTTCACGGACGCCGAGGGGGCTATTTAATGCGCCGCCACCCGGGTTGTGATCTCCTCCTTGCGCCGTACCCGCCCGTACACTCCACGCCGCCCGAGACGCCGCCGCCTCGCCGCAAGAGCTCGCCGAAGTTCCCGAAGCCACCCGCCGAGTTCCTTGCATCGTTTCGTCAACGCCGGTGATCCTCCGCCGTCGCCCGTGCCACCATCGGACTCACCTCGTCAAGCCGCGTCGGGAGGGCTACTTCTTCGCGCTGGAGAAGCACGGAAACGCCGCGCCGCACGTCGTCGTCTTCGCCCCGGTCGGCTCAAGCGCCGCCAAGAACGCCGCCGAAGTTTCGCGAAGCCGCCAACCGGACGATCATCATCAAGCCACGAGGTGAGCCCACGTCACCTTAGGAACAGTGAACCCCATCTTCTAACCTCCGCCGTTAGATGTAGATCTAAGGGCAGCCGTAGTGCCACGTCGCTCCTCTCTGTGCATGAGACGCTGACAAGGCGGGCTCGCATGTCGGGCCGCACCGCGACGAGCGATCGCAGGCGTGTCACCGACGACGGACCCACATGTCGGCCGCGACCGAAAGCATCGTTTACGAGACGCCGACAACACGGGCCCACTTCGTCACCCCGACGCACCGCGCGTGTGACGCCACCTCGACGTCATGCCGACGCCACGGTGGGACCCACTTGTCACGAGATGACCGAAGTCGTCGGCCGACTTCACCATGACGCATCTTGGCGTCGCCAAGACGGAGCCGGTCGGGGCTGGCGTCAAGAAGGCCACGTGTCACTCTCTGGTGTCGACACGTGTCATAGATGACGCAATAATTAATTTTCGAAAAAGAAAATATTTATTTAATTCGGTTTATTGATTTTAAATGTATTTTGAAACTTCAAATGCTTATAACTTTTATGTTTTAACTCCGATTTGAGTGATTCCAATTTCTATAAATTTGTAAAATCAAGCTCTTTCTGTTTATGAATTTTATTTGAATTTTAGGCTTGAGTTGCTCTCTGTTTTATTTATTTATTGCTATTTATTTGCGTTACGCCTAGACGTTGAAGTGCCCGAAGGTTTCGAGGGAGAAGTTCTGACCCAGGAGCAAGTTCAGGAACCAGAACCAGCACTTTTTGAAGGCAAGTTGTGTTTGATCATGTTGAACCTATTAGAGCAAATTATTTTGATTTAAACTATTGCATGCTAATTTGTTAGAAATGAGTTTGAATAAGTTTTGGGATTAGCTAAATGCCTAGTTGCTGTATGCTACCTTGTCGTATATAATTGTAGGCCATGAATCCTTTGTCACCCTAGGTTATGGATTAATAGTTGGACATTAATAATTTGCCAACATGGGGTGAGTAGACCGAAGTAGTATGCTTAGCCCTGCCACGTGGACATTTCTTGCTTTTGGAATACCAAAGTGAATACTGACTTAATGAGATATTGAACATGCTTTGTGAATGAGACATGTGTTATTGAGTTGATGATGGCACGTGGTGCAATGGTAAAGAACCGGTTGGGAAAATGATTTAGACTGGGGCAAATGGCAAGATTGTTTACGTGGGCCAAGAGTGGCAACTCGGGTGGTCGATTTGGTTTTATTGGTTATGGATATTGAGTTCACACTTGGTTAGTCTTGCCTCGGCCAACTAAGGACTTAACCTTGCGAGCATTTGAACTGAAGTCTCTCATCTGACCACAAGCTCCGTAATGGGACGGGCTTAGCTGAGTAAACCGGGAAATCTATTCTTTGGTACTGCGTGGTGGTGTGAGGCAGGAGAAGCGGAATGAGAACTCACATGGCGCAAGAGGGGGCCCTAGGTGTGGTAACCAGTCCCTCCAAAGGTTGAAACCTTAGCGGCAAGTCTTGGGTTTAGATGGAACTTTGGAAAGGCTTTACGGTTATTTGCCTTGGTGGTATTTGACTGTATCTTGTGGGTAAAGTGTATAACCTCTGCAGAGTGTACAACCTATTGAATAGCCGTGTTTCACAGTAATGAGCATTGCTCGGTGATTACGGTCAAGGGTTAGATTTTCATGAAAATGAATTGTTTATGGAAAATGTTTGGGGTTGGTAATGAGGAACTTGACATAGGATGGAAATATGATTGTGATTAAAATGTTTGTGAAAGCTACTATTCTTATTATCGCTTTTGTCGCTTTGCAAATTATTACCGTTATTCTTAAATGTCAGATCGCTCATGAACCATAGCCTATCCTTTGTACTAAGCCATGCATGTAGAATATTAGAATTGCATTACATGCATGACTTGTCGAGTGCTCAAAGTACTCACCCCACAACAACACAACTTCAGTTGAAGAAGAAGCAAACCCTTTCAGAGGAGGAGTATCGAGGAGCCGACAAACTAGGAGCGAGCCCGATCGGTTACTCGTGGCAAATTGGTTGGCGCCACGAGTTTATTTTATTTCATTGCATTTGAATATTTTAATAAGTCTTAGCCTGCGAGGCGATCTTTGTAACTTGACCATAAGGTCGATCAACTAGTTTGAGTATTTAATCAAAGTACTTATTATTTCGTTGGTTATGACTGTGATATGTACCAATGTTGAGGCTGTGTGCACTAGCGTGATCCTGGACTAGTGCTGAATACACAGAGGGTCCGGATTTGCAAATTCGGGTCCCGACAGAGGTGGTATCAGAGCCATACTGACTGTAGGACTGGCCCTTAGTTAGAATGGTCGAAGTGAGGATAAAATTATTTTCTAAAAAGTTAAAATGCGCCAAGATGATAATGCAATCTCGACTTATCTCTTCTCTCTTTCCATACCCCTTGCTGAATTTATCACGTATATGCTTTGTTTTAAAATTTTGAGTTTCACGTGAGTGTACTTTGACAGATGAGGATGATCCACTCTTTTGGTGGCGCCGATCGAGGGTACGCCATGAGCTTTGGCGATGATGCACCGCTTGGAGGATATGACAGCCGATCTCCGGGGACTCTCAGAGATCGGGCAGATCGATATTGCCAGGATGTCACCATCACGGTCTCACGCTTAGGGATAGGGCGAGGCGAGTCGTCCCATCCGCATCACTGCTAGGAGGTTGTCATTTGACGCTGGATTCGAGGAGACATCGCGTCTGGCGATGAGGCGATTGCTCGTACCTACCCGTGGAGTTGGATGGCACATGTTCCGTCACCACCCACGCAGAGACACTCGCTACAACCGAGAGCCCATCGAGGAGGAGGATGCCACGATCACCCACCGCCGGATATGTTATCGCCAAGAGGATGTTATCGACGAGACGGTTCAGAGCCGCAGAGGTCTCGTGGCGAGTTCAAGCGAGCAAGGGCTCATCTGTTATGACTTGTGAGTACTTGGCCCACTCTATTCAGAGGATTGGGAGCTGGAGACACACAGACGGACAGAGCCGAGCGAGTGTTGGAGCTACACGACCAGCACCGGAGGAGCCTGGCAGAGCCGCGCCGAGCGAGCAGTGGAAGTGAAGTCTGAGCAAGTGGAAGTGAAGCCCGAGCCTGTGGAGGCCAAGCAGAACCATGGAGGTTGAGCTCAGGCAGGAGGCGATCCAATGGAGGATCGTTGGGATAGGTTTGTACCAAGACCAAAGACACCCGCCAGATATCCACCGGGAAGTTCGGTGGGGATGGCTAGAGGAGTGGCGTTAGGATTAGTGGTTGAGACTCTGCGCTGAGTCGCGTCTGGAATAAGAGTCACCCTTAGAGGCGTTTGACTCGGAGTGTTAGTTCGATTTGCTTCTTTCATGCTTGTGAGTGATCGGTATGCATTGCAAGGCCCTTAGGCATTGTGAGCAACCATACCCAAATATTAATAAAGTAATAAAGTTGGATTTTGTGTCACACCTTTGACCCTGCATAAGTACTCTATTACTCGTCTATTCTTATTTCCCTCTCGTCTCTAAACCATGGAGCAATCGGCAGATGGTGAACACTCGAGAAACCAAGGAGGAAATGGGAGCGGTTCTCGCCACCGAAACATCGATGGGGAAGGACAAGGACCTCAACCAAAGACCGCCATTGATATGCGTAACTTTGGAGCCTTTATTGCTGCCTGCACCGATTAATGCATGCCATGATGATGCAGATCAGCAGTCATTGCCCAAGCCGCCGCCGCCCAAGTTAACGAGTCAACCCAAAGTCAGAGGCCACACTCGAGGTCGTCGAATTCATGAGGACACGACCGCCTACATTTTTCGGAAATGCCAATCCATTGGAGGCGATGATTGGTGAGGACGATAGAGAGAAAGTTGCACATTACCCGGTGTGAAGGAAATGAGAGGGTACTCTATGCCTCTCATCGCCTTGAAGGAACCTTGGTGAATGGTGGAAAACTATCGCTGCGCTCATGAGCACCCGTAGGACATCAGCTGGGAGGAGTTCACGATCGCTTTCCGGCAGTACCATGTGCCCGAAGGCATAATGGAGCTGAAAAAGGAGGAGTTTAGGGCACTGAAGCAGGGCAATCAATCAGTGTCCGAGTATCTGAATAAGTTCACATACCGCACGCTACGCTTTTGAGGACGTAGCAACGGATAAGGCCAGGCAGTCTCGATTCATGAAAGGACTGAATTCAGGGCTGCAGGTGGGACTCATAACCCACACTTTTCCTGATTTTCAGGAGCTAGTGAACAAGGCGCTGATATTGGAGGACAAGCGCAAGGAGCCGGAGGACAACCGAAGCGCAGGATGGCACAAAGCAGGAGCACGCCAGGAGCGCAGCTGTTGAGGGTTGCACCAAATCAGTTCTTCAGGTTCCAGCCAAGGAATGTGATGACGACGCCACCACCGGTACCAAGACCTGCCGGACAAAATTTCCAGACACCAACACCAGTTGGGAATGCAGTGCGAGGAGCGATGAGTCGACGCTAAACGTTGTTTTATCATCACGAGCCGAGCATTTTGCCACCATCTTGCCCTAAGAAGGGAGGAGGAGGAGGACACCCGCCGCTTCAATCTTGGAACTACTCCAACGAAGGCACCCGCGTCAGGAGCAAGCCGTGGAGCTACACAATCTGGAGCTGCCCCACAGACTGTGGTAAGAGGCAGAGTCAATCATGTCACCGCCGATGCAGTGCAGAACACATCGGACGTCGTACTGGGTAAGTTACTTGTCAACTCAGTACCTGCAACAGTTTTATTTGATTCTGGAGCTTCGCATTCGTTTATATCTCGGATTTTTGCTGTGAACAATGGGTTGAAAATGATGAACCTTAGGCATGTATTGCTAGTACAATCCCCGGGATCAGAACTCCGATCTGATGTAGGATGTTCTAGGGTAAAGTTGCTTATAGATGGAACAGAGTTCCTAGCAAACTTAGTGGTGTTAGATACCCGCACCTAGATGTTATTTTGGGAATGGATTGGTTGTCTAAGCACAAGGTTGTGTTAGGCGTGGACTAAGAGTCATATCACGAGAGTCCTTGTGGGAGAAAAGTAGAGTTTCAAGCCAACGCTGCTCGGGATGGACAGTTGATGGTCAATAGTGTGAAGGCCGTCAGCATAGAAGACGTACCAGTTGTCAGAGAATACCCGGATGTGTTTCCAGAGGATTTACCTGGGATGCCACCAGACAGGGACATAGAGTTTGTAATTGAGTTAGTACCGGGAACGGCCCGATAGCTAAGAGACCTTATCGGATGTCAACCGATGAGCTAGTGGAAATGAAGAAGCAGATAGAGGAGTTAATGGATAAGGGATTTATTAGACCAAGTTCGTCGCCATGGGGAGCACCGGTTCTATTTGTCAAGAAGAAGGATGGGAGTTATCGGATGTGTGTGGATTACCGAGCACTGAATGAAGTCACTATAAAGAATAAGTATCCGCTACCCAGGATCGATGATCTGTTTGACCAGTTGAGAGGAGCCGGAGTTTTCTCCAAGATTGACCTACGATCAGGTTATCACCAGCTGAAGATTCGATCGGAGGATGTGCCGAAGATAGCATTTTCGTCAAGATATGGACATTACGAGTTCACAGTTATGTCTTTCGGATTGACAAATGCACCTGCATATTTCATGAACATGATGAACAAGGTTTTCATGGAATACCTGGATAAGTTCGTTGTTGTGTTCATAGATGACATTCTAGTCTACTCCAAGACGAGAGAAGAACATGCTGAACATCTGAAGCTAGTTCTGGAGAAGTTAAGAGAGCAGCAACTTTTCGCTAAGTTTAGCAAGTGTGAGTTCTGGAAGAACAAGGTGGAATTCCTTGGACATGTGGTGACCGCCGAAGGAGTCGCAGTTGACCCAAGTAAGGTGGAAGCAGTGTTGCATTGGGAGCCACCCAAAACGGTGACTCAAATTCGTAGTTTCCTTGGAATGGCCGGTTATTACCGCCGATTTATTGAAGGATTTTCAACGATTGCGAGACCTCTTACGCAATTGTTGAAAAAGGAAAAGAAGTTCGCATGGACGCCGGAATGTGAGCGGAGTTTCAGAGTTGAAGAAACGTTTGACAACGGCGCGGTGTTAGTACTACCGGATTTAAGCCAGAGCTTTGATATATACTGTGATGCATCGCGCCAAGGACTAGGATGCGTGTTAATGCAGAACAGAAAGGTCGTTGCGTATGCATCAAGGCAGTTGAGGCCGCATGAAGAGAACTATCCGACGATGATCTGGAATTAGCGGTAGTGGTACACGCCTTAAAGTTATGGCGGCACTATCGATTGGAAGCAGATGTGAGGTGTACACGGACCATAAGAGTCTTAAATATATATTCACTCAATCGGATCTCAACATGAGGCGAGAAGGTGGTTGGAATTAATTAAGGATTATAATCTGGGAATTCATTATCACCGTGGAAAGCCAATGTAGTGGCCGATGCTTTAAGTCGGAAGAGCCACACAAAGGAACATGTTTTTGGAAGCAAGTCAGTCGAGTTATGCAAGGAATTTGAAGTTAAAGTTGGAAGTTGTACCTAAGGATTCTTAGCCGCTTTAGAAGTGAAGCCTACTTTGGAAGATCAGATTCGTGAGGGATGAAGGATGATGTCAAGATTCAGAGGATTAAGTCTAAGATGGAGGAAGGCACGGCGAAGGAGTTCAAAATTTGGATGGACAAGGTACATGTGGATCAAAATCGATCTGCAGCATCAAGACAAGAAGGAGTCAAGCAGCTTGATTTTGGAGGAAGCCCATGATTCCAAATACTCCATTCATCCGGAAGCGCTAAGATGTACCAAGACCAAGGAAAGATTCGGTGGCCAAGCATGAAGCGTGAAGTTGCAGAGCATGTTGCGCAGCGATACATGCCAAAGAGTCAAAGCAATGCATCAAAGGCAAGCGGTTGCTCTGACCATCAAGATACCGAGTGGAAATGGGAGGAAATCGAATGGATTTCATTACGGTTTACCGAGAACCCGCACGGTATGACTCCATATGGGTTATAGTGGACCGTTTAACAAAGGTCGCCCACTTTATACCAGAAGACTACCTATTCGGGGGACCGTTTAGCAGAATTGTATATGTCAAGGATTGTATGTCTGCATGGAGTTCCGAAGAAAATTGTATCGGACAGAGGTACTCAGTTTACCTCAAGATTTTGGGATAAGTTGCATGAAGCCCTAGGGACCCGTCTGAACTTCAGTACCGCATATCACCCACAGACAGATGGGCAAACGGAAAGAGTTAATCAGATACTGGAGGACATGTTGAGGGCATGTGCACTAGCTTATACAACCGTGGGACAAGTGCTCGCCAGACGCCGAAGTTCAGCTATAACAATGCTACCGAGCAAGTTTGCGAGATGTCGCCATTTGAAGCACTATATGGAAGACCGCCAACGCCGTTGAATTGGAATGAGACCGGAGAACGCCATATGTTTGGGCCGGATATTCTTCGAGAAGCTCAAGAGCAGGTAGCCATGATCAGGGAAAGGTTGAAAATTGCACAATCAAGACGTAAGAGTTATGCCGATAATCGCCGCAGGATTTGAGCTTTGAGCTCAAGATTTTGTGTATCTCGAGTTACCCCACTTAAAGGAGTTAAGAGGTTTCACACTAAAGGGAAGTTAGCGCCAAGATATGTTGGCCTGCTCAAGATCCTAAGTCGAGAGGTGAAGTAGCGTCGGTTGGAGTTACCGCATCATTAGCAGTGTGCATGATGTATTCCATGTGTCACAACTAAAGAAATGTCTCCGAGTGCCGAAGAGCAGATCTTGTTAGAGTCGGCCGAGTGCAGAAGGATTTGACTTATAAAGAGTACCCGGTGAAAATCTTGGACACAATGGATCGAGAAACGAAATAAATCGACCCGCCTGCAGAGTTCGAAGGAGTAACCATTCGAGAGCGAAGCAACTTTGGGGCGTGAAGAAGACTCAAGAAGGAATTTCCCAACCTATTCCTTAGTCGACCAATCTCTCGGGTCGAGATTCCGTTAAGGGGGGGAGGTTTGTAACACCCCAATTTTTGCTTTTCTTGCATTTAAATGGTATTTTGAATTTTTGGGAATTTCTGGAATTTATTTGGATTTATTTGGATTTATTGGAATTATTTGAATTTATTTTGAATTAAACCATTTATCAAATTAATTAAATAATGGAAAAGTTAAAATAAAGTTTTGCTGAAAATATTTTATTTGAGTCACAAATGTCCTAAAATATTTTTGGGAATTTTTCCAGAATTTTTCTGATATTTTTAATGCCCCAAATGAATTATTTTATTTTCGGAATTGTTTTAATCGAAAAAGAATTAAAATCACGATGAACAAGATCTTGGCCGAGTAATGTGCGGCCCGCCCGAAAAACCCTAACGCCAAATTGCTCGATCTTCATCCGACGGCTCTCATCGCGCCACGCCACCCAACCCGATTTCATCGGATTCCACCGCTGTCGTTGTGTGGGCCTCGGTTTCGCGATTTTCACGACGCCGAGGGGCTATTTAATGCGCCGCCACCGGGTTGTGATCTCCTCCTTGCGCCGCACCTTGCGTACACTCCACGCCGCCGAGACGCCGCCGCCTCGCCGCAAGAGCTCGCCAAAGTTCCCGGCCACCCGCCGAAGTTCCTTGCGCGTTTAAAACGCCGGTGATCCTCCGCCGTCGCCCGTGCCACCATCGGACTCACCTCGTCAAGCCGCGTCGGGAGGGCTACTTCTTCGCGCTAGAGAAGCACGGAAACGCCGCGCCGCGCGTTGTCGTCTCCGCCTCCGGTCGAACTGCGCCGCCGCAACGTCGCCGAAGTTTCATGAAGCCGCCAAATGGACGATCATCATCCGACCGCTGAGGTGAGCCCACGTCGCCTTAGGAACAGTGAACCCCATCTTCTAACCTCCGAGCACTGTTTACACGAGACGCGGACCCACATGTCAGTCGCACCGAGCACTTTGTTTACGAGACGCCGACAAAGACGGGCCCACTTCGTCTACCGCGACGCACCGCGGCGTGTGACGTCACCCCTGACGTCATGCTGACGTCACGGTGGGACCCACTTGTCAGCGAGATGACCGAGTCGTGCTGACGTCACCATGACGTCATGCTGACGTCAGCACGGGAGCCGGTCAGGGCTGACGTCAGCAAGGCCACGTGTCACTCTCTGGTGTCGACACGTGTCATAGATGACGCAATAATTAATTTTCCGAAAAAGAAAATATTTATTTAATTCGGTTTATTGATTTTAAATGTATTTTGAAACTTCAAATGCTTATAACTTTTGCGTTTTAACTCGATTTGAGTGATTCCAATTTCTATAAATTTGTAAAATCAAGCTCTTTCTGTTTATGAATTTTATTTGAATTTTAGGCTTGATTTGCTCTCTGTTTTATTTATTTATTGCTATTTATTTGCGTACGCCGAGAGCGTTGAAGTGCGAAGGTTTCGAGGAGAAGTTTCGACCGAGAGCAAGTTCAGAACCGTAACCAGCACTTTTTGAAGGCAAGTTGTGTTTGATCATGTTGAACCTATTAGAGCAAATTATTTTGATTTAAACTATTGCATGCTAATTTGATAGAAATGAGTTTGAATAAGTTTTGGGATTAGCTAAATGCCTAGTTCTTTGTATGCTACCTTGTCGTATATAATTGTAGGCCATGAATCCTTTGTCACCCTAGGTTATGGATTAATAGTTGACATTAATAATTTGCCAACATGGGGTGAGTAGACCAAGTAGTATGCTTAGCCCCGCCACGGACATTTCTGATTTTGGAATACCAAAGTGAATCTTGACTTAATGAGATATTGAACATGCTTTGTGAATGAGACATGTGTTATTGAGTTGATGATGGCACGTGGTGCAATGGTAAAGAACCGGTGGGAAAATGATTTAGACTGGGGCAAATGGCAAGATTGTTTCGGTGGGCCAAGAGTGGCAACTGGGTGGTCGATTTGGTTTTTATTGGTTTTGGATATTGAGTTCACACTTGGTTAGTCTTGCCTCGGTCAACTAAGGACTTAACCTTGCGAGCATTTGAACTGAAGTCTCTCATCTGACCACAAGCTCCGTAATGGGGACGGGCTTAGCTGAGTAAACCGGGAAATCTATTCTTTGGTACTGTCGTGGTGGTGTGAGGCCCGAGAAGCGGAATGAGAACTCACATGGCGCAAGAGGGGCCCCAGGTGTGGTAACCAGTCCCTCCAAAGTGTTGAAACCTTAGCGAGCGATCGGGTTTAGATGGAACTTTGGAAAGGCTTCGTTCACGGTTATTTGCCTTGGTGGTATTTGGTGTATCTTGTGGGTAAAGTGTATAACCTCTGCAGAGTGTACAACCTATTCGAATAGCCGTGCTCACGATAATGAGCATCGCTCGGTGATTACGGTCAAGGGTTAGATTTTCATGAAAATGAATTGTTTATGGAAAATGCTTGGGGTTGGTAATGAGGAACTTGACATAGGATGGAAATATGATTGTGATTAAAATGTTTGTGAAAGCTACTATTCTTATTCTTGTTTTCTTTGCTTTGCAAATTATTACCGTTATTCTTAAATGTCAGATCGCTCATGAACCATAGCCTATCCTTTGTACTAAGCCATGCATGTAGAATATTAGAATTGCATTACATGCATGACTTCTTTGAGTGCTCAAAGTACTCACCCCACAACAACACAACTTCAGCTTGAAGAAGAAGCAAACCCCTTTCAGAGGAGGAGTATCGAGGAGCCGACAAACTAGGAGCGAGCCCGATCGACCTGTTACTGTGGCAAATTGGTTGGCGCCACGAGTTTATTTTATTTCATTGATTTGAATATTTTAATAAGTCTTCGCCTCGCGAGGCGATCTTTGTAACTTGACCATAAGGTCGATCAACTAGTTTGAGTATTTAATCAAAGTACTTATTATTTCGTTGGTTATGACTGTGATATGTACCAATGTTGAGACTGTGTGCACTAGCGTGATCCTGGACTAGTGCTGAATACACAGAGGGTCCGGATTTGCAAATTCGGGTCCCGACAAGTGCCAAAGCACTGGCCTAATTTAAACATTCGAGATGGCATCGCGGCAAGCCTAGGGGCTGGTCGCTCGACGGCCTGTGATCAAGATAAGTTGTTTGCATTGTGTATTATCGATCTGTCTTTTGTATATGCGCCCTGTTGGGTTGGATTGTGCGTGGTTGTCATGGGCGCCGGTAACCTGACGGCTCCTTGCTGATAAAGGGAGACACCCAGCGTTAGCGTCGGGCAAGGATGAGCGACCGAAGCGTGTGTTTGGCACGGTGTCCAAACGCGGCAGGTACACCCCAGATTGTCACCGCGGACACCGCTGGCCTAAAACCACTCCTGGGAACCTGCTACCTTGCCGCGTAGTGTTGCGGTCTGCTTCCGAGAGATCAACAGGATCTATGTTTCGAAGGGGCATGGGCCAATAACAACCTCACGCAGGGACTTAAGACCCTATTTGTCTACATTCTGTGTGTCCCGCGTAACTTTTGTTTGCATTTGTAGCGGCTGCTTGCAATTACCCAAGAAGCACCGAAGTATTGACCTAACCTAAGCGTTCTGGTTTGCATCGTGGCAAGGTTGGGGGTTGGTCACCCAGTGGTTGAGTTGAGAAAATGCAACCAAACGCAGACAAACAAACATGCAGGTAAAGTCAAAAGATGCCAATTTCATTGTGATTACTAAGGTAGTTTTTGCATACAGAAAGGCAAAACAAGAAAAAGAAGAAATGAAGGAAACAAAGGCGGCGGCCCGGGCAGCTACTCGTCGTTAGCAACTTGGATATGCCGGCGGTATCCTTGGCTTCCTCCTCCGGCGGTGCGTCATCGGTGTCTGGGTCTATCACGTGCATCATCCCGGCCACGTGCTCCGCCGCCTCGCACACGCGCGCCTGCGCCTGGGCCTTGTCTCCTTCAATGACGGCCACAACGGCCATCGGATCGAAGGAGGCATCGCGGCTGGTGCAGCAGCCAGCATGAACGTCGCGGTGGCGACCGCGATTTCCCGCCCTTCTCAGGCGGAGCGAGCGGCCAGGTTGGCAGGCAAGCCGCTGAGGGCTTCGACAACCCGAGTGATGACATGGGCGTACTACAGGGCCGAAGGCTCAAGTGGCTCATGAAGATCCACCCCTAGTGGCTCCAGGCACCTTGCCATGCGCCGATAAGATGGACGGAGAATGACGGCGAGGTTGTGCAGCTTGCGACGCAACTCCTCCACCGCCTGCTTCTGTACTACATCTACCTCCTACGCTCGGGCGAGCAGAGCCGCCCCAGTCGCCCTCTCCTGGGCCAGCAGCGCCTCCCCCTTCTCCCTCTCTTGCGTCAGCTCCCCGCGCAGTGCCACCATCTGCTGCGTCATTTCCGCTTCGCGTTGGATGGCTACCGTGAGGAGGGCGCCCGAGATGTGTGCGCCTCGCCAAGTTCGGCGAGTAGCGCAGCTAGGCTGGAGGTTAGAGTGGTGAGGACGACCGAAGCGGGGTGGGCGAAAGTGCTGGCACCGACGACGTCCACTTGGGCCGCTTCGGAGGCACCGGGTGGCCCCTGGGCAGAAGTCCCCGTTGCGTCCGTTAGTGCTGTGGGCGTCGGCTTGGCCGGAGCACCTTGGAGGGCCGCCCTTGGAGGTGACCAGAAAATGAACGAAGCTGTTGGGAGTGTGAGCTCGCCCTGGTGGGCAGTGGCAGCAACCCTTGGTGCCGGTGGAGTCGGTGCCGGCGGAGTTGGCGCCGATGAGGTCGGTGCCAAAGAAGTTAGCGTCTGTGGAGCCGGCGCCGGAGCAGGGGCGGTGGACGTCGTCACCCCGGATGAAGATCCCGCCACTCCGACTGCGCTCGGAGGAGCGACGGAGTCGGTGGCGGCGGGATCCAGTCCTCGGTGTGAGGCCTCTTGGGGTCTGCACTCGTGGCGTTCGAAGGGAACGGTCACTTGCCCGTGTCCCGGTCGTCAGCTTGGACTGGGTCCCTGATCACCAAGGGACCGCGTGCCAGCAGCGTCGAAGGGCCGGTGGAGTCCATTGCCAGAAACAGCTTGATGATCCGGAGGCACTCCGCGGACTCCAGATCGCAGAGCGCCAGCCCTGGCAGGGAAATCCAGGCCGCTCGGCATTGGCGGGAGTAGACCGGCCAGCCATTTGGAGATGGCGGGGCCGTCCAAGTTCCCTGCGCCTAGTAGAAAAAGGAAGACAAGATTGTTGGTTGATGGGAACCACAAAAGAAAATATGTATTCATAAAAAGAATAAGAACTTACGGCCCGGGTGTGTGTGGGTCATGTCGTCGTCACCCGTGTACTGCCATGCAGGGCGGTCGCGACGATGAAGGGGGCTGATCCTCCGGGTTACGAAGTCCTGGACTACCAGCGCCCCGATCAGGCCGGTGTCTCGCAGCCGGTTGATGCGAGCTGCCATCGCTAGGAGTTCTGTCGTCTCCTCGACGGGCGAGCTCCAACTCTCGCGGGCTTCTGCCTTGGCTACTGGCATCCCGAGAGTGTCGACCCATTGTCATCGCCGGGCGTCTGACAAGATCGCCCGCCACGCCTCGGGCTGGACTTTGGTGGAGGAATGTAGCGGGGCCAACCCGTCATGAGCGAAAATGGCAGCTCCCCGCAATCCCACCGTCGGAGGAGCCGCGAAGATGTAGAAGTAGCGGAAGAGAGGGAGATTCGGCATTACCCCTATGAACATTTCACAGAGGTATGCGAAGGTGGAGAAGATGAGAACAGAATTGGGAGTGAGGTGAAGATGATGGATTTCGTAGAAATGGAGGACGGTGAAGAGGAATTCAGAAAAGGGCGGCACCGGCCCGCCAGTAATCCCCAGGCGAAGATGACGATCTCCCCGGGTTGGCTTCGTGGCGCGAGGGTTCCATGGCGAAGGTGGAGGGAACCCTCGGGCGCGATTTTGGAGAGCGTCACTGCCCTCTCCCTGTCAACGGAAGAAGATGGAAAGGATTGCGCCATTGGAGCAAGAGCAAGGTCTTTGGATGAGCGAGTTGAAAAGGCAAAGAGCAAAGTGCGCAGGAATCAGAAAGAGCATGAACCACTGGTCATGGATGCGCGTATATATAGGCTCCTCACACAGACGATTCGCGGAAAGGGCAAAAGTACACGATGTTTCGGGTCCTGAGAAAAATCGACGGAAGTAGGGAGGACCAAGACGGTTGTGTGTTCAGAAGTGATGGGTCCATCCAAGAACGCACTGACATTAAAAGAGGCTTAAAGGAAACTGGCGCGTGTTCGAGGACGGACCCGGGGGCTACTATCGGCATACTTTACGCCAGGGTACCCTCTCCGAGTAAGACCACGTGGCGGCCTGGCGATCAGGCCCCTCTCGCCGGGCAGCCGGCCCATGTGGCAACCTGGCGAGGTGGCGGACGATCAGGCCCCACTCGCTGCGCGAACAGCCCATGTGGCGGCCTAGCGAGCAGGCAGGTGATTAGGCCCCACTCGTTGGGCCATCGGCACACGTGGCGGCCTGGCGAGCAGGTAGGCGATCAGGCCCCACTCGCCGGGCGATCAGCCCACGTGGTGGCCTAGCGAGCTGGCGGGCGATTAGGCCCCACTCGGCAGGCCATCGGCCCACGTGGCGGCTTTGCGAGCTGGCGGGCGATCAGGCCCCACATGCCGGGCGATCGAGCCACGTGGTGGCCTGGCGAGCTGGCGAGCGATCATGCCCCACTTGTCGGGCGATCGAGCCACGTGGCGGCTGGCGGTGGTGGCGATCAGCCCCACTTGCGGGCGTCGGCCTTTGGCGGCCTAGCGGCGAGCGAGCGATCAGCCCCACTGCCGGGCGCCGCCCCTTGGCGGCCAGCGAGCAGAGGGCGATCAGGCCCCACTTGTCGGGTGGTCGGCCCACGTGGCGGCTGGCGAAGAAGGGCGATCAGCCCCACTCACGGGCGATTGGCCCGTGGCGGCTCCGGGCGGTGGCGACGATCAGCCCCACTCACGGGCGATCGGCACGTCGGCGGGCCTGGCGGCGGTCGAGCAATCAGCCCCACTCGTCGGGCGCCGACCCCTTGGCGACCCTAGCGAGCAAAGGAGCAATCAGCCCCACTACCAGGCTACGTGGCGACCAAAAGAATGAGAAGGAGGCTTCGTCTCGAAGTCTCCTCCCCCTGACACGCTGTGTCAAAGCCATTGATTGCAAAGAATTCTGCTGTCGACACGACGATGGCCCATCCCTCTGATGCCTTACACCTAACCCGTCGTAGGAAAGTCACATCCCGAGCAGACCGGGTGAAGCCATACACCGGCATTAAATGAGGCTTGGGGGACAGGGCTATGGTGATGGATGTAATAAATGAATCGTAGATCAGTATGATGTCACCTTCTCACCTGCCCGAGCTAGCCCAGTTTATACAAGGGAGCTCTGGTGCATGGAAGGGGGGACCAAGAGGAGAAACGAAGACTTACAGAGAAAAAAGAGAAGGAGAACAAACTGAAAAAAGTATTGTAACCAGCTCAATATATATCAACAAAGATCTAGCAGGGCGTAGGGCTGTTACCCACACTGGGGGGCCTGAACCTGGGTACATCGGTGTGTTCTTTGATCTGTTGACCCCCGAATCCCTCGCGCGAGAGCCATTAAGGTGTCCGACTGCGAAGACGCCCTCTACCGAACCTTATTCTCTGTCCTGGGATAAACCTTATCTGCCGACAGGGTCCTGGCCAGCAAAATATGCCGACACCTGATTTACAACCTTAACCAAATTCCATACTTCCATAGGCATACAACCTCCATTCCCAAAGTTATTTTAATAAAATCTAACCCTTAACTATAATCACTGAGCAATGCTCAATATCGCGAGCATGGCTATTCGAATAGGTTTGACACTCTGCAAAGGTTATACACTTTACCCACAAGATATAATCATACACAAAGACAAGTGATCATAACAAAGCCTTTCCAATACTCTATTTAAACCTAGTACTGCCCACTGAGGTTTCAACACTGGTGGGACAGGTTACCACATTCAAGGCCCCCTCTCATGCCATATGAGTCTACCCATACACCCGGAACCCACACCACCATGACAGTACCAAAGCCTAGACAATACAAATTAATCAGTTAAGTCTATCCAATACCACACATTTGGTTGTATGAATGACTCAGTTCAAATGTTTAAAAGATTAAGTCCTTAATTGACCAAAGCAAGACCAACCAAAAATTCACCATTACCATATACTATCAATTATCATTATAAAAAATAATGTGACTGCCTAAATGCCACATTGGCCCACCATAAATCACAACTCTTGCCACTTGATTCAGACTAAATTATTTTAGCACCCCAGTTGTTTACCATGCATTACATGCCATCAACAACATTGTGCGACAACACCTGACACATATATTCATAAACAAGTTCCATATTCTATTAAGCAAGATTAACCTTTTCACATAAAATGATATCAATAACTTGTTGCATGGCTAAGCAAACTATTTGTGTTTTAATTAACCCATATTGGCAATTAATAGTTACCAATTAACACAAAACCATACTAGAGTGACAAATGATTCATAGCATATAAATGACAAGGTTGACATAACTAAAATTAGTTATATAGCTAACCCCCAAATTAATTGAAACAAGAATAAATTGAATTAGCATACAATAATTTAAAAGCAATATAACTTTTAAAACATGGGTTCAACATTATCAAAGCACGACTTGTATTTAAAGAGCTTTGGATCCTACTCTAGACCTTGATCTTGGGTTGGCTCTTTGCTTACGAATATCTTGGGTATTTCAACATCTATGTGAAATAAGAAATTAAGCAATAAATAAAAGAGAAAGGCTGAAAATAGGAAAATCCAAATTATTGGAATTATTTTTCTACTGAAAAAGGTATTTATGACATCAGTGGACATGTGGACAAATCACGAAGCGACGCGTGTCACTAGTGCATGGACTTGGTCCACGACCAGCCCTAGTCCACCGTGGACCAGTGCATTGTGCTCGTGCACTGGTTGACGCAAGACTGATGCAAGGGCTAACATTAGTGGCACACGTGGCACAACCACAGAGTGACATGCAGTAAGGCTCGGTTGGTGCTACGCATGGCGAAATCCTACCTGTCCAACTTGAATCGGATGGCCAAGATCAGCACTAAGCTTTGGACATGCGGCTAACTGTGACAATGACACTTGGCTCCATCGCAACCATCCAAATCTGATCGAACAGTTATGGCAAAATAAAACAACCCAGCAACGTGGTTACCACGGTGCATGACACTTGGCATGATCGGAGGCTTGATCTCAACCATCAACTTTAGATCTGATGGCCAAGGTTGACTATGGGTAGATGAAACTACATGAGTGATGCGACTAGATCTGCAGTGTTACTCTGGGATCCAACGGTCACCAAGCTTTGACCAGCGCTCATGGCACGGCGGCGGGTGTCTCACCGGTAGTGGAGAAGATGACCATGGCAACGACCATTGAGGGTGTCTCTAGCGACGTTATCACCTGAAAATGACGCATCTTGGCATGCGCTTCCCTGATCTGGACTCACGCACGGCGAAGCGAACAGGAAAGTGGCCGAATGGTGCAAAAACAACATCGTGGCCTTCAGTGAACTCCGGCGAGTTCACACAAGCAGACGGTGACTACTTGGGCGACGTGCTCAGGGACGTTGGGTGTAGCGCGAAGTGAGGAATCTAGTTGTGACGATAGAATCTAGGGAGGCGTGTCGGGTGTGAGATCGACGGTGCATTCAGTTGTGACGATAGAATCTGAAGTGGATATAGCAGCGACAACACAAAGGAATCTTAGGCGTCACGCGACACTAATCCAACGGCTAACAAGACATGGGCTACTTGGCGCAAACATAGTCACCCAATTCTGATCCAACGGTGAAAAAACTAGGGTTTCTGTGGGGTGGGCTGATGCGTGCTATGGTGCGAGAAGTGGGGCGGGGCCCGGCTGGGTTCGACCCAACACTATTCAACTGGCTTTTAAATTATTTTTGAATGAAACTAATTCCCAAAATTCAATAAAGCTAAATAAAATTGCAAAAATATCCAAAAAATTCTAGAAAATATTTTAGGGCATTTGGAACTCAAATAAAATATTTTTAGTAAAACATTATTTAAACTTTCTAGGTTTTAATTAAGTTTACCTTGAGGCTTAATTGAAATAAATCCAAAATAAATTAAATAAATTCTAAAAATCATAAAAATACAAAATGCATATTAAATCCACAAAATACAAAAATTGGGATGTTACATATACCTACCTTGTTATTTGTTATGAAATAGTCATTTTCACTATAGGATGTATAATTAATAGTTGGAAATAATTATAGAACTATCGTGGGTTGGTTAGAACGTGCTTAGTATGCTTAGCCATGCCACAAATCATTGATATCATTTGAGGATGCAAATTCAAAATTTACTAATAGATCATGGAACATGTTTATAAAATGGGTGCCATTCGTTGTCATACAAAAATGTTGAATTGCTGAGGGCATATGTTGCACGATAATCAATTGAGGTGGTAAATGATTTAAATTAGGGCAAGTGGCAAGAGGCTATTAGCTAGGGTGGGTCTGTGTGATATTAGATTGGTATGATGATGCACGAATGAAAGTGATTTGGTTGCTGATTATATGTGAATGGACAATGGTTACTGTGAATAATTGGAAGTCTTGTCTCAGTCAATTAAGGACTTAACCATATAAGCCCTTGAACTGGGCCAATATATAACCACATGTCTGCTATGGTCTAGTCTTAACTTAGTAAGTTACCGAGTCTTGACATGTAATGCCTCAAGTGGAAGACAATGCTGTATGCGAGGTCTGGGGCAGGTGTATCGCCGTAGCCACACATCTCAAACAAATATTGTTCCTAGTCCAACGGTAAGTCCCTCTTGTTCTTCTACTCTATGTGAGGGAGGAATAGTGAGTTCAGACTTATCGAGAGGGTCAATGTTCAGATAGAGTTTTTGAAAGGTTTTGTTATGTATTCTTGGTCACATACCTACAGATGTTTATCAGACGAACAATCTAAGATAATCATATCTCATGCATAAAGTATATAATTCCTATAGAGTATCAATCTATTTGGATAGTTATATTTCCAGTTATACACAACGCTGCGAAATTTCATGCAAGGGTTTGATTTTATAAAATAAAACATGGGAGGAAAGGTTGTGTGCTAGTATAACTTAGAAAATTTCTGAATAACTTATTATTACTATTATTTGTTTTACTTATGATTTCAATCTATTATTCTATTCAAATGCTAAAGTATGCTTTGTGTAAAACTAAACATATCAACCATTTTTTGGATAAACCTTATTTGTTGTTATTAGACTTGTGTTCTATGGTGCAATTTGCTGAGTACCCATGTACTCACTGTTGCTATAAACAATGTTGCTCAGTTGTTGAATACATTCATTAAGACGTAAGTCATCAATAAGGACAACTTTGAAGATCATGAAGAACTAGTAGGTTGTGCTACCCTAGTCGATTGCCTATGAGCATATGGATGGGTTTCATTTGAAGATATTCAGTTTCCTTCCACTATAGTTGTCGGTGTACATTGCACCGGGGTACCCTCTCCGTTGCAGATTAGTGGGCCCAAGAAGCGGCCTGGCCCAGCGTGGCGGCCTGGTGAGCAGGAGGGCGGTCATGCCCTGCTCACCGGGCGGGACGATCACGCCCTTTCACGCAAGCGACCGTGGTCCGTGTGGCCCCTGGCAGCAAAGGGCGATCACGCCCTGCTCGCCGGGCGAGAAGCTCACGTAGCGGCCTGGCAAGCAGGTGGGCGGCCATGCCCTGCTCGCCGGGATGGGAAGCCCATGTGGCACACTAGCGGGCAGGTGGGCGATCATGACCTACTCACCGATCGTCAGCTTATGTGGTGGCCTGGTGAGCGGGCGGGTGATTGGGCCCCGCTCTTCAGGCCACGAAGGCAACCAAAGGAATGAGGAGAAGGCTTCGCCTCGAAGTCTCCTTCCTCTGACACGCTGTGTCAGGGCCATTGATTGTGAAGAATTCTGCTATCGATATGACGACAGCCCATCCCTCTGACACCTCTCAACAATCCTGTCGTAGGAGCGTCATATCCCGGGTGGACCGGGCGAGGCCATGTAGCTGCATTAAATAGGGTTTGAAGGACAAGGCTACAGTGACGGGTGTAATAAATGAGTCGTGGTGCAGCATGATAAGACCACAATGATGGGTGTAATTAATGAGTTGTAGATTAGCATAGCGTCACCTTCTCACCTGCCTGGGCCAACCCCGTCTATATAAGGGCGCTCTGGTGCATGGAGAAGGGGGATCCGATCCGAGGCCAAATCCAGAGGACTCACCCAAGCTCGAGACCAGAAGAACCATTGTAATTGCCTCCATATTTCCTCAACAAAGATCTAGTAGGACGTATGGCTATTACCCGTGTTGGGGGCCTGAACCTGGGTACATCGCTGCGTTCATTGATCTGTTGATCCCTGGGATCCCTCGCGCGAGAGTCATTAGGGTTTCCAGCCACGAAGACGCCCTCTACCGATCCCTACCTTCCATCCTGGGAGTAGTCAACCCTGTCCGTTGACGAGGTCCTGTCTGGTGAAATACGCCGACAGGGGCGCACTAGGTAGGGGGCTAGTGGTTGGCTAATCCGGCCATCTCTTTGGCGGATTCCAGTCTTCTGTCGGAAAGGATCTTGCATCTGGTGATGGTGGGTTCACACTCACAGCAACAAAAGGCGGCAGAGGTTAGCAGCGCCTAGAACACGTCCCGACACTCCCGCTGGACGAGGGACCGCCTCACTCCGACCCGCAGGAGGGTGGTGGAGCCCCCCTGGCAGCGGCCGAACTTCCGGTTCGGCGTCGGCTGGCCATGGAGGCAGCCACTCCGGCCCAGAACCTGTATGTGGTCTGTCTCCTCCTGGACCACCCTCCGGTGGAACTTGCAGGAGACACCCCGGCCACACCGTGGCTGCAGGACATTGCTGGCCTCATAGATGTGGCCCAGCTCCGTGTAGGGATGCCCGACCGGTCCGGCACCGTCGGTACCCCTCAACCAAGTGCGCGCGTTGATCGCACCCAAGCTTCCAGCCGCCCAAGCGGGAAGTGCTCTGGCCAGGAGGGCCAAAGTAAGGGAAAGGGCGTGCAAGAAGAGGGTCCCAACTCCGCGAGGAGCCGTGAGGACCTGAGGGCTCATCTGGAGCAGCGCTGCCAGTGGCGCGGCGGTGATTTGCGTGATCACTTGCAGCGTCGTTCCCGCGATGGACAGGTGGCCCCTGGAGGCGAGAGTTCCTCCCACGACTCTCGCCTTCAGAGCGAGGAGGAGGTCCACTCCTCCAACTCTTTGGGGAGTCACGATCCGCACTCCCCGGCACGGTCTCCGGGCCGGGTTGAGTGAGCGGCAGACTCCCACGGCGTCGCGCAAGTTTCCGACGGCCGCTGCCAGTATGGCATGGCCCAAAAGGTTTCACCCGACCTCCATCGAGAAGTACGATGGCACCACCAACCCAGAGGAGTTCTTATAGATCTACACCATGGTGGTGCGTGCCACTGGCGGGTCTGTGAAGGCCATGGCCAACTACTTTCCAACGGCCTTGACGTGGTCCGCCCAGTCCTGGCTGTTGAACCTCCCGCGAGGAACAGTGCGCTCGTGGGAGGAGTTGTGCGGCCTCTTCGTCGCCAACTTCCAAGGCTCCTTCGCACAGCCGGGCGTGGAGGATGATCTCCATGCCCTCGAGCAGGAAAAAGGGGAGTCATTGCGTGACTTCATTCGATGATTCTGCCACTGTCGCAACACGATCCCCCAGATCTTGGAGCAGTAAGTCGTCATCGCCTTTCGAAGAGGCGTTCAAGACTGCAAGATGCGGGAAAAGATGGCGACCCGTAACATCGCCACCACCTCTGAGCTCTTCTCCCTGGCGCACAAGTGTGCGCGGGCGACGGAGGCTCGGGGGCCAGTGTCTAGCACCGCGCGAGGCCACGGCGGGGATGAAGCCGGGACCTCGATGGGTCCCGACCCTGCGAGCAAGAAAACACGGAGGCGCGAGGCTGTTGAGACTAGGCGGGTCCTGACCGCCGAGCGTGAGCATGAAGACACCCGGCCACGAAGGCGCGACTGGCGGGATGGTCTCCGCGGCCGGCGGGATGACCACCGCGGTCGAAGGAACGACCGCTACTAGGAGAAAGAGGGCAAGCCTTTCTGCCTGATCCACAGGACCAACACTCACGACCTGGCCAGTTGCCAGGTTGTGAGTAAGATGGTCGAGCAGTGGCTCAAGGAGAGCCGCCCTCACGACAACGATCAAGACTAGGACCCCGCCCCACTGGCCTTCCAGCAGGCAGACCATGCTGTGGCGTACATTCATGGTGGCTCATCCACCTACCCCTCCAACGCGTCTTACAAGCGGCTGAGGAGGGAAGTCTACGCTACGACGTCGGGCTCAGGGGCGTGTTGGATGCTGAAGTGGTCGGAGGAGCCGATCACCTTCAGTCGGGCTGACCACTCTGAGAGCATTGCCAGCATGGGTCACCTTCCGGTCGTGGTTTCATCCACGATCTGGAACGTGAAGCTTGGACGAGTGCTCATGGACGGAGAGAGCTTCATCAACCTCCTGTCCTTCAAGGCATTCCGGGCGCTCCAAGTATTGAGCCAGGAGCTGCGCCCGGCCTTGCCCTTCTACGGCATAGCCCCAGGGGCTGGCTCAATCCCCCTAGGTCAGGTGCGCCTCTCCGTCACCTTCGGGGAGGAAAGCAACTACCGTACGGAGCTAGTCGACTTTGAAGTCGTCGATTTCGACCTCCCGTACAATGCCATACTTGGCCGACTGGCGTTGGCCAAGTTCATGGCGGCAACCCACTATGGATACATGATGGTGAAGATATCAGGGCCTCGTGGCCCCATAATTATCCGGGTGGATAGGCCAGAAGCTTTACATTGCCACAAACACGCATTGGATCTGGCCGGTGCCACCTGTGTGAAGCCGGCTGATGCCACCTTTCCGGGAGCCCCTCAGGCGCAGACTCGCACCTCGCCCGGCTCGGCCGGCGAGGTAAAGATGGTCTCCCTGAGTGTGGACGAGCCCGGGAAGACCATCTTCATTGGCACCAGCCTCAGTGCCAAATAGGAAGACGCGCTCGTCACCTTCTTCTGGTCTAATTCCGATGTGTTCGCCTGGCAACTATCTGATATGACTAGGGTCCCCAGGGATGTGATCGAGCACCGACTAGCAACGCTCCCCGAGGTGCGTCTGGTCCGCCAGAAGGTTCGGTGATAAGCACCAGAGCGACAAGACGCCATTCGGGAGGAGGTAGAGAAGCTGCTACGCGCAAGGATTGTTCGGGAAGTCTCTCACCCCGAGTGGTTTGCCAACCCTGTGCTTGTCAAGAAGTCCAGCGGAAAGTGGCGGATGTGTGTCAACTTCACCGACCTCAACAAGGCCTGCTCGAAGGATCCTTACCCCCTGTCGCGCGTCGATCTCATCGTCGACTCGATGGCGGGATGCGAGCTGCTGTGCTTTCTGAATGCGTACTCTGGGTACCACCAGATTAGCATGGCGGTGGAAGACAAAGAAAAAACCGCTTTTGTAACCCCTATGGGTGTTTATTGTTATATCAGAATGGCTTTTGGGTTAAAGAATGCTGGTTCTACTTATCAACACACCATACACATTACTTTTCGTCCACAGATAGGGCGCAATCTTGTGGTGTACGTCGATGACTTGGTTGTGAAAGTTAAAAAGAGCGAAGAACTGATTGAAGACCTGGCGGAAACCTTCGCCAGCCTTCGGAAGAATTACTTAAAGCTCAACCCCGAGAAGTGTCTGTTCGGCGTGCCCTCCGAAAAGCTGCTAGGGTTTCTCGTGTCCAGTCGGGGCATTGAGGCCAATCCTGACAAGATAGTAGCCATTGAACACATGAAACCGCCAGTTCGGCTCAGCAGTAAAGGTTCGGCTGGTCCTTTCGCCTCCTTGGGCGATTTATTGCCCGGTTGGGAGAAAGAAGCCTGCCCTTATTCAAGCTGCTGAAGAATACAAACCGCTTCGAGTGGACGGAGGAGGCTCAACGAGCGTTTGAAGACTTGAACCATTGCTCCTGTACATGGCTGCTACCCCGGCAGTGGTGAGCGCGGTACTGATGGAGGAGAGGGAAGGCATCCAGAAGCCAGTCTACTATGTCAGCAAGGTGCTAAACGAGGCAGAGACCAGATACCCGCAATCACAGAAGATGCTGTATGCTGTCCTGGTGGCATCCAAGAAACTGCGGCACTACTTCCAAGGGCAAGAAGTTACGGTGGTTACTGCCTACCCCCTGTGAGAGATCCTCCACAACCGAGCAGCTGAAGGCTACATCGCCAAGTGGTCGGTGGAGCTGGGGGAATTCTGTCTCAAGTTTGTACCCCGCACCACCATCAAGAGCCAGAAGCTGGCAGAGTTTGTTGCCGAATGGACTCCCGCCACTCTTGAAGCTGAAGAAACACTCACGCCTTCCCCCTAGACTTTATTCTTCGACGGCTCTTTTAGACTCGAAGGCGCGGGGGCTGGAGTAGTCCTGGTCTCCCTTGACTTCAAGGCCACCAACAACATCCTCCAGTATGTGGTCGCCCTCAACTTCAAGGCCACCAACAACATCGCTGAATATGAGGGCCTGCTGGCAGGGTTGCGTGCCGCCTCGGCGTTAGGCATCTAGCACCTCCAAGTCAAAGGTGACTCTCAGCTAGTCATCAATCAAGCGCGGAAGGAATTTCAATGCTCTGACCCAACCATGGTCGCCTACTTGGCGGAGGTCAGGAAGATGGAGCGCCACTTCGAAGGACTGGGATATATCAATATCCCTCAACGCGACAACCATATGGCGGACGGGCTTTCACAGCTCGCGTCCTTAAGAACCTCTATCTCGGTCGGGGTCTTTGAAGAAAGACTATCACGACCGTCCATCGCCGCTTCGCCAAAGCGGGATGACGTGCACCTGCCATGACCTCCGACTCAAAGCGAGAAGGGCGGCAATTGCCGCGCCCCCACCGTGGAGGGTAGGTAGCACACCTGCCTTAGCCCCCAGGTCAGGAAGGGAAGGTGGCGGTGCCGCCGATGCGGCACCCGAGGAAAAGCTTGGCCAAGCGGAGTACCCGGGCGATCACCATGTGATCGCCACTCTTGGCTGGGAAGGTCAGTGGATGGATCCTATCCTAGCCTTCCTGCGAGACCGAGTGATCCCCGACGATGATGCCTCAGCTGAGAAAATTCCACGCAAGGCCAAGTGCTACACTCTGGTAGGTGGGGACCTATACCGCTAGAGCAGAAACGGAATTCTACTGAAGTGCATCACTCGGGAAGAGGGGAGCAGCCTGCTCTTCGATATCCATGGAGGCATGTGCGGGAGCCATATGTCCGAATGGACGCTTGTCGACAAAGCATTCTGCCAAGGATTTTATTGGCCTACTGTCCTCCAGGACGCTTGCGAGCTGGTGAGGAGATGCGAAGCATGCCAATTCTTCGCCAGGCAAATCCACCGACCAGCCCAAGCTCTGCAAACCATCCCGCTCTCTTAGTCATTCGTAGTCTGGGGGCTGGATATCCTGGGCCCGTTCCCGCGAGCCACGGGGGGCTTCACCCACCTTTTCATTGCCATAGACAAATTCACCAAGTGGGTCGAAGCCGAAGCAGTACGTGCCATCACGGCTTCCGCTGCTATCAAGTTCATTCACGGAATCTTCACCCGCTTCGGAGTCGCAAATCGCATCATCATCGACAACGACACTCAGTTCACCAGCGCGGCCTTCCTGGAGTTTTGTGATGAGATAGGCACCAAGGTATGCTTTGCTTCGGTCACCCATCCAATGAGCAATGGCCAAGCTGAGCGCGCCAACGCGCTGGTGTTGAGGGGCTTGAAGACCAGAGCATTTGATCGACTCCATAAGCGGGGGGCGTGGTGGATAGAAGAACTCCCGGCTGTGTTGTGGTCGCTCTGGACCACACCTAGTCGAGCGACTAGAGAAACACCTTTCTTCCTGGCCTTTCTTCTGGTCTACGACGCGGAAGCTATCCTCCCGTCCGAGTTGTCGCTCGGCTCACCGCGCGTCTCGGCGTTCAGCGAGGAAGGACAAGAAGATCACCGCGGGGAAGAAGTCAACCTTCTGGAGGAGGTGCGCGACCGGGCGGTCTTGCGTGCCGCTTGGTACGAGCAAAGTCTCAGGCGGTACCACGCCACCCGGGTCCATGAGAGAACTTGGCGATGGGCGACTGGTCTTACATGTAATCCAAACGCATGCCGCCCACAAGCTGCTCCCGGTGGGAGGGCCCCTTCAAGGTGGTCTCAATATCTCAACCCGGGGCGGGGCGGTCCAGTTGGCCACTGATGACGATCAAGAGCTGGCTAACTCCTTCAACATGGAGTTGTTGTGAAACTTTTACCCTAAGAACTGTAAGTACCCGGTAGTTTGCTCTGATCAGCTGTTTGGGCGAGCTCTCCCCTGGCTAATCGGCGACTACTGGCGGTCAGTAATGTTGTTTGCCTTAAAGGCTCTTGCTTTATTTTCCTTGCTTGTGCCCTGGTGGGTAATATTTTGTGGGGGTGTCATGGGTACTGGCTATTTGGCCACTCCTTGTCGATTTACGGTGACACCCGGTGTTTGCGTTGCGCGAGGATAGGCAACTAGGGGCGTGAGTGCGGCACGGTTGCTCAAACACGGCTCGCACACCTCGGGTTGGCTCTGCAAAGCACCGCCGGCTGTCACCGCGAGCACCGCAGGCCCAATACCACTCCTGGGAACCTGCTGCCTTGCCACGCAACGCCGTGGGCTGGTTTCGAGTCACAAGGATCCAAGTTCCAAAGAAAGGGACCATGATGACCCCGCGCAGGAACTTGCATCCTCCAATATATTTCCTGCATACTTTGCGTAACGCCTATTTGTGTTTTCAGTAGCTATGTGCAATCGCAGATGAAGTGCTGGAGCACTGACCTAATTCAAACATCCAAGATGGTCACGTGTCGGCCTGGCGGGCAGGTGGGTGATCAGGCCCTGCCCGCTGGGCGAGCAGGTGGGCGATCACGCCCTACTCGCCGGGTGTTGGCTTCCGTGACCCGCCTGGGGTCTGGTCCCCCGGTGGCCTATGACTAAGATAAGTTGCTCGCCTTAGCATTTTCAAATTATCTTTTGCGTCTGCACCCTGTTGGGTTGAGTTACGCATGGTTGTCACCAGCCCTGATAACCTGATGGCTCCTCGTTGATAAAAGGAAATGCCTAGCGTTTGCGTCGCAAGGGCAGGCAACCAGGAGTACGAGTGTGGCACGGTGCTCAAACGCGGCTCGCACACCTCGGGTTGGTTTCATGGCAATCACTGGTCGTCACCTTGAGCACCGCTGCCCAATACCACTCCTCAGGAACTCTTGCTTTGTCACGACGCACACGCCGTTCGAGTTCCAAGAGATCATAAGGATGTAAGTTCCAAAAGGGCAGGAGTCAGTGACAACCTTGCGCAGAGACTTAGGACTTTGTTTGTCTACATCCTGCATGTTTTGCGTAACCATTGTTCGCGTTATAGCAGCCACTTGCAATCACTCAAGAAATGCCAAAGTATCGACCTAATCTAAGTGTTTGGGTTTGCATCATGGCGAGGCTGGGGGCTGGTTGCCCCATGGTTGAGTTGAGCAAACACAATCAGAACGCGAACAAATAAACACGCAGCTAAAGACAGAAGATGCTAATTTCATTACAATTACTAAGATTGTTCTGGCATACAGAAAAGCAGGAACAAAAAGAAATGAAGAAAACAAAAGAAGTGGCCTAGGCCATCAGTTGTCGTTGACGACTTAGATGTGCCCATCATCCTCCTCAGCCTCCGGCTCCGCTGTCGCCGCCTCAATGTCTGGGTCCTCCACCGCCATCATGCCGGCGACATGCTCTGTGGCCTCACGCACGCGCGCTTGCGTCTGGGCCTCGTCTCCCTCAATGCCATCCGTGATGGTCATTGGGTTGAAGGAGGCGTCGCGGCTGGCATAGCATGCCAACACAAAGGTCGCGGTGGCCATGGCGACTTGCCGCCCTTCCTGGACGGAGTGGGCGGCCATGGCGCCTGGTAGGCCGGAGAGTGCCGCGGCAACCCGAGTAATGTAGTGTGCATACTGCATGGCTGTGGGCTCGAGCGGCTCGCAAAGATCCACTCCCAGTGGCTCCAAGGCCCTCGCCATGCGCCGATAAGTTGGCCGAAGCATGACACCGAGGTTGTGCAGTGCGCGACGCTGCTCTTCCACCGCTTGCCTCTGCGCTGCCTCGACCTCCTACGCCCGGGCGAGCAGGGTCGCCCCGGTGGCCCTCTCTTGGGTCAGCAGTGCGTCCTTCTTCTCCAGCTCCCCGCGCAACGCCACCATCTGTTGCGACGTCCGGGCTTCGCGCTGGGTGGCTGCCGTGAGGAGGGCGTTCGCAACTGTGAGCGTCTCGCCAAGTTCGGCAAGCAAGGCGCTTCAGCCGTGGTTTCGGTAGCAAGCATAACCGGCGGCTAGGCAGAATCGCCGACGCCAAAGAACGCCCATTCTGCCGCCGGGCTGCCGGGTTGCCCTTGAGCGGAGGTCCCCGCTGTGTCGGTTGGCGCTACGGATGTCTGCACGGCCGGGGCGCCTGGGCAGGCCGCCCTCGGAGGCGACTTGAAGCTAAAGGAGGTCACCGGGATCGTGAGCTCGCTTGGGTTGACAGTAGCAGCAGTTGGAGTTGGTGCCGCTGGAGGTGGCACCAATGGGGTCGGCGTTGCAGGTGTTGGCGTCGCGGAGGCTAGCGTCGTTGAGATCGGCGCTGTCGGAGCCAGCGTTGGTTCGACCGGCGCTGGAGCAGGGGCGGCGGGCGTCGTCGCCCCGGGTGAAGATGCCACCGCTCTGGGCATGCTCTGGGGAGCGACGGAGTTGGTGGCGGCAGGCGTTCGGTCCTCGGTGCGGGGCCTCTTGGGGTCCGCACCCGAGGTGTCTGGAGCGCAAGCCCGTTTGCCTGCTCTTCGATCATCACCGGCCGGTCGCCGATCACCGAGGGACCATGGCCGGCAAAGACGGCGGGCGGTGGAGTCCATCGCCAAGAACGACCGACAATCCGAGGCGCCCACTTAACTCAGATCGCAGAGCGGTCGAGCCCGAGCAGAAAGTCTAGGACACTCTAAGACAAAAGGAGAAGCGGCCGGATAGCCATCTTGAGATGGCAGGGCCGTCCAGATTTCCCTTGCATGACACAAAAAGAAGACAAGGATATTAGTTGATGGTGACCACGAAGAGGAATACGTATTTGTAAGAAGGGCAACAGAACTTACTGCCTGGGCGCGTGCGCGTAATGTCATTGTCCCCTATATACTGCCATGTAGGGCGGGCACGACGATGGAGGGGGCTGATTCTCCGAGTCACAAAGTCTCGGACCACCAGCGCCCCGATCAGCCCGGCGTCCCGCAACCGGTTGATGCGTGTCGGGACCCGATTGCAATCCGAAACCCTCGTCGGTTTTCAAAGACTAGTTCGAGGATCGAGAGCTAGTGCCCACAGTTAACAAAGATGAATATCACAATCATACACAACGGAATAATAAATAAAGAATTCATCTTCTAATATAACATGTTGAACAACTTTAAGGTTAACTTACAATTGTTAAGCCTAGATGGCTTCAACTCAGAGTAAAACGAACAGCAACGGAACGAAGAACGTCGGTGAATCCCACCAATATGCCACAAGCAACTGACAAGGTTGAACTCCTAGATATTCGCCTCCTCATGGAACTTCTCCTCCTTCGAAGTTGTAGTCATCTTCTCATCTGATGATTTGTTGTTTGCAAGGGGGGTGAGTACACACCGTACACAACAAGTCATGCACAGAATGCAGTTCTATTACTACATGCATGGCTTATTCCAAAGGAATGGTGAATGGTTCTTTGCAATAAAGCAAAGATTCACAAATAATCATAGTAGATTGAAAAGCAAAGAAAATAAGTAATATCAATAATAAATTTCGTAATCATTCTCAAGTAAAGCATTTTCATCCTTAACCAATTTCCACATCATATTGTCCACATTCCCAACCTCATTTTTATCAAAATCTAACCCTTGGTGTAATCCCCGAGCAATGTTCAATACCGTGAACACGGCTATTCAATAGTTTTTACACTCGCAGAGGTTATACACTTTACCCACAAGATATAATCAACTCACCACGTCACCGTGAATCGCCATACAATAGTATGCGAATGAGCGATCATAACAAAGCCTTTCCAAAGATCCGTCTAAACCCAAGACGCCTCGCTAAGGTTTCAACATCAAGGATACACCTGCACAACAGGGCCCCCCTCTTGCGCCTGTGAGTTTTACCACTCGTACACCCGGGACTCACTCCACCACGACAGTACCGAAGAATAGATTTCACAATTTACTTAGCTAGGTCCGTCCCATTTCGGAACTTGTGGTTGTATAAATGACTCAGGTCAAAGGCTCGCAAGGTTAAGTCCTTAGGGTTGATTAGAGCAAGATTTGCACAAACCCCTCCGCCCCTCGGGCCCACCCAGTCACACTTGCTCTAGCCACTTGCTCCGATCTAAATTATTTTCCCACCCCAGTTCTTTACCATGAACCACGTGCCATCATCACATCAATAACACATGTCACATTCTCAAAAACACGTTCCATATCTCATTAAGTCAATATTAACTTTAATTTTCCAAAATCATGACCAATCTACGTGGCAGGGCTAAGCACACTACATACGGTCTAATTTACCCATGTTGAAAAATTATTAATGTCCAACTATTAATCCACAACCTAGGGTGACAAAGGATTCATGGCCTACAATTGTATACAACAAGGTGGCATACAACAACTAGGCATTTAACTAATCCCAGAATTTATTCAAAACCAATTCTATTAAATTAGCATGCAATAATTTGAATCAATATAATTTTCGAAAGTAGGTTCAACATGATCAACGCATAACTTGCCTAGCCCTTGCAATTTTTATTATTCTTTACTCTTTATCTTCAATCCTTGATCCTCGATCTTCAATCTCTGCTTGCTTGCTCCTCAGCTCCTTCGAGCGACTTCCAGCAACGCGTCTAACGATAAACAAGCACAAATACAACAAAACTCAAAAAGTAAATCAAGTAAACTCCAAATTAAGAACGAATAGCATTGGGCACAACGGCTTAGATGAAATTAGGAACTTGAATGGATTAGGTCGATGATTAGACAAAAGAGAACGACTTTCAAAAATACATCAAGAGAAAGATTAATAATCGAAAGAAGGAATAGTATTCCGAAGAATATTTCTTCTGAAGTTATTATCTTGATTGGATAGCCAATGACATATGGACTCTCGATCTATAGACCAGGTCCACGATGATACGTTAGTTTGCCATGAACTAAGCAGATGCTCGAGGTTGACTTTCGTTGATCAAACGGCACAGTCAACCAAAAGGAAGATAGACTGATAGGCTAGGTCTGGCACAAGAATATGACATATGGCTAATGGTCTATCGACCAAGACCACGAATGAATTCTAGGTTAATGGCAGATTAGATTTTCAAGGATAAGACATGAACGGATGGGATCGACATCCACTACGGTTCAATCCGGAGGTTAGTCTTACATCAGGGACGGGACTCGACGACGACGAGGCGGTGATGACAGGAATACGAGGCTGAACTCAACGTGATGGGCTAGATCACAATAAGGTGATAGAAAAGGTAAGGACATCACATTAGGGCTTCCACTTGCATGCACCCATGCGATGATAGCGATATGATGAGAGCAAAGCGTTAACGGTGGAGCATTAACGGTGGAACGTTAATGGCGAACATTAACGGCGAGAGTTAACGGTGGAACGTTAACGATGAATATGAAGCGTTAACAGCAGAACGATTCAAGGATGGATACACTTGGCATAGGGTAGAACGGTAGGGTTGGCTCTGCGATTAAAGGTTACCAAGGATAGCGAACCGAAACGCGCACCGATACGAAGGACTAGGCCAAAAGATGACGAGTAGATTCTAGAATATGACTTTGACGGCAACCGGGGATCAAATGAATTTCACCGATGGGTAAAACAGGGAATAATGATCTACTGGACACAATGGTCTGGCCACGACAAACCAAAATGGTTGGCGGCACAAGACGACGCACGGCGGCGGCAAAAGGCGGCGACCGACGAATAAAAAGAATTTTTGGTAGATGCAACAGCAAAGGGGAAGTGTCCATCGCGTAGAACGCGATAAGACGAACTCAATAGTGTAGGCAGATTTGGCGGCGACCCACCGGATTGATCACAAACTGCCGATGAATGGCTCCCGGAGCTAATAGATCAAATTGCCACAACTATTAAGGTACTGTATGAAACCTAACCAAATTTTACAGAGAGCTATTTGGGATCATTTGGCACAATATGACGTGAACGAATCTAAGTTTTACCTTCTGGATCAACGGGGAACGCGCAACGAAGTTTTCTGCCGTTGGAACGCAGTCTGATCGGGGAAGATTGATTTTTCTGCACAAATCCCGTAGGCAAAACCTTGAGCTAGGATGAGCACCGTGAAGAGGACATCAAGATGAGTCTACAAAAAAAGATTCATGATCAAATTCACAAAAACAAAGGAGAACGGGTAGAAACAAGATTTGAGATTGGAACGGCCATAACTTTTGATTCCACGGATGAAACTGCATCAAATTTGGAGGGGAGACAGATGGTACCACGGGGCATGAGGTGACACAATTGAATCTCAGAAAAACTCACCCAACCGGCAAGGAACGCGATGCCAAAACCGGCCGACGTGGGGCGGCGCTCGGGACGATGCGGCGGCGCGGCTGCTTGGCGGAAAAGGGCGGCCAAGGGGTGGGGTGGGTGCAGCGACGTGTGGGTATGCCCATGGGATCGACGGCCGGCGACGGGGATGACCGGAGCGGCGGCGAGGACGATGGCCGACGCGACCAAAAACCGTTCGGATGGCATGGTGCCCGAAAACATGATAAAACGCGGAACTTTCTGAAACTAGTGAGAGCACGGCGTAGAGCAAGATCATACTAGGCTATATCTAGAAGGAATTTGATTGGGGATTACCATTTTGGGAGAAATTGACGACAAACAGAGTCCAATTTATGCATTTAACTAACGAAATTCGGCATGATTCTTGACTTAAACCTGGATTTTCTTGAGGGGTTATGATCTACACACTAATGTGCACAAGATGACGTGAACGAAAGTCCATTTGCCTTACCGGATCAAAAGATTGCACGGTGATGCCAACGAAGGACGTCCGACTACCGTTTCTTCGAATTTTGGAAGGGTAACTATTCTGGAAATGGAGGACAAGGGTGAGCACCGTGTTGGGGAGACTGAGACACATTTTGGGTGGTCACACACGTTGAGGGAAGAAGAAACGGAAGAGTTATGGTTTAAACAAGAAACGTAAAAGAATTGATTGCAGCGACCGTTTCACTTGATTTCAGAGGGGGTAATTGCAGGGGAATTGAAGTCCTTGATGATACGATCGTTTTCCAATAGACCTCACTTGATTTCATTGAGAATTGCAAAATATATGAGCATTTGAATATGAGGCTAGGCATGGGTAACTTTGTTCATGGGAATGGCTGGAGGTTGAAGACGATGAATAGTGCTAAATAAAAAGTGTGTGAGATAAAATAGATAACAAGCTCCAAAAATGCCAGAAAATATCCTAAAAATCCAAAAGGATAAAATGGAACCCAATAAAATTGGTTTCGCTGATTTGGATGAATTTTAGAATTTAGATAATTTCAGCGAAAATAATAGATTTGATGGAAGCGCGAGAGATAAAATACCAGAGAGATTCTATAAATCTTGGAACAATTCCCAAAAATATTATAGAATATTTGGAACCTAATTCAATGGGTTTCGATATTTTTGGAGTATTTTGGAACTCGGGTGAAATTTCGAATAAGGACCGGAATTTGAAATTTTGGCTTTGCAGACGGAAAAGGATTGAACTCCAATTTCGGAAGGATATGGATGCCAGGTTAATTAGAACACTGAGGAAAATCCATATTTTGAATTTAATATGAATTTAAATGGAATTTCAAAGGAAAGGTTTGAAATGGAATTTGGATATAGAATTGCCCGAACAATTAATAATTCGAATTAAAAATCCAATTAACATCCAAATGTTTAAATTAATAATTTTAACTAATTTTTAGCAAATCTCAAATTTGAGAAATTCCTTGAGATACAAAGAACACTGTAAAAACTAAATTTTAATTTACTTGATACACACAAAAGACACATTAAATTGTTTTAGATCTAGAAAATTCTAAATTAAGCTTCTTTAATCAAATAAGATTGATGTAAAATTTTTGAAAAGCTAATTTAAATATAAATATTTGAAAACCCAAATTTTCGGATGTTACAATGCGGGCCGCCATCTCCAGGAGCTCTGCCGTCTCCTCGACGGGCGAACTCCAGCTCTCATGGGCTTCCGCCCGCGTGCACGGTGTCCCGAGGAGGTCAACTCCGCTGTCATCGCCGATGTAGAGCCAGTCGCTCCGCCACATCTTCCAGTTGGATCTTGGCTGGAAGGGAATGTAGTAAGGGGCCGACCCATCGCGAAGACGGAAGTGGCAGCTCCCCACGATCCCGCTGTCAGGGGTGCTGCGGTAGATGAAGAAGTAGCGGAAGAGAGGAAGGTTGGGCATTACCCCTACGAACATCTCGCAGAGGTAGGCGAAGATGGAAAGAGTGACGATGGAGTTGGGGGCGAGGTGGAGATGATGGATTTCGTAGAAGTGAAGAACGATGAGGAAGAATTTTGAGAACGGCGGCACCAGGCCCGCCAGAAGTCCCCAGGCGAAGACGATGATCTCCCCTGGTTCGTAACTTGGCACGAGGGTTCCACGGCGAAGGTGGAGGGAGCCCTCGGGCGCCATCTTGAAGAGCAAATCCACCCTATCCTCTCCAACAGGGGAAGGAAGAAGAGGTTGCGCCATTGAAGCAGAAGGCCGTTGGTTTTTTGGGCAAAGAAGATGAAAGGGCAAAGAGTAAAGTGCGAAGAATCGAAGCGTGAACCGGTCGGGCGCCAGATATATATAGGCCCTCGCACGCATTTCCGTTCTCGAATAGGCAAAAGTACGCGACGTTTGCGTGCTCAGAAGTGGTGGGCCCATCCAGGAACACGCCGACATTAAATGAGGTCTAAAAGGAAACTGGCGCGTGTTCCAGGATGAACCCGGGGGCTACTGTCGGTGTACTTTGCACTGGGGTACCCTCTCCGCCGCAGATTAGTGGGCCCAAGAAGCGGCTTGGCCCAATGTGGCGGCCTGGTGAGCAGGAAGGCGGTCATGCCCTACTCGTCGGGCGGGAAGCCCGCGTGGCCTCTGGCGAAAGCAAAGCGGCGATCACGCCGCCATTGCTGGCCGCCCGCTCATCCCATGTGGCCCCCTGGCGACCAGGCGAGCGATCACGCCCTACTCGCCGGGCTAGTGGCCGGCGTGGCTCCCTGGCGAAAAGGCGGGCGATCACGCCACGGGAAGCCCACGAGTACCGGGCGATCGTGGGCGGCCATGCCTCGCCACGGGCGGATGCCCATGTGGCGGCCTGGCGGGCAGGTGGGCGATCATGCCCTGCTCGCCGAGTGTCGACTTATGTGGCGGCCTGGCGAGCGGGTGGGCGATCGGGCCCTACTCGTCAGGCCACGAAGGCAACCAAAGGAATGGGGAGAAGGCTTCGCCTCGAAGTCTCCTTCCCTTGACACGCTATGTCAGGGCCATTGATTGTGAAGAATTCTGCTATCGACATGACGACGGCCCATCCCTCTAACACCTCTCACCAAACCCGTCGCAGGAGCATCATATCCCGGGCGGACCGGGCGACGCCACGCAGCGGCATTAAATAGGGTTTGAAGGACATGGCTACAGTGATGGGTGTAATAAATGAGTGGTGGTGCAGCATGATAAGACCACAATGATGGGTGTAATTAATGAGTTGTTGATCAGTATAGCGTCACCTTCTCACCTGCCTGGGCCAACCCCGTCTATATAAGGGCGCTTTGGTGCATGGAGAAGGGGGATTTGATCCGTGGCCAAATCCAGAGGACTCACCCAAGCTCAAACTAGAAGAATCATTGTAATTGCCTCCATATTTCCTCAACAAAGATCAAGCAGGATGTAAGGCTATTACCCGTGTTGAGGGCCTAAACCTGGGTACATCACTGCGTTCATTGATCTGTTGATCCCCGAGATCCCTCGCGCGAGAGTCATTAGGGTTTCCAGCCACGAAGACGCCCTCTACCGAACCCTACCTTCCATCCTGGGAGTAGTCAACCCTGTCCGTTGACGGGGTCCTGTCAGGCAAAATACGCCGACAATAGTATAATTGAGTTGTTCACCTCATATGGAAATATTTGTAAGCCTTAATCATAAGATCGCTACCCTAATATTTATTATTAATTGCTTCTTTCTTAAATAATATGCATATGAAATGGTATTCATCAATGTTGCCCACTATGTGCACTCGTGTGATCTTGGACTAGTGTAGTATACATAGGGGGTTTGGATTTGCATATTTAGGACCTGACAAAGGACCTCTAACAAGATCATACAAGGGTGGCGAGCGAGTAGCTAGGCATGAATCAACTTGAAGACGTGTCAAGAAATCATAGACGTGGTGAAGCTCTAGATGAGAGTGTTGATGTTGACAACACGGCAAGTGCAACAAACCTCCGGTCCAAGAGAATCAAGCTGACGCCACATCAAGGATAGCTATGCATAGAAGTCATCCATGGTAGAATCACCCCTGCTGCAGCGACTACTGCTGTCATACTATAGCTAGTGTCAGGACCTAGATTTGCAAATCCAAAACCCTTTGTGTATATTGCACTAGTGCAAGATCACGCTAGTGCCCATGGTGGAAATATAAATGAAATATCATTCCATACGACAAACTAACTAAGAAAGAAGTAAATTATTATTAAATAAAGCAAATGACCTTATGGTCAAAGTTTACACCACTATGTCTTAAGGGCTTAAGAAACAGATAAATGGTTGTAGCAGAAAATAAATAACTTAGGCCATACGATATGCCACAGGTAATCGTTTGGGGAACGCCTTCCTAGTCTATGTATTTTTCATAATATTACTCCTCATGATATTCAATATTTCTTGGTCCTTCCTCAGCAACTGATCAACAAAGGTATAAAGCTGTGAGTACAAAAAGTACTTAGCAAGCCATAGAAAAATGATGCAATATTCATGCAAGACTTGACAAAGGATAGTCATATGATTCATTTGCAGAAAGCAATAACTTGAATTGAAATATAATAAATATATTGAAAGCATATTCATGAAAAGATAATATATAACTGGTAAATCAATGGTAGACAACATGAACAGAATGGCGAGGCATCACCCTACACCATCCAAAATAATTATCAAACCACTAAATTCAACAATATAATTTTAGATAACAAAACAATAGTGAACTCCCTATTTACATCCCAACAATTGCACATTCCCACATTTTATGAAACACTCTATACCTCGTGTGAAATTCCTGAGCATGTCTATGACCGTGGATATGGCTATTCAAATAGTTTTACACTCTGCAGAGGTTGTATTGCTTTATCCACAAGACATGATATTCTTGTATTGCCATGTGATAAACACACTTCCTTTGGTGTGTTGGTGGAGAATCATGACAAAACCTTTATAATGCACTGTCTAAACTCGCTACTTCCCACTATGGTTTTGCCCCTCAAGGCCCCCTCTTGAGCCGTGTGAATCTACCTCTCCATCCTAGAACCCACACCACCGATTGGCAGTACTCAAGGCTAGACCTTGTAAATTAATCAGTTAGGTCTGTCTCATACCAGATATGTGGTTGTACAGTAAGGCCAAGTTCAATGGTGCATAAGATTAAATCATTAAGTTGTCTCAGGCAAGACATCCACATTTCAGTGTGCTAAAAGCACCCTCTTTACTGCACGATCACTTGTCCAAGGGAAAACAATTTGTTCAATCAAGACGAATGGCACACCCTGCCATGTTACAATAAATTTTACAATAGTAGCTAATGGCCACGATTTAATATCTCATTAAGTCAAAATTAACATTAATTCACATGTGATATGGATCCCAACATATAACTAAGCATGTCTAAGCATAGCTACGATTACCTAATGTTGGTAATATGATTATGTCCTACTAATAATGCCCCAACCTAGAGTTAGCAATGGATATATAGCATTCTAATAATCAAGATGGCATAAGGTCAACTAGGTTTATAGCTATTCCCATGAAATAATCATTGATACACAAATAGCATGCAATTGTATAAAACAAATTACTTTGGAAATATAGGATCAGTATGATCAAAGGTTATGACTTGCCTTGCTAAGTCTTGGTCTTGAAATTCTCTGACTGCTCCCTCGAGATTCGCTTCTACTGAAAAGAAAGCAACGAATACAAATAAATACCAAACAGAGATTAAAACAAGCTCAAAACTAAAAATAAATAGCTCTGGGAGGAAAAAGTAATATTTTTTAGAATTATTTTTCTAAAGAAAATTCGGTTTATTGTGCAACACTGATGTTAGCTATGGTTTCGGTGGACCGAGTCTATGGCATAGGGCTCGGTGCACCATGCACCTGGTGTCGAATATCTAAATATGGGATATGGTCGTATGCCATAAACTCAAGGAATACACCATACATGTTACTATAAGCATTTGGAAATTCCAGATATCTTGGGCCCAATCTGATGGGATAAGATATGCATAGAGGGAGATATCTCCATGCAGGGAAAGATTCGATTATGTTCCCGTCATGAGGAAACCTACTCAAACACACTTGACATTTACAAAAGTTTGGATATACTACAGAGATCATAACGGCGATGGACTCATCATCGACTATGATCCGATATGTCCAACCAACTGCAAATCGACCAAGGGTACCCCGACTATATAAGGGTGAGGGTAGATGTCACCGAGAGGGAAGCAATTCTCAAACTACAGCCATCCAGAACTAAACAAGCGAGAAGATCTCCTGAGCATAGCATCCTTTAGCCATAACTTAGCCACCCCAAGTTCATCTTCCTTGTAACTAGAGCTAGGCATCTCATTTTGTATTCTATTCATCAACCGCATACATCATCCATACAGGAATAGGGTATTACTCCATCAGGAGGCACGAACCTGTCTATATCATGTGCCCCCAATTGTGTATTTGACTTTGTTAATCTCGAAGGTACCTGAAATATAAGTTTATTGTCGATCATTAACCTTCGACACCCAGTGCACAGCTGACGCAATAGACATGTTAGCACTGATGTAGGCAGCTTGGCTAATGTGGTGGCTGAGGTGGCGGTGACATGGACTTGCCACGGGTCGCACATCCAGCGGCTCGGTTAGATCTAATGGTAGAGAACCATAGATGCGATCAACAGTGATGTGGCGAGATCCAGAGCATCCATTGCTGATCAGACGACCGGGGTTCACAGCAAAGTTCGATGGTGAGGGCGGCAGCGTGACTCACCTATAGCAGAGAAGATAGTGCAATGAACGGTGGAGCACGACTAGATCTAATGTGTTTTGGTGTGGATCCGGAAGAAGGCGATGTGATGAACTCGTTGGCACAAACGATAGCGGCGAAGCTGGATGGACGACGGAGATCAACATGGCAGAACACCTCGGTTGTGGCGACGGAACTTTGGTGAGCTCGTGCATGAAGACAACAACACCTCGAGTAATAAAAGTTAGGGCAAAAGAGGCGGCGTGGAGCAAAGAACCTCGAACTTGGGTCATCGGGGCTTTAAATAGCCCTAGGGAGGCATGCGCTGCACGAACACCAAAAATGGCGTGTACGTGAAGCTGACACGGTTAGGGTTTCGACAGCGGTGGCAGCGCATGACACAGCTGCATCCGAACCGCACATGTGTCACCCATCCAGCGAGCCACATGGCATGGGCTGGATCGGGCGAGTGGAGCTGGGTTGACGACACGCGGGCCAAGCGGAGCGAGCCAAGATGACGTAGCTGCAGAGCGGACTACGGAGCGATGGAGCTAGGCCGATGAAAATGGGCTGCAAAGAAAATAGGATCGAGCCAGTAGAAGAAATGGCCTGAGAGGATTTTTAGAAAATAAAAGCATTTTCCAATTAAGAAAATTCTAGAAATTCAAATAAAAGCAAATAAATTCAAACAAATAGCAAATAAATTTAGAAAAATCTCTAAAAATACAAAAAAAGTCCTTGAAGCACAATGAACCCAACTATAATTTAGTCAAATTAAATCCTTTCATTAATAGAGAATTCAAATTAAGCTTTGATTAATTCAAGGAAAATACAAATAGTTCATTTTCAAATTCAAACATTCCAAAACTCAAATTTTGGGATGTTACAGCTAGGTACAAAGAATCTCTAGCTGGCTTATAGCGGTTGCGAAGATGCTTCCGCATAAATTGTGCCGAAGACAAAACAACTACATTTCAAGTGAGATGCACCTCCATTCTAGTAATGAAAATAGTAGAGACACGAGCATCCTCATCAATCTACATCTTGTAAGTAGTAAACTGAGTCTAAAAAGACTCTACAACATTAGCATGATCATCATACGCCATCTATTGAATAGCGTCATCAACCTCCTAGGGAATAACAAGCATGGTAGGGGGAGTAGAATGAGGTGAACACAGTAGCTCGCTAGTGAGAAAATCCCAAAGATATTGACCACGTATGTGAAGGTGTATATGTAGAATCTAGTTTCAATAATTGAGACCATAGAAGATAATCGGATAGCGAGGGACATAAAGCGTCCCAAGGAAGAACCAGATGATGACGATAATTTTTTAATTATTTTCTTCTTTACCCAAGCTGAAACAGAGGGCTCGAGGCGCAGGGTGCAGGGCTCCCTGAACACAGGTCAAGGTGTAGAGCTGCCGGTTAGGGCTGTGGAGGCGCAGGCTAGCACGAGGTGGGGGTGACGATGGGCTAACGACGAGCCCACGTGTGGTGGAGCAATAGCCGAAAAACCTAGAGACAGAGGTTCCTAGTGTAGGAGGATTGTGTGGACCTAGTGACAGAGGGTCCTAGCGTGATACGTTCAGTATGATGTCATAATTCAATTTTTATTTAGAAAAATAATTCCAAAATTTTAGAAAATCTTCTCTTTTTCTTTATTTTCAATCTTTCGAGAGTTTGTTCTCCTTCATACGAGCTCCGATTGAGGCTATTTAAATTTATAAATTTTTAAAATTCAAGATCTACTTTTGGTGAATTTTATTTAATTTTTGAAGTTTATTTTGTCTTTTTTGTATTTATTTTTGTATTTACCTTTTGTTTTGCATAGATATTGAAGTGCTCGAAGTGTTCAAGGGTGAAGAGTTGACTCAGGAATTGTTTTAAGGCAAGCTATGCTTTGATCATGTTGAGCCAAGCTTTACAAATGCCATGTTGTTTTAATCTATTGCATGTTATTTTATGCTTAGATATGTTTTCAATTAGTTTGTGAAATTGATTATTCAACCCAATTAGATTATATCTACCTTATCATTTGTATGCTATGATTATTTATCACCCTAGGATAAAAAATTATTAGTTGGTTGCTAATAGATGCCAATGTGAGTTGGTTAGATCGTGAGTAGTTGCTTATCCATGCCACGTATAACTGATGTCTTTTGGAAGTGAAGATTCAATTTGACTAATGGAACATAAAATATGTTTATGAAAGGGTGTGCCATGTGTTGTCACATAATTATGTTGGGTTGTTGATGGCATGTGTTGCAGAATAATTAACTGTAGTAAATGATTTAGATTGAGGCAAGTGACAAAAGGTTATATTCCAGAGTGGATCTGTGTGATATTTCATTTGATGTTAATTGGAAGTCTTATCTTGGTCAATTAAGAACTTAACCATACAAGTCATTGAACTGGACTAGTCATCCAACCATACGTCGGTTATGGGTCAAACCTAACTCAGTAAGTTATCTAGTCTTGACATATGATATCTTAGGAGGATAACCAAACTATGTGTGCAGTGGCCTTACATCTTGAACAGTGATTGTTCCTAATCCAACGATGAGTCCCTCTTATTTTTTTGCTCTGTATGAGGGAAAAGTAGTGAGACTAGGCTTATCACAAGTATCTACATTTAGATAGAGTTCTCAAAAGATTTTGTTATGATCTTCCTAGTTGCACATCAATAGGTAAAGTTTATAACTTTTGCAGAGTGTCAATCTATTCGAATAGTCATGTCCCTAGTTATGGACAATGCTCAAAAATATAAGTCAAAGATTAGATTTTATAAAATGAGAATTGAGAAAGAGAGGCCGTGTGCTGATGGAAGTTATGAAAATTGGTTTAGGCTGTGTGCTGGTTTATCTTTGACAAATATTTGAAAGCTTATTATTATTATTATTATTATTATTATTATTTGTTTTACTATCATTTCAATCTAATTATTGTATTCAATTGAAAATACTGCTTTACTATAAAATAACCATGCTACTATTCTATGCACAACTTGTTGAGTGCTTTATATTTATATACTCACCCTTGCCACAACAAAATCACCAATTGAAAAGGATTCTACATCTACTTTGGAGGAGTTCTAGGAGGAGGTGAGTTAATAGGGAGCAAACCTTGTCGGTTGACTATAGCATGTTGATAGGTAATCTATGAATTTTTGTTCCGCTACTACTTTATTTCTTAGAGTTTAAGCCCTGTATGGCATAATAATAGAGTTCAAACCCTATATGGTATAATAATGTAAAGTTGACCATAAAGTCAATCAACTCTTTTTATTTAATAAATACTCTTTTATTATGTTTTCGCTATTTATAATTGTGATATTTCATCTATATTGCCACTGTGTGCACTAGCGTGATCCTAAAGTAATATACTATACACAGAGTGTCCGGATTTGTATATTTGGATGCCAACATGGTCCAAATTTTGTCGTGTTATTTGCCAAGCACCTTTCTTCTCCGAAACTGTCATCTCTACTTCGCAACCAGTTCTAATTACTGTGTTCCTTTCCCTTTTTCCTGCCATTGATATTGAGGAGTTTGTGTCAACTGATTCTTCTTCTGCGTTTTCCTTTCCTGACTTGTTGCACATCAGTGTCAGCCTTGTTTACTTCATTGTTTCTTTTCTTGTCTCCTTGTGCGATAGTTTTGTGTTCTGCAAACTGAAAAATCCTTTCAGAAATGCATAGAAATTGAGGAAGTAGTGGGCATCATCCTCTGTTGCAGATCTCATTCCTATTTTTGGCAACATGATTCATCAATTTCATTTCTTTCTTGCGCAGCTTCTGCGATTTCTTTCTCTATGAATATTTGAATGCTTCTTTTTTGTTATTTCTTCTGCATTTGCTGGTTTTGGCTGATCAACTTCCATGTCTGTGGAGCCCTGCTTTGATGTTTCTGCCTCTGTGTTTAGAGTGGTGTTTGCGTTGTTGTCCAATTCCCTATTCTTTGATTGTGCCAAGACCTGAGAACAAATGGGTTAGGCACACTGAGTGTCATGCTTTTTATTATGATGTTTTGATTAGATGAAGATGAGTTCTGCACCTCTTCCTGACAGGTTCTTGTTTCTTAGATGTGCTTGCTTCTTCTTTGCTGTTTGATTTCCTTCTCTATTTGCAATTTCAAACAAAAGATAGAACTCAAAATATTTTTGTGCAACTAAATTTGTTTTTTAAGTCAAAACTAACCATACCTTGCTTTCTGAAAACGTAGGTTGTGCACCTTGCTCTTGACTTGTTGGAAGCATACCACCTGCAAATTATTCCAGTTAGAGTTAATATGCAAGAAGAAGGAGAAAAAGAAATGCACACATGATATCTAACATAAGGATGGGACGGGTATTACAGACTGTAGCTCAGTAGTGTGCGTGGGTACGTGTGACTGTAGTGCATGTTAAGTGTGTGCGACTGTCTTGTAATTACTAAAAAAAATTGCTGTGGACAATGGGCCGGGCTAATGGTACAGCAAAGACCCATTTTAGCATTTGACCCACTACATTCAGGTACTCCTCGACTATTTTAGCATCTGGTCACTGGTCTCACACCTTCAGTTGCGCCCTCAACTAGAGGTGGTCGCGGTGCCTGGCACCGCACAGGCCCGATGGGCTACATACCTAAATTATGCCGTGTTGTCACGATCTGGATGGCACATTATGTCATACCATATCGGTTTGGCTCAGGTTTGATCCATTTGCAGTATTACAATGAGAGAAGAAGCTGAAGACATATGAAGCTGAGGCAGTATACACAAATATTGGAGGAAAAAATTAAATTTTATTCATTCTTACACAGATACAGAGTTACTGCCTTATTAAAAATCTTATACCTAGTGTGGGGTATCCTAGTGCAAAACGGCTCGGTGTACATGCTCGGTGTCAGTGAGCATGTACTCTTTAGTCTCCATTCTCTACATTTTAGCATTTTTGTTGTCTCTTTTTTCTTTGCATGCAAGGATCGCAAAAGGCGCCGGCCGTAAGGTGAGCCACATCATGACATAATGTTGCGGTAGAGTGTCCTGCCGCTTGTCGTACCTACTTTGTATCCATCGGACCTTTTTCGTACTATGTCGTTTGAAGCACGGCCCATACAGGTCACTACAGGAATCGCCACTATTTTCGTCGGCAAAAAACCGACGAAAATATGAGGAAAACCGAGGAAAATACGAGGAAAACCGATGAAAATAGACCGACGAAATTATGTTGATGAAAATACAATTATTTTCATCGGCCAGAGCGACCGACGAAAATAGTGGCCGTCCACGGTCCTGCTCACGTGGCAGCTACCGTTATCACGTCAGCATTGCTATTTTCGTCGGCAATTTTTCTTCTATTTTCGTCGGCCCTCGCCGACGAAAATAATATTTTAAATTTAAAAAAATATAGAAAAAACCCTATTTTCGTCGGCCCAGGCCGACGAAAATAATATTTTAAATTTAAAAAAATATAAAAATCCTCTGTTTGATATTTTCGTCGGCAATTTTCTATATTTTCGCGGCCTAGGCGCATTTAAAATAATATTTTAAATTAAATAAAAATAAAAATCGTTCTGTTTGCTATTTTTGCTGGCCATGGAATACACTGCTAATACAACAGAGTTACGAAAGCAAGAATCAATGAAACATAAACAAAGATGCAAAGCTGCCATAATTAAAAAAGCATATACCTTAAAGCACCAATCATCTGGGTATTTGTTCGGGTTATTTCAGACCTTGCACTTCTACTTTTCAGCAATTGCTCAATATCTAAAAGGTACTAGGGATTGGAGAAACACTACTGCACTTCCAGATCTGCTTGACAAAACTTCATCAATGGGGAAAAGAATATTTGAACCATGGAATCCTATCCAGCATTATTGAGTAATATACATTGGTTGCACAGAGATTTGATAAGCTAAATGCAAGAAATATATGGTTGTGAACTGTTACACCAAAATTGGTGAGAAGAATGTACCCGTGAAAGGAGTGGTTGTGCGTCGTAATTGCAGCTTTCTTCGTTCTTGAATAATTCAACCTCGCCAAGAATTGTGGCGACTCTGAAATAGAAATATGAGCAAGTATGAAGTTCGGAGAACATTTTTATCTGATTTGCGGCCGAATACTAAGGACTACACAAGTTATCTACGCATTAGTAGTAGTAATGGGCCAAGGTAATATAAAACTAATAGAAACATATGCCCACATATATGTGCCATGTTTAGAAGAAATATTTACAATAAAAAAATAGTGTAATACAACCGTGGTCCACAGACTCACAAGTCACAGAGCATAAAACTATGCATAAGGAGCAGCCTTTCAGCTCTTGATTTCATGAAAAAAAACCAAAACTGAGGTGACTGGAAATATGTGACTTTAATCATTACCAAGGTGGAAGTTTCATAGTAGACTTCCCTCTATAATGTTGAATAGTAAAGTAGAAAACTGTTAAGAAAACCAATGTAATCATCCAGCCAATAACCGTGTTACAACCTGTGTTACTCAGACACTTGTGTTCAAAAAAATTTTTTGCGAATCGGACACCTCGAATCCGAGTCGGATTCTGACACCCGTGTCGGATCCTAAGTAGCATTTCCTGTGTCCAAATGTTTTTTCCGAATCAGACACCCGAATCCAAGTCGGATTCCGACACCCGAGTCCGTGTCCAAGTAACAATGGTTACAATCACGACTAGGCAAGACAACCAATGAAAATTAACATGATTTCTGCAGTTTGAGCTACAACTAATCGATCCCAAATATATCAAGAGAAAATATACACTTCTATTGGCTGTTATTCCCACTTAATATCCATTTGCTTGTTTTCATACATGCACTGCAAAAGAGTTTTTTATTTGGCATGTTACGGATAATAATCGCAGGTCTTGTTTGTCGTCTGAAGTGGAGCTCTTTACGTGCATCCATCCCATGTAAATCTGATTGAATGGTAACGCTGAAGGTAAAGCTCATTATATGCTTTTCGGCATTATGCATATGGTAGCAAGTCGTATCTTGAGAGAAGCGGCTTCTCTGTGGAGGCTGTGGTAAACTCTTCTTGCAAGCTCCTTCAAATATTAAACCAAAGCAATGTCGAAAATCATCGCATGAATAAAATTTAAATCAAGTAGAGACAAAGACTACAATTTGGAGCAACAAAAAACGCACCGCGACAAAGCTGTCTGAATCAGACACAGGTGATCTTCGCGATTGCAATGAAACCCTTCCATGCCAAAAATGAGCGAACTTTCCTCTCGAATCATGCTAGCTGAACGTCCTAACACTTCATTTCTATGAGCATCAAGTTCAGCCATTTGACCAGAGCAAAGAACTACTTTTGTCTTGCCAATCTAAAAAATGCCATTTGCAAAAGGGATACAATTTAGTCCACAAATCAAGAGCAGAAAAAAATAGCATTATACTAGATAAAAAAGAGGTCCATTCTGAAGGGAAATATCTATCTTATGTGATTCACCAAATCACTTACAATATTAACTTGCAGTGCGTATGTTGTACACTGTTCTAAACATCTTGACTATGCAGACTACACAACTAGATATTTATATAGTGGGAGATTGGCGCCACTGACACTCTTTAAAATTTGTGATTCACTTTATGACACCCTGGCCCACTGTCATAGATTCAGATAGACCCACATGTCATAGACACATCACTAAATGCCAACGAATTGAGTGTCGCTGGACTAATTTTTCCTTTATATAGGAGAGAAGAAATCTTTCTTGCACATCCAAACATATTTCTATCATATATTTTATGAATTATAAAGACTGGCAGATGGTAATTTCTCTTAACTAGGATCATGCCAATATGTCGCTCCAATGTACAAATGTAAATTTCTCCTTAATATCCATTACCCGATAACCTTGTAGATGTACTTTCTCTAATGACCTCCTTACAAAGAAAGTAATCTCATCGAACTAGAAACAATAAATACAAAACCGGATCAATAAATAAGCCATGAGAAACTCATAAGCATCACAACAAATCCTACAGGATGGCGATTCCAACAAGCTAGAACAACATTTCTTTTTAGCACTCAATTTCAATCTTCCATATTCTGCCATTGATTGAGAGCATTCTAACCAAGCAAGCAATGTACCAGGAATGCTAAAAGGAACAGGGAACAGTATCAAAGTATTTGGAAGAAAGATTGATGTAGCAGCATTGAAAAAAAAAACTATTTGGTTAGAGACTATGAACTTATACATATCATAGTGAGCTGGTAACACATGGCACTACAAAAGGATCCAAAACCAATATGACTATGTGTTGCCTGAGAAAAGTAGAATGAGCGAGGTCCGGTAGTCCAGAAGCAGGAGACACCACACTTTGGTCCGGTAGGTGAATTTTGGAAAATATGAACACCCATTCAGGCATCCACAGCACCAGTGGAACACATACTAAATTATCATTTGATTAGAAATCAGGAGTTAATTCATTGATAGGACAAAGGAACAAACTGAAGTCATTTTACAAACAACACAATTGCACTTCTCCAAAAACTTGATTTAAAGAAAACTACGTGAACTAAAGGAAGTGTCAGAAGTTCTACCAACTAAACCCTAATTATGCCCCAGGACTCATTCCGCTACCAAATCACAGAGCAAGCAAACAACCTGAGACTAGCCAGAAGCGCAAGTGTACCTCTTCCTTATCAAATGTAAGTATTCCATCTCCATGTATATGGCTGGCTCACACTGAACCTTGTTTCTTATGTACTTTTTTTTCCCATTTGCAACCCTTATATAGTCAATGGACAATTTTGCATTTATAAGTAAACCTATTTGATCAATTGTTACATGGATTAAATGTGCTGTTTGACCAAATGTACTACTTGCAGCATGTTCTTTGATCACCTCATGCTCTGTTACCACGAGCTGTTTTACTAATGTTCATAGATGAATAGATAAGTTTTTCTTTATAGACCAAGAATCATCTTTTCCTATGTGCCACTATTATTTTTTTCTGAAGAAACTAGAATTGTCCAAATTTCGAATGGGTTAATTTTATGCTATGTTCGTGGGTTTTGATCTGAAGTGCATGTGGGTTGTAAGCCTTTGGAAAAACAGCTGAATATGTCGTAATTAAATATTTAATTGTTAAATACTGAACATGGTTATACTTTATTAACTGTGAGCATCCTACAGCACATCGAACGATGACATGCAGAGAACTGCTGAAGAAATATCAGTCATGGGCGGCATGCAAGGCCATCTACATCGGAAAGCATCCATATAAGCAAAGGGAAGCTAGGATTTCAGTAAATCTCAGGCGAAAAACCAAACGGCTATAACTAATATCAAAAATTACGAATATTGAGGTATAACAAAAATATAACATAAATGCACAATTAAAAATAAATTTGAACTCTTGCTTAACATTTCAACGATATAGATAAAATATGTTAAAGCAATATAGTGTAGTGGAGCGATACGAAGGTTAATACCTATTAACGAAGGTTTGGTGCATCTAAAGCCTTTCGTATACTCATCAACAATAGTACAAAAGTCTAAACCTGTAAAAGATGAAATTGCACATGCAACTTAGGCACATCATGTATTTCTATTACATTAAATTGAGCGCAATCAATTAAACCCTAATTACCTAATTCGGAATACATCCACAGTGCGACAAAGAAAAAGGCTTACAGTTGAATTACCATTTCGAGCTCCAGTGAACACAAACACTATTGGGTAAATTTATAATGATAGTCCAAGTGTTGCTATCTCTTCACCAACAGCAACAACTGCAGCCTTGGCTACAGCAAGAGAAGGATACATATAAGGTGCTCCCATGGAAATAAATGGAGTGGAGTACCCAAGACTCAAATATTCTGAAAATGTAAAGAAAAAAACATAAGCGGCCTGAATAATTAATAAAACCAAACATAGACTTCTATAATCAAGCTATCTGAACTAACACTACATATCTAATTACTTGTCAGTAGCAAATCACCCGTCGTGAGGAAAAAATAGTTCCAAAGTATTGAGTCTAGGACTGCAGATAACAAATTCTAGCATTACAGGATTAATAATGTTGAAGACATGAACTGGGATCGAGATGATAGCCAGTGTCCTTACGCTGTCCAAGACCATGTAAAGTCTAATTTACCCAGCAATACCAGCAAATTTTCCAAATGCTAATAATCTTTTGCCATCATGTCCAACAATTAGCTCGTAATCAAACAAGGACACTATTTTTTTCAAGTATCTGAGACCATGAATTAGCAATTTATAAATTCCATCGAAATATTTGTGCACAGTATTAACCGAAATCACAAAGATACAAACAGAAGACGGCGCGGCACGGCGCAGGGATGACACGGAGATGGTGCGGGGACGGCGTGGCGGTGCGGGGACGGTGCGGCGTGGGGATGGCTCCGGGACGGCTGTCGCAGCCGTGGCACGGCGACTGGCGGCGGAGTTTCAGCATGGAGGCAGAGTTTCGGCGGAGGCGTGGCAGCGGAGTTTCGACTGGAAGTGGTGCTAGGTTTTTTCGATCGAGGGCCAGCTGGGCGCTTTTGGAGTGGTTCATTATTTTCGTTGGCCCCGGCCGATGAAAATGCAAAGAGTGCCTTTTGCGTCGGCTCGCCACTGCCACGTGGAATATTTTCGTCGGTCTAGGCCGACGAAAATATCCAGGCTCCTATTTTCGTCAGTCTAGACCGACAAAAATAGTCTACAAATTTTTTGGATTACTAGGGCGCGGGAACTTATCTATTTTCGTCAGCTTTGACAAGGAAACCGACGAAAATAATTGTAATTTCGTCGGTTATACCTGACCAACGAAATTAATCAGTTATTTATGTCGGTCTTTTTTTGGCCGACGAAAATAATTTGAGCCGACGAAAATAGTGTAGATTCCTGTACTGGGTATACCATGCCATGCTACCCATTGTGCCTGACCGTGAGACCCGGCACAGCCCTGTCATTCATGTCGGCCTAACCTAGCCTATGCACATACGTGTCGTGCCGTGTTTCAACCATGTTGTGCCTGCCATGCTAGACTAGCTCAAAAAAGCCCAGCACAATGCCTAGGTCTACCCTCTGGATGTTGATGCATTTCTTTATAGGTGACTAGTTCGAAGTGCTGCACTTCCAAGTCAGCATACAACTCTTTCAGGTGATTACCAGCGATCATCACTGTTCACTATAATGTTTATTTGCCGTTCGATCTACTGCATGTGGTAATACAAGCTACTAGCTATCCCAGGGTTTGCATTTTAGTTTTGAGCTCGGTTTTCACAACCCCAGCGGTATTGAAAAACGCGAGAAACTATACAAAAACCGCAAAAAACTGAATGGTATGAATTTAAACCAATTTGAAAAATGGTCAAACCGGGTCACGAAAACCATAGTTTTTTGAGCAAAAACCACTCAGTTTTTGACAGAAACCGAGCGGTTTTCTACAAAAACCGACAGAAACCGAACAGAGTGGAAAAAATAGGAAAAATGGGGAAAAAAGGAAAATTGCAATAAAAGTTGTAAAATTTGTAAAAATTCAGTGAAGACCAAAAAATAGGAAAAATGTAATAAATATATAAAAAAGGTATGTAAAAACATGAAAAAAATCAGTATGATCTCTCCTAAATATGAAAAAAATCGACATGACCTTTGCTATATTTTCGATAATTAGAAGTTATAAATTAGGCATTTAGCAATAATTTGTCACAAATAATCTTTCATTGCAATACTACTCATATCAATCAAACAAGTACAAAAAATAGGCATTTACATAATCACTTCACATAGCAATATCATTCGCAATTTTACTGCCATTCACATGTCAACACCATTTACATTATAATACCTTTCAGTTGAAGATGTGTAGACATAGGTATAGCTTCGTCATTCTTCCATTATCACAGAAATATCATATTCGACCTACATGAATTGAAAGTTAGTAAAAAAATCAGCTGAAATAAAATGAAACATATAAATAAAACAAAATTTCCGTATGACCTTTGCTACATTTTAGAGAATCTGAAATTGTAAAGTAGGCATTTAGCAATAATATGTGAACAAATAATCTTTCATTTCAATACCATTCACATATCAATCTAATAAGTGCAAAAAATAGGCATTCAAATATCAATACCATTTTTCATTCGAAGTTGTAAAGTAGACATATTTTCATCGTTCTTTCCACACAAATGCCACGGTGGATCTGCATGGATTGGTTGGCCATGTTGTATTCCTCAGTGGGTATCAAGGCTAATCCTCGTGTAGCTAGCAACTCTGCCTTATAATCGTGCCAACTTTGCTCTGTCCATTTACTTGTCATTTTGCTATTATTGATACAATATGGCATAAAACTCAAGGTTGTGCCACTCGTAGACCTATTGGGTGAGAGGTTGTGCATGAACATCGGGGATGGTGTAGTCGTAGCTTCCATATGAGCCATAGCTCCCTTGTGTCTCGATGATGCCACAAGAGCTAGAGCTATCCTATGGTGCACACATATTTTGTGGTGCGCTCTTTCCCTTCTCCGTAGTAGTAATCTTTTGTGATTGAGGAGCACCGTGGTCTTTGTCCTATGTTATATGAGTGTATTGTGACTCCCCTATAAATTCATTGGGTGATGCTCTTCTGATTAGTACGTGGGAGGTATAGAGGTGTTGTCACTGCAATCGGTGTCCATCTTCAAGCTGTTATCATTGGACTCATGGTATGGTGGGCTCTGACGATCCCCACTCTCAGTGGAGTCATCACTCCCTATATGATGGGGCTCATCTGCAGGTTGCCTCCCCTTTCTCTTGGAAGATGCTATCCTTTTTGTTGTATCCCTTCTCAGAACTGATTGGTGTTTTCCCCTTCCATGTATGAGTGTCCCTGATTTTCTTATCTACCCATTCGAGGATGCTTTTAGCCCCAATGTCCTTTCTTAATGTAGTAGGGTGAATCGAATCTATCACAAGCTATGATGGAAGAGGGGTGTCACTCTCTGTATCATCCTCATCAAGTAATGGGTCATGTTGGACCTTCCCTTTTCTATCCACTGTCGGATCGGGTTTGTATCGTCGCATAGTGTTAGCTCTATAAACCGCTGGAATGTATCGTCTTCATTTGAGAACTTTTGATTTTCTGCAGCTTAAATTCGAAGCCGAAGGTTGTAGTTGACATACGCCAGTTTATGTAGTTTCTTGTATGACATGTGGTTGTGGATTTTTGTGTGGATAAATGCAAATATACTCCAATTGCGCTCTCAACCACTAGAAGATGCGTATTGCGATACGAGACGTTGTAGGATCGGATGACGACAATCAGAGGGGGGTGAATGATTGAGCGGAAGATAAAATCAAAATTCTCTTGATTCACAAATCCCCCTAAATTAACTATGAAATATTGCTCTCGGTTTCAACAAAAACAGATTAACAGACGTTCACTAAAACTATAATTACCGAAGATCCAACCGTCGGATTGACGTAAAATTTTAACTGTGTAAACTAGATTCAAATCCGAAACTAACGCAATAAGAATCACCTCAATCGGATATACGGATCTAGAGTTATAACCTTCGCAAGTTAACTGTATCAAATAATGACGAGAATAGATCAAACCCGAATTATGAGATTAAACAAAATCTACAAGGAAATAACCAATCAAACTTTTAAGATCAATTACTAGATGCCCTAGCAATATTTTGGATGGATCAAATCAAAATTATCATGGTGAAAACGTGAATCAATCTGAAATCAAAACAGGCATGCAAAGCGAAGAACGGAAAAATGGCGAAAATACTGTAGCAATTGAGATTACTGTAGCGCCGAGTACTGTAGCACGCGGGTACTGTAGCTCGAAGTTGCTTGCTGTGCTCGGACGTTTTCTCGTCGGGCATGCATGCAGCCTTTACTAGACGTCGTTGGCCGTGAAGTGTCAAGCCCCCAAGGCAATCCTCCAGGCGCAATGAAGAATAATCAGTTGCGTGGGAGCTCTCGACTTGCATGCATGTGCAGCCGCCGGACTTTGGGAGCAAGACGAGAAAAAACAACGGCAAGCCTCCAGCAGCCACGAAAAGCTATTGTCGTATGGAAAACGGCAACGCGTCGGCCGCCGCCAAAAACCTCAGTTCATTGATTAGGTTTCAAGTCCTTTTATACAACTCAAAACCCTAACACATATATGCATATCCACCTAGCCCAATAGACATGGCCCAATATATGCATACAACCCAAAATTCACATGCACGCAGCGTCACGGCCCGTCTGTCGTACTCCGTGACTAACCAGCCCTTCGTGTGCACCTTCTCTAGCTCGAGCGTCCGCATGACATTCTCGACCACCGGGACCTCGATTCCTCCCTGAACCTATTCTCGAACCTCAGTTCCTCCACGAACCTAGTTCGGTCCGTCATCGACCACGTTAAGCCCTTGAGCAACACACGCACACGAATAAACAAACAACGCATCCGAGCACAAGTCCACGACTTGACTCAAAAGTCAATCCATGCAACCACTCACATGAGTGCATTGCATCAAACAAAATCATTAATCAATCATAATTACGCTCAATGTTCGGTTACTCGCCCTAGGCGGTAGCACTAGGAAAAGCAACCAACACTCAAATTGCTTCAATTTGAAGATCCAATTCAAATCAAACTCAATTTCAAATCAATCCAATCGTAAATTTTGTCAATTACTCATCACACACAAGGATAGACCTCCACATGGTCTTTCAATCTCCCCTTGATGAGTATATTGACAAACACATGAAAAGGCATAAGTATTGAGTTTGAAGAAAGAAGAAAGCAATTTGAATGTAAAGCCAAACTTGATCAAAAAATAGAAATGAAGAACATGACCAAATTGGCGACTTATGATCTATGAGCGATAGCAAAGATTAACAAAGATCATAAGAAAGAAAATTAAGTGCAAAATGATGCCTTTTCTCGATTTCTCCCCTTTTGGCAATATAGGCATCAAGGTGACATTTTCTTTTCTCCTTTTTTTGTTGTTTTTATGCAAGTAATGCAGCCTAAGGGAGCTTTGAAGATTATCCATGTGATCAACAAGATAAGTTATAACACCAAGCTAAGTTATGGCAAAAAATAGAAGCTAAGCTAAGGCATGTCCAAGTGCAAATAATCATTTTGCTAGCAAGATTTAATTAAAACCATGTCATTTTTAGCATGATTGAACATGAGCAACACTTGTCATTAGTTTCAAAACTAGAAGCAAAGCCATTCAAAGGATCAAATGGAAAACCTAGAGTTCAACCTACTCAACACTTTGGGGAATCTAGAAGTGCACACAAGGTCCTTCGAGCCTTTTTTCATTGTATGCAAATTTTTCTTTGAATCTTTGAAAGACATAGCGGGGTGCAAATGTTTGACATTATTTGCATTCTTTACCCACATATGTTTTTTTTGCATTTTTAAAGCAGTTGACTCAAGCCATAATCGATCATCTCAAGAGGGACTCTTAAGAGAATGATCTTGGTCATACACAACACATTCCAAGTTCATCTCAAGTGCAATGAGAAGCCGTCTTGTGAATGTGAGGTGTTGAGTCTATCTTGCAAAAAAAGTCAATTTGCTTCACTTTCATTTTAGCATTTTCATGTTAAGCTAGTGAAGGACTCAAGTATGGATCAAACAAGATTCACCCAAGTTGCTATAGGGACTCTAAAGAATTCGAATTTCACAAATCATGGCAAATACACCTAGAGAAGAAACTTAGCAAGTAAGCAACATGTTTTATCAAGTTTTTTCTTTGAGCAGCATTTTTCAATTTTTGTAAGCTTAGCAAGATAAATGAACTTGGACATATCTAAGCAAGTAATTCTCTTCATAATATAGCATGGTGTATAAAATGAAACATGGATCATGTGCATAATAGACAAAGCTCATAAAATGAAAAATCAAGTCTATATGCAATGCATGAGACAGTTTTTAAACTCCCCCTAAACATGTGATTTCATTTTAAGCACAAATCTGGTTCAAATTGAGTTATTAGCAAGATTAAGCTCAAGAAAGATCGAAAAGAACTCAATTAAAACCAGAAACACAGAATGGAGGGAAGAAATCAAGAAACTACGAACTGGGTAGCTATAGAGCATAGAAAAGATGGTAGAGAACACTACTGACTCAAACTCGCTCTCATCTTCCCAAATGATGACAAAGGAAAGCTAACTCTCAAACTCGGCCTAGGAGCAAACCTGAGACCTGTCTACCGGGGCCCAACACTGCTAGACCTACAAGGCGTGAGTGAGCTCAACCGAGAAGAAGAAGAGAATAGCATCCTAAAGCATAAGATGAGAGGTCCATGCCGAGGCATGCCAAGTCTAGGTGAAGTGAACTCGAACTCTAGAAAATAAAACCCATAGCACCCGAACAAGACAAAAGAAGGAAAAAGCTGGAAGAAAATATATACATATAATACATAAAGTACAAACCAGCTCCCCCTCACAATAAGCCGTAAGGGCACACAACTCAAGCTCATCCTCAAGGCAACAAACCTAGAGCTATCCAAAGGCTTGGTAAAGATATCGTGGCCGGTGGTCACTCTCCTGGCCGAAGCACTATGTCTCCTTTCTCCACATGGTCTCTAAGGAAGTGATATCTAATATCAATGTGACCAAGTCTCCTATGCGAGAAGGAGAGATCATGGGACTCGAAGCAATCAAACACCGAAGAGAGTCTCCGGAAAAGCAGAAAAATCAAGCACGAAAAGACCCTCCCAAATCTAGAAATCCATAAACTAACTCTCTTGATGAATCGAGAATTCTACAAGCATTGCTCTTAAAGCTTACCTCGAAAGAGTCATCGATAAGCCGAGAAGCGGAAAGCAAATTATATTGTAGCTTACTCACTAAGGCAAGCGTCCTTAAGAATAAAATTTTCATTAATGCAGGCGGTACCTTTAGCAATGACTCTACGAAGAAGCATCCCCAAAAGTGATCAACTCATCAGGGGCTCGGACTAGGAAGAGAACCAACGAGAGTCTCTGGTTATATGGCGAGAACAACCGGAGTCAACAATCCAAACATCTCCTTCCCCATCCAAGCGAACTTGATCAAGTCAAAAAGAAGACTTCGATCTTGGGATAAAGTGAGGACACAGGAACCCAATCTTGAATCACACGGCGTCTCAAAGTACCGACCACAGAGGAAGAAGATGGACTCTAATGTCTCTCGACGCTCGACTCTCCTAAGATCGGAAGAATCAACTCTAGTAGAAGATGTAGGAGCATCCTTTGGTTTGGCCGGCCGTGGTGCAAAGGCGGACCATCCCAACGTGGCTGCCCAAATCTCCTACCCGAAAACACCTCACGCCGTTGATATCTACCTCGATGGGAAAAACAAGGAATATCAAGAGGACGGCGGAAAGACTGACCACGAGCAATTTCAGGACTAAAACTTGAGTGAACAGCATGAAAACCGAGTCTGGGCGCTGCTCAAAAGCAGTGACTCTCTAACTGTCTAGTAGCGATTAATGCGCCTTAGGAGCACTTTCAGTGCAGGGATGACCACGAATACCCTAAGAGCATCAACACGCTCACGCAGAGTGATCTTGCACGCCTAAAGCGAAATCTACTAGGTGACCATCCTTCTTCTGAGAAGGTGCATGTGTACTTTGCCTTGTTAGGCGAAGCAACAAGAGAAGCATCATACAGTCGAAGTCCGTGGACCACACCATGAGACCTAAACACGGTGGTGCTCAACACAGGAGCAACCACTATCTCTCCACTCTTGGAACTACGCACAATGGTAGGAGGATGAGTCCTAGCGTGCTCCAAGTAATCAAATCCTAGACCTTGATTGAATCGCTAATCTTGGTGGTCTAGAATGAGATTGAGCTTCTTCTTGCCTCCAACAAATTTCTCAAGAGTGCTCATAAGATCTTGACACTCTCGGAAAAGTGAAGCGCAAGAAGAACAAGGGTGAGAGGAAGAAGAAGAACGAGAAGAGAAGAAGAGATACCAAAGACGTCTATTTTTCTCCCTTAGCATGGCTGCCTCAAGCTTGAGGGACTCACAAGAAAGCATACGATGCTTCTCTAATCCTATGGACTTGTTCTTCTAATTTCTTCCTAAACTCTGCGTGGACCTTATCCACGTCATCATTAACCCCAACACACGACAAGCAACCAGTTTGTGATTTAACTAGTAAATCCTTAGCAAGTTGATCACACTTGACATTCAAAACATCATTGTCAAGTTTTAGTTGCTTCTGACCCTCACATGAGTTATTTGGGTCCTTAGAAGCATGCAATTCAAGTTCATCATTTCTAGCAGAAATCTTCCTAAGGTGACAACCCATGGCATCAATTTGACAAGTAGCTTAGGGCAATTATTACAGAAGCATTTGTGTGAGCATGCGAAAAACTAGCATCGGCGAGGAATATCAATAACAACAGGACTAGCATTCTTTGACTTGATTCTCAAGATCAACAAGCACACTATCATGCAAAGTCCTTAGGTTCTCGACTCCACAAGCAAAGCATCACAGAGTGTACAAGCTGCTCGAGTCTTGGGAGGAACATGATTTAAGTGAAGCTAACTCCGAGACAAACGGTCTACCTCCTTCTCTAACTTTCGAGAACACCTCGACCTAGCCTTAGCATGAAACTTGCCTAATTCTGAAGACATCATTTAACTTTCGTCGTGGTGGGTACCTCATACGTGTCATTGTCTGTTTCGGGTCGCTCACTTCAATGGCGCTGCCATGAAGCACATCTTGGAGAAGTCGTCGCCGCCTTTCTTCTCTTGCGGATCATCCTCGCCTTGCCGCGCTCCATGTCTCCGTGTCGGAGAGGTTGATGTCGTCGAGGCGGCGAGGGCGGTGGAAAAGCTTCTTGTTCTTGGAGAAGTTGCGGTACTTCTTCTCGTCTTGCAGTTCCTGAACTGGAGGCTTCTTGTTGCGGTTCTTGTCGGTGTAGTCGTTCTTGCGGAACCGCCGACATCGTTCTTGCCCTTCTCGGCTTAGGGCGATTCGCTCGAATGTGGTTGGGGCCACCACACTCGGCGGTGATCATGCCACCTCTCTTCCTCTCTCTCACTCTCTTGTAAATATTTGAAAATTTTTGAGCGACAAGAGCAAGCTCATTTTCCGAAATTGTTCGAATTTCATCGCTTACGTCGCAAAAGCGGAGAGAAAACCGAAGCAATGTCAAGAAAAATCGAAGAAGAGGACCCAATGGGATCGGTGACCAAAGCCATCGTTGAGATTTAGTCTTCAGAGACGACATCAATCTCATGAGTCTTGAGGAGGAATAAAGCCGTCAAGAGTCGAGTCGATAAATCGATGGTGTCCTTGATGGTGGTCACCTTCATCTCCCAAACCCGAAGGTCGAGTCGGTCAAGAAATGCCGAGCATTGTCCGAGTCGAGGTATATACAACCATCGCTTTCGGAGGTCGCTCAAAATCTTGGTAAACCGACCAAAGCACTCATCGAGACTCTCACCGGTAGCGTTGTTCAAATTTGTTGTACTCGCGCTTGAATCTAATCTGCCTCACGGTCTTGATTTGAGTAGTGCCCTCATGGTAAGCATCGAGGTTACCCAAATCTCGTGGGCGGAGCGAAGGTGAAAATCGATCATACTCACTTCTTGGTGAGTCCTGTATGAGAATGATCCTCGCCTTAGCATTTGCCTCAACGTCGACCATATTGCGGTAGTGGCGTTCTCATCGGCGAGGAACCTCATATGGGAGCTTCACCTTCGCCATATCGAGAAGCCAGGCGATGATGTATGACTCCATCCGGGATTTCCAAAAGGAAAATCAACACCGAAAAAATTGGAGGCTTGGTGGAATACTTATGCATCGCCATGGCTCTCGAGACCGGTCAAGATCTATGGAAGAGCAAAACCGCTCGATACCACTTGTAGGATCGGATGGCGACAATCGAGAGGGGTGAATGATTGAGCGGAAGATAAAATCAAAATTCTCTTGATTCACAAATCCCCCTAAATTAACTATGAAATATTGCTCTCGGTTTCAACAAAAACAGATTAACAGACGTTCACTAAAACTATAATTACCGAAGATCCAACCGTCGGATTGACGTAAAATTTTAACTGTGTAAACTAGATTCAAATCCGAAACTAACGCAACAAGAATCACCTCAATCGGATATACGGATCTAGAGTTATAACCTTCGCAAGTTAACTGTATCAAATAATGACGAGAATAGATCAAACCCGAATTATGAGATTAAACAAAATCTACAAGGAAATAACCAATCAAACTTTTAAGATCAATTACTAGATGCCCTAGCAATATTTTGGATGGATCAAATCAAAATTATCATGGTGAAAACGTGAATCAATCTGAAATCAAAACAGGCATGCAAAGCGAAGAACGGGAAAAGTAAACGAAAATACTGTAGCAATTGAGATTACTGTAGCGCCGAGTACTGTAGCACGCGGGTACTGTAGCTCCGAAGTTGCTTGCTGTGCTCGGACGTTTTCTCGTCGGGCATGCATGCAGCCTTTTACTAGACGTCGTTGGCCGTGAAGTGTCAAGCCCCCAAGGCAATCCTCCAGGCGCAATGAAGAATAATCAGTTGCGTGGGAGCTCTCGACTTGCATGCATGTGCAGCCGCCGGACTTTGGGAGCAAGACGAGAAGAAAAACAACGGCAAGCCTCCAGCAGCCACGAAAAGCTATTGTCGTATGGAAAAACGGCAACGTCCCAGCCGCCGCCAAAAAACCTCAGTTCATTGATTAGGTTTCAAGTCCTTTTATACAACTCAAAACCCTAACATATATATGCATATCCACCTAGCCCAATAGACATGGCCCAATATATGCATACAACCCAAAATTCACACATGCACGCGTACGGCCCGTCTGTCGTACTCACGTGACTAACCAGCCTTCGTGTGCACCTTCTCTAGCTCGAACGTCCCGCATGACATTCTCGACCACCAGGACCTCGATTCCTCCCTGAACCTATTCTCGAACCTCAGTTCCTCCACGAACCTAGTTCGGTCCGTCATCGACCACGTTCAGCCCTTGAGCAACACCCGCTGCGAATAAACAAACAACGCATCCGAGCACAAGTCCACGACTTGACTCAAAGTCAATCCATGCAACCACTCACATGAGTGCATTGCATCAAACAAAATCATTAATCAATCATAATTACGCTCAATGTTCCGGTGCTCGCCCTAGGCGGTAGCACTAGGAAAACAACCAACACTCAAATTGCTTCAATTTGAAGATCAATTCAAATCAAACTCAATTTCAAATCAATCCAATCGTAAATTTTGTCAATTACTCATCACACACAAGGATAGACCTCCACATGGTCTTTCGGGCGATATAGCAAACAGCTAAAGGGTAGGTGTTTTCGATCTGAACATAGCCCACCAATGTGCTACAAATTAATGAATAAAGTAGTAAGTACCAACGAGAGTACCGTTACATTTGAGACAGTGTAAGAAAAATACCAGGGGATATTTTGCCATCTTGTGCCATCCTCGCAGCTAGAGCGGTTGAGAATGATCCAACCTTCCTTTTGAAAAGGTCAGCGTCATGAAGAGCTTGTGTTATGCTTTTAGTATCATCAGCAAACGCTTCAAAGACATCCGAAGATTTGGCAAGAAGGTGTTGTTCGTGCCGTAAGTGTAGGCAGTCTAGGGGTTTAAGGCTACAGTTGCATGATGTGAAACGAAGCATATCAGTATAAGTATGTAACATATGTGCAACTGCAATAGACTGTGTTGTAGGGAAGAATATATTATTGGCATTCATATAAGTGTTGGACGTTAAGTCATCCATTCGTCGGTTCACCATATTCATGTACATATCCTTTATTTTTGAAGACTCGTAGAATAAACTATCATACTCCTGTCACACTATAGTGTATTGTAGGATCGTCTCGCTCAATGTGGGCACTCTGTCTTGATCAGTGAATAGTAAGACGGTGTACAACGGTTCTACTGACTTTACAATAGATCGAAGATTATCCCACCAGTTCAAACTCGAGAGGCAGCCATACCGTACCTTCTCTCAGTGTTATCAACAAAGCGAGAATTTACAAATTCTTCAACAGCCATCCATTGCTTGAATTTGTCCCTGCACCGAAAGAAACTGTCTAAGAACATATAGTTAGTGCTGAAACGAGTTACATTTCACTTGACTAACTTGTCTCCAATATACTTCTTCATCATAGCATGTATCTTGGAATGATTGTATATCTATCGAGAGATTTTCCTTGCACTCTCAATGACCAAGGTATGATCAGTGAACTCTCCAATCTCCTTCAGCATCAAATTAATTGTGTGGGCCACACAAGGTTGCCACAAGATGTTGCGGTGCTACCGTGCAATGAGTTTGCATGCCTTTTTGTAGCTGGCACCATTATTTGTGACAATCTATACGACATTGGTTGGATCACCTCATTGACCACTGAATATATTTCCTACATGATAAAACAAAATCAAGTACGATAATTACATGACGTGTACGTTACTTCAACTACTGAAGAGTACAAACAAAACCAATTACCTTACGCAAGTACGAGGCATCCTAAGAGACGCTAGTGGCATCGACAGATTTGTGGAAGAACATAGTGTCGTTGCAGTAAATCATGAAGTTTATTATGCTCATGTGTGTCAGCTTCGTCCAAGAATTACACATGATTGTTACTCTGTATGTAGACCATTACTGCATGAACTTTGCAAAGCTCTCTTTAATGTCTGCTTCATTGGCGTCTAAATATTTTCTATCTAGATCTCGGCCACTCGGGGACAGAACACCCTTGCCTGCAAATGAAACAAAAATGTTAGTTATGAATCGGCGTACAACTGAGTGAATATTTTAAATCTCATTTACCATATTTTTGTGTTTCCCTCACGGTGCTAACAAAGTATGGACTATCCGCTTTCTGCCCTACGGTACCAACAATGTGAAAGAATTTGGCTCACGCCGAGCCAATGGCCTGCTTTGCACTTTTCCCCTTATGTGTCCACTGATGGGTGTCAATTCTTGGTTGCAAGGAGCCACAGGCTGTACCAATATTGAAATCCCCCACTGTTGGTGGTCTTTCTTGTTGCGAGGAACTCTAAAACATCTTTGACAATAGACTGCTGCGATCTCCTCTTGTCCCCCTAGAGGAGCCACTGCCACCATCATACTCGTACACGCCACCATCGACTTCTAAATGCGCCTCGCCTCAAGGCAGCCATGGCATGCTGGAGTTGGTCCTCTTCATTAGCATCACCTGTATACTCTGAGTATATACTTCACCTCGCATGAGGAATCTCCAGTTGCTCCTTCTTTCCTCAGCCTCTCCTTCTTTCCTCAGCCTCTCCTCTTTCTTGTCCTTCTTCTTATCCCTCGTCTTGTCTAGCTCACGCTAAAAGTACTCGCGAACATCCACAGGAACTTTATTACAATAGACGACACCCGTACAACATACTGCCAAGTGTTGCTTAAATCGGGTCGCACCGCCTCCTTTCTTGTCTTTGTGAAAGTACTTGCATTAAAATCCAGCACCCAACTTCTCGTCGTGCTCCCACACCACGCACTACAAGAAACAGGGGAAAATTCGTGGGTTTTTTTAAATTCGTGGGTAAAAAAACCCACAATTTATATATTTAAATTAAATCGGTTTATAAAAAACCCACGTATTTAATTAAATTCGTGGGCAAAAAAACCCACAATTTATATATTTAAATTAAATCGGTTTATAAAAATACCCACTAATTTAATTAAATTAAATGAGCAAAAAACCCATGAATTTATTTTTTTAAATTCGTCGGTTTTTATATAATTTATGCAATTTATATAAATAAATGAACCTTGTTACTCACGAATTTAAAAAAGATAACCCTACCTGCCGGCCGCCCTCCTCATCTCTCCTCTCACTCTCTCTTCTCTCCCTCTTCTCTCCCTCTCAGCACCCTTGCCATGCCTTCCCGTCGCCCTTACTTGCTTCCTTGCGCCACCCTTAAAACCCGCCCGCCGACGCCCACCGCCGTGCGCCGCCCGCTTTCCTCGCCCATTGCCCGCCCGCCCTCGCCCCTTTGCGCTGCCCTGTGTGCCGCCTATCTAAGCGTCCTCCCGCCTCCTCACTTTCATGCTTTGCGTTCCTCTGAAGGTGATTTCTGTGACCTTACTTCCTTGCTTTGCATTCTGCAATGTTCTCCTTTGTTCATTGTATTTGCCAACCGTATAAAGATCATCTTTAGCATTTGCATTACCACCGGTATTTCTATTCTGTTGAGATGAAATTGCAAATAATTTCGGGAAGGATGATGATTGGAAGATCTCCGTGGTGTTTACCTTTTTATTGGCATGTTGTTTGGTGCAATATCGTGATTATTGCCACAGTTAGACCTTGAATTTGTAAGTAAAGTTTTTGTGACCTAGATCTTCCATATAGCTTCATAGTAATATCAATTCATCGTGTTGTAACCATTGTTCTAAATAACGGTGAATGGTTAACAAATGATCACCCAACCTTTTGGCGTTTACGAAGCGCCTTGTAAACGGATATGTTTGAAGTAAAAAATAAGTATATATTCATCTTCTTTCTGAATATAGAATGGAACTACCAAGCTCTCGACAATTGTCCATTGTGGTGACATAAAGAAAAGAGATTTGACAATTTCTACACTTCTATTTGCTAAATTCTTAACAAATCCACCTTTTAAAATTGGTTAATATATTTTCTTGTGTGGATACTTCGTTAAACCAGTTTCAACCCAGCCTTGCTAGTTTTATTTTTTGTTAGCATCTAATGCTGAGAATATTAGCATTTTAGTGCTTAGTCTATTGCATCTAAGTTCTATCATATACCTCTCCAACTTGTGCCTTGGGAAGTAAAATGTTTCCGTGATGGCATCGTATTTTAAATTTATTTCATCACAATCTTTCTAGTTAATCCACCAATTTTCAGTATATGTACATAACAATGAAATTACTATAACTGTATGATATTTGTTGTTCTATATTGTTGATAGTTTGTGTAACATCCCAAAATTTGAGTTTTGGAATGTTTAAAATCAAAAATGAATCATTTGCAATTTCTTGGAATTAACCGAAGCTTAAATTGAATTTTCTAATAATTATAAGATTTAATTTGGTTAATCTATGCATCAAATTAAAGGTTTCCAGTTTTTATTGGGTTCCTTGTGCTTCAAAGAATTTTTCTGTATTTTTGGAGATTTTTCTGAATTTATTTGCTATTTATTTGAATTTATTTGCATTTACTTGAATTTCTGGAATTTAAATTAATTCGGAAAATATTTTAATTCCTCAAAACCCTCTCGGGCCGAATTTGCCCGGCCCAAACCCTGTTCATCCGCTCGATCGGCGACACGTGTGCGGACAGGATCGCGCCGTGCCGCCCGGCCGAAACCCTAACCCTAATCCTCTCCGGTTTCCTCGCGCTGCCTGCCGCCGCTCGGTCTCCGAGTTTTCCCCGCCTCCCGAGGCTATTTAAGCCGACGCCTCGCACTGCCCGAGGTTCGCCTCTCCGCGCCGCACCCGCCGCCCTACTTCTCGCCGTCCAAGACCCTGCCGTCGAGGAGATCGAGCTCGCCGAAGTATCGCCGCCTCCCGACATCTTCCACCGCCGTTTCATCCCTCTCCGGTGGGTCTCCGCCGTGATCGGTGGCACCATCGAGTCCGCCGCGTCGCGCTCTCCCAGACTCGCATTCTCTTCCGTCCGATCCCGCCTCCTCCGCCGTCTACGGTGTCGTCATCCTCGGCTCCGGCGGAATAGCGCCGCCACTCCGTGGTGAGCATCTCCTCTCACCCTCAGTCGTCCGATCGTTCGCCAACGATCCAGATCGCGCCGCGTCTTCCCTGCCGTGAGCATCAACCGTGGCCGTCCGATTCGGAGCCAACGGCCCAGATCTCGCCACGTGGCCGAACCCCGCTCCCATGCTGCGTCATCGTCCGCGTCAGCCACCGCGTCAACGCCATGTCAGCCCTAGCCGCCACGTGGTATGCCACGTCGTCGCGGTTTGCCGTATCAGCCAAATGTCGCCTCGGTGATCCCGGTCCACCGTGGACCGAGCCACTGACATGTGGGCCCCGCATGTCAGTCGGCATTTATTTTCTTTTTCTGATTTTCTGAAAAATCGAAAATCCCAGCCAATCACAAGCCGACACGTGTCACCCTTACCGAAATTTTCTGATTTTCTCTGAATTAAATCTTCTGAAGGCCCGTTCTCCTTCATCCGAACTCCGATTAGAGTGATTCAAATTTCTAAATTTTTGTAAAATCAAGCTCTACATTCCAGAGCCATTTATTTTCAATTTTGAGCTTGTTTGCTTCTCTGTTTTGTATTTATTTGGCTTTGTTGCTTTATTTTCGGAGAAGCAAACTCAAGGAGCGAACGGAGACTTCAAGACCAAGACTCAGCATTTGAACAGCAAGGCAAGTCGAGACCTTTGATCATATTGAACCCATGTTTGCAAAAATACTTTGTTTTATACAATTGCATGCTATTTGTGTAACAATGCTAGTTTACGGGAGTAGCTATTTACCTGTTTGAGTATGCCCCTTTGATTATTGGAACGCCATGTATACATTGTTAACCATAGGTTGGGACATTATTAGTTGGACATAATCATAGTACCAACCTTGGGTTATCGTAGTTATGCTTAGCCATGCTTAGTTGTCCGATGGGATTCATATCACCTGTGAGCTAATGTTAATCTTGACTTAATGAGATATTGAATTGTGGTTGTTGACCACTGTTGTAAAACTTGTTGTACCATGGCAGGGGATGCCATTGGTTTTGGGTTGAACAAAATGTTTTCCCTTGGGCAATTGATCGTGCGATAAAGGGTCTTTGTTTGGCACATTGGGATGTGGCTGTCTTGCCTGAGACAATTTAAGGACTTAATTTTGTGCGCCATTGAACTGGGCCTAACCGTGCAACCACAAGTCCGGTATGGGACGGACCTAGCTGATTAATTTGCAATGTCCAGACTTGAGTATTGCCAGTTGTTGGTGTGGGGTCCAAGATGGACGGGTAGACCCACATGGCTCAAGAGGGGGCCCCGAGGGGCGAAACCTTAGAGGGCAGTACTGGGTTAGACATGCATTGTAAAGGCTTTGTAGTGATCTCTCTGCCGACACACCAAAGGAAGTGTGTTCTTAGCGCTTGGCATTAAGGGATGATCATGTCTTGTGGGTAAAGCTGCACAACCTCTGCAGAGTGTAAACTATTGAATAGCCGTGTCCATGGTCATGGAGAAGCTCGGGATTTCACACGGGTATAGAGTATTTTCTTGAAATGTGGAATGGTTGGGATGTGAGCGGGAGTTCATCGTTGTTTTGTTGTCTCAAGCTATCTTGTTGAATTGTGTGGTTGATACTTGTTTGAATGATGTAGGGTGATGCCTCATCATTACATTCATGTTGTCTACCATTGATTTATCGATTATTTATTATTGTTTTATTCAAACTGCCTTCAATCTATTTATTGTATTTAAATTCAAGTTATTGCTTTACGCAAATGAACCATATAAGCATCCTTTGTCAAGCCGTGCATGAATATATGCATCATTTCCCTACGACTTGTTGAGTACGTTTTGTACTCACGGCTTTATGCCCTCGTTGTTCGATTCTTGAGGAAGGACGGTAATGAGTATCAAGAGGAGGAGTACTATGAAGACTACGTCGACTAGGAAGGCGTTTCCCCAGACGATTGCCTGTGGCATGTCGAATGGCCCAAGTTATTTTATTTCCGCTGCAATAGTTTTTATTTGTTTCCTTAAGCCAAGAGGCATTGGTGTATGAACCTTGACCATAAGGTCGTTTGCTTTACTCAATAATAATTTGTTTCTTCTTAGCTATTTCGATGTATGGAATGATATGTCATCTATGTTTCCACTGTGTGCACTAGCGTGATCCTGGACTAGTGCGGTATACACAGAGGGTTTCGGATTTGCATATCCAGGTCCCGACAGTTTGTTTTATGTGCAACACAGACAAGAAATGCTATATCTGGGACTTACTCAGCACCTCAAAGGTCTTCCCCACTGGTTCGTTAACATTGTTAATTCTATGTATTTCTATTTGGTTTCAGGATGAAGTTCGTCTTAGATTTTTTCTGGACAGCATAGGTCTTTCTGACTTAAGTGCCAAAGAAATTAAGAAATGGATGCCGGAAGATCGGAGGCAATTTGAACTCATTCAAGAAAGGTAATTTAGAATAATTTTTAATTATACCATGGTTGTATGCAGAGCTCTCTGAAAGTCATGGGCTCATTATCTAAATTTTGCTCCTATTTGTGTCTGTAGCTACATAAGGGAAAAAGAAATGGAAGAGGAGGTTGAATTCAATGGGTAGAACCCATAAATAATCATAGCCTGCTTGATTTTTGTTCAAACGAAATAAAACTTGTTCCTGTGTGTTTATTTTGATGAGTTGGAAGAAGCTTTGACCTTTTAATTAACTAGCTTGTTTGCTTGCAATTTTTGGCCAAGAGATTAATAGTGTATACATATATAATTATAGAGTTCTTTGTGTGTTTTATGCTGGATGGATATATATATATATATATATATATATATATATATATATATATATATATATATATATATATATATATATATATATATATATATATATTTGCTAATAAGAAATTAAATTCTAAGGGGAATTAGTAATATTTACATTTGAATCCGGTTGGTGATGTTTAATTGATGGTTTATATGTTCATGACAGATGATGGCTTGATTGCAGTAATTTTTGGTATGGTCAAGTTATTGCTTTAAATGGGTATAAATGCTCATTGTCCGGATATTGTTTTATTTGCATTACTTGCTCTCAGTTATTGCTTTAAATGTGTATGAATGCTTGTTGTTCGGATATTGTTTTATTTGCATTACTTGCTCTCAGTTATTGCTTTAAATGTGTATGAATGCTTGTTGTCCGGATATTGTTTTATTTGCATTACTTGCTCTTAGGGCATGTCTGATAGCATTGAATATATCGTCTATTAGCGCCACATCAGCGTCTTGATCCTTCGTGGCAGCGTAGTAAATGAGGAGCGAGAGTGAAGTCGTCGCCTCACTACTGAGTCTGACACCGCGTCGGTCCTCGCGTTTGATCCGTCTGCTGCTCCTCGCCGTCGGAACACCGTGAGTTTTCCAAGCTCGATCGTCTGTCATGTATCTACACACTTTTCTTGTAAAATAAACCACTCGCACAAACTCAATTTCGTGTCAATGATGGATGGCATTCCACTCGGATGAAATATTCTCGCTATAAATTGATAGTTTGGTGAAACTATATTCCTCGAGCGGTGAGAATAATTAATTATCATACAACAGACGAGGGCAAAAAGGTTCTTTCTGAAGCATGGAAAATGGTCATTCGGTGTTTCATCGATGTTATTCCTCAAACCTTTAGTGCAATTTAGTCTGAAGTTAACACTAGTTACCTAGGGTGCGCCTCTTGTTGACTACATGGTGATCGCTTTTACGCACTTGAAACCGAGGGACTCCATGTAAGCTACTTGTTCGAAGGACATTCTGCACTTTTATCGCTGTGTGACAATTGTGTGAATATTGCATATGCCTCTTAGAAGCAATCGTAGCCAATTTCCACGATAAGCTATACGCATGTTAGACTAAGCTGAGTAACTAGCTACTTTGTTCTTGCTAATGTATAACCTCTAAATACATGTTCGATTGCTACCTTGAACAAAATCGGGAGTTCTTTTTGCCATTTCTAATGAGAATGAAATCCGGGCATGGCATTGAGAGATAAAGCTTTGTTGTATTCAGTTTAGTTTTTTCTTTTACTTTAGATACTCAGCCTACTCTTATATGTTGAAATAAGTTATATGTCTCTTCTCTGTTGATGCATTAATTCTCATGCAATGGTACATACTCCAATTTTTCACAACATATATTATTTAAATACAACCCGAAGATTCGGTCTCGATTTGGCATGTTGGAATATATAATATGAATTGATTTGGGAAAATTATATCTTTGGGCGATATGCCTTCTTCGGAAGGAGGCGAGAGGGCTCGAGCCGTTACTAGAAGAGGATTTGGTAATGTGGTTGATTGTTCCTCCATAGATGTGTATATATGCAAGTCAAGAATGGGCAGTCACATGTGAAATTTTATTTTAGAAGTGCAATTATTTCTTTTCATAGGAGCACTGCATGTTTAATGGATCTTCATTCGATAACTTCCATTTCAGAAATTCTTCAATATGTTTGAGGCTCAGGCTTTTTCCTGAAAACTAAGCATTGCATGGAGGTATGTTTACTGCAATTTCTATCCTTGTTTTGAGTAATGCTGGATACGTATATCCTGGATACTGAATTTGGGTTGAATGCTTTCATCATTCTCAGCAGTCAGTACTAAAGGTGTTTTACTTACGATATATTGGGTTTATTATTCTCGTGTACTTTGCTGAGTTTAAACTCACGCTTGTTATTTAATGTTTGTAGGTGTTTTGAAGCCGGCATGCATGGATGGGGGTAGTAACACAATCACGTTGCATCACCATCATTCCATCATATCAATTATAGTTCTGTTCTAGCTCATGCAAAATTCTTGTAAAAGGTTGTTTGCGGTTATGTTTAATAAATTCTCTGTCCTGTAATAATTATGTGGTGGAGTTTATTAAATTTCTATAGGATGTGTGATTGGTTAACTAAGGACCGCTAGAATGATACCATATCTGTAAATGTTTTCACTTTCTTTGAGTGGATGTCCTAGTTTTAGGGAGGTGTCACGAAATTTTTAATAATTTTGACAACCTCCTAGTTGTTCGCTTGTTTTGCGAATATTTATTCTTAGTGATTTGTAATTTCTGGCGATATTTAGGATGCACCGCCAATATCTCTTGTGGTGATTGATGAAGCTCACGATTTCGGATATTCTGTAAAACTTTCTAAATAAGAAGCGCATTCGTGAGCAGGAATATGTTGAAGATGGCATTGATCGGGCAAAAGTTGAGTTTGAGGACAATCAGATTGTTTAAATCTCTTTGAGAAAGTATGAGCCATTTCATCCTTGTCACTGCTTGTCACTAGAATTATACAAGTCTAGGGGAATGTCAGAATTCATAATGCAAATATCAATATGCAAATATTTTCATTGAGAGAGATAAATGGGCTTCTACAAAACTTGGTCAATAGTGCTGGATTGACTCGCTTTTAGCATGGACTCAATAGTTCTAGAGAAGAATAGAGATTTGTTGCACATGGACTCAATTCAGCTCCTTGCCAAATGCAAATCTTCTCTACCTCAAATATTTGCATCTAAGATGCTTGTTCAATCCGAGAATTCAGTATCCATTCCATATAGATCTAGTTCTGGCGATTCACGAAGTTAAGTGTGGCGATGAAGTTTAAGGTAGTAATTTTTGTCTTTGCCAAATAACCATTTTACTAGATCTTGAATCAGCCAGATCAAACTTTGTTGACGATGTGTTAACAATTTTATAGGGACAATTGTTCCAACTTATGCAAAGACTCGAAAGTACAACACCACACTTTATACGTTGCATTAAACCCAACAATTTACAACTCCCTACAATTTACAAACAAGGACTTGTGCTTCAACAACTCAAATGTTGTGGGGTTCTTGAGGTTGTCCGAATTTCAAGATCCGGGTATCCAATAAGAATGACTCATCAGAAGTTTGCTAGAGCGGTAAATCAAATTTCGAATAGTAGTTGCATTAAATTTCGCCAAAATTTTTTCCTTTCTTTTGCAAAAGTTAATGATTCAATGTATCGGTATGGCTTTCTTCTTCTTGAGGATGTCGATCTCAAGACCCCTTAGTGTTTAGGTTGCAATTCTTCATCAGTTCAACATTTTACCCGAGATGTATCAAGTTGGCTACACAAAATTGTTCTTCCGAACTGGTCAGGTCAGCTAAGCATCTTGCTTTCATCTATTCATTTCGATAGTAATGAGTGTATTCCAAGTAAGTTGTTGGCCTCTGATGTTTCCCTGGATGAACATTACATGTTTAAAAACTCCATATATTTACAGGTTCTCTGCAAATTTTGTTAAGCATATTGTTGTGTTGTCCTGGAATGTTTATCTATTAAATTTATTTGTTATTTTGATGGCAATTACCTTCATATCGCTTCTTTGATTTTATGAATCGAAGATGGGCAAACTTGAAGATACTCGGAATCGTACTCTTCATGGTATTTTAAGGGTTCAAAGCTGTTTCAGAGGGCATCAAGCCCGTCTTCATGCAAGGGAACAGATAAGAGGAATTTGGATCTTCAATCATGTATTTCTTCCAAACTATTGCCTTTTTGTATTTTTACCGTTTTTGCTTGTTTCTACATCTTTTCGTACTCAGCTTACTGTATGGATCGGACTCACTATTCTTAAGAATGCAAGACAAATACCGAAATTTTGTATATTTCGGTGACTTAGTTTTTGTTGAATTATGATCCAAATTCAGAAGAAGGCTAACCATCGGGAGCGAGCGGAGGCCCGTCGTCGGAGGTTTGGCCTCATGAGCGAGATCGGGTTAGCCCACATCGAGGACGCTTGGAGTGCGGGGCGAAGCCCGCAGACTGGATCGTTGTTATTTTTGACCTAGGTCATTGCCTTATATATGTTCATCTTGTAAGCCGTCATGAGTTGATCTCTCCATGATTTGTAAACACTCTTGAAAATAGTGAAGTTTGCTTACGGTGTTCGTGGTTTTTACCCTTCGCATTGGAGGGTTTTTCCACGTTAAATCCGGTTCAGATATATGTTATTTATTTTCGAGTTTGGAAAATGGGCTAATGCTTCTTGCTATAATTTGGGTATCAAATTACCAAAATAATGATCGGTGACATCAATGAAATACAAATTTGGATGGGTGGTCGATCACCGGGATATATATATATATTTTTTTGTATAATGGCTAATAAATTAAGTGGACCATATAAAACCCACGAATTTAACGATTAAAATCATGGGTTTTATTCAATACTAATTTAATTAAATTAGTGAGTTTTTACAAACAATTTAATTTAATTAAATTGTGGGTTTATCAACCCACAATTTAATTAAATTGTGGGTTTTTACCGCTTCGAAATTAATGTTAAATTGTGGGTTTTTTCAATTTCATTTAATTTATCAGCTAAATTCGTGGGTTTTTCTAGTAACCCACAATTTAATTTAAATTGCGGGTACCCACTAATTTAATTGATTAATTTCGTCGAGTTAAATTCGTGAACTAAATTGACGGTTTGCCCACAATTTAACTTAAATTGTGGGTTTTAACCAAATTGTGGGTTTTGGCCCACGAATTTTTCCCTGTTTCTTGTAGTGACGTCAACATAGTCTACGATCTATTAGAATAAAATAATAAAAGTAAGCATGCATACTTGCAAAATTGTTGTTACTAAGCTATGTTGAAGTCAATATTGCTACTTGACATACTCGAACAACTATTGGTGCTAAAAATTAGTGAACAAAACAAATAGTGAGCATTTCATCAACAACCATCAGTGTATGCATGATTTTGTGGCCAATACATATGGTGCTCAAAAGATAAGATTTTCGTGCCACGACTCCGCTATATGCTGGTTTTAGAGTACTATCTATTTTTTGGTTGTCCATTGAGCCATTTCATCACCAACATAGTATGCATTTCATCATCAAGTTCACAAATTGGTATTTCAATTTGCACACACACATTCTCAGTTTCTTTTTTTCTTGTTGTTTGGTTTTAGTTTAGTTGACTAGGTGATCTCAAATTGTGAAATCATATGCTAAAAAATTAGTTTAGTGATGAAATTGGCATTGTAAAGTGGTTGTGCTCATGGCATGTGTGATACTAGTGCATGTATTGTTTCAAATGATTACTTAATATGCTTATGATAGCATGGTAATGGTTTTATTTGATGCAATGCGCTCGTGTGAGTGGTTGCCTGGACTGATCTTGAGTCAAGTCGTCTAAGAAGAATCAGCTCAATCGGATCTCCAAAGGTCATAACTCTATATTTGTAGATCCGATTGAGCTGATTCTTCTTAGATTAGTTTCGAAATTGAATCTAGCTTCTACAGTCCAAATTTTATGTCAATCCAATGGTGGGATCTTCCAAAATGTCTGTTTAAGTGAACATATATCAATCTATTTTCGTGGAAACCGAAACAATTTTTCATAATTCATCTAAGAGTGTTTTGAGAATCATTAAAAAAATTGGTTTTAGCTTCTACGCAATCATTCATTCCCCTCTGATTGCTATATTAGTGTATATCGACCCTACACAAATTATTTAGGCTTTTTTATGGGGTGCTTAATTCCATCTTGGAAGGTGCTCGTAATACTTCTTTGGATCACTTAATGAAATTAAATGCCTGAATTTAGTTCAAAAAAAGAATAGCAGGCGCTGGATATTTATAAGCATAAACAGAATGTGTATGGAAAAAAGCAAGAAGCTAGCACGGTTGGCTGTCTTCCTGAGGTGTAACAAATCAACAGCTACTACTACCCAGCGGTTTGCATCCTAAACTGAACGAAAACCAAAGTTAATCGGGCGAGAAAGCTACCTTAAACCGTGGTCATGGCGATACTCATGGATACGCACGATGGACGGTTTACCACGGTTTTGGGAACTGTCCAATCTTGATTCAGTTGTTCCTTCTAGTCATATACATGCAGTCATGTATTTACTGTTTAATTTGCTCACCCACAAATACAACGTATGGATGCATTTCTTTACTTTTCTCCGGTTCATCCGTAGTTTTCTTCCTTTACTCTTTGATTTGCTCACCCACACATACAACACAGGTGCGTGCCTGTTTTGGACCGTGCCGGCCTAAGCACGGCCCGGACTGTCGTGCCGGGCCAGGCCACCCATCATACCCGATTGGCAGGCCCGACACGGCCCAGACAACCATATCGGACCATGGGTCGTGCCGGGTCGAGCGTGCCTCGTGTCGGCCCAAAATAGTCTGGCCCAGTGTCCACCTCTACCTATATATTTCTCTACTCTCCCGCTCGACTCCAGACCGCACCGCACAAAGCCACAAACAACTGCAAAACGAGCGCCATTGAAAGCAAGGAGATGAGCAGCAGCGCATCGGGACAGCACGAGGCCATGGAGAGGGAGGGAGGCGGGGAGGTTGAGCAGGGGACAGCACAGGAACGGAGGCGGCCGGTTCAGAGCAGAGATCGAGATGGACAGGGGATTCGCCATTCCCCTCGTGTTGTTCTTGATTTCGCGATGCTTCCTGTTCCGTCTTTCCCGTCAACGCCTAGTTCGATTCCATTCTTGCCGCCTTGTGATCGCCATTCTTGCGTCTCTCAGCTCCACTCGATGCGCTCTGCTTCCTGATTTCATCCGCTCCTTGTTCCATCACGTTCTTGGGTGTTTCCGTGTTATGATCTGCATACTCTCTTCAAGGGTAGCTTTCTTGCTTCATTTGATTGGTATCTTGGTGTTTGGTCTGCTGCATTTCGCAGGAGCTCGGAGTTGGGGTTCGCCGTCGCCGTGCGAGAGCCGCTGGTGAAGCTGCAGCGCCCCAAGTACGAGTTGGAGAGGTGGGATTGGGACTACTTCGCGTGGCCTTACGACCGTCTCGACGGTAATTAATTGAGCATCCTTCCGGCTCTCCAGTCTCTGTGTCTACCATTGCGTGTGCACTAGTTGATACGTGATATAAACATTCCGTTCCACAGCTCTTGTGATTTTTTTTTATATAAATGGTTAAGATCCGGTCTCTACAAGTGCACACAACCGAGTTTTTACAAAGATCACAGCCGTAGAGTTGTAATGAAAAAGGGACAAAGAGAACTTAAAATCAAAAGCAAATTCTATAATTGCTTCTCTATCCATTCTTAGCAAAGATATCTAACGCCACGACCTCAAATGCCCTGCTTGCCAGTCAGATGATCTCCCTGTTATTCTCATACTGCAATAGTGCCCAAAACCGCAGCCAGTATGTTCCCCTAAAAGTAGCCTGCATAAAAGAAGAATATTGTTTTTTCTCAAAGATTAGATCATTGCGTGTGCATCAAATAGCCCATAATAGGGCAGCACCCCCCACAAGAATCGGTCTTTTTGCACACTTCTCAATGCCTGTTAACCAACGACCGAGTATATGAGACATAGACTTCGGCGGTGATAAACAAGTAGCAATATGCACAATTCGCCAAATAGTTTTTGAGTGTTGGCAATCAAAAAATAAATGTCGTATTGTTCCATTACAATTACAGAAACAACATTTTTTATTTCCATTCTAATTTCTTTTAGCTAGACCGTCCTTTGTTAAAATTACTCCTCGTTATAAATGCTAGAGGAAAATTTTTATTTTGAAAGGAAGTTTCAGCTTCCAAATGAGTTTATTGGTGAAAGGGGTGCCCTGGTTCATCAAATAAACGTACATAGACCGCACAGAGAACTGTCCATGTCTATGTAAACCCCAGTGAAAAATGTCCCTTCCATCGGTAAGCTGACAATTAGCTTTTTTTGCCACTAGATTGTACCATGCCGTCAATTTATCCCCCAATAATAATCTTCAAAAATTAATATTTGGTGGCATCTGAGTTATGACCTTTGCCACAGTATTATGTGGGTAATGGACAATGTTATATAGACTTGGAAATTGTACCTTAAGTGGTATAGAACCCACCCAAGTGTCGTCCCAAAATCTAGTTTGTGAACCATCTTTTATCCGAAAGGATCCACACTCCAGGAAATCATTCTTGACCTTTAAGAGCCTTTTTCAAAAATGTGAGTCCACAGGTTTAATATGCACTTGGAACAAACATTTGGAGTTTAGATATTTATTTATAAACAAGGTTTGCCAGATCCCATCCTCATTCAACAGTTTAAATAACCATTTGCTTAGGAGACATTTGTTCTTAATCTGTAGGTCTATAATACACAGTCCTCCTTGATCTTTAGGACGACATAGGATATCCCACTTAGCAAAGCGATATTTTCCCTTATCATTATTGCCTTGCAAAAAAACCGAGATCGATATAAATCTAGCCTTTGTAGAACACCTTTGGAAATTTCAAAGATGGACATTATGAACATAAGGAGACTACTTAGCACGGAATTTAATAGTACAAGTCTACCCCGTAGGAGAGGTGTTTGGCCTTCCATGTACTTAGTTTTCTTTTAAATCTATCCTCGATTACACCCCAGTCCGCATTACGGAGCTTGTGATAATACATCGGAATACCTAAGTATCTAAACGGGTATGATCCTATCCCATAGCCAAACAAGTTAGTGTATTCTTGTTCATGTTGTCTAGCATCACTAAAGCAAAAAATCTCGCTTCTGTGAAAGTTAATTTTTAAACCCGATAACTGTTCAAACACACAAAACAATAGCTTCATGTTTTTAGCTTGCTCGATATCATGGTCCATGAAAACGATAGTATCGTCTGCATACTGCAAAATCGATAAACCATCCTCTATAAGATGAGGTATAATTCCTTGAATCTGGCTATTCTCTTTCGCTTGTTTAATCAAAATAGCGAGTATATCTGTCACAATGTTAAATAGGATAGGGGACATGGGGTTCGCCGTCGCCGTGCGAGAGCCGCTAGTGAAGCTGCAGCGCCCCAAGTACGAGTTGGAGAGGTGGGATTGGGACTACTTCGCGCGGCCTTACGACCGTCTCGACGGTAATTAAGCATCCTTCCGGCTCTCCAGTCTCTGTGTCTGCCGTTGCGTGTGCACTAGTTGACACGTGATATAAACATTCCGTTCCACAGCTCTTGTGAAAATCATTCGGTTACCGCATTGTTCTCCATCTATATCTGGTTGCCATGTAGATTTGCAAATTCTCCTTGACCTGTCATTTGATTGGTTGTCTTTATCCTCCTATCTGTTTGTCGCTTGAAGAAATTGAAATGTAACAGTGATCAGAACTCTGAACTTGAGTACTTCACTGTTGGAGTAACTCAGAAAGCAATCCTTATTACTATGTCGCGACAAACCATCACAAATTTACTAGTACTGCACAAAATAGTCAGCAAATTATGGCTAATAACAAACAGCAGGAGCTAGCCTAACATGCTGGGCAAGCTGTAAGCAGGCACCCGAGCCAATGCCGGGGAGAAGAGCAGAGCAACGGCAATGGCAATGGCATGCAAGGCCTGACCTGATGCATCATGGTCCCCCTAGGTACAGTGCCTCCTGTTGGGATAGAATTCAGAATAGAATGCGATTAAAGTAGAGATAAATTAGGAAGCTAGAGATAATGGTTGATTGCATAATGATTGTGATTCTCGCTATAAATAAAAGGAGTAGGATCCAATAGGAAGCACACAATTCTTCCAAAATTACATGGTATCAGTCTTATGCTATTGCTGTCTCCATTCTACTCCACCGTGCCCCCGTCCACCACCACCGTCATTCGATCTAGGCAACTGTAACATCCCAAAATTTCTAAATGTTATATATTAAGTTCCAAAATTCTCTTTTTTGCATTATCTTGATTTTTAAAAGATTTTCAGCATTTAAGAAAATTGTTTCCTTAAATCTAGCTACTATTTTTTAATTTTAAAAATTTATATAAAACTTGTTTAGAGCCTATAAATAATTTATTTGAGTTCTAAATAATCTCAGGACCCTCCAAAAATGTTCATAATTTTCAGAGTTGGTTTTCTAATTTTAGAAATTCATACTTAATTTCTTCATTTAAATCAATTAAAAAATAATAAAAATCAGCTTCGCGCTAGTAAGCCATAACTCTTCTTTCGACTTGGCATATCAATGCTCTGGCCCAACTCCAGCCCGCATGTTAGCCCTCCCCAAACTCCTTCCTTTATCGCCTTCCCTATGTGAAAAGCGTATTTTGCCAAAACTGTTTTCTCTCTTACCCTCTCCCCACGCTTTTTGACACCTCAGGCCCACTCACCAGTTGTCTTCTTCCACGTGCCTACGCCTACCATGGGAGAGCTCCTAAGCACATCGTTGATCCCACAGGTTCTGACTTTGTCCCCACTGTTTCACCCCTATGTCAATCGCTACATTGTCCCCTCCTCCAAGCCGAAGACAGCGTCAGCTGCAAGCCTCTACCACTCAGGTATTTTGCATTTTCTCCCGCACAATCTCCAGTTCTCACCGAGTAGAGCACCCTCATCTCACCCTTTAAAGCCTAACCGAGAGCGCCATTCTTCTTCTCCAACCTTGCCGCCTTCCTTTTCCTCGGTCACAACCTCTACCTTCCATTGAGCTACCCAAAATGCCACTGTTGTCATTTAACACTGTACAGCGTTCGCTGCACTCTGCCAGAGACTACACCATTCCCAATGAGCTAACTCCTTGACACTTACATCACAATACACCATTCTAGTTCCTCTTCAATACCCCTTAACCAATTTGGTGATTTATGCAGTGTATCACAAGTGTTGCATCTTCTTCCCCAACTTTGATCACCATTGTCGCTAGAGCCGCACTGCTGCCCTAGTGGTTCCCCGCCTTGAACATGGTCCTTTAGAGCATCTCTATTATCCCCCTGGATCTCACAGTGCAATCATTGGTAGCTCAAACCATCTTCAACGTTTAGTCTGCGTGAAGCTTGTCTCATCGTTCAACTTGTTTGAGCCATCTTCCACACCAATTTCCTTCTACCTCTTCCACCATTGCTCTTTGTCATTGTATGCTTGACTCTGACCACCCTGTGCCATGCCGCCACCACTAGTGACCTCGTCATTAACCCCACAACCCATTTTGCTGGTTCTCATTACCAATCCCTGCATCGTTCACTACCGGCGAGCCCAACCAAAGACCTCCATTGCTCTCCTCTGTTTCCTTCTTCTATTACCTTTTTTTTCTATGTGACATCTCGTGCCCACATGTTAGTCACTTATGTTGTGGTTAAGAAAATAATTAGTGTACTTAGTAACTAATGTGGGTATGATAGGTGGGACCCCTTTGTAGTTTTGTAATTAAACTCACTTTAAGATTTTTTGTGACTGATAGGTGGGATCCCCGAGAAAAATCAGTAAAAATAATAAAAAAAATTGACAAGGTGGACCCCACTATTAAATAAATGGGGCAAATTCCTTATATGCCACTAAAAGTTAACCTCATCTCTTATATGCTTCTTATTGTGTCATTGGCATATGGATCCTGACCTCACATGTTAGTGACACATTTATGGATTTGCCCTAAACTCCAATGTCATTTAAGGAATTAATCCTAAATAAATTAGAAAAAATAGAAAAACCATCTTTAGTTCTGTAGGAGTTCATTTTCCCGTAGAAAAGTGTAATCTGGAGAAATATGTCTTCGATGTTACCCTCAGCACAGTAAATTATCTCTTTTTTAAAAAAATTCTGCTGACCTAGATTCAAATACTTATAAATTTTTCATATGAACTACAAATTGAGTGAAACTAGTTTTAAAATTTTTCTAAAATCTTGAGCTTTGATAATAGGCAAAAATAGTTGGGTTTGCTTACTATTTGAATTCTTTTGGCTTTTATTTGCACTATTCGATGTTTTGCATGTAAATACCGACATCTCGAAAAACTTTGCCAATGAACCAGAGTAAGACTAAGTGTACAACAAGTAAGGAAAGCACTCCCTTTGATCATGTTGATCTCATATTTCACTGTTATGTATGTCGTGTTCAAAACTAGCAAGTATTTCAGATACAAATTGTTGTATTGATGGGAATGGTAGTTATATCCAATTGATGCATATACCCTAACTTGATAAATTGTTACCCCACCATTGTCATCTTAGTAACTATTATCCACTACTCAAATAATTATCTGTAGAAAACAAGAGTAGACGTATGGTAGATGCTTAGCCCTGCTTATATCGATATCATGTATCTTTGGTGTCGGCAGATTCCACACGACAGTCTGAGTCTCTGATCGGGTTTGGTTCGATAGGAGGGCGTCTTCACGGCTGGCTAACCCTAGAGGGTGAAAACCCTAGAGACTCCCACACGGCGAATTTCGGCGGCTATGAACTAGGGATGACACAGAGATTTTACCCAGGTTCAGGCCCCCTTTGCCTTGGGTAATAGCCTTACTTCCTGCTAGATTGTTTAAAGAGTGTTTGAAACTAGTACAGTACAGAGCTTGGAAGTTACAAGTTCTTTCTTGGGCTCTACCGTAGAACTCTTGCTTGTTCGACTCGTCCTCTCCCCTTTCCCATGCACCAGAAGGCCCTTATATAGGCCGGGCTAACGGGAGTAGGTAGAAGGGGGGTCATCATCTTGATCCTTATACATTTATTACTCCTTCTGTCTGTCCGGTTCCTCCGGCCTCATTAAATGCCGACGCATGGCCTCGCCTTGGTCCCGCCCGTGCGTGACCTCTCTTGTGGGTAGGTGAGGCGTCAAAGGAATGGGCTTGTTGCGAAATCCTTGCGGTTGATAGATCGACATTGCAGAACTCGCCGCCGCACGCAGTCACGACAAGGGCAGGAGGCTTCGAGGCGAAGCTACCTCGCACCACCTTTTTGCCTTGGGGCGGGCGGCAGGCGTGCCCGCTACCGCTCGCCGAACACCATGTGGATGGCGCGCCGAGGCGGGTATGCGTGTTTCGCCACCGCCGCCAGCGCCACGGGTCGGCACTGACCGGCGGGCGTGTTTCGCCGCCGTCCAAAGCCGCCACGTGGATCGCCGGCGGGCGTCTTTCGCCCACTTGCTCGTTAGGCGCCACGTGGGCGGCACTGGCCGGCGGGCATGCTCGCCCATCCGCCAGCCGCCACGTGGAAGGGCTTTGTCGTCGGAGAGGGTACCCAGTAGCAATCTGACAAGAGCCGGGCCCGCCTCGAAGCGTGTGAAGCCTTTGGAACCTTCATTGAATGCTTAGTGCGCTCTTGGGCGGGGCCACCGCTCATGAGGATACGACCGCCTCGATTCTATCCCGTATCCGCAGATTTTTCTTGGGACCCGAAACGGCGCATGATCTTGTCCCTTCGCGAACCGTCGGTGCGGGTGATGCTTATATAGATACATCTGTACCAAACGGTTTACGCCTTCTGCTTTCTTGCACATCTCAACTTTCACTTCTTCATCTTCCTTGCCCAAAGCCTTTCGCCTTCTTCGTCTCCATGGCAACTTCCATCCCTGCTTCCACCGCGGACTCCACCACGGTGAAGAGGATGGCCATCATCGCGCCGGAGGGCACCTTTCGCTTCCGGGCGGGGACTGCCACGCCGCGGTGCCTTTCCGACGAGATCGTCCTCCACACCTGGGCGATGATGGCGGGCCTGCTCCCGCCATTCTCCGACTTCTTTCTTACCGTCCTCCATTTCTATGGAATCCATCACCTTCACCTCACCCCCAACTCCATCGTCTCCCTTTCCATCTTCGCACACCTCTGTGAAATGTTCATGGGGGTGATGCCGAATCTCCCTCTTTTTCACCACTTCTTCATCTGCCGCCCCTCCCACGACAACGGAAGTAGTGGGGAGTCATATTTCGCCGGGACGGATGGCCTCCGCTACATTGCTTTCGGCCAGTCCAATTGGAAGGCATGGCGCAATGATCGGTCAGACATTAACGATGATAGCAGATTCGACGCACCGGAGGTGCTTTCGTCCGGCAAAGCAGAGGCCTCCGGGAACTGGAACTCGCCGGTCGAGGAGACGGCGGAGCTCCTCGCGATGGCGGCCCGCGTCAACAGATTGCGGAACGCCGGATTATCTGGGGGGCTGGTGGCCCAAGACTTCTTGTCCCGGAGGATCAGCCCCCTCCGTCGCCGCGCGCTACGCATGGCAATATCTGCGGCGACGACATGACGCGCACGTGGCCAGGACGTAAGTCTTCGTTTTCCTTTAGCTTTTTCTTACGCACATGTTTTTTTCTGCGACTCCCTACCAACCGGCAGTCATTCTTTGCCTTTTGCCAGGCGCGGGAAACTTGGAGGAGCCTGTGATTGGCAGGTGGCTTGCTGCGCTAATGCAGCCGATTTCGAGCGGCTCAGCCTTTCCGGCGGCGGCTCGGCCGCTCGCCGATTTGGAGCACGCGGAGTGCCTGCGGGTCGTCAGGCTACTCCCGCCGATGGACTCCACGGGACCTGCTGTGGTGCCGGCTCATGGCCCGTTGGTGATCAGGGACACGACCACCGCCAGCGACCGGGCTACGGGCAAACGGCCACTTGCCCCGAATGCCACGGGCTCCACAAGACTTCTGCTGCCGCCAGCCTTGACGTGGCGGCACCTCCACAAGAGGCGGCGACAGGGGCCGCCCCCATGATGACCTCACCTCCGGTGCCGTCGCCTCCTGCAGTGCCAGCTCCGGTGCCTTCACCGACGCTTCCTCGCCGGTGTTGCCCCAACGCATCATGGCGCCAACACCTTCGCCACGGAGCCTGGCCACCGCCAACAGGTGGCTTCACACTCCCGATGGCCGGTCTTAGCTTGAGGGTGCCGCCAAGGGTGGCCCCTCAGGACGCGCCAAGCGCAGACGCCCAGCGCCCGGGCGGCGGGCGCTTCGCCAGTGCCCCGACGCCGCTGTGGAAAGGGTCGAAGAGGGCGACCCCAGCACCAGCGTTTCCGGACACCTCGCCTCCCACGCCGCCATTGCCCCCGCTGCGCGCTTCGTTGAGCTCTTCACCGAGCTGGGCGACACGCACGCCTTGCTGGGCACTCTCCTTGCCGCAGCCGCCAGGCATGGTGCTCAGACGGCCCAGCGGTTGGCCTCCGTGAGCGGCGAGCTGGAGCGGGAGAGGGAGAGGGCGGCAGCGGAGTTGGCGCAGGAGAGGGCCAACGTGGCCGCCATGCAGCAGCGGGCGGAGAGGGCCGAAGAGTGGGCAGAGAGGACCGAGATGACGCTAAAAAACTCGGAGCTCGAATCCTTCCGCCTACGGCACAATCTGGCCATCATGCTCAAGAAGGCCTTCCAGCGCATGAAGAGGTGCCTGGAGCCCTTGGGGGTGGCACTGAACGCGCCGCTGGAGGATTCCGCCCTTCAGTTTGCCCACGCGACTAACCAGGCCATGGAGGCACTCCGGGGACTTCCTGCTGCCCTGGCCGCTCGCTCCGCCAGAGAGGGGCGGGAGGTCGCGATCATGACCGCGACCTACACGCTGGCCTACTGCGCCAGCCGCCTTCGACCCAATGGTGGCGGTGACGGCCGGTATTGAAGGAGACGCGACGCAGGCAGAGGCGCGGGTGCGCACGGCCGCTGAACACGTGGCCGGGATGCTGTAGGTGGAGCAGCTGGTCTTGGACGTCTCCACCCCACTGGCCGTGGAAGGCGACGAGGACGGCGACCTTGACTTCGGCGACGACGAGTGAAGGGCCGGGCAGCCTTTTTGTTCTTTTGCTTTTATTTCCTTTCGTTGATCTGCCTGTATGCATGAACACTTGGGTAGGATTCAGTGAAATGGATATTTCTTGGTTAATGCTACCTGTATGCTTATCTGTTTTGTATGATTGAATTTGCTGGATTGAACCGTCAGTGACCAGCTTTTAACTTGGCTAGAACGCCGAGAACGTTTGGGCTAGGGGCGGCGTCCGAGTCTGCCAAAGAATTATACGCATTTGCTGCGAACACAAGTAGAGATCATGCAAGCCATACAGGACTTGGGCAGAAATGACATTGAGTTTAACAGGAGATGTAAGACTTAGCCTAGCCTTAGCATCAGGTGTTTACGCGGGATTGTCGCTGATTCAAATTCTTCCGGGACTTAAACCCTGATGATCGCCCGAAAACGTGCTGCAGCGTAGCGCGGCGAGGCAACAAGTCTCCGTAAGTGTTTCTAGGCCAATGGTACTCGACGGTGACGACCAGCGGTGCTTCAAGGAGCCAACCCGAGGCGTGCGAGCCGTGTTTGAGTACCGCGCCTAACTTACACCCCGGTCACTTGGCCACGCTGGACGTTAACACTTAGCACATTTTCTTTATTCACGAGGGGCCGTCGATTTTTGACACTCGCGACAATCACACGTAGCTTGACCCGCCCTAGTGTAAGCACATAAGGAGATGGCCGAAAATGTGGCATGAAGCACTTATCTTGCTTTATATGCCGTTGGGCGACCAGCCCCCAAGCGCCTAGGTGACCAGCCCCCAAGCGCCTGGGTGACCACCTTTCTGGGCGCCGGACGACCACCTTTCTGGGCGCCGGGCGACCACCCTTCTGGGCACCGGGCGATCAACCCCCAAGCGCCTGGGCGACCACCTTTCCGGGCGTCGGGCGACCAGCAGGGGTGCTGGAGCCTTTCACAAGAATAAGCTGGCACTTCTGCGCACAACCTGCGTGCATATACGACTACCAGAAAGATAAGCAGATGCTTGGAAGGGCCTGTGCAAGGTAGGCCCAAACATTCTAAGTCCCAGCATGGAATGTCCTGGTCCGCTCTGTTTGGTTTCTAAGTCCCTGTGACCCTTCAGGAAATCGAACTACGGTCTTGTGCGTTAAAACAATGGGCTTCGAGTGGTGTTAGAACGACGGTTTCGCGGTGACGACAGCGGTGCAGTGGAGCCAACCCGAGGGCGTCGAAGCTGCGTTTGAGCATCGCGCCTCAACTCGCCTCGATTGCCCATGCTTGTTGGAACCTGACGCCGAAAGTGCCGTCATGGATCACCAAGGAATTAGCAAACGTATGGGGCGGCGACATTTATATAAAATTCGCCACTGTATGCAAAAAGGGACAATCAGGGTAAAGCAAAAGCATTCTGGGCAATAACTTTACTAACCGCCAGTAGCCGCCGACCAGCCAAGGGAGAGACTTACCTCATGGCTGACCAAGGCGAGCCGCTGGGTACTTACAATTCTTTCAAGGATAGAATTTCCGCAACAACTCTATGTTGTAGGAATTCGCCAGCTCTTCTCCGTCCTCAGTGGCCAACCGGACCGCTCCGGGTCGAGATACTGAGACCACCTTGAAGGGGCCCTCCCACCGGGGAGACAGTTTGTGCAACCCGGCATGCGTCTGAATCCTGCGCAAGACCAGGTCACCCACCGCCAGTGTTCGCTCGGAGACCTGGGTGGCGTGGTACCGCCTGAGGCTTTGCTGATACCGGGCGGCGCGAAGGGCGGCCCGATCACGCACTTCCTCCAGGAGGTTGACTTCTTCCCGCCGGAGGTCTTCTTGGCCTTCTTCATTGAACGCCGAGACGCGCGGAGATTCGAGCGACAGCTCGGATGGGAGAACAGCCTCCGCCCCATATACCAGGAAGAAAGGAGTCTCACGGTGGCCGGTGGGTGTGGTCGGTTGGCGACGAACACACCGGAGCTCAAATCCATCGCGCGCCCGCTTGTAGGAGCCGATCAAACGCCCTTGTCTTGAGGCCCTTCAACTGGCGATTAGCACGTTCGCTGCCCATTACTCATGGGATGGGCCACCGAAGCAAAACATACCTTGGTGCCCATTTCATCACAGAATTCCAGGAAAGCCGCGCTGGTGAACTGAGTCCCGTTGTCGGTGATGATGCGGTTGGTGACTCCAAATCGGGTAAAGATCCTGCGCAAAAACTTGACGGCGGCAGCAAGCCGTGATGGTGCGCACAGCCTCGGCTTCAACCCACTTCGTGAACTTGTCAATGGCGACGAAGAGGTGGGTGAAGCCCCTTGTAGCCCGCGCGAACAGACCAGATATCCGGCCCCGGACCATAAGCGGCCAGAGAGCGGGATTGTTTACAGAGCTTGGGCTGGTCGGTGGATTTGCCTGGCGAAGAACTGACAAGCTTCGCATGTCCTCACCAGCTCGCAAGCATCCTGGAGGGCAGTGGGCCAATAAAATCCTTGGCAAAACGCTTTGCCAACCAGCGTTCGGCCGGACATATGGCTCCCGCACACGCCTCCATGGATATCAGAGAGCAAGCTGCTCCCCTCTTCCCGAGTGATGCACTTCAGTAGAACTCCGTTTCTGCTCTGGCGATATAGGTCCCCACCTACCAGAGTATAGCACTTGGCCTTACGTGCAATCTTCTCAGCTGAGGCATCATCGTCGAGGACCACTTGGTCGCGCAAGAAGGCTAGGATAGGATCCATCCACCGATCTTCCTGGCCAAGAGTGGCGACCACTCGGTGTTCGCCGGGTACTCTCTTTGGGCCAAGCCTTTCCCCAGTGCTGCATTGACACCTGCCGCCTTCCTCCGGACACGAAATTTGAAGCGGCACGCCGCCTTCCTCCTCGAGCTGGAGGCAGCGGCCGCACCGCTTTTCCCACTCGAGCCGGAGGTCGCAACCTTGCCGTCGCCCCTGAGCAACCGGGCTGCGATAACGACACCATCATCCCCACGGGTGTGGGCTGCGATGGGACGGTCGCGATAGCCTTTCTTCAAAACCCGGCCGAACGAAGCCCTTGAGGACGCCTTGCGAAAGCCGTCCGCAAGGTGTTTGTCGCCACGGGGATATGAAAATACCCCACCCTTCAAAAGCGCGTTCCATTCTTGGACCTCCGCCAAGCACGCCGCCATGGTGGGGTCGAATACGAAAACTCCTTCGCGCTTGATTGATGACTAGCGAGTCACCCTTAACTTGAGACGCCAATGCCCAACGCCGAAGCGATGCGCAGGCCTGCCAGCAGGCCTTCGTATTCAACTATGTTGTTCGTGGCCTTGAAGTCGAGGGCGACCACATACTGGAGGATGTCACCGGTCGGGGAGACCAGAACAACCCCAGCCCCCGCGCCTTCCAGCCTGAACGAGCCATCAAAGAATAAGGTCCAGGGAGAAGGCGCGGGCACTTCTTCGGCTTCAGGAGTGGTAGGAGTCCACTCGGCGACGAACTCCGCCAGCTTCTGACTTTTGATGGTGGTGCGGGGTACAAATTTAAGGTTGAATTCCCCCAGCTCCACCGACCATTTAGCGATTCGACCCTCTGCTTCACGGTTGTGAAGGATCCCTCGCAGAGGGTAGGCCATAACCACGGTAATTTCCCGCCCTTGGAAATAATGCCGCAGCTTCCTGGACGCCACCAGATGCGTCAACATCTTCGAGCTTGCGGATATCGGGTTTCTGCTTCGTGCAACACCTTGCTGATGTAGTAGACTGGCTTCTAGACACCTTCCCTCTCCGCAACCAGCACGGCGCTCACCGCCTCAGGAATGGCAGCTATGTGCAGAACAGCGGCTCACCGTGGCGGAGAGACCAAAGGCAGGGGAGAGGGCAGTATTGCTTCAAATCTTCAAATCTTCAAATGCCTTCTGGGCTTCCTCTGTCCACTCAAAATGGTTGGTCTTCTTCAATAGCTTGAACAGAGGCAAGCTTCTTTCCCCCAACCTAGCAATGAATCGCCCCAGGGAGGCCAAGCGACCAGCCAGGCACTGAACTTGCTTGAGTCGCACTGGCGGCTTCATATGTTCGATGGCCGCTATCTTGTTAGGATTGACTTCAATACCTCGGCTGGATACCAGGAAACCCAGCAGCTTGCCGGAGGGCACACCGAACGCGCATTTTTCAGGATTGAGCTTCAAGCAATTCTTCCGGAGGTTAGCAAAGGTTTCCTCCAGGTCTTGGATCAGCTCTTCACTTTTCTTAATCTTTACAACTAAATTATCAACGTAGACCTCAAGGTTTCGCCCTATCTGGGGGCGGAAAGTGATATGCATGGCACGTTGGTAAGTAGAACCGGCATTCTTTAAACCAAAAGCCATTCTTACATAACATAGAACACCGTGGGGTTACAAAAGCAGTCTTCTCTTCATCTTCAAGCGCCATGCTGATCTGGTGGTACCCGGAGTACGCATCCAAGAAGCACAGCAGCTCGCACCCGGCCGTAGAGTCAACAATGAGGTCGACTCGCGGTAGGGGGTATGGATCCTTCGGGCAGGCCTTGTTGAGGTCGGTGAAGTTGACACACATGCGCCATTTCCCATTGGACTTCTTGACGAGCACAGGGTTGGCAAGCCACTCAGGATGAGAGACTTTCCTAACAATCCCTGCGCTCAGCAGCTTCTCTACCTCCTCTCGAATGGCATCCGGCGCCGGCGCTGCCCCGGACCTTCTGCACGGACCGACGCGCCTCAGGGTGCGTCGCCAATCGGTGCTCGATCACCTCCCTGGGGACCCCAGTCATGTCGGACGGTTGCCAGGCAAACACGTCGGAGTTAGACTAGAGGAAGGTGACGAGCGCGTCTTCCTATTTGGCGCTGAGGTTGACGCCAATGTTGACGGTCTTTCGGGGTTCGCCCCCACTCAGGGCGACCACCTTGACCTCACCGGCGGAGCCAGGTGAGGCACGGGTCCGGGCCTGAGTGGCTCCGAGGAAGTGGCGTCGGGGCGCCCGACGCAGGTGGCACCGGCCATGTCCAACGCATACTTGTGGCAGCACAAGGCCTCGGATTAATCCACCCGGATCGCAATGGGGCCACCGGGCCCCGGCATCTTCACCACCATGTAAGCATAGTGGGTTGCCGCCATGAACTTGGCCAACGCCGGTCGGCCGAGTAAGGCATTGTAGGGGAGGTCGAAGTCGGCGACCTCAAAATCCACCATCTCGGTGCGGTAGTTGTCTTCCTCCCCGAAAGTAACGGGGGGGCACACCTGACCCAGGGGCATTAAGCCAGCCTCTGGGGCTACCCCAAAGATAGGCAGAGCTGGGCGCAGATCCTGCCGCGGGATCTAGAGCGCCAGGAATGCCGAAGAGAACAGGAGGTTGATGGAACTCCCTCCATCCACCAGCATGTGCCCTAGCCGCACGTTCCGAATGGTGGGTGACACCACGACTGGGAGATGCCCCAGCCCGGTGGCGCCCTCAGGGTGGTCAGCCTGACTGAAAGTGAGGGTCTGTTCCGACCACTTCAGCATCCGACCCGCCCCTGGGCCCGACGCCGTGGCGCACACTTCCCCCTTCAACCGCTTATAAGCGGTGTTGGAGGAAAAGGTGGATGAACCACCGTGGATGTAGGCCACGGCGTGGTCCGCCTGCTGGAAAGCCAGCGAGGCAGGATCTTCGTCTTGATCGTCGTCGGGGCGGCGCTCCTTAAGCCGCTTCTCCTCCATTTTGCCCACGACCCGACAGCTGTCCAGGTCATGGGTGTTGGTCCGATGGATCGAGCAATAGAGCTCGCCCTCTTTCTGTTCGCGGCGGTCGTTCCCACGACCGCGGCGGTCATCGCGTCGGTCACGGCGATCATTACGCCGGCCACGACGGTCGTCACGCCGCTCACGGCGGTCATCACGCCGGTCGCGGCAGTTGCGCTTCCGCGGTGCGGGGTCCTCGTCGTCGCGCTCGGCGGCCAAGACCCGCCTGGTCTCTCCTGCCTCGCATTTCCGCGCCTTCTTGATTGCATGGCCGGAACCCTTTGAGGTCCCGGCCTCGTCCTTGCCTTGGCCACCCTTGGGGCGGGCACCCCTCGCCTCTGCAGGCCAAGACACTTATGTGCGAGGGAGAAGATCTCGGAGGTGGTGCTGATGGTATGAGTGGCCATCTTCTCCTTCATCTTGCGGTCTCTTCGGAAGGCGATGACGACCGATTGCTCCGAGATGTGGGGGATCGTGTTGCGGCAATGACAAAACCGCCGAATGAAGTCGCGGAGCAACTCCCCCTTTTCTTACTCCAGAGCATGGAGGTCATCCTCCACGCCCGGCTGCGCGTAGGAGCCCTGAAAGTTGGCGACAAAGAGGTCGCACAACTTCCCCCACGAGCGCACCGACCCTCACGGGAGATTTAACAGCCAAGAGCGGGCAGAACCCATCAAGGCCGTTGGAAGGTAGTTGGCCATGATCTTTTCAGACCCGCCAGCTGCCCGCACCACCGTCGTGTAGATCTGGAGAAACTCTTCCGGGTTGGTGGTGCCGTCATATTTTTCCACGGATGCCGGGCGGAACCTGTCCGGCCACGTCACGCGGTGCAGCCGCCGAGAGAAGGCTTGGCACCCGATGCCATAGAGGGAGCCCAGCTGTTCATCGGGGGTCCGGTCCGGAGACCGTTCCCGGGAGCGCGGGACCTGACTCCCTATAGAGTCGGAGGAGTGAACCTCCTCCTTAGTCCGAGACCGAGAGCCACGGAGGGGCTTCCATCGTCTCGAGACCACCGCTTCCGTGGTGGCGCCCGGACCGGTGGCGCGGCAGCGCCACGAGATCATCGCGCGCCGGCGGCTTTCATCCAAGTGCGGCGAAAGGTCCCCACGGTCCCGCATGAACGGACCAGCAAGCATGTTTTTCCCTAGCTCCGGCCCGCTTTGCCGGGCTGCTTCCCTTAGGCGGCTAGGCGCTCGAGCGCGCCAAGCGCCCGAACAGTAACGGCACCGGCGGTGCGGCCGGTTGGGGAGCCCTACCCGAAGCTGGGCTGCATCCACGAGACCGGCGATATCTCGCAACCACGGGGTGGCCGGAGAATCTCCTGCGAACTCCACTGGAGGGTGGTCCGGGAGGGCACGAACCGCGTGCAGATTTTGGGCAGGAGTGGCGGCCTCCATGGTCAGCCGACGTCGCATAGGGTGCTCCGCCGCTTCCAACGGAGCCACACTGCCGCCCTGCGGGGGCGGGGTGAGACGGTCCTTCGACCGGTGAGGCGCCGACGCGCCCGAGCGCCGCCACCCCGCCGCCCCTTGATGCTGAGATCCCGCCATCTCCAGACGCGCGGGCTGACTTCTTGAAGAAAGAACACCGAAGTTCGCCGGGGAGTTAGCCGGGAAAACCAACCACTAGCCCCCTACCTGGCGCGCCCCTGTCGGCGTATTCCACCTGACAGGCCCGGAGTCTACAGACCGGGTTTGGTTCGATAGGAGGGCGTCTTCGCGGCTGGCTAACCCTAGAGGGTGAAAACCCTAGAGACTCCCACACGGCGAATTTCGGCGGCTATGAACTAGGGATGACACAGAGATTTTACCCAGGTTCAGGCCCCCTTTGCCTTGGGTAATAGCCTTACTTCCTGCTAGATTGTTTAAAGAGTGTTTGAAACTAGTACAATACAGAGCTTGGGAGTTACAAGTTCTTCCTTGGGCTCTACCACAGAACTCTTGCTTGTTCAACTCGTCCTCTCCCCTTTCCCATGCACCAGAAGGCCCTTATATAGGCCGGGCTAACGGGAGTAGGTAGAAGGGGGGTCATCATGCTGATCCTTATACATTTATTACTCCTTCCTGTGTTGTCCCGTTCCTCCAGCCTCATTAAATGGCGACGCATGGCCTCGCCCGGTCCGCCCGGTACGTGACCTCTCTTTGACGGGTAGGTGAGAGGCGTCAAAGGAATGGGCTTGTTGCAGAAATCCTTGCAGTTGATAGATCGACATTGCGTGCTCGCCGCTTTGGCACGGTCTGACAGGGGTAGGAGGCTTGAGGCGGTTACTCGCACTACCTTTTGCCTTGGGGCGGCGAAAGGGCGTGCCGCCGCTGCCGCCGCCAACACCATGTGGATCGGGCGCCGGGCGAAAGCAGGCGTGCTCGCCACGCGCCGCGCCGCCACGTGGCGGCATTTAGCCGGCGGGCGTCTTTCGCCCGCCGCCCGCCAAAGCCGCCACGTGGATCTGGCGCCGGCGAGCGGCGTGTTTACCACTCGCCGCCGGGCGCCACGTGGGCGGCACCTTAGCGGCGGGCGTGTTTCGCCGCCGTTCGCCAAAGCCGCCACGTGGATCGGGCGCCGGCAGTAGGGCGTGTTCGCCACCGCCGCAGGCGCCAAGTGGGCGGCACGACTGCCGGCGGGCGTCTTCGCCGCTTGGTTCGCCAAAGCCGCCACGTGGATCGGGCGTCGGTGCAGGGCGTGCCGCCACCGCCGCCGAAGCGCCACGTGGGCGGCAGACTGCCGGCGGGCGTCTTCGCCGCCTGTTCACCAAAGCCGCCACATGGACGGGCGCCGGCGAGTAGGGCGTGCTCGCCACCGCTGTCGGGCGCCACGCGGGCGGCACTGGCGGCGGGCGTGCTTTCGCCGCTTGTTCGCCAAAGCCGCCACGTGGATCGGGCGTCGGCGAAGTGGGTGTGCCCGCCCACCGCTCGTCGGGCGCCACGTGGCCTTAAGACTGGCCGGGCGGGCGTGCTCGTCCGCCCGTTCGCCAGGCCGCCACGTGGAAGGGCTTTGTGCGTCGGAGAGGGTACCCCAGCGCGAAGTACGTTGACAACTGGATAGACTATGGTCAAAATATTTGCATGGGAAATATTTATGTTATGGTCCAGAGGTGGTATCTCTATATTTTGGCTAAGAAATAAAATGAAAAGCATGTTTTAGACTTACACGAATGGTTGTGGAGATCGTTGCATGTGCATGAGATGTGGCTACGTGTTTATCTCACCCAAGTCACTAAGGACCGAGTCCCTATCATAACAAGTTGTCGTGGTCTAGCAACAAAACCACAGGTGGTAGTTGATAGGTGAAATTAGCTTGTGTAGCCACAGAGGGTGTACTCCCTACTTGTAGGGACATCACTGGATAAGTGTGGTCTACCAACACAAAGTTTGAGCTCTTGGAATGTTGGAGGGGTAATCCTAAAGAGGGTAACGAATGGTAGTTTGTTGTTAGGATTGGCAATGTAAAAGCTTATTTATAAGCTCTTAAATCATGTATTGATGGTGTGTCTACATAGTAGGATGTTTATGTCATGTGGGTAAAGTTGCACGGTTTCTACAAAGTGTATGAATCTATTTAAATAGTCATATACCCAGTTGTTGACGACTTGGTGAATCTTCCTCCATAGTAGCTTTCTCATTTTTAAAATAATGTTGGGAGTATGTGGATCGGAAATCCATGTATGGATTGTTCGGTAAGGAAAACTTTTTTGTGGTTTAATATTTATGGTAGCACACCATGTATGTATACCACTTACATATGCTTTATCATTACTTGTTATCGAATGTCAAATGTCATTACAACTTTCTGTTTGTAATCTACTATTCATTATTATGAAATAAAACCTACTTTATGTAAAATGTGAGAATATGGTAGGATAGTTACTTTTTTGACATAGCTTTGCATACTATATGACTTTGTTTAAAGTCTTGTAGAGTATGATTTTCTTACTCAACCGTTGCTTGTTGAACATATTCAGAAGATGTGAAAGATGACCCGGTGTACGGTTAATTTTACGCCATGGGTTACAATGATGAGAACATTGATTTGTAAGGTTTAATCTAGTTTGTTGCCTATGGGCAAGCTAAGCATGCTCGCTAGACCTTAATACCGTTTGCTTTCATTTCCAGTCAACTTGGCCAGGAACCCCACCTCAGAATGTAGTGTCTAAGAAGAAGAATCGATATTTAATAGGTAGAATGTTCACTTATGTTTTATATGAATGTGTTCAAGAGATTCTAGAGTGAGGTAGTGTTGACGGCTGTATATCTTATCAATCATATGCTGTCTCAACTACTTGGGATGAAGCCTCCCATTAAACTTCTTTTGGTTGAATGAGAGTTCAAAGTTTCCCCTATGGTGGTTGGTTATGTGTGCTTTGTACGGGATCACCGGTCAACTATTGGATAACTAGATCCTCAAACTATGAAGTTTGCCTTCATAGGATATTTATCTAGTTAGAAGGGATATAAGTGCTGGAACCTAATGGAAAGAAAATTGTTCATGGGTATGGATTTAACTTTTTGGGAGTGCAAGCCATACTACACGAGTAGCGGTAATCTTGGACAATTCTTAGAGTTCTCTCTTGTCACCAAGGGTGATAGTCGTGAGAGGGAGTACAAGGAGAGTGGGAGTGATAACTGAGGGATGAAGTTGTTGTAGGGACAATTATGTGTCCCTCTCTAAATTAGAATAAAAAATACGCAAGAGATGTGATAGCCCCAGAAGAATTGAAGGTGTATTAGAGAAGACCTCCCAAAGACAAAGGAAGAAACAACAATCATTGTCGACACTTGCATCATTAGATGAGTAAGTTCTACCAGAGGTAGTAGAGGAACCATGGCGACAGGGGTAGAAACAGTAGCTGCTATCAGTACTTGATCAAGTTTTATCAGAAGAACCACAACGTGAATAACCATCTAGTCTAGTTGATTTAGTCCCAATCATAAATCTCTCATCAAGTCTCTCTTTATCAAGTTCCTTGCCTCCCATTAGGGCAAGTGGTAATGACCATTCTAATTCCTCTCATTTGGAGTTACCTCTTGTACAACATACGACAATTAGAGCTAATGATGGAAAGCCTCAATCGACGTATGACTTTGAGCATGATTGCAAATTCATCTCATATTCACATATCTCTTTTGCATACAACACATTCATTGCATCTCTCTAGATAGTGCCTATTCTAAAGGATTGGCGGGTTACTAAGAAGAATCATAAATTGAAGGATACAATGAAAGAGGAGCTTGGTGTACTTTAGAAAACAAGACATGAGACCTTATTCCACTTCTAGCAGGGAAGAAAGCAGTGGGATGCAAATGGGTCTTTACAGTGAAAAAAAAATTCCTAAAGGCAAGGTGGATAGATACTAGGTTGGGTTGGGTGCAAAAGGTTGTGGTCACACGTATGGGGTAGACTACGATGAGACTTTCGCACCAGTAGGGAATATGAACATAGTAAGGACGTTGATTTTTTGTGTTTTTAATTTTGGGTGGTATCTTCATCAGTTGGATATAAAGAATGCATTTATTCTTGAAGATTTATAAGAGGAGGTATATATGGATACCTCCTGGTTTTGAGAACAAGCAAATCATCGAAAAAGGTGTGTAAACTTAAAAAGTCTTTATATAGCTTGAATTAGTCTCCACGAGCATGGTTTGACATATTCAGATGTGCAATTTGTGGTACGGGTCATTCCGAGTGCAATGGGAATCATATGGTGTTTTACAAGCATAGATGTTTACATATCACCATACTAGTAGTTCATATTAATGATATTATGATAACTGGAGATGACAGTGAAGAAATCAAGTGCCTAAATAAAAGAGTAAGAGAAGCATTTGAAGTGAAGGATCTTGAACCTCTTCGATACTTCCTTAGAATTGAGATCATTTGGTCTCCAAAAGGGATAGTTCTCTTTCAAAGGAGATATGCCATTGATCTTTGAGCAGGGATAAGAATGCTTAGATGTCATCATATTACTTTGATTGTTGATTGGAATCACAAACTTTGTGCCGAGTTTGGTGATCCAGTTGACAAGGAGGCTTATCAAAGACTGGTTGGGTGCCTCATCTATTTGTACCATATACAAGACCTGATATTTCATATATAATGAATATGGTAAGTTGATATTTGCATGATTCTAAAACGGAGAACATATGGAAGTTGTCTTCTGGATCCTACGATATTTGAAGAGTAGCTCTGAAAAAGGGCTTTGGTTCAAAAAGAATCAACATTTGAATGTGGATGGATATTGTGATGTTGATTGGGCAAGCAGTATAGAAGATATGAGGTTTACATTTGGATACTAAATTTTTGTGGATAGTTACCTTGTGTCATGGATGAGTTAGAAGCACGAAGTAGTGACTCGATCTATTGTAGAGGTAGAATATAAAGCAATGACATTAAGCTTAAGTGGGATAATCTAGATGAAGAGACTATTGTCTAAACTTTGGGTATTAAGGAGTGGTCCCTTGGTATGGCATTTATGACAATAAATTCGCGATCAACATTGCTAATAATTTGGTATAGCATGATCGACCAAGCATATTGAAATTGATCAGTTCTTTATCAAGAAGAAGCTGGATGACAGAATTCTAAAGCTGAAGTATGTTAAGTCTATTGAACAGTTGGCTGATTGCTTCACTAAAGGGTAAGGTCCTAGCGAAAGTGCTACAATATGTAACAAGACAGTTATGATTGATATTTTAGCCCATATTAAGGGGGAGTGTTGGGGTAGAACTACAAAGTACTGCATGCTGCTTTTAGTGAGAACTCAGGAACACCATTTATTAACACAAGATGATTAACACATGCATGGAACGACACCTCTTCCCTTTCTGTTGTCACTGTCGGAACTCCAAAACCCAGCTGAAGACAGGGAGGGATTCCTGATCCAGCTAAAACAAGCATGCTCAATTACATTTATAAGTGGCACACACAAACACACAAGTCAAAGCATGATCAAACACAGGAATGCCATGCAGCAATCCTATGGAAGCGAGCTGCTCAAAAACACGCGACACATCTAGTGGGAGTAGTAGATACTCCTACAAGATAGGGAGATCTACGGTAGTTTGCAGCAAAGGAATAAGGGCCTGCCCAGCCGGTCCCCTTGTTATTTATGAGAGGCATCTCTCCACCTACTCATCAGACACAGCATCTCCATGTATAGTACAGGGGAATAAATAAGCAGCAGCAGACGCTCGCATAGCATTGCATTGCCTTGCAGCTCAAAAATTGGTCCTCCACGGTAGTAGGTTGTCAGAATATTTCAAGCAAAGGAGGAGGTACCAAGAAAGAAAAGGGATCCAATGCAATGCAGCAGAAAGGCAGCGCATTCAAGGCTTGGCACAAATTAGGTCGACACAAAAAAAAAAAAAAAACGGAAGCATGCACATTCACTCCCATTCAACAACCAGAGAGAGAGAGAGAGAGAGAGAGTGCAGAGCAAAGCAGCATTAGACTAAACTTTCCAACGTAGTAACTGAACTGAAGCAACATAGTAATAACAGAGGGCAAAGGTTACAGACAAGGCAAAGGCATTGCAGATAGGAAACAAGTCAATTCCCGAACCAAGACCCTTCTCTACAGGGAAGGGTCACAACTGGTTCGCTCTTGACTCCTCCTCTCCTCCTTTCTCTTCTCTCCTACAATTTGCTTAAGTCTTGAGGCTTACACATGCATGTTGCTAAGTCTACCACAAATCACACACTCAAACTGTCTTCTTCCATCTTATTATTACAAAATCAAAGAAAGATACCAAAGCTAACCTTCACAGTTTTGACCTTTTGAGGAAGGGAACACAGAGAGGGAATAGCAAGAACTGCAAGGCCAAAATGCCTGAGCTGCTGTCAGCAATTTTTCATGATCCCGTTGGTTGGTGCAAGTGAGAGCTTGACAAGACCCTTTTCTGGCTGTAAATAGCATTCATTAGCTTCCCAAAATGATCAAAATGCCCCCAGGTGTTTTTTGAGGGTATTTTTGTCATTTTGAAAGGCTCATGGCGGGAAGAGAGGGGTTTTTTGATTTGGTCATGATGTTAGTGTCGGGCTCTTGTCAAATCCTCCCTTGCAACTGGGCTAACAGAAACAATTGACGAGGTGTTAGCAAGTAGCAAAATAATCGGACTTAAGAGGCATTTTGGTCTGCGTCATGTGCTCCCCTCCGTTCCCACCAAGCCTTTCTTGCTACTGGTCGGACCCTGCAGACGCCGGCTCACCCCGGCTACCTTTAAGTGCTGCTGTAATCTGGTGAATGGCATTGCAGACATGGCTGTTGATTGCAGTGACACTCGAGAGGTTGAGCTTGGCTGAAGGTACGGCACTGGCTAGAACCTGCATGCCGACGGTGAGGAGGCAGCCAGTGGCGGGCTCATCTCTGTTACCTGGAGTGCTTTCGCCATCGCCAGTGTTTGCGCTGGTGGCGGCTGGCGAAGGGTTGCTGGCTGGGAAGATGGCGAAGCCCAGGGGGAGCAGAGGGATGTAGGAAGGGTCCTCGCCGCTCATCGTCACCTGGATGGCATCAACATCCACGGTTGCAAATACCACGAGGCTTCCACCATCAGGGTGGGTGCTGCTCTCCTGCAGCAGGAGCTCCACATTCTGTGATGAGTTGCTTGCAGCCTGTGTTTTCGTCAGTTGCAAAAATATCAGTTCTTTGCAAAGGAGTGATCAATTCAATGGCAATATATTTTCAGCTTTTCTAGCAGAAAAAAAGGGGTGTTTAACAACCATCATCCTCAAACAGTTAGATTAGACTTTTCTTTGACTCTTAGATGAGACATCCATGTTGCTTCATTGTACACTGAGATGACAAATGAGCCAGATGGACCCATTCAGATTGCAAAGATTTCAAGGCAATATATCAAAGGCTAAAACGAAAATGGAACGATTTTTCAGACATATAAGCTGTACGTGCGCATCCTGAGATTTTATAAATCGACTGTTCGCCTTATTTCTAGATGAAATGTAAAGGCGTTGACAGCTAGCACATAAATCTCAAAATTTTGGTAGCAAATTGCAGTGAAGCATGTGCACAGCCTCAGCCTAGACCACTCAAACCTCATTTAATATGGCATCTTGAGTTCTGTACAGCTCAAGTAGCCGGTGTTAATTTCTTGTCCTTTACATTGGTAGCAAACAGTAAGTGTTTGAAGAACTATTGAAATGAACAACAGTTCTTCACCAGCGTGAAGTTACTGCGGTAACTCAGTACGTAGTATTGAGCTATTTTGCAAACCTTTGCTTCATTTCTGACATTTTTAGTGGAAAGCAAAAACACATTGCTCAAATTCACATAATACAATGCATAATTCTCTAACTGTTCACACCAGCCTCGATTATAAGTCCTAAATCAAATCCTGATCAACAGCATTTACGAGTTGACTCGTTGTGATTATGCTCTTTCAGCATAAGTACTTAAAAGTACCAATAATCAAGAGCCAATTTATTGTGATTATGCTCTTGAAGGAGGATATTAAATATGGAAATATTTTACGGTGCATTATACTAATAGTAATAGTGGGTAGTAGAAATCAAATCTAGCAATTGATTTATGAAAGATGTTTCTACTACGCTACTTACCAAAGGAAGTATAAATATAGATACTAAGTAACACGATTCAATGGATCAAAAAAAAAATACGGTCCATATTGAATTTAGTGTACCGTAAAAGATCTCTAAATTTGTGATATCTTAGTGCACAGAATTCTATTTTCAAATATGAGAAATACTAGTAAGATGCTCCGCCATCCAGAAGCTGTGGCAGTTGGCAAGCTAGAGTACTCACATTTATGCGAAGAAGAGAGATGCAATTCCTTGGATGTGATCCATTTGCAATATGTGCCACCTCATGAAGTGAGCCCCCATTTGACAAGATCTCAAGCTAGAAAAGCGCAACATCCATCAAGGAACTGATAAATAAAATTAAATTATGGGAGGACATACCTAAAACTAAGAAGATAACAACAATTGGGCATATATATATATAGTATGGATCGTCACTACCTGACAGCGCTGCTGTTCATCTGCAAGCAGCTCAAACACCTGCTGATGGCTGAAAGGAAGCCAGCTTGTGGACACCGCGGTGAGGATGACACCGCTGGGCTGCCCCGGCTCGGTGTTCTTCCTTGTTGTGACCCGGATTGTGTCCGCAGTAGAATCCGAGAGAGCCGTCCAGGATTGGCTCCCAGAAGCACTGATGTTAGCACAGAAGGCGGTGATCATCCGTTGCGACAGCTTCATCATATTTGTTCTCGCCTCCGGGGTGCGGATCACTAGGAATTAGAAATCGATCGAGGTAAATTAATTAATGAACACATGCAGCATGATCAATTAATGGTCATACTTTTGTCAAGATGGATATATATACACATGCATGTTGATCACTCAGAAGCAAACATTTAATTTGCTACAAAAGAACTGTCGTACGTACGTGATAAAACCGGACGAAGGTCCTCACCGATTGATTGAAGAATATAATGGTGGTACAAAGTATAGATAATAACCAATCGCATATATTACAAATGCTAGAATGCTAGAATGTGCGTGTAGGGAAGGCGAGTAGGAGTAGGGGCGGTGGAATTAGAAACGAGATAGTATGTACCTCCGAGGTCCGCGATGTTGCGGGCGAGCTCGCTGGCGAGGCGCTCGCACTGGCGCTGGAGGAGGGAGACCCAGCGCGTGGCCCCGAACGCCGCGCCGCCGCCGACGTAGTCCTTGAACACCGGCTGCAGCGGCTTCTCCTCCCCCACCATCTCCATGTGCTCCACCCACACCACCCTCGAGTAGCCATTGGGCATGTCCTGAATGATGCAGCCGGACGGCCGCCTCCGGCACTTGACCACCGAGGTCTGCAGCAGCCCATCCTGGAACCCGTCCGCCGGGAGATCAACAATGGACCAGCTCCCCTCGTCGGCGTTGTGCACGCAGTACCGGAAGAACACCATCTCGCGCGCCGGCACCAGGGGAGACGGGAACTGCACCTCTGCTTGCATCTGCTCATCAATTCAAATCATCAGTTACGTTCAATTTACCGCACGTTCTAGCTAGCTAGCTAGATGAATCGGAGAACAACCGAAATTAAATCTTTACTGGTTACCAGCAGGAGAGATCCACTGCCCAGGTGGCCAGAAGCAGTTCCATGGCTTATCACCTGAATGGTTCTTGCCTTACAAACAATCCAAGGAAACAGCTCCATCCATTTGTTCTGCATGCATGCACGGGCCGGGCTTTTTTCATCAGCTTAATATAATTAATCGAGGCATGAACACGCAGGAAATTAAGAAAAATGATGAACGCACCGCGTCCAGGAAGGCATCCACCAATGTGATGCTGTTCATGATGACAACAGCGCTGTCGCGCGTTCCCTCCGTCCTCGCCATGGCGGCGTCTCCCTGCTTTCCGCCGTCCACCACCGGCCAGCTGAACATCTGCGCGTGCTCGTCCACAGCCATGACCTCCGAGGCCGCGCCGCGGCGACGCACCCAGAGCGGCTCGTTGGCGCGGCACATCTTGGCGAGTTGGTCGGCTGCCGCGGAGGCGAGGTCGAGCACCATCCGCTTGTCCTGCTCCTGGACAGGCGCCATCGCGCCCACGTGCGTCTCTCCATGGTCCGCGATCTGCTGCGGCACGACGGGCGGGATGATGCCGGCGCAGCCCATGACGGACTGCTGCTCGGTGAAATGCCGCGAGTAGACGTTCATGTCGAGGTCGAGCGGCGGCATGAGGACCGGCGGCGGCGCCGACATGCAGCTCATCGCCGACGTCGACAGGCCCGGCTGCCGGCCGCCGCCGCCGTACCGGGTCGCGATGCACGCCAAGCGGTCCAGCTGCTTGCGCGCGCGATATTGGTTCGAATCAAAAGAAAAGAAAGGTGAGTGCAGCACATACTCCGAGACTAGGGTTTAAGTGGAGCTCGACTAGTCGACGGATATGGTTTATGCAAGCAAGCATCTACATGTACGGACCTCGTCTTTGAGCCTGGCGTTCTCGATGCGGAGCTGCTGCTCCTCGTAGGTCATCTCGCCCAGGACGGCGGCGTGGCCGCAGTTGGGGCATACGACGCTGCGGATTGCGGCCTGCAGCCGGAAGTTCTCGCTCTTGAGGCTCTCGTTCTCCGCGCGCAGGATCACGTTGTCCGCACGGTCCTGCTGAGCCTGCGCTCGCGCACACAAAAGCGCTCCTCGTGTCAGTCAGTGCTACGAAACAAATCTCGACTCAACAGAAGCAAGCAAGACATCTTCCATACTTTCATCTGTGTGCGGCGGTTTTGGAACCAGAACTTGACCTGGCGAGGCTTGAGGCCCAGTTCTTGGCTCAGCTTCAGGCGCTGCTTGTCGTCCGGGTGAGGGCACTCCTTGAACAGCCTGCATATGCGCATATTTGATTTGGCCTTGCATGAGCTAGCATTCAAGAACGATGAGCATTCAAGAAGGAGAGATGGTGGTCTCGATGCTCTTACGCCTCCATCTGTTGGATCTGGTGCGCCGTGTGGCGGTGGTACCGCTTCTTCTTGCTGTTGGGCGCCGCCGCCGCCAACCCTGACTGCTCCGCCTGCTCGTGCCCGCTGTGCTGCGGCTTCTGGTCCCTCTCGTCGTCCACGTCCGCGAAGCTGAGCAGCCCGTCCAGGTGGCCGCTGCCGGAGCCGCCGCTGAGCTCCATCTCCAGGTCCATCTCCTCGTCCTTGGCCACCTGAAGCCCGCCCATCACGCCCTCCTTCTGCGCGCGTACGCGTCGTGTAAACAAGACATTTTTTTTTGCGAATACAAGCAATACGAGCCATTAGTTTCGGCCGATTAATCTGTAGTGTAAACCGTGCAGAGAAAAGAAGAAGAGTGTTGATTTGCTTGCAGAGTAGAATATATACTTACAGGTATCAAGGTGGTGGTGGTGGGGAGGTGGTGGAAGGGCATGGCAGTGGAGGAGCTAGACATGAAGCCAGCGAGGGCGGGGTTGGGGATGAGCGGCGAGGTGAAGAGCGCGTCTGCCGAGGAGGAGGCGGCAGCCATCGACGACAGAACCTGGCAGTCCCCAAACATGCTGCGCGTGCACTCGATCGATCTTGCCTTCGTCTTGTTCTATTTTCTTTCCGCTTCTTCTGGACCGAGCTAGCGAGCGACCGATCAAGAAAGGAAGACTCGGTAATGATCCTGGCTAACAGGACAGAGCGAGAAGAGGAAGAAGCAAGAGCAGCATGGAAGAGGATTTAGCGAGAAGTGTAGAAAAGGGAAAGATTTGGAGGAGAGGGGAACAGAGGAAAAGAGGGTGAAAGGAGGGACGAGATAAATGGTCCGAGTAAATACCCTGTCGGTTGCTCTGTGAGACTGCTCCGGCTCCGGCTCCGGCTCGTGCCTCCTCACTGCCTGGCCTAATAACCTACCTCTGTGATCCCAAGGAAAGCTTTTAGATGGAGAGAAGAATTAGATGCATCAACTCTCTTCCTTGCTCGCTCGATCCCCCTCCTCGCTGCAACAGAGCTTGGAGTTGGAAGGACCTTCCTCCGCTTTCACCTCTGCGACAGACAGCTCGGCCCCACCGCCCAGTCCGGCCCCGCGTGTCATGGAGGGGGGTGAAAACGCGCGCAGACTTGGCGTCGTATCACTGAGCAGTTAATGCGGGTAATTAGGGAGCGGATTACTGCGGGGGCCGGGGGGTGAGACTGGGACGACAATAAATGCGCGCGCCTTAAGTGCGCACAGCAACGGCCGCCTACAGTGAATCCCCGCCACCGCCACGTGGCGGTCACCAGCGGGCAAAAATAGACTACTCCCTCTGCCTACATTCATATTTCTTCCTAGCATGTAGATTAAGAATATATTCGATATAAGCTGTATAAATTTTAAAGCAAATGAAAGGATAGTTAGTCAGTATCAACAATCTATTCATGTTTTAATATTTATATAACTTTTAAAGAAAAACATATAAAAGCACCTTGAACATAACTAAGTAATCGTTAATTATTATAAGGAGACCCCAACCCACTCCTTAAACCTTTCCCTATCCTAAATTATAAGGAGACTTAGAAAAATATAAGCTCCAACCCAACCCCTATTATAAACCCCTATTTTAGAGATGTACTCTCTCACCCCTACATTTAGGGGCTTCTCTTTGCCCCTATTATTTTCTTTGGCATTTTTTATTCATTTTAAACTAATAATTCATAGGTGCAAAGTAATAATAATATTTAGAGACAAATTTGATATAGAGTACCCCTAATTTTTATACCACCCTTAAATGAGTGATTTAGGGGGAAAATATAGGGGTTTGGGTTGGAGTTGCTCTTACCACCATATACAATATACACATGAGATTAAATTTTATATTAAAATATGAAATATCTCTTATATCTACTAACAAAATCATTGAAAAATATGGCATATATTTTTTGACAGAGAGAGAGAGAGAGAGAGAGAGAGTGGTTAGCAAAGAGAGTTTATATATGGAAATGATGCGGCGTCCACAAAGTCAACACCATTGCTGCGTTCCAGCTAGCTCCTCCTGGGTCGTCGTCGCGTCCTCTGATGGCATCCCGCATTCCGTCCGTCCGATCGCTCCCCCGCGAGATCTGGCCGTTCGTATCGATGGCGCCCATGCACCGGTACGGTGTCGCCATCGATCGCGGAGTACCTTAATTTTACTGTCACGAAGATTTGCAACTACAGTAATTGCTGCAAGCTTTCATGCCCTCCCCAAGCTAGGTGTCAGGCAAGCATCCTGCTCTGAGCAACGAGATCACCTTATCAATTCTGCCCGGCTAGCTTTTTCCTATATATATAATCAACTCCAGCTTGATTCGATCGTCCATGCTATGCGTGCATACCGTCGAGCAACTAATTAAAATGCTTAATTGGCTGCCTGCAAGATGCAAGTGGAACCACGTACGTGCTAGCTAGCCTAATTAGCGTGTATGCATGGAATGATATATCAACATGGTTGATCAATCGATCGGAATTAGCACGGAAACTGAAAACTGAACCATATGATTAATTATTATTTTCCATGTATATATACTTGCATCGTTGGACTACGTACGTACGTATAATGACGTTGTGCACGTAGAAGTATATATATGTGTGTGTGTTTGCTACGTGCGTGTATATATAAATATTTAGATGAAGAACCGATCGATCGAGCGCGTTAATCATATCGGCCGGCGATGATCGATGGGTGTATGAATCCGTCGGCGGCAGGCAGTGGTAGTACTGTAGCGTACATGCATGCAGCACCGATGATGCATTCAGAGCAAACCGAAAGCAGCAAGTTCGCTTTCCATGGATCGATATATCGATCGATCGTTGCCATGGAAGCATGCATAGTGATGCAACAAGGGAAGGGAAGGAAGAGGGAGCTGTAGACGGACGCATGGATGGCCTCTATCGATCGATCGTCGATCGACGTACGTACATTAGCTAGCTGGCTGCGTACTGGAATTGAATGCGGGAGATCGCGTCATGCAGGACATGCTGATCTCCAATGAATGCCCGGGCGCAGCTAGCGTTGACACCAGTAGAGACGACGCGGCTGGCCAGCGTACATGGAGAAGAAGGAAGGAGCGTCATCGATCGGCATCGGCATGGCAGCCTAGCGAGCGAGCGAGAGCCCATATCGAGCTTGGGCACGTACGTATTTATTGAACTGCAAAACACATTCACTCCTGGCATGTGGTTTTGGCTGCCCCTGCTGCCCGCACTGCTGCTTGCTTATGTCTTATCATCATGTATATCTGCATGGCCTCCTACCAAATTACACTGCTGCTGGATGCGTGTACGTCCAGCCTAATCACCGTGCAACATGTGTACTGTCGCTTCGCTGCCACACCACACAAAGAGGTATCACTTACGCCTCATCTCACATGCATGGGTTCTCAACTTCGCCTAAAAAATCATCTGTAAAGGCTAGAAAACATTCCGCCGGAGCTATCATATGCATGGGTTCTCAACTTAACCTAAAGAATCATCTGTAAAGGCTAGAAAACCTTCCGCCGGAACTATCACATGCATGGGTTCGAGAAGGCAGAGTGACTGAGGTGGGAGGTGGTCAAGCGAAGTCACAGTGGAAAAGCTTCTCCCTAGTAGCTGCAACTTTTGGGGGTGCTTCTGCTGTGGCTTAGCTTCCCAGCTGCTTTGCAGCCATGCTGTTTAGGGGAGCTTTTAGCCTAAAGTTGAAGCACAGCTCCCCAAATAGGCCCTACATAGACTGTCAAAGGGAAGAAGCAAACCCCGGAAGCAGGCGACCTGGAAGACGATCAAGAGGCCATCGCCGCCATCCACATTTGCGCCACACGAGGCCTCACCGGGCAGGCCATCGCCAACGACTTCTTGAGAAGCCGAGTGTTCCCCCTGCGGAGGAGGGAGCACCCCTTCTTCGAGATCCAAGGCCGCGACGACCTTACTCGCGAAGGGACGACTGGTAGGCTGCCTTGCCTTAAAGCTCGCTTTAGCTTCATGCCCCGGGTTCCTTTTGATGAGTTGGTCTTTTCAGCAGCGCCGAAGGAGTCCTGGATCGCCTCCCGAATGAACGAGATGTTCGGGAAGGCCGCGAACGACTATACCCTTGATGAGCCCGTGCCGAGGAACGTGCTGCGCCGTAAAGCCGAGGTAAGCCATTCTGGACCAAGCTTTCAAGACCTCGCTCGCCTAGATCCCTCTTTGAACCTTCGATGCCTCCAAAGGACAAGCTCGAGCTGCTAGAGACGGCGAGGAATATGCTGCCTCTGCCCGGGGCGGGCAAGGGCAGGAAAGCGAGCAAGAGAGCAGCCCCAGACGGAGCGGGTGGAAAAAGCCTGAAGAAGCCGCACGTCGAGTGGGGCGACCGTATGACGGTGAGCATCCTTGGTCGAGCCCCCGGGCTCCTCGCCCATGCTCCTTCATCCTCTGACCCAGAACCTTCCCCGCAGCAACAGAGCGCAGCAGACGCAGCCAGGACTTCGACCGAGGCCCAGGTTCCACCGCAGGCCCCGAGGACCAGAACCCGAGGAAGGGACTCCGTCCCCCTCGCAGGGCACCAGGGCCCCGCCACCGCAGCAAGAGGTCGGACTCGAGTACATCATTAGGCCCCTCGCTTTTGATTCCCTTCTATCTTCTTAGCTTAGTAGTCGCTCTTAATCGCAGACCTTGAGCGTCCGAGCTCAACACCTGTCCGTATTGACAATGGCTATCGCCCGTAGGCGAGTCTGGTCTCGAAGAGGAGGAGTCCACCACGTCTTTGGCGCCCGTCGACCCTCACCGGGTCCGAGCACGGGGAAGGGCTGAGCCCCCTCGAGGAGGTTCGAGACACAGTCGTCCATGGCAGAGTGCCCGAGGATCGCACCCCCGATGACTCAGCGGCGGCGGCGGGTGACCCCGCCCCAAGAATGTCTAGCAGCAGGTCCACCGAGTACTCACGGGTAACCTTCGAGGGCCGTCTTGCCCAGGTACTTTGAGCTTCTTCAGTCCTTGGTTCAGATTTTCCTCCTTTTTTCCTTCTCTTTCTTCTGGCGAGGGCCGTGTTGACCCTTCGAGCTTCACAGGCTATCGGCTCGGTAACCCAAGGGCTGCAAGGCCTTCAGACGCATGCCGACGCGCTGAAGGTCTTGCTCGACGTGGTGGAGGCCCGGGAGACGGCGTGTTCCAAGCTCGTGGAGAACTTGCGAGCCGAACTAGAGGAGTCCGCGCAAAAGGTGGCAGTCGACTCCAACGAGATCGCCAGCCTCCGCGAAGTGGTGAAGACGCTCAAGGCTTCCCACAAGACCAAGCTGGAGCGGGCCATCGCCACGGAGCCGGACCACGCGTACAAGGCCGTCGAAGACGAGCGCTTGAGGCCGAGCAAGCCAAAGCCGAAGAACAGAGCAAGGCCGCTGCGGACCAGGCAGCCGCCGAGCCGAGTGCCTCCCCTGAGCTCGAGGCCAAGGTACAAGAGCTCGAGGAGAAGCTGGGTCGGGCGAGCAAGGCGGCCAAGAGCGCCCTGGCCCAACTTCAAGACGAACGTCGCCGTGCTGCCGAAGCCTCTACCGAAGCCCTCCGACTTCAGAGCGAGCTCTCGACCTTAAGGGCCAGGGTCACGAGCTCGAGCAGGAGAAGCTTGCGTGAGAGATGGCCGATCTGTAGATAGGGCTAGACTTCCTGTAAACAAGACCGTTTGTAAAGGAGAAAAAGGTTTAATGGAACAACATTATTTTGGCAAGAATAGTTTTAATGTCTTGGTTTGCTTTGTTATTTCCCGATCAAGAGAATCTCCCCTAATCGTGTACTTAGCCTTTTCTGGTCGTGGCATGTCTTGTCCAGCCCCCGTTGGGCTCAAGGTCGAGCAAAGCCGGCCTTGGGCGCAAGTGAGAAATCCTGCAAAGAGCAAGACCTGCAAGATCGAAAAAGGCCTACAGAGAGCATAACATGGTCGCACGAGGAAAAACTTAGGACCTAGAGCAAGGCTCGAGTCATGACAACGTTTTGCGCGCTGCTCGTTGGACCCGGTTATGGGCTTAGTCCGAACCCTGGCGCAGGGGGAGTATCACGTAACTCGACCGCTGGGGGTGAAGGATAAACCCCCGACACCTAGGCCAAGAGCGAGCGCGCTCACACGTAGGTCGGGTTGAGCTCGAGCCAATCACAAGACATAGAAAAAAGATGCACAAAGACAAATAATGACAATTGAACAAGAGCTTTATTGAAATTTGAGGTAAAAGGGTTACACATAGAATTTGTGAAGCTGGTCAATATTCCACGAGCTAGAGAGCTCTCTGCCATCGGGCATCGCTAGCTGGTAAGCCCCCGTGCGATCTGTTGAAACAACTCTATAGGGGCCCTCCCACCGTGGGGATAACTTGTTGGTGTTAGACGAAGCCTGAATCCGTCTCAGGGCTAAGTCCCCAACAAGGAGCTCCCTAGGTCGTACCGATCGAGACGCATGTCTGCGAAGAGCTTGCAGGTACTGCGTTGATCGTAGAAGTGCACGACATCTTACTTCTTCCGCCAGGGTAAGGTCAAGAGACCGCTCTTGCTCGAAGTCGATCTAATCGACAAAGCTGACCCTGGCAGAGCCCAGCGTAACCTCAGGAGGCAGGACGGCTTTGGTACCGAACACGAGCCTAAAGGGTGTGGACCCTGTTGCTCTACCGACCGTGGGTATAATAGACCATAAGCGGTGGGAAGTTCGCCCACCCAGTCCGCCGTGTCGTTCAAGCTCATCTGACACTTGCTTTTTGAAGCCTTGAACAATCTGTCCGTTGGCGCGTTCCACTGCTCCATTACTCTGTGGGTGGGCCACCGAGGCATAGCATGCCTTGGTGCCGATGTCTTCGCGAAGATTCTCGAGCGACTCATCGGTAAATTGAGTTCCATTGTCAGTAATGATTCTGCATGGAACCCCATACCTGGTGACCACGAACAGGCAGAAGAACTTGACCTGGTGTTCTAATTAACCTGGCATTCATATCCTTCCGAAATTAGAGTTCAATCCTTCACCGTCCGAAAAGTCAAAATTCGGAATTTCGGTCCTGTTTGCACCAGTTTTTGGAAACTACTGGAAGAATCGGCAGGGAAAGCACGAGTTTGGATGAAGCACGAAGGCATGATTAGAAAGTTTGAATAGTGTGCGAACAATATATGGAAGCAGAGTTCAATAAGGAAACTATAGCCGATTCGGACTATGTTAACGTATTGGATCCGGACTCGGATCGGCTGATGAGTATATAAGGCGCACCAAGGCTGCCTGGAAAGAGGACCACACAGCCAAAACCACATCTACCAGTTTCTTTCATAGTGTTTAGTTTCTTAGCTCTGTAATCTTTCCTCTGTAAGTCGACATTGATCAAATAAAGTTGCGAATCGCCGATTGTTTGATGATCATCGATTTCTTCAGGTTTGATTCGTTCTGTCTTGTTGCGTATCGCCTTTTCAGAATCGATCTGCCTTTTACCCTTCGGATTAGTCTTAATCGACTAGTCTAGATCACCCTTTTAATCGGCTTTCTGGCTGATTTCTGTGTTAGCCGATTCGTTTCCAGGATCGGCTTGATTGAATTTCACAACTCTCTTCCTTATCGATTGCAGGGTCAAATCGATTGGCACGCTCGCGCAAACTTGAACCCGGTGTTCGTCCGGTGTGTTGCGGGCCAGAAACCCTCTTCACGTTTTTTAGCGTCAACACATTTTTAGCACGCCCGGTGGGACCAGATCGGAAAGATGACTACAGGCAAATCCACCGCACCAGCCAACGTCAATACTGACACCATAATCATACCTACTTTGGACGATTTAACTCTAGAGTAGCGCAAGGAAATCGAAGATCGGAAAGCTGCCTTGGAGGAGTTGATATTGGGTTGCTACCAAAAAACCCGACGAGGAGTCACACAGAAGATGGCGCTCTCAACATTGAATCCACTTGGCGAGGCTGGCGTCACGTCGACCCCGGTAAGCCGATATATGCCAGCTCAAGCTGAGTTATCTGTTATGATTGAGCAATCTGTGCATCATGCATAATCAATCATCGGCTTTAGTAACGACTTTAAAGCCGATGATAGAAAATAGCGTAAAATCGATTGCACAAGAGTTGGCAACATCTGGAGGATTGCTGGACCCATTACAGCCACTCCAAACATATCCGGCGTATTCTGTGGCACCAAACGCCAACACGATCAAAGCGTCGGCACCCGCACCCTCGCTAATGCCGACCCAGCCCACAGTATTGGCACCAACGAACTCTCGCTCAAGCCCAGTTACTCATTACCATGCATATACTGACGCTACGAAGTTAGATCCATCGGCGTCAGGTGTTTCCTGCGTCCCATCGGCTCCTCAGCCGACTGAATTAGATAGAAATTGCAAACCCCCAGGGCCATTCCAAGTTAGAAATCCAGCTCCATATAAAGTAGTTACATACACAGAGCCGTCTGTTCCATTGCCCGAGGTTACGGCTGCCAGAGCCGATGGGTATGAATCATGGCAACAATAGTATCCATCGGCTAGAGCAAGCCGACCAGCCGAGTTTTCACTCGGGGGGCAGGATACTGCCCATAATAATTGGCCAAACCCTAGTATTCCATCGGCTAACAACATCAATTGGGCTGAACAGATTTCTATGGTCTTGAGAGATCAATTTGGCTTACAGCACAAAGGGAAGACAATCGGCTATAGAAAGCCGTACCCAGATTATATTGACCGCATGCCATATCCCCATAACTTTAGGATTCCCGACTTTGCGAAGTTTTCAGGGGATGATTCAGTCACCACTTTAGAGCATGTTGGGAGATTTATCGCTCAGTGTGGTGAAGCAGCTCAGTCCGATGGGCTAAAGATTAGGCTTTTTCCCTTGTCTTTATCAGGGACTGCCTTCACTTGGTTTACCAATCTGCCTCCAAATTCGGTCCATTTTTGGAACGATTTAGAAAGTCGGTTTCATGAATATTTTTTCTCTGGTAGCTTGGAATTGAGAATTTCGGACCTGAGTGCTGTCCGGCAAAAGTTTGGTGAGTCGGCTTCAGATTATATTAGAAGATTTAGAGAAGTGAGAAATCGCTGCTTCAGTGTAGTATTGCCTGATAACTAACTAGCCGATTTAGCCTTTCAAGGGTTAATTCCCCCACTTAAAGAAAAATTTGTCGGACAGAGTTCACCGATTTAAGTCACCGCTTCACTGCAGGCTCAAGACAGAAAGCCGATATTTAAGTAAAGAATTCAAAGATAAAATTAGATTAAATGGCAGTGGGAAGGATAAAGCAAAAATAAACATGGTTGAATATAGTTCAAGTGAAACTTCCGAAGATGAAGCAGATATAAATATAGCTGAATGGATTAGGAGTTCTAAAAAACCACTTGTCTGTTCGTGGCTCAAGCCGACTAGGGGTAAGTCAGAGGTTAAATATGCTTTTGACGTATCCAAGTGTGATCGCATATTCGACATGTTGTTACAAGAGAAGTCGATACGATTCGCTCGAGGGACATACCATACCATCACCGATGAGATCAAAAACGACGATATTGTAAGTGGCATCATTCGTTCTCTCATAACACTAATGATTGCAACATCTTTCGACAACCAAATACAGCAGCCTATTGAAGACGGTCGGCTCAAGTTTGCAGAGGAGCCGGCCATGGAAGTCGACGTCAATCCCTTCCCAATCAACATGGTTCAGTGCTCCGGCAAGGGAAAAAACATTGTCGATGAAAGACCCTTAGCAATGCGGCAAGTCGACATAGAGTCAAGCTCACAAGGAGGAACACTGAAGATAACGATCGGTTCACTTCAAATTGAAGCCGATCGAGATGGGAAGAATTCTAGGACTGTGAAGCCAAAAGGGGAATTGCAAGTCGGACGATGGTACAAAGCCGAAAGATCTCCGCCCCGGAAGCCAGAATTCAAACCCAAGCCGACTTTTGCACAGTTGCTTAAGAAATATGAAAAGATAAGCCATCGGCAGGAATGGCAGACTCGACGACCAGGCGGGCCACATCGGCCAAACAATGTGTTTCGGCCAGGCAATTTGTATCGGCTAGACACTGCAGAGAGAGCTCATCAGAGATGTCCTTTCTGGCAATTCTGTTGGGAGAGAGGTATGGCATTACCATCTTCGAGGTCATGCCCCATGGAGCATTACCCTCGAAGAGATTGGCCAAGGCAAACAGTTAAAGAGCGGCTATTTGATACAGCGCCAGATCGGACGCAGTCATGGCATAAAAAGCCGATAAAGGAAAGGTTGGGTACACCAAATGGAGATAAAAAGGTCAAAATTACAGAAAATCTGGCTGGTAAGATTCGCAAACCGATTGAGCCTAAACCTAGGTGGTGCCCAACTGGACTTAGCCGATCGCAACGCAGACGGCTTCAACGCCTAAGGACGCAAGAGATAAGAGAAGCCGAAGAGGAAAAACAGAGAGATCAAGCGTTTAATGAGCTGCGGCTAGTGAAACTTGTTACAAAGGAGTGGAGGAGAAAACAGCAAGCCGATGATGAATCAGATTCCTCAGATGATTTGCTGTCACCAATGATTCGGGATGACACTCCTCCCATGGATATCAACATGGTATTCACCCTACCAGTCGAGTTCAGAATTAAAACTGAATCGGCTAAAGACATGTTTGCTCAACTATGCTTAGGCGCACAAGATGTTGTATTTGAAAAGCCGCAAGATCCCCATCGGCATCTTAAGCCGCTTTACTTAAAAGGCTACATCAATGGAAAGCCGATATCCAGGATGCTCGTTGATGGAGGGGCTACTGTGAACCTGATGCCGCTCACCACCTGCAAGAAGTTAGGCAAAACCGACGAAGATCTGATAAAAACCAACATGGTACTAAATGATTTCACAGGGGACCCTACTGAAGCAAAGGGGGTAATGGTTACAGAGTTAACCGTCGGCAGCAAAACTTTGCCAACCGCATTTTTTGTAATTGAAGCAAAGGGAAACTACAGTGTACTCCTTGCACGCGATTGGATACATGCCAATTGCTGCATACTATCAACCATGCATCAGCTGCTAGTTCAATGGAACGGAGACGAAGTTGTGGTCATCTCAGCCGATACATCGGCCCATATTGCTATGGCTAGTTCCGATGCAAATTGGCCACATGAAGAAGCAGAGTGTATATCGGGTAAAACATTAGACGATTGCGATTTCATATGCATTGGTAAGTCAGGATTGATGCCGATCAGTGTAAAACTAGGAACATTCGATCGGGCAAGTGAGGTTCTAAGGAGATGGGGCCAGAAATGATCCAAGCGTTACAGGACAGGGTGAGGAGCTATCGGCATGGGATAAACTTCTGCGAAGCCATTGAAGATTTCCAAAGCGAAAAATTGGGACAAGGTTTCACTTCTGCCGATATGCTTGAAGAAGTCGATATAGGAGAAGGTGATAGGAAAAGGCCAACTTTTGTAAGTGCAAATTTAGGTCTAGAATACAAAAATAAGTTGGTCAAAATACTTAGAGAATACAGGGATTGTTTCGCTTGGGAGTATTATGAGATGCCTGGCTTAAGCCGACAGTTAGTGGAACATCGGCTACCTATCAAGCCGGGGTATCGGCCATATAAACAACCTTCGCGGCGTTGTAATCCAGAACTGTACGGTGTGATAAAAGAAGAAATTGAGAGACTGTTGGAGGCCAAGTTCATAAGACCTTGCCGATACGCCGAATGGGTGTCCAACATTGTTCCTGTCATGAAAAAGAATGGTAAACTCCGGGTGTGTGTAGACTTTAGAGATTTGAATAAAGCCACGCCAAAAGATGAATATCCGATGCCTATAGCCGATATGCTTATCGATGCTGCATCAGGTAATAAGATTATCAGTTTCCTTGACGGGAATGCTGGATATAACCAGATATTCATGGCAGAAGCCGATGTCCCTAAAACTGCCTTCAGATGCCCTGGCGCGATAGGGTTGTATGAATGGCCGGTAATGACATTCGGCTTAAAAAACGCAGGCGCCACCTATCAACGCGCCATGAATTTGATTTTTCACGATCTAATCGGCCATATTGTTGAGATCTACATTGACGATGTGGTGGTTAAGTCTAAGGAAGACTGGCAGCACTTGGCCGATTTAGAAAGGGTATTTCAAAATACGAGAGCTCATGGGTTAAAAATGAATCCTCTGAAGTGCGCGTTTGGCGTATCGGCTGGCCAGATCCTAGGGTTTATGGTTCACCAAAGAGGAATTGAAGTTAACCAAGCAAGAGTTAAAGCCATAGCCGATACAAAACCGCCAACATGTAAAAATGAATTGCAGAAACTGATTGGCAAAATTAATTACTTAAGACGATTCATTTGAATCATGCGGTAGAATTCAAGCTTTTACGCCATTGCTAAAATTAAAGGATGATCAGAATTTTATATGGGGAATCGATCAGCAAAAAGCCTTCGACGATATAAAACAGTACCTAGCGTCACCACCAATCTTGGCCGCACCACAAAAGGGAATTCTGTAACACCCCAATTTTTGCTTTTCTTGCAATTAAATGGTATTTTGAATTTTTGGGAATTTCTGGAATTTATTTGGATTTATTTGGATTTATTTTGAATTAAACCATTTATCAAATCAATTAAATAATAGAAAAGTTAAAATAAAATTTTGCTGAAAATATTTTATTTGAGTCACAAATGTCCTAAAATATTTATGAGAATTTTTCCAGAATTTTTCTAGTATTTTTAATGCCCCAAATAAATTATTTTATTTTCGGGAAATATTTTTAATCGGAAAAGGATTAAAAATCCCGTGAACAGTACTGGGCCGAGTACTGTGCGGCCCGTTCCGGAAAAACCCTAACGCGGCAGCCGTTAGATCTCCATCCAAGGGCCCACGTTGCGCCACGTCGACCAATCCTATTCACCGCCGGATTCCACCGCCGCCGCCCGTGTGGGCCTCGGTCTCCGCGCTTTTCACGGACGTCGAGGGGGCTATTTATTGCGCCGCCACCCGGGTTGTGATCCCCACCTCACGCCGCACCCGTCCGTACACATCACGCCGCCGAGACGCCGCCGCCGCCGCGACTCGCCGAAAGTTCCCGGCCACCCGCCGAAGTTCCTTGCGCCGTTCCACTGCCGCCGGTCACTCTCCGCCGCCGAGCCACCACCAAATCGTCATCGTCAAGCCGCCAGAGCACCACTTCTTCACGCGGAGGAGCTCGGAACGCCAGCGCCAAGACGTCGTCGTCTTCGCCTCCGGTGACGCCGAGCCGCAAGAACGCCGCTGGTTTCATAACCGCCCGGTACGGACGATCTCCATCCGATCACGAGGTGAGCCCACGTCACCTTAGGAACAAGTGAACTCCAACTTCAAACCTCCGCCGTTAGATGCAAACCGAGGGCGCCAGTAGTGCCACGCCGCCGCTCATCGTACATGTGATGCCGACAAGGCGGACCCACATGTCGATGACACCGCACCGCGCCTTGTGGCGCATGAGTCGCCGACAAAGACGGGCCCGCATGTCGTATGACCGGACCGGTGACGCCAGCCGATGTCACGGTGGGTCCCATCTGTCGCTGAGTCAATGATGACGTCAAGACGAGCCGGCCAGTGCCTGACGTCAAGAATGCCACGCTGTCGTTTCGTGGTGGTGACACGTGTCACAGATGACTTAATAATTAATTTTCCGAAAAAAGAAAGTATTTATTTAATTCGGTATATTGATTTTAAATATATTTTGAAACTTCAAATGCTTATAACTTTTGCGTTTTAACTCCGATTTGAGTGATTCCAATTTCTATAAATTTGTAAAATTGTGATCTTTCTGTTTATGAATTTTAATTGAATTTTTGAGCACTGTTTGTCTACTGTTTATTTATTTATTGTTGTTTAATTGCGATACGCGTAGACGTTGAAGTGCCCGACGGTTTCGAGGGAGAGGTTCTGACCCAGGAGCAAGTTCAGGAACCAGAACCAGCACTTTTTGAAGGCAAGTTGTGTTTGATCATGTTGAACCTATTAAAGCAAATTATTTTGATTTAAACTATTGCATGCTAATTTGATAGAAATGATTTTGAATAAGTTTTGGGATTAGTTAAATGCCTAGTTCTTTGTATGCCACCTTGTCATATATAATTGTAGGCCATGAATCCTTTGTCACCCTAGGTTATGAATTAATAGTTGGACATTAATAATTTGTCAACATGGGTTGAGTAGACCGAAGTAGTGTGCTTAGCCCTGCCACGTGGACAATTCATGATTTTGGAATACCAAAGCAATTATTGACTTAATGAGATATGGAACGTGTTTTTTTTGTGAATGAGACATGTGTTATTGAGATGATGATGGCACGTGGTGCGATGGTAAAGAACCGGGGTGGGAAAATGATTTAGACGGGGCAAATGGCAAGATTGTTTCGTGGGCCAAGAGTGGCAAGCTGGCGGTCGTGTTGGTTTTTATTGGACATGGATATTTGAGTTACACTTGGTTAGTCTTGCCTCGGTCAATTAAGGACCTAACCTTGCAAGCATTTGAACTGAGTTTTTCATACAACCACAAGCTCCGTAATGGGACGGGCTTAGCTGAGTAAACTGGGAAATCTATTCTTTGGTACTGTCGTGGGGGTGTGAGGCCCGGAGAAGCGGATGAGAACTCACATGGCGCAAGAGGGGGGCCCTGGGTGCGGTAACCAGTCCCTCCAGTGTTGAAACCTTAGCGGGCAGTACTGGGTTTAGATGGAACTTTGGAAAGGCTTCGTTACGGTTATTTGCCTTGGTGGTACTTGACTGTATCTTGTGGGTAAAGTGTATAACCTCTGCAGAGTGTACAACCTATTCGAATAGCCGCGCTCACGGTAATGAGCATCGCTCGGTGATTACGGTCAAGGGTTAGATTTTCATAAAAATGAATTGTTTATGGAAAAATGCTTGGGTTGGTAATGAGGAACTTGACTTAGGATGGAAAAATGATTTACGATTGAAATGTTTGTGAAAGTTATTATTCCTACTACTGTTTTACTGCTTTGCAATCTATTACTGTTTATCTTGAATGCTGTACCGCTCATAAACCATAGCCTATCCTTTGTACTAAGCCATGCATGTAGAATATTAGAAATTGCATTCTGTGCATGACTTGCTGAGTGCTCAAAGTACTCACCCCACAACAACACAACTTCAGTTGAAGAAGAAGCAATCCTCGCCAGAGGAGGAGCCGAGCGAACTAGGGAGCGAGCCCGATCGATTACTCGTGGCAAATTGGTTGGCGCCACGAGTTTATTTTATTTCCGCTGCATTTGAATACTTTAATAATTCTTCGCCCTGCGAGGCGTATCTTTGTAACTTGACCATAAGGTCAATCAACTAGTTTGAGTATTTAATTATCGTACTTATTATTTCGTTGGTTATGACTGTGATATGTACCAATGTTGAGACTGTGTGCACTAGCGTGATCCTGGACTAGTGCTGAATACACAGAGGGTCCGGATTTGCAAATCCGGGTCCCGACAAATTCCCTTCAAGTTATATATATTGGCTGAAAACGAGACCATCGGGGCTGTATTGGCGCAAGAAGTCGATGGCAAAGAGCGAGTAATATTTTACTTAAGCCGACGACTCCTGGAAGCCGAAACCAGGTACCCACCGATAGAGAAGTTGTGCTTATCCTTATATTTTGCTTGTACGAAATTGAGGCATTATATATTAGCATCGACTTGCATAATAGTATGCAGAAACGATATCATCAAATATATGCTGTCTGCACCAATCTTGAGAGGACGACTTGGAAAGTGGGCTTATGCTCTAACCGAGTTCGATCTACAATACGAATCGGCCAAGGCCATTAAAGGTCAAGCAGTAGCCGATTTCATAACTGGATATGATACCATGGCAGGAATAGTCGATGTAGCCCCATGGCAATCAGATTTTGATGGGTCGGTTTGTCAAGAGGGAGTGGAATAGGTATTGTGCTGATTTCACCAAAAGGACATAACATCGAAGTTTGCATATCGACACAAGCCGATGCTCTAATAACCAGGCGAATATGAAGCATTGCTCAAAGGGCTGCAGTTGATAGATAGTGTCGGGGCAAGTAATGTGGAAGCATATGGTGACTCGTTGCTGGTGGTGCAACAAATTAAAGGAGAGTTTAAATACAACGACGAGGTGCTATCAAAGTATCTACAATATTGTCTTGATATCATCAACACTTTTACATCATTTTGTATCAGCCATGTGCCCAGGGAAATGAACGACAAAGCCAACACATTGGTTCAGACAGCTTCAGGCTATAAGGAATACAGCCAATACGAAGCGTTTGATTTGATCGATAAAACAGTGCTGTGCGTCGCTAATGCCGATTGGAGAACAGAAATAAAAGCTTACCTAATGGACCCATCCAGGCCTACCGCGCGAAATGTGCGTCAACAAGCATTGAAGTATGTTGTGCTAGAAGGAGAGCTATATTATCGGACAATGGAAGGTTTGCTGTTGAGATGCCTTGGGGACGAGGAAGCAATGGTAGCCATGGGAGAAATTCATGAAGGAATTTGCGGCGCGCATCAATCGGCTCATAAGATGAAGTGGATCCTAAGACGAACTGGGTATTTTTGGCCAACAATGTTAGAAGATTGTTTCAAGTATTACAAAGGGTGCCAAAGCTGTCAAAAGTTTGGGAACGTGCAACTTGCACCAGCATCGACTTTATACCCGATTGTTAAGCCATGGCCGTTAAGAGGATGGGGGATAGATGTAATCGGCCAAATATTCCCGGCGTCAAGCAAAGGCCACAAGTTCATCCTCGCAGCCACAAACTATTTTTCAAAATGGGTTGAAGCCGTTCCGCTCAAAAAAGTCACCAGTGTAGAAGCTATCAGCTTTGTTAATGAACACATTATCCATCGATTCGGTATTCCTCAGACTATCACAACCGATCAAGGAACTGTGTTTATGTCTAACGATTTTAAGAACTTCGCAGAAAGCCTGGGTATCAAATTGCTTAACTCATCGCCATATTACGCTCAGGCCAATGGACAAGCCGAGTCGTCTAACAAAACTTTGATCAAGCTGATTAAAAGAAAAATTGATGAGAAGCCTCGAACTTGGCACTCTACACTATCGGAGTCTTTGTGGGCTTATCGGCTAGCGTTTCACGGATCGACTAAATTATCACCATATCAGTTGGTATATGGCCAGGAGGCCGTGTTGCCCGTAGAAATAAACATTGAGTCGATGCGAGTAGCGAGGCAGAATAATCTATTGGCCGACGAATACAAAGAATTGATGCTATACAATTTGGATGATTTGCCAGAGCTAAGACTGGTTACTTTAAATCGGCTTAAAAAGAATAAAGAAAAAGTTGCAAGAGCCTATAATAAAAAAGTCGTGCCAAAGTCCTTCAGCGAAGCCGATTTAGTTTGGAAAATAATATTGCCGATCGGTTCTAAGGATAATCGATTCGGCAAATGGTCACCTACCTGGGAAGGACCGTATAAAGTAAATCGGCTTGTTGACGGAAATGCGTATATACTCGAAACACTTGAAGGATTGGTGTTACCAAAGGCAATTAACGGAAAGTATCTAAAGCGGTACTACCCTAGCGTTTGGATCGGTGCGTGATTAGAGGTACAATGCAAAGAATTTGGAAACAAATCGGTTAAACAGCCGATTAAACAAGATAGAATAATCGGTTAAACAGCCGATTACGTGTGTTAAAAGGTATAGCAAGCAAAAGCAACATTGTTTTAAAGCATTACAACGCATCACGAAATTACAAGCCAGACCCGGGGAGCCTGGCACCTAGAGCCGATAATGCACCGGCGGCTTTAGCAAGCGCGGCTTGGACTCCATCAACCAACTTCTCATCGGCTTGGGCATTACCGGGTACAGGTATTAGTTTCTCCGACTGTTCCTTAACCCGTGCCACGGTTTGGCCGATTTTCTGCTTCTGATCAGAAAGGGAAGTCGCCGTTGCCGATACTTGCGCTTGTTCCTTGACCAACTGACCTTGTAGCTTGGCCAGTTCTTCTTCGAGTAATTTTTTGGCCGACTCTAGTTGAGCAATCTCGGCCTTGGTAGATTTCAAGAAAGTAGCATCTTTGTCAAACTGCCGCTTCATCTCTTTGGCTTCAGCCACTAGCCGATCTAATGCCTGACGATCAGCTTTTTGAGCCTCTCGTTGAGCAATACGCGCACGAGCAGCCTCCACCTCCTCCCTCTGATCGTCTAAATGACACTCCTAGGAGCGCCCCCATGGTCTCTGGAGGAAGATCGGCTTCTACCACGGCCATGGCATCCCTCAGCGGTTGAGTATTAGCCAGGATTTGCGCTTCGGGCTGGCAGACCTCGTTGAAGAGCCGATTCAGCTTATCTTGCATGGTTGGCTCAGAGCGGACGACCATCTCCGACGCCTTCATGGAGACATTGATAATATTACGGAGATCCGTAACGTAGTCGTTTGAGGCCATCACTTCAGGGTCATCAAGATCGTCCAAGCTGAAGCCAAGCAGGTCCACGGGGTCAGTCGACACATCATACGTGGGCACGTTGGGAGTCGGCTGAGGCGGCAAGACGACTTGAGGTGCAGCAGGGGTCGGCTGAGGCGGCAAAATGGCTTGAGGAGCAGCAGGGGCCGGCTGAGGCGGCAAAGTGGCTTGAGGAGCAGCAGGGGTCGGCCGAAGCAGTGAAGCAGCAGGAAGTTGATCTGGAGAAGGCAGTGGGGGGTCGGCAGTAGACGTGCCCTGAAGATTGGCCAAAATGCCAGCTACCTGAATCGATGTTGTCGGCTGAAAGAAAGAAATGAAGAATCAGTAGTGCAAAAGTTTCACGAAGCGCATGAAAACAGTTACAAAACTTACTCCAACAACATCGGCCGGCGTATGAGAGGAACTCTCTGCACTTTTTTCTTTCCGCCTGGGGTTTTTCTTGGCTGCCACCTTCGTGGATTTTGGTTTTTCTAAAATCAGCAATAAAGGATCAAGAAGAAGCTTGTAAAACAATTCTTATCAAATATAAAAGCAGATACTAACTTGACAATCGCTCCTTGGTGAGTTCCTCCAGCGACGGACTCTATACTCGGAGGTTGCCCAATGTATAGCCGGTCAGGCCGACCGACTGGTGCGGCCTTTTTCCTCTTGTTCCGCTCTCTGATTGACCATCAGCGGTCTTCTCGCGTGCGGCTGTAACCTACGAGGATCGTAAAGATATTAGCCAACGAACAATAGGAACTTGAAATGGTAAGGGAACTACTTAGAGAAGCCGATACCTCTACGGCTACCGACGAGTCAGTATAACCTGAGGAACTATTCTCACTTGAACTGTTGCTACTGCTGCCACCGCTGCTGGAGACTACCGTCGGCTCGTGATAATCCGGTAAAAATTTTTCTATAATAGCCGATGGATCACGGTCCAAATAAAGGGCCTCAGTTATACGCAACCACCAAGTAGAAAAATGGCTAGCCCGACGGGAGTTCAAAAAGAAGCGCGGCAGATCAGAAAGTTGAAACTCATCGGCGATTCCCAGAGCTACGTTGGCCGATAGTGCATTCCTCACCTTGGCTCTAGGTTGAAGCCGATGAAGGAGAGGCAATGAAGGGATTACTTGACCAAAACCGAGCTGACGAGAATAAACAGAGGGATGATAGAATTCATATGAAGGTTGGAAAGTTCTGTTTCTAGAATTCAGGACAACGTGAAGGATGCAAGGGGAAATGAAAATCCGATAGAGCATCAATGATAACTCTGGCATCAAAGAGCTGTCGGCATCTAGGTGCAGGAAAGAAGGCCATTGAAAATCGGCCGCATCACCATAAGAGAAGAAATCGTGCTGAGTGAATATTACATTGTCTAAACTTAGGAAAAAAGCAAGATATTTGTGTAGGCCAGCTGAGGTAATCTTGGTGTCGCCACTTGAGCACATTATGAGCCTTTTGCCATGAGATCGGCTTGCTCTAAATTGGGGAGTGGCGTTTTCTGGATAGTCTTCACGAGGAAAAGCAGTGTCTTCGATAGATTCAGAGATGAGCTGTCGGCTAAATACCCTATACAGCCACAGCTGAATAAACCACAAAGGGCCACCAACGTTACCAACTATGAAGTTAGCAAAACTAGAAAATAACGGCCTCGATAATATACATCATCGATAGATCGCCTCGTAAACATCTTCCCAAGAGCAATTCGATGGCCTTCGACAAGCTGCTCTGCTACCAACTGGTACACCTGTGTTGGCCCAAGGGATACACCGCAGAAAAGGAACCATTCAAGCCAGAGATTTAAGAAGGCAGCATGCTCTTCATCCGATACAAGTCCGTTCACCTTGTTGTTGTGCTGAATATACTTCGACCACCCTTCACCTTTCGTTTGGATCAGCTTGTACTAAGGTTTTCCACTGTAAGCCGATAACTGGTCTCCGTCAGGACGTAAGCAACACAATTCGGCCACATCCAGGAGGGTTGGGCCGATAGGACCAGACGAACGTAAAAGCGTTAAAAGTATCGGACTGAAATAGCACGCCGTGGCCACTAAGGGCTCATTGGCTTCGGGCAAAGCTAGATTTAGAGGAAGGCATTCGGCTATGCCCATCCGCTCCCATTCTGCTTTTTCTGAGCCGATACTCTAATATACCAGCTCCTCCATCCTTTGAGTGCTGTCGGCCAAGCCCTAAAACTCTTGCCCCACTCCTTTACATTGTAGCCTTGAGCTGATAGGGGAAGTCTCGGGATCTCTACATTTATCACTGTATCGGCATCTATATCTCCTACCGGCCCTAAGTAATACTGACTATTACTTTTTGGGATTGGGATAAGTACCTTTGAGGGGTCCATTCAGCCGACTGAGGAGACTGTGAGGATGACTACCAGGGCAGAAGTCTAAGAAGCCGATTGAAGGTGATGCGAGAGCTGGGAAGCATGAAAATGACCGTGGGGGTCCCGCATATATATAGTGCGGTGAAAAGCAAAAGTGGCGGGAAACGAATTCGAGGCGACGCGTGCCATTAAACCGCACTGAGATTTTTTACGGCGCAATTAAAACAAGCGGTTACTAGAACAGTTCTCCAGCTGACAAGGAAGAAGCCGATGAAGGAAAAGCCGATGGATTTTTAAAAGATAACAAGTTATCTTTCAAAAATGGGGGGCATATGTTTGCACCAGTTTTTGGAAACTACTGGAAGAATCGGCAGGGAAAGCACGAGTTTGGATGAAGCATGAAGGCATGATTAGAAAGTTTGAATAGTGTGCGAACAATATATGGAAGCAGAGTTCAATAAGGAAACTATAGCCGATTCGGACTATGTTAACGTATTGGATCCGGATTCGGATCGGCTGATGAGTATATAAGGCGCACTAAGGCTGCCTGGAAAGAGGACCACACAGCCAAAACCACATCTACTAGTTTCTTTCATAGTTTTTAGTTTCTTAGCTCTGTAATCTTTCCTTTGTAAGTCGACATTGATCAAGTAAAGTTGCGAATCGCCGATTGTTTGATCATCATCGATTTCTTTAGGTTTGATTCGTTCTGTCTTGTTGCGTATCGCCTTTTCAGAATCTGGCCAATTTATGTTAATCCGGTAAGCGGAGCTTGTCATGCTAACGTGTTCCATAATGTCCTTACATCCATATTTAATTATGATCATACAAGCATTGGCACATTCATCTTGCATGAAGAGGGAGTAACAAAATCCCAACAAATCATTTTCCAAAACTGCACACATGTTATTTCACTCTAGTCAATGACATGTGGGCCATGTTCATAAGAGAGAGGAGAGTAGGCTGCACATACCTACCATGCTAGTTCTTACCTTATTCACCCCTACCCATTTACCTAACAAGTCAATGACACATGGGACCTACCTTGCATGGGAACTTGTGGGCTGCACATCCTCTCCATGACTTTTCTCACTCAAATCACTCATACCCACCCCTTTTCTCACCCTATGACATGTGGGACCTAGCCCCACATGTAAGGCATGAATGGGCAGCCTATATAAGGTCCTAAACATTGGTTTCTCCTCCCCTTACCTGCCCATTTGCTCATCCAAACCTGCAGAAAACAGCAAGCAACTCTTCTCCAACACCTTGCCATTCTCCCCCACAAATCCCCTCCAAACTTGAGTTTGAGCTTGTGCATGTTATACCACCTTGAAGCCAAGATCAAGAGCTTCAAATCCATCCAAATGGATTCTTGAGGCACCAAGTTTTGGGTGAGTAGCAATTGGTTTTCACTTCTCCCCATGTTCTGAAATTTTGCAATGGTGACTCATTTCTTCCTTCTCCATGGAACCCATCATCACGCTTTGAATCGGGTCGCGCATGTCGCATGGAAGCTTGAGGAGGAGGGCTAGTTGCTATTGCAAGCACGAGCAAGCGAGGTCATCGTCGTCCACGCGAGCTAGGAGGCGGTGAATCGCGAGAACTGGCATTTCGACACCATTTGTCATTTCCTCACCGAAACCAACCTTCACCAAGTGCAAAAGCAATCTTGTAGTGGTAATATTCTGCCCTAGTCCATCCCTTTGAAACACTAGTCCATTCCTTTGAAGTGTAGAGGACAATAGGCAAATAGCCGTTTTTGAAACAGACTGCTCAGCCCGGACACTCCGGGGATTTAATCCGGATACTCCGGGGATTTAATCCGGATAGTCCGGGGATTTAATCCGGATAGTCCGGATATGCCAGAACTCATCACACCGAGGGGGTCAGCCCGGACACTCCGGGGTTAAATGTCCGGATACTCTGGACATAATTCAATAAAATGCCTCTAAAACATGAAATTTTGACAACCAAGTCCAAATTTCGCAAGACTAAATTGGTATTTTCATATTATAATCAAGTATTGTGCATCATGAGCATTTCATACATCTTTTAATCATGTGCATCTTTGGATTCTTGATTTGGTGTTTATGGACTTGGGTCTTCTCGTTAGGTGTTGACGCTTCGGAAGGTACTCCCGAGTACGACTACGCTTTCGAAGTCAAGAACGAGCAGCAAGGCACTACCTTACTCCTTGACCATGATTGCTCCTACTATTTGAAATTTACATTTGGAATTATTTTACCAATTGCATGCTTATGTTCAATTACAATTATGATTGGGTAGAATTTTTAGCTATTGCCACACTGTGATGTTATCCCCTTGCCATGTTCCTTTCGTGTTCTATTGTCGCCCTAGGAGGAGGGTTATTCTTATTATATGGGTTCGTACAAATTGCTTAGCCATGCTTAGAACATCGTTAGAAACCGCGATAGATGGACTTAGTCCATTGGTCGCAATGATTGAGAATTATTATGATGATGATGGTTTCAAATGTTGGTTAATGTGTAGAGATGTTGGTTAAGGACCCTAAGGATTAAATCCTGGTGACGTCTCTTTGAGTAACTATCGTGCGAACCACACGCCGTTTATGGGACCGGCGTAACCAAGTACTTGTGTATGACTAGGGTATGTAAACCATGTGCACTCGGGATTCCTTGAGCTTAGTGGAGCGTCAAGGAATGACCGCCGGAATTCCTTGGGCTTAGTGGGCGCCATGAATATCCTCGAGTCCCTCGAACTTTGTTGAGTTGGGGATGTCCAACAACGGATGTACTCCTTGATCCACACACACCGAGCTTTGGGCACGCGGGATCGAGGATCACGATCATCCGGATGGTTTAGATACACTACCATGCATCTTTGGAAAATGGTTTGTCACGTTCACCTCGCCGACACATCAAAGGAAATGTGTTAATAGCTTGGCTTACGAGTGTGACGTGTCGTGTGGGTAAAGTCGTACCTCTGCAAAGTTTAAACTATTCAATAGCGCGTCCATGGTTAGGACGATCACTTGAACTGTCAGTCACTGGGCGAGTATTAAGGACTTGGTAGGAATGGGATGGGAGTGGGAAAAGAGACACAAGTATTGGAGTACTTGTGTGTGTAGTCGAACATGAGCGATGGAACTCATGGTTCGGAGAATGCTTGAAGGCATGATGCAAATGTGATTATGATGATGTTATATTATGTATTAGATTTTGCAAATGTTTACCAAATACAAATTCTTTTCGATCTATACATGTTTACGATTTATCCTAAATATTGCTTTATGCTGAAATTGCCATATTGCCTCCCTTTGATGTAGCAACCACATGTAGCTAGAAATCAACATGCAATGTATATTATTGTCTTGAGTACACTCTTTGTACTCAATCGGATTGTCCACTTGCTGCGGTGAGGATGAGGCACTACCCGGTGACTTTTCTGAGGCGATTTCGACAATTCTAACGTTTAGTCGCCGTTCTTGCCCCAGTTGGTTGCCTGAGGGTTTGGGGGCATGCCATGCTGGCCCTTTTGTCGTTTATATTATAATTTCCACTGCTACTTGATGTAATAACTCTAAATATGACGTTATGGACAGCAGTCCTACTTTTGGAATGTAATGATATTTATGCTTCCGATAATTATGTATGTGTTGTGATGTCAACTGTTGGATGAGAATGTGCGTGTTGGCGAACTTTCCTGGGACCAACACGGGTATAATCGCGGAACGCCCAAGGTTCCCTTGATTCACTTGAGGTGTACCGTGCATTTGGGTGAATCAGTGGAGTCCCGGGGACGGTTCCCCACAGCATTGGGCTATCATAACTATGCTTAGACCTGCTTAGTCGTATGTTGGGATTCATATCACCTGCAAATTAATGTTAATCTTGACTTAATGAGATATTGAATTGTGGCTGTTGACCACTGTTATAAAACTTGTTGTACCATGGCAGGGGATGCCATTGGTCTTGGTTGAACAAAATGTTTTTCCTCGGGCAAGTGATCGTGCAGTAAAGGGGGTGCTGTCTAGCACATTGGGATGTGGTTGTCTTGCCTGAGATAATTTAAGGACTTAATCTTGTGCGCCATTGAACTGGGCCTAACCGTGCAACCACAAGTCTGGTATGGGATAGACCTAGCTGATTAATCTGCATTGTTTACTCTTGAGTACTGCCAACTGGATGTGTGGGTTCTGGGATAGACGGGTAGATTCACAAGGCTCAAGAGGGGGCCCCGAGGGGTGAAACCTTAGAGGGCAGTACCGAGTTTATACGTGCATTGTAAAGGCTTTGTCATGATATCTCTGCGACACACCAAAGGAAGTGTGTTAATATCGATTGCACTAAGAGATGTTCATGTCTTGTGGGTAAAGCTGCACAACCTTTGCAGAGTGTCAAACTATTCAAATAGCCATGTCCACGGTCATGGACAAGCCCGGGAATTTCACACGGGGTATAGAGTGTTTCATGAAATGTGGAATTGTTGGAATGTGAACAGGGAATTCACTGTTGTTTTGTTGTCTAAAACTATACTGTTGAATTGTGTGATGGATACTTGTTTCGAATGATGTAGGGTGATGCCTTGCCATTCTGTTCATGTTGTCTACCATTGTGACGAATACTCATACCAGGGGTACCCCACAGAAAAGTATACATCTATTTTAAGACCTTACCTCCCTAATCCGGGTGGGAAGCCCGGATGAACACTAACACGGAGTGCCAAAGAGAGCCCCACCTGCCGCAAAGGGTTCCTGCCCTCGGTTCCTCCAACCTAACCTCGGGTCGGGCACCCCCGGGACCACGACCGAGACCCAGATATGACGCCACCGCCAGCTCCGACGGTGACCAGGGCCCACGCCAGGTGCCCCTGCAGGGGCCGCTCTAGACCCGGGACCGATGCCTCCGCAGGCTCCGACCCGGGTCATGGCTAGGGCCCCCAGCAAGCTCTAGCTCAGAACCTCTCGCCAGATCGACGGTGTACGCTATACGGCCGTCGCTGTCTTATGGACACAACCAACATGTCGAACGGGTGGTTCCTTCCCGAGGCAACCGGAGGGCGGCTTCAGCAAAAGCACCCGTCCCCTCAAACCGTCAATATCTGATAGGCGCACATAGGGCAGGTGCGCACCTTCCCAAAGAGGCGCCGTCCGTTGGGACTACCAACCCGGCGTGGGGTAAACAGAAAACTGTCAATCGTCAAAGACCAAAGACCGGAGCACCCGCACGGCGATCTCTCTGCTTTCCAAAATCCGTGTAACTGCCCCTCCGCTTATATAAAGGAGGCGGGGCCCTTAGAAGACCTGCCCAACGACGAGCGATACTGCACATACGATCAATCTCTAGTTTAAAGACACATCAAGCCTCCCCGACCTCCTAATTCCGAACGAGTGCTGAGGGCCTATCCTCAACCTCCGTCTGTAATCTCTGGCGACCTTTGGTGCACAAAGAAATATAAACCGCCGCCGCCAACAGGAAGTAGGGATATTCCGCCCGAACCAGTATACATCCGGGATTTGTCTTAGTCCAACCACTCGAGGAGAGGGGACGTGCGACCCCCTACTACTTACAAATTTACTCATCGGTTTTACGAAACACCAACACATTGATTTACCAGTTATTTATTATTGTTTTATCAATCTGCCTTCAATCTATTTATTGTATTTAAATTCAAGTTATTGCTTTCTGCAAATGAACCATATGACTATCCTTTGTCAAGCCGTGCATGAATATATTGCATCATTTCCCTACGGCTTGTTGAGTACGTTTTGTACTCACGGCTTTATGCCCCGTTGTTTAGTTCTTCGAGGAAGGACCAGGTAATGAATATCAGGAGGAGGAGTATTATGAAGACTACGTGGACTAGGAAGGCGTTCCCCAGACGATTGCCTGTGGCATGTCGAATGGCCTAAGTTATTATGTTTTCGCTGCAACAGTTTCACTTGTTTCTTAAGCCAAGAGGCATTGGTGTATGAACCTTGACCGTAAGGTCGTTTGTTTTATTCAATAATAATTTGCTTCTTCTTAGTTATTTCGATGTATGGAATGATATGTCATCTATGTTTTCACTGTGTGCACTAGCGTGATCCTGGACTATTGCAGTATACACAGAGGGTTTCGGATTTGCATATCCGGGTCCCGACAGAGATGGTATCAGAGCCATATCGACTGTAGGTCGCTCTCTTAGTTAGCATGGTCTTCAAAATTATTTTCTAAATCAAACCAACAAATTGATATTTAATAGTTTGTCTCCTCTCATCTTATTCCTAGGTTCCTACTCATCATCTTTGCTGAAACATTGCTTTGAAATTTAAATTGATCTTATCTCATGAAACATCTCAAAGCCATGGATCTTCTGCAAGAAATCAAATCAAGGGAGGCAATGATCAAGTCGTCAAAGAGTATGTCCGAGAAGACTACCATATAAGATAGGTTAAGGTGCTCCGTGGGTTGGAATATTCTATTTCTTTTCAGTTTGGCTACGTTAGTATGCGTATACCAGGATTTTTGTTGCTTGTGTGCCGGGTAGGTTGTACACTTGCCTCTAGCATGGTGTTGCAACCATACCTTAAGTTGAAAGTTTTAATTGGCTCTTTATTTTGTAGCCTTTTCGGCTATGTCTTTGGTTGGCCTATGTTCTTGGGTCTTACCTTCTCCCCTAGATGACCTTACCACTTATCTATTGATTTTCCCTCTTACCTATCAAACCCTTGTGCTGCGTCGCAGATGGTTGATACTCGTTCTGGAGCCGGTCGCAGTTCGCCAAGGGATACTAATGCTAATGCCAATGCCAGCGCCAACCCACCACCACCTCCTGTAGTGACGGATCAGAACATGAGACATTTTCTAGCAGCGCAGACCCAACTCATGAATACAATGATGCAGAATATGAACAACATGATGAATCAACAGAACAGATGCAGCTGTTTCTAGCCAACTTATGAACCAACAAAATCAAGCTCTGCCGCTTGTCACAGCACCTCCCTGTGCTCGTCCATGATCCAAATGGCAGAATTTATGAGGACTCGTCCGCCTTCCTTCTCCAACTCTTCAGAACCCTTGGACGCAGATGATTGGATTCGCTCTATTGAGAAGAAGTTTGCCATTGCCCAGTGTACAGACCATGAGAAGGTTCTTTATGTTGCTCATCAGTTAAAGGGCACTGCCGCAGAATGATGGGAGAACTACAGTACCGCCCTTGATGACCCTCAACCCATCACCTGATTTTGATTTGAGTATGAACCAAGGCTACCCCAAAGTTTATGAACCAAGGCTGCCCTGAAGTTAAGATATTAATCGGAGGGGTAGAATTCCTAGCCAACCTCATTGTCCTAGACACCAAGTCCCTAGATGTAATCCTAGGAATGGATTGGCTCTCCAAGAACCAAGAAGTTTTGGATTGTGGAAATAGAGAGATCACATTAATCAGTCCAGATGGAGTTAAGTTAAAGTTTCAAGCTGCCGCAGATCAGACCAAAGGGATAAAAGTTTGTAGTGCCAAAGGAATAAGCTTGGAAGATGTGCCAATCGCCCGAGATTTTCCTAATGTGTTTCCAGATGAGTTGCCTGGTATGCCATCGGATAGAGACATAGAATTTTTGATTGAGCTAGTTCCTGGAACGCCACCCATTTGCAAATGCATCAATGCAGGATGCCCGCTAATGAGTTAGTGAAGTGAAGAGACAGATTCAAGAGTCGCAAGATCAAGGTTTTGTTAGACCGAAGTTCTTCGCCATAGGGAGCCCCAGTTCTTCTAGTAGAAAAGAAAGATGGAACTTAGAGGCTGTGTGTAGATTATCGTGCTCTCAATGAAGTCACCATCAAGAATAAGTACCCTCTGCCAAGAATTGATAATTTGTTTAACCGACTTCAAAGAGTAGGAGTGTTCTCAAAATTGACTTGAGGTCGAGTTACCATCGATGAAGATTCAGAAGAGGATATCACCAAAACGACTTTCGTGACTCGGTATGGACAATATGAGTATCTGATGATGTCTTTTGGTTTGACCAATGCCCCTGCCTATTTCATGACCCTGATGAATAAGGTATTTATGGAATATCTAGACAAGTTTGTCGTTGTCTTTATTGAAGACATTCTGGTCTACTCCAAGAGTGAGGAAGAACATGAGGATCACTTGCGGAAAATATTGACAAAGCTAAGAGAACATCAACTCTATGCCAAGTTTAGTAAATGTGAGTTCTGGATGAAAGAAGTTGTTTTTTTAGGTCATGTCATATCAGCGGAAGGAGTCGCTATTGACCCAGGCAAAGTACGAGATGTGCTTAATTGGGAGTCGCCCAAGACGGTAACCTAAGTCAGAAGTTTCCTTGGAATGGCGGGATATTATTGTCGTTCCATAAAAGGCTTTTCAAGAAAAGCTAGACCTCTCACTCAGCTTTTGAAAAAGGAGAAGAAATTTGCTTGGACATCAGAGTGTGAGCGAAGTTTTCAAGAGCTAAAGGAGTGTTTGACGACTGCCCTAGTGCTTATTTTGCCAGATATCAGAAAGGATTTTGAGATATTCTGTGATGCATCCCGTCAAGGACTCGGTTGTGTGCTAATGCAAGATAAGAAGGTTGTGGCATATGCTTCGTGTCAACTAAGGCCACATGAAGTCAACTATCCGACACATGATTTGGAATTGGCTGCCGTAGTGCATGCTTTAAAGATTTGGCGCCATTATCTCATCGGTAATCGTTGTGAGGTTTACACGGATCACAAGAGCCTGAAGTACATTTTTACCCAAGCTGATCTCAATATGTGAGACGACCCCCGTTTTAGCACGAATGCCAAAACGGAAATCTAATGTGCTTGCAGTACTAGTCCCTGGATCAGTAGCTAGCACGCACATTTCAACAATTGGAATCACAACCATACGTCATATTAATTAAGCGGAAACGAATATACAAATAATATTACAACTCAGAGAAATATAGCAAAGAAGGAAGCAATATCACGTAGTTTGCCCAACCGACCCGAGCAGTAACCGACTGCATAAACTCCAGATAGAACACGCTTCAAGGAAGAACCCGCAACCTGCGACGAACAAACTTCGAAGCTTCGCTTTCTAAACCACCTACATATAATTAGGCAAGGGTGAGTACTTTACGTACTCAGCAAGACTTGAGCAAATCCTACAATACATGCAGGCCATTTCAAAGGAGGCTACTACAGTTAATTTGCATAAAGCGAAATTTAATTGTAAAACAGGTTATTTGCAAACGGAGTTTGTAAGAGCATTTAATTGATAACAAATAAGTAAAGCATAATAACACTCACAGTCCTCCATGACGTGAGCGGCGAAACATTCACATTCCTGAAATCCATCAATGTCAGCCCTTTTGACATAAAGCACAGTTGCAAAACAAATGATACCAACCCTTTTGAAAATAATAAAACATTTAACTCGTGCAAGTTCGCCAAGACACCCATGACCGCGGGTACGGCTAATCAATTAGATTTAACTCTGCAGAGGTGTACAATTGGACCCACAAGACATGACCTTTTCTTTTTGCTACGCGCTTCACATCCAATTGTAAGCGTGAGCCAGAATGTTCATAACGAAAACCTTTACATTACCTAATTTAACTTTGCACCAATGACGGACGTTGGACCCATACTATTATAGAAGAACTTCGAGCATAGAAATGTTGGAACTTCCCAAGTATGGCGTACACGTTACATTGGTGGTAGAAACCCTACAAGCAGACCTTAAAAGGAATGCTGTGCTACTTGACCTTCCAAAATGCAAAGTTAAACTAGATAACTTAATCGGTTTAAGGCTACCCCATCCCAGCACTTGTGGTTTGTACGGATTTTCTTGGATCATACAACACGATGTTCGGTCCTTAAGGCGACACGGGCGACACTTCACCCTACACTACGTGCAATTCCTTTTCTACACAACCGGCTATTGCCAATAATCGCCCGCATCAACACATAGTTTTATTTTGGGTTTTTAATCAAACTATCCGCAACCAACAGAAACATTTCCAAGGTTTTCAGGAAACAATTTTAATCTGATCATTTACATCACTGATTCTAAAGCATGGCTAAGCATGAATAATATGAACACATATACCCATGATGACATTAAGTAATGCCTATCCTCAATCTATGGTTATCAAGGTTCACATTCCATAATCATCAAGGGGTTTCTTGTGACAACAGGTATATCACTAATCCACAACATAGCAATTTACATAAAGTAAACGCATGCATAAAACAGTTTGATGCACAAAAGGAATATAAAATACTGGGCTCAATATGGTCAAAGGATGCTTGCCTTGCTTAATTGACGCTTACGACGAGGACGAGGATTGTGGTTGACGACGACGGCGGCATTTATTTAAATCAACAACGTCGGGTTCTACACGTCGAACAATGGAAAATAACGCAAAACACTAACTTCAATAAAGGCAAAAAGGAAATAGATAGAAAGACAAATAAAACACTTCACAAGAAACAGGGATTGCTCTTTTATGAATTTATTAATCTTATTTTATGAATTCAAGATGCAAAGATTGGTTGGATTAATAAAATTAATCATTAGTTGTAAGCTTTCATCGATTCACTATTCATAATATGAGTTCGCAACTTTATTACTTATGGGTTTTGCTCTATTAAGATTCAGATTCGAAGCAAGATGAAATGAGAATATTTTCTTAGATTATTGCAGATTATATCTTAATGATCATTTCTCGCTATTCTTTACTAAATTCAGATTTGGATGAGTTGCTTTATGAGTTAATGAAAATGCTTAAATGATCATATTATACTATGAATGATTAGTTCTTTATCTTTGATTGATTTCGCTTAGAATTAGTTTTACATAAATTAGATTTATTGATTAGGGCTATAGATAACATTTCCAAAGATATATGAGAAGGTTACGGTGATAAAAATATCTTAATTATAGACTCCTTCACTTCTACCGATTCATATTATAAAGTTCAGAACTTAACACTTAAGGTCATTTGGCTATTTGGATTAGTATGCAAAACATGATGAAATATGGTTATTTCTTCACAATAAGATGATTTATACTTTGTATAACAATCCTAAGATAATTCCATAAATTTTAGGCTTTGGTCGATACATTATATTCTTTGATTAAAATGCTAATATAGTATCAAGGTTTACACTACAAGAAATCGGATTGAACATGTGTAGTGAACAATTGTCACTTAAGGTTATTTAACCTCTGATTAATATGCAAACCTTAGTAAAATGAAATTATCTTTTCCTAACAGGTAGTACATACATTGGAGGGTGCTCTTGAGCTAATTTCATAAGTTTTACGATCTAGATGAGATATTATATTCATTGTTGAAATAGCTTAAGTGGCATTGTTAAGTTGACGATTATCGGAATCGGCCAAAAGTGAAACAAAAGGTTATCGCTAAGGGTTTTGATCGATGAGACTAATATGAAAACCTTAATGGAATATGATTCTTTTACGAATATGGTAGTATAAACTTTGTGCAGTGTTACTAAACTAGTTTTCTTGATTTTAGTATTTGGATGAGTTATTTTATCGATGGTGAAATAGCCTAAATGATCACATTTGAAAACCTTACATCGGCCAAGCTTTAATCTTAATTTCCAACTACATTATGCATGATTCCTTACTCATTTTTCAGGCATTAACAGGTAGCAATCCTAGAAATGTTTTAAAGTTGATTTTTGCATTATTTTGCTTTTAACTGCAATAGGTAAACTATTTATTTATTGTTACAATTAATATTTCCTTTCATTAAGAGAATGCTAATTGAGTTTGATTCTAAGTATTTATGCACACATGGGTTCTTGCTGTTTCCAGGAACCTATTCAAGGTGTTGTTACCATTTTATGAGCTATCATGCTATTATTTTGCTAATAGCCATTATAAGGTTCATTAAAGATGGCAAAGCAAACAATATGAATTTAATTCAACAATCTAGTATTTTCACATGTTTGAGTTTATTATGATTCCAGAACACTTCTAAATTTATTTAATGACTTTTGGAATTACATTTCTTTTGAACACAACATCATCCCTACTAAGGCTTATTCCTAACTTTAATTTCTTTAATTGTTTTGTGACTCAAGAATTAAGTATTTTTGTATATTTGAATACAACCTGAATTCTAAAACCTCATGAATATTGATTTCATCATTTCATGGTTTATTATACACAAAATCTCATTAACAACCATATTAACACCATAGTCAATGTTTAATCTGAATAATAGTCCTGTACTCCAAACATTAAATCTTTTTGTATATTTAGATTCATCCTGATTTTAGATGATTATACAAATTTATTTTACTGGAATTGGATAAAAATTACAAAAGATATTCAATGATGAAATCTACTCGGCTGGAAATGACTGGAAAATGGGAAAGGCGTTTTCTACCGCAGGAGGCGTCTTCTGGCTCGGCTTCTTCAACCTCAGGCACGATAGCTCCTGTGCGTAGAGACAGAAACAAAGGAGCTCCTAGGGCTCCGCGGCGAGGGCACTCCGGTGATCTTCCGGCGAGGGCGACGGCACCAAGAAGATCGGCTCGGCGAGGAACTGGGAGGTGTCGATTCGCCGAGAGGAGGAGGCGGTCTTGGCAAGTGAGTCTTGGTGGCATGAAATGGCGGGAGGTGGAGGGGCAAGCAACGGCGTTAGAGGTGAAATCGGTGGCACTAATAGCCCGAGTGGGACGAGGGGTTCGGTTTCACCCGAAACGGCGCCAAGAAGAAGTGACGGCCCGCCCACGGTGGCGGTTTTAGCGAAGAAGGAGCAGTCTTGGCGGCGCTCTGAGCTTGAAGAGCTGGAATTGAAGCTTGCGCTGGACTCAGTGAGGGTCAAGGATGCTCTAGCTCAAGGGAATTTGAGGATGGTTGGCTGAATCGCGAGAATCGCAGTCGGCTATGAGCTCCAGGGGCTTCTGTTCATGGCGAAATTTGGGGGAGGACTCTTGCGCTGGCGTGAAGAGAGGGAAGGAGAAGTGAGGGAGGAGTTGAGCACTGCCTCTGGTGTTTACTGAGGTGCAAGGAATGGCTGAGGGATTGAGCAGATGGCCCGGTTTGGTTGAGCTGGTCTCGGCTGTGAGTTTCACCAGACACGACAAGGCTTCGTGGCGGCCATCGACGGAGGTATGGGCAGCTGAAGCTTCGCGAGAGGTGCGTCGTGGCTGGAGCAGGGCAACGCGAACGCTGGTGACGCGATGACTCGGAGAGGTTCAATGGGCCCGAGCTCGATTGGCTGCGCTTGGACTCGGGAGTGCTCCGTTCGGTCGCAAGAACAGGAGAAGATGAAGGTGACAAGTGGGGCTGGGTCCTTGATCGATGAGGTTGGCGCCAAAATGAAATGGTCCCAACTCAGATGGTTCTAGACTCTGATTTTCTTGTGCTACCAAATCATGGTATACATTCATCAAACTTTTTGACCATGGTCTTTGATTAGATTTTGATGCCTGGTAAAATTTTGAGGTTAAAATGAATTACCGAAAAATTGATAATATTCGACAACGATGGATCTGCTCCTAATTTCTTGTTTGAATTTTGATTTTTGATTAAGATCAATTAAAGTCTATTATTTTTGAAATTTTGTTTTTCAAAAGTATTTGGTCTCAGAATTCTTCTTTAAAATGTTGAGCTCAAAATATGCTTCCATTATTTTATAAAAATTCTGACATGTCAATTTCCTTATTTTCAGAGTTTCTGTTTTTAAATTTAGAAAAGTGCAAAACCACATTATTAATTTATGAAATTTTAACCAAAGGTAGATATTGCATTTATGGTTTCATGATAAATGTTTCAGCTCCATTTGAGTCCTATAAATATTTTATAAATTCTGACATTGTATTGTTTTGATTTAAAAGTTGTCTTTTCATTTTATCTCATCATTTCTTTGTGCATAAAATTTCAATTGCTGGTTAAAATGATTTAATTGAATGATCAAGGTTCTCATGGCAATTTTATAAATTTTTACTTTTTACTTCTTTGCCTTTTTCTCTTTTTCATTCCTCTCTTCTCTTTTATTTGGTTTTTCTTGCAACACAAAAATCCAAGAAAATACAAATAAAGCAAACAATATTCAGAAAATCCAAAAATATTCACAATAAACTTTAAATATTATACTTTTACTGTTTTAGGATTTTCGATGTTACAAATCTACCCCTTACGTAAATCTCGCCCCGAGATTTGCAAGGACTAGATAGATTAGGGAAAATTCTTTCTCGAAGGTGACCTTGTCATTCGGTTGACACTTCGTCTTCATTGCAGTTGCTTCACTGGACCTTCGTCTTGTGATTTTAAGTTGTCATGCCAAGAATAGATAAGACTTCTATTCAGGTTTTGTATCAGGAGATGAGAGATATCAGTACTTCCTATATATCTCTTTTGATTGAATAGTCAGTATTGTTAACAAAGATAATCTAATTTAGAGAGTGGCATGTGGTATATTTAGAATTTTTGAGTCGAAGGAAAGGTTGCATTGTCGTTAGATTTATTTGGGAAGAGTCGAGTGATAACATTAAAAATGACATTTGAATACAACAGTTGATCTGTATAGTTCGACATTTGTTGATGAAATGAGCTGAGAATAAATGTCATTTCGGGTTGACTTTAGATTAGAAACAGGGTAAAGGTAATTCAAGTATTGGGTTGAAGTAAAAGAATTATAAGATGATCTTGATGATTTGATTCATTTGATTATTTTAGTAGATAGAGGGTTTTTGATTTTCTTTAGATTTGGCAACTATAAAGAAATAAAATGTATAGGATCAAAAGATTGATTGCAGGATTTGAATATACAAAAGACGTACTTAATACCACATTAAGAGTCGATTACAACCATATAAGGAATATGTTTACACCTAGAGCCTAACACCGAGGCAGGGGTTGATATGAGTACTTAATATTTTCTAGGTCTTCGATATAGTTTAGAAGCTACTAATATCTTTCTTGACAAGATAAAGTAGAACTCTTCTTGGGTGGATGTTGATGAAGTATCCAAGTTCTTCTTAGTTGATGCGAGTGACATTATCATTTTAGTACTGCATCTGGTAGGTCCTAGACCTTTTCTGCGGGTAAATGCCCTGAATGACTAGACTTGCCATTTTGGGTTGAATTGGATGTAGGTTTAGAAGCATGCTGATATTTCCTTGGGCAACTATAGGCGTAATGTCCATATTTACCACAGCAAAAACAGATAACATGGACTTCTCGGTTTTGAATATTAGGTAGATGTTCCTTGGTGTTGTTGGAGGGATGAACAGATGGTAGTTGAGATTGAGGATGGAGCTGAGCAGAACTCTTTTTGGGACTAGTATCTCTGTTCAAGCGCCTTTTCTTTATCTGACTTTTTGAGCAACTCGCTTTGGATTTTAATCCGCCTACTCTTGGAGTTATAAACTTGACAGCAGTAATTTCTGGCATGACCATGGTTGTAGGAGGTATTTGTTCTTCCTGAGGGCATTGCTTAGCAAGATGGCCCATTTTGTGACAGTTAAAGCATTCACGCTTTTCTCGCGGTGGCTTGCTGGGTACAATTGTATGCTCAATACGGCCTCTCTTGCAAATCTCATCTTGCTGCTTCTTAGGACATTCCCTAGCCCAATGACCTTCTTCTTCACATAAGAAACATGCTGATAGCGATGGCCATTTATTACTTTTGGGATGGAGGTTGTTATGGTTGAAATGATGTTTCTTTGATTCTTCAGGTGATTTCTCTTGCACAGCTTTTCTTCTATTTGCCAACTCTTGAGCAACTAAGGCCCGAAGTTTTTCTCGTTGATGCTGAACTGCAGCAGTGACCAATGGATCAAGGGGGCACCGCGGTGGATAATGATCTCGGCCTTCACAAAGGAAACAAGTGATGTTGTCCATAGGACATTTTCCAGGAGAATGATTTCCTTCGCAACTGGAGCAGTTGATTGCATGCTCATCAACAGTATGACCTATTTCTCCACAGCGAATGCAAGCACGGGCTTCAGATTTGTTGGGTTGACAATACTTTAAGGAACAATGCTTAGGTGTTAAATAGGATGTAGAAGAGACTTTTTGATCCAAACAATTTGCCCTCTTGGCAAGAGCTAGAATAGAATCTTCATTTCGAGGTTGAAGTCCTGGTAGGATTTTACTTCCAAGCTTTTTGCTAAGGGATCTTGTCACAGGCATCCTGCAATAATATTTGTTAAGATAAGGTTATTTAGATGGGATTCCGTTGGGTTACAAGGCAACGTTTCGTTCTTTAAAAATTTTCTTAATTAAATTTTCTTATTAAGTAGGGTTAACGCATCGTAAATTTCAATCTAGTGGTTTAACATTTACGAGAGTAAACCGGAACAACAAAGAAAATTACAACAAAATTTCAATAACACAGAATTGCTATATATATTCAACTTAGTACGTAGAGAGGTTTCTATGGTTTTTTTTAATGGTTGCACCATATGTATTTTTGCATAAAAAGTTTACTACATAGCTAGAATAACGTGTAATTTGAATAACACTATCTTTTATTGTAGGCTATTCAGCGATGAGTCTTCTTTTATCTCTAATCCATTTGCTGCATTAATATTCCCAAAGCTTTTCTGAAGTTGGAGAGGTTGTACTGCTCATCACTTCCATCCTCTTGTAGTTGTTGATGTAGGCGTCATGACGTTGTTGACTTGTTGCCGAAATTATTTTCTAAAAGATTTATTGGTGGTTCAATTAAGCAATAGAACAGGGAGAGAAGTTCTTCTAGAAAGAACAATTTAGGAGTGGAGAAAGAAAGTCTACACAGGGGGAAATGAGTGTACAGATAAGAAGATTAATTTCTATAGATGGAAAGAGTGTATGTATAGCTGATGCTATCCTTTTTATATTTCTTTTAGAAAATTAGGATTTCTGATTTTCTTTCCAGTTTTCATTTTTAACATTCATTCGAAGGTTTCTGTTCAGAAGAATATAATTTTTTTCTTGTTCTAATTCATTTTCATGGTATATAATCTAGATAAGCAGTGAGGTGAGTTTTGAAAATGATTAGAAATTATTATTGGAACATTAAATTTTAACTAGCCTAAAGCAGCATAAGCTAGTTTGGTGTTACTAATGTGGTAAGATCCTAACTTGGTTTATATATGAATTGTGTGATCTCAAGCAAAGCTAAGAGTAGTAATAGAGACTATACTACTAATCCCTATGAGGTTTTATTTTTGAGAAAGGTTAATAACCATGATGGTTACATAGGTGAGAAATTATACAAAGAGGAAATTAGTTCATAAAAAGTTCTATGGAGGGAAGATACAGATTATGTTATGATTTCTTATTTATCCTATGGATGAGATTTCGATATTCATACATGAGGACAATTTATTGTGAAACTGTAACCATAGAGGTAAATTTCACACATAAATCAGTCCTGACTTTCAGAACAAAACCAAATTTCAAGTAGTAAGACATAACGACAACGTAAATTGCTCCATATAACTAGAGCAGAATAATATGCTACGCGTATGGGTTCTTAGCTTAAGACAGATCGTAAAATATTCTAATCTTCTGCCCTTTTACGGTTGGGTGGCATCGGTTCTTGATGAAGCAGGATCTTCAATCTTCACTTTTGCTTTGTCGAGGTTAGCGAAGCGTTGTATGCTTTCTTGAGATGGTTGTCGCAGGCATTGTATTCTTCGTCAACTGGCATGAAGCATGGTAGCAACAAGTCTTGAATGTCTTCAAAAGCAACAGCGGAGATAAACCATGGCGACAATTTCTTTTTAAGGATAGAAGAGTTTGTTTACAAATCAAAATGAATGTAGGGGTAAGAGTAGGATCTTAAGGATGAGAAAAGAATAGCAAAGCCTACATTTTGCAACCAGAATATCTTTTGAAAATAAGCTTTTGAATTTGCTAATTCTAATACTAACGACCATTCTATCTAAGGTTTATCCTACGGTCAGTATAGCTCTGATACCAACTGAGACGACCCCCGTTTTAGCATGAATGCCAAAACGGAAATCTAATGTGCTTGCAGTACTAGTCCCTGGATCAGTAGCTAGCACGCACATTTCAACAATTGGAATCACAACCATACGTCATATTAATTAAGCGGAAACGAATATACAAATAATATTACAACTCAGAGAAATATAGCAGCAAGGAAGCAATATCCTGTAGTTTGCCCAACCGACCCGCAGGCAACTGACCAGGCATAAACTCCAGATAGAACACGCTTCAAGGAAGAACCCGCAACCTGCGACGAACAAACTTCGAAGCTTCGCTTTCTAAACCACCTACATATAATTAGGCAAGGGTGAGTACTTTACGACTCAAAGAAGACTTGAGCAAATCCTACAATACATGCAGGCCATTTCAAAGGAGGCTACTACAGTTAATTTGCATAAAGCGAAATTTAATTGTAAAACAGGTTATTTGCAAACGGAGTTTGTAAGAGCATTTAATTGATAACAAATAAGTAAAGCATAATAACACTCACAATCCTCCATGACGTGAGCGGCGAAACATTCACATTCCTGAAATCCATCAATGTCAGCCCTTTTGACATAAAGCACAGTTGCAAAACAAATGATACCAACCCTTTTGAAAATAATAAAACATTTAACTCGTGCAAGTTCGCCAAGACACCCATGACCGCGGGTACGGCTAATCAATTAGATTTAACTCTGCAGAGGTGTACAACTGGACCCACAAGACATGACCTTTTCTTTTTGCTACGCGCTTCACATCCAATTGTAAGCGTGAGCCAGAATGTTCATAACGAAAACCTTTACATTACCTAATTTAACTTTGCACCAGCGACGGGACGTTGGACCCATACTATTATAGAAGAACTCAGAGCATAGAAATGTTGGAACTTCCCAAGTATGGCGTACACCGTTACATTGGTGGTAGAAACCCCTACAAGCAGACCTTAAAAGGAATGCCTGTGCTACTTCGGCCTTCCAAAATGCAAAGTTAAACTAGATAACTTAATCGGTTTAAGGCTACCCCATCCCAGCACTTGTGGTTTGTACGGATTTTCTTGGATCATAAACACGATGTTCGGTCCTTAAGGCGACACGGGCGACACTTCACTCTACACTACGTGCAATTCCTTTTCTGCACAACCGGCTATTGCCAATAATCGCCTGCATCAACACATAGTTTTATTTTGGGTTTTTAATCAAACTATCCGCCACCAACAGAAACATTTCCAAGGTTTTCAGGAAACAATTTTAATCTGATCATTTACATCACTGATTCTAAAGCATGGCTAAGCATGAATAATATGAACGCATATACCCATGATGACATTAAGTAATGCCTATCCTCAATCTATGGTTATCAAGGTTCACATTCCATAATCATCAAGGGGTTTCTTGTGACAACAGGTATATCTACTAATCCACAACATAGCAATTTACATAAAGTAAACGCATGCATAAAACAATTTGATGCACAAAAGGAATATAAAATACTGGGCTCAATATGGTCAAAGGATGCTTGCCTTGCTTAATTGACGCTTACGACGAGGACGAGGATTGCGGTTGACGACGACGACGGAATCAACAACGTCGGGTTCTACACGTCGAACAACGGAAAATAACGCAAAACACTAACTTCAATAAAGGCAAAAAGGAAATAGATAGAAAGACAATTAAAACACTTCACAAGAAACAGGGATTGCTCTTTTATGAATTTATTAATCTTATTTTACGAATTCAAGATGCAAAGATTGGTTGGATTAATAAAATTAATCATTAGTTGTAAGCTTTCATCGATTCACTATTCATAATATGAGTTCGCAACTTTATTACTTATGGGTTTTGCTCTATTAAGATTCAGATTCGAAGCAAGATGAAATGAGAATATTTTCTTAGATTATTGCAGATTATATCTTAAAGATCATTTCTACGCTATTCTTTACTAAATTCAGATTTGGATGAGTTGCTTTGCGAGTTAATGAAAAGGCTTAAATGATCATATTATACTATGAATGATTAGTTCTTTATCTTTGATTGATTTCGCTTAGAATTAGTTTTACGCAAATTAGATTTATTGATTCAGGCTATAGATAACATTTCCAGCATATATGAGAAGGTTCTGGTGATAAAAATATCTTAATTATAGACTCCTTCACTTCTACCGATTCATATTATAAAGTTCAGGAACTTAACACTTAAGGTCATTTGGCTATTTGGATTAGTATGCAAAACATGATGAAATATGGTTATTTCTTCACAATAAGATGATTTATACTTTGTATAACAATCCTAAGATAATTCCATAAATTTTAGGCTTTGGCTGATACATTATATTCTTTGATTAAAATGCTAATATAGTATCAAGGTTTACACTACAAGAAATCGGATTGAACATGTGTAGTGAACAATTGTCACTTAAGGTTATTTAACCTACAGGATTAATATGCAAACCTTAGTAAAATGAAATTATCTTTTCATAACAGGGTAGTACATACATTGGAGGGTGCTACTGAGCTAATTTCATAAGTTTTACGATCTAGATGAGATATTATATTCACTGTTGAAATAGCTTAATGGCATTGTTAAGTTGACGATTATCGGAATCGGCCAAAAGTGAAACAAAAAGGTTATCGCTTAAGGGTTTTGATCTGATGAGACTAATATGAAAACCTTAATGGAATATGATTCTTTTTACGAATATGGTAGTATAAACTTTGTACAGTGTTACTAAACTAGTTTTCTTGATTTTAGTATTTGGATGAGTTATTTTATCGATGGTGAAATAGCCTAAATGATCACATTTGAAAACCTTAAATCGCCAAGCTTTAATCTTAATTTCCAACTACATTATGCATGATTCCTTACTCATTTTTCGGGCATTAACGGTAGCAATCCTAGAAATGTTTTAAAGTTGATTTTTGCATTATTTTGCTTTTAAGCGCAATAGGTAAACTATTTATTTATTGTTACAATTAATATTTCCTTTCATTAAGAGAATGCTAATTGAGTTTGATTCTAAGTATTTATGCACACATGGGTTCTTCCTTGTTTCCAGAACCTATTCAAGGTGTTGTTACCATTTTATGAGCTATCATGCTATTATTTTGCTAATAGCCATTATAAGGTTCATTAAAGATGGCAAAGCAAACAATATGAATTTAATTCAACAATCTAGTATTTTCACATGTTTGAGTTTATTATGATTCCAGAACACTTCTAAATTTATTTAATGACTTTTGGAATTACATTTCTTTTGAACACAACATCATCCCTACTAAGGCTTATTCCTAACTTTAATTTCTTTAATTGTTTTGTGACTCAAGAATTAAGTATTTTTGTATATTTGAATACAACCTGAATTCTAAAACCTCATGAATATTGATTTCATCATTTCATGGTTTATTATACACAAAATCTCATTAACAACCATATTAACACCATAGTCAATGTTTAATCAATAATAGTCCTGTACTCCAAACATTAAATCTTTTTGTATATTTAGATTCATCCCGATTTTAGATGATTATACAAATTTATTTTACTGGAATTGATAAAATTACAAAAGATATTCAATGATGAAATCTACTCATTTGAAATGAGTGGAAAATGGGAAAGGCGTTTTACCGCAGAGGCGTCTTCGCTCGGCTTCTTCAACCTCGAGCACGATAGCTCTGTGCGAGAGAGGTAAACAGAGGAGCTCCTAGGGCTCATGGCGAGGGCACTCCGGTGATCTTCCCATGAGGGCGACGGCACCAAAGAAGATCGGCTCGGCGAGGGGAACTCGGGAGGTGTCGATTCGCCGGAGAGGAGGCAGAAGGCGGCAATGAGCGGAGTGGTCTGGGGCATGAAATGGCGGAGGTGGAGGGGCAAGCAACGGCGTTAGAGGTGAAATCGGTGGCACTAATAGCTTCATGGGACAAGGGGTTCGGTTTCACTGAAGCAGCCGGAGAAGAAGTGACGGCCCGCCCACGGTGGCGGTTTTAGCGAAGAAGGAGCACGGTCTTGGCGCTCTGAGCTTGAAGAGCTGGAATTGAAGCTTCTTGTTGGACTCGAGGGTCAAGGATGCTCTAGCTCAAGGAATTTGAGGATGGTTGGTGAATCGCGAGAATCGTGATCGGCTATGAGCTCGAGGGCTTGTTCATGGCGAAATTTGGGGAGGACTCTTCTTGGCGTGAAGAGAGGGAAGGAGAAGTGAGGGAGGAGTTGAGCACTGCCTCTGGTGTTTACTGAGGTGCAAGGAATGGCTGAGGGATTGAGCAGATGGCCCGGTTTGGTTGAGCTGGTCTCGGCTGTGAGTTTCACCAGACACGACAAGGCTTCGTGGCGGCCATCGACGGAGGTATGGGCAGCTGAAGCTTCGCGAGAGGTGCGTCGTGGCTGGAGCAGGGCGACGCGAACGCTGGTGACGCGACGACTCGGAGAGGTTCAATGGAACTGAGCTCGATTGGCTGCGCTGGACTCGGGAGTGCTCCGTTCGGTCGCAAGAACAGGGAGAAGATGAAGCTGACAAGTGGGGCCTGGGTCCACTGATCAGTGAGGTTGGCGCCAAAATGAAATGGTCCCAGCTCAGATGGTTCTAGACTCTAATTTTCTTGTGCTACCAAATCATGGTATACATTGATCAAACTTTTTGACCATGGTCTTTGATTAGATTTTGATGCCTGGTAAAATTTTGAGGTTAAAATGAATTACCGAAAAATTGATAATATTCTGACAACAGTGACTGCTCCTAATTTCTTGTTTCGAATTTTGATTTTTGATTAAGACCAATTAAAGTCTATTATTTTTGAAATTTTGTTTTTAAAAAGTATTTGGTCTCAGAATTCTTCTGTAAAATTTTGAGCTCAAAATATGCTTCCATTATTTTATAAAAATTCTGACATGTCAATTTCCTTATTTTCAGAGTTTCTATTTTTAAATTTAGAAAAGTCTTAAACCACATTATTAATTTATGAAATTTTAACCAAAGGTAGATATTGCATTGATGGTTTCATGATAAATTTTTCAGCTCCATTTGAGTCATATAAATATTTTATAAATTCTGACATTGTATTGTTTTGATTTAAAAGTTGTCTTTTCATTTTATCTCATCATTTCTTTGTGCATAAAATTTCAATTGCTGGTTAAAATGATTTAATTGAATGATCAGGGTTCTCATGGCAATTTTATAAATTTTTACTTTTTACTTCTTTGCCTTTTTCTCTTTTTCATTCCTCTCTTCTCTTTTATTTGGTTTTTCTTGCAACACAAAAATCCAAGAAAATACAAATAAAGCAAACAATATTCAGAAAATCCAAAAATATTCACAATAAACTTTAAATATTATACTTTTACTGTTTTAGGATTTTCGGGATGTTACAATATGAGGCAAAGAAGATGGTTGGAATTGATCAAAGACTATGACATTGGAATTCATTATCATCCGGGCAAAGCCAATGTCGTAGCTGATGCTTTGAGCAGAAAGAGTTACTGCAATACCCTGATAATTAAAGAAAGTTAGCCAGCTCTCTATGAGGAATTTCAGAAGCTCAGTCTGGAAGTGGTTCAAGAAGGATACTTGGCTACTTTGGAAGTGCGTCCAACATTGGAAGATCAGATTCGAGAAGCCTAAGTTGATGATGCTGATATCAAAGAGATCAAGAGTAATATGAAGAAAGGAAAAGCCCCAGGTTTCACCGAGGATGAAAAAGGTACCGTCTGGTATGAGAGTCGCATTTGTGTACCTGACCAGAAGGAGCTCAAGGAGTTGTTACTCAAAGAAGCGCATGAGACTTTGTACTCTATTAACCCTAGAAGTACCAAGATGTACCAAGATCTCAAGGAAAGGTATTGGTGGCCTAGTATGAAGCGTGAGATAGCAAAATATATTGCTCTTTGTGATGTCTGCGAGAAGGTCAAAGCCGAGCATCAGAGACCAGCAGGGTTGCTTCAGCCATTGAAAATTCCCGAGTGGAAGTGGGAAGAAATTGGTATGGATTTTATTACCGGATTTCCTAAGACCCAAGCAGGTTATGATTCGATCTGGGTAATAGTGGATCGATTGACTAAGGTACCTCACTTCATTCCAGTTAAGACTACCTACACCGGAGATAAATTAGCAGAATTATATATGTCAAGGATTGTCAGTCTTCACGGAGTGCCTAAGAAGATTGTCTCTGATAGAGGATCTCAATTTACCTCTCGTTTTTGGCAGAGTTTGCATGAAGCTATGGGGACTCATCTCAGGTTCAGTACTGCCTATCACCCTCAAACTGATGGACAGACAGAGTGAGTGAATCAGATCCTTGAGGATATGTTAAGAGCCTGTGCCTTGACCTATGGTGTTAAGTGGGAGAAGTGTTTGCCTATGCAGAGTTTTCTTACAATAACAGTTATCAGGCCAGTCTGCAAATGTCTCCTTTCGAAGCCTTATATGGAAGAAAGTGCAGAACCCCTCTCAATTGGAAGGAGACTGGAGAAAGACAGTTATTTGGTCCTGCCATACTGCAAGAAGCTGAAGAGCAAGTGCAGTTAATTCGAGACAAGTTAAAGATAGCTCAAAGTAGACAGAAGAGTTATGCAGATAATCGTCACCGAGATTTGAGTTTCGAGCCCAATGATTATGTGTATCTTAGAGTCACCCCTCTAAAAGGAGTTAAGAGATTTCAAGTAAAAGGAAAGCTTGCCCCTAGATATGTGGGACCGTTCAAAGTCCTCGAACGAAGAGGAGAAGTTGCTTACAAGCTCGAGTTGCCTCAGTCTTTCGCTGGAATCCATAATGTGTTCCACTTGTCACAATTGAAGAAATGTTTGCGAGTGCCAGAAGAACAGATGCCGTTGGCAGCCATCGATTTGCAAGAGGATCTCACCTACAAGGAGCAGCCAGTGAAGATTTTGGATGTTGTAGAGCGCATCACGAGAAGCAAGATCATCCGTTTCTGCAAGGTCCAATGGAGCAACCATTCTGAAGAGGAAGAAACTTGGGACCGAGAAGAGGATCTGAAGTCCGAGTTTCCTCACCTATTCTCTAGCCAGTCCGAATCTCGGGGTCGAGATTCCATTTAAGGGGGGAGGTTTGTAACATCCCAATTTCGGGTTTCTGCTAAAAGTTAATTTAAAATAATTAATTTCAAAATTTGGTTTTTCCTCGGTGTTCTAATTAATCTGGTATTCATATCCTTCTGAAATTAGAGTTCAATCCTTCACCGTCCGAAAAGTCAAAATTCGGAATTTCAATCCTTACTTAAAATTTCACCTTCATTCTAAAATTCTCCAAAAATTTTGAAACCTATTGCATTAGGTTCCAAATATTCAAAAATATATTTAGAAATTTTCTCAAGATTTTTGAAATCTCTTTGCTATTTTATCTCTCGTGGTCTTTCATCAAATTCAGTTTATTCGTCCCAGAATTGTCTAAATTCGAAAATTCATCCAAATTCAGTGAAACCAATTTTATTGGGATCCAAATAATCTATAGTATTTTAAAAAAAATTCCACAATTTTTAGATCATTTTTTTATTTTATTCCTCGCGCTTTTGTCCCTCCATTTCTTCCGACCAATGAGAAAGCGACACGTGGCCTTTACTGTTCATCTTCCTCCTCTCTGATCGTTGAAATTCTAGAGCGTACAGTTTCAAGACATCCATGAATGCTTCCTCTTTAATCACTCATAACTTCTCATTTTCTCCACCAAATCATGCGTGGCTGGATCCGTAGCAAAGAGGGAGACGAGGAGAACCCATTTCCCATGACCATTCATACTTTAACCTACCAGAATTGGATTAATTGAGTAGAAACCAAAATACACTGAAACATCAATAACTCGACCGTTTCTTGAGCTTTCCGCACGATTCCACTTGGTAATGCTGCGTATTGACTCCCTCCATTCCGTGCTCACTTGCTCCTGGCGATTGCTCATCTCCTCCCTTGTCTAATCAACCAAAAACTAGAGTTCAACGTCGTTCGTGGACATCATTGTGTCATCTCCTAATCCGATGAGTTTCCAGGTAAACCAACCGCGTCACTTTGTGCCTTTTGCTTCCATGATCACAACCATTCAATCGGATTTGATTTTCGTTGCAGTTTGACCCCGGATTTCGAGTTTGTTCATCGTCGGCCGTCGCTCCGTTCGTCGTCGATTTCTCCCGTTTGGGTACGATCTAATTCAATTCCTTGCACCCATAGACTCCTCTTGATGCTAGCTATCCCGTGCTCATCTTAGTTTTGAGAAATATCACATTTTCATGTGTTTTTGACCGTCGTGCCGCCCTGCTTTTTAGACGCCGCCGGACTTGTCGCGCGTCGCTTCTCTCGGCCTCCTATTTGCTGCTGCAGGCGCCTGTCGTCATTGCTCCTCTGCCGCCCTGCCTTTCCTTTGGCCAGCAAGCTTCTCCCTAGGCCGACGTTGTTACTCTCTGCTCATTCCTCTGTAACACAGGCGCACAGGAGAACGAAGTACTGTAGCATCGCGATGCTACTGTGCAATTTCGCAATTTCGTGATTTATTTCTTGTCAAACTTCCTTTGACCCGTTTTCGTCCATCTGAACTCCGAATAGAGTGATTCAAATTGCTAAATTCATCCTCTATCTGCCAGTATTTTTATTATAATTTTTAATTTATGTTAAATTTATTTTATTCTTTTCGTGCACCGTTTTGCGCGTAGTCGAAGAAGCGGCCGTAGTCGCCGACGAAGGAGAAGATCTTCAGTGCAGCGCATCGCGTTTCATCGACGAGGGCAAGTCGTAGTCCTTGACCATGTTGTACCCATGTTTGCAAATCTATTTTGTTTTATACAAATGCATGCTATGTGATACAAGAACTATTTATTGGGAATAGCTATATGCCAAATTTTCATTATGCCACCTTGATTAATTGAGATGCCATGTATCCATTGTCACCCCTAGCTGCGCAGTGTTTCAAAGCATCTTCAGATTCTTGTAGTCAATACATGGACAAGACATAAATTGCACTTCCTTATTAAACATATCCTCCTCTTCAGCTCTTCTAAAAGTAGAGACACCATTAATGTACTCGACACTCATACGGGTCTCAATGTGCATCTAGATTTGGTCCATGTACGCTACACATATAACATTTAGTGTTAAATATTGAAGTACACTAGGTGTGCATATGCACACTGCCGGGGACTAAAGAACCCCTGCCCGGTCAACGGGTCAGTCAACAAACCCTAGCTCGAGCTCGAGCCGTGAGGCCTCTGACTGCGTTGTTGACCACACGGCTCTCGCACGACCTCGAGCTAGGGGGTGAGAAATCAGCTCCCACTCGGAGGGGTCGAGCTCGGGGATCCAGATCGAACATTCACATCGGTAGTTACCAAGATCCTTAAATGATGGAGTCAAGCCAGACGTGGGCGACAAATCCGGGGCGGCTACGATCCTGTTTTAGTGCGCATGAAGCCACTCTCCCGGGAATCTCTCTTGGCTGTTTCTGGTAACGGACGGGAGAGGCATAAAACCCCCCTGAGACGAGCACAGAAGGCACACTCAAGTCTTGCAGAACACAATAGAACACGTACACAGTCAAACTACAGTAGCTCGAGCATAGTGAACATCTCCGCCTCCGGGCAAGACTGGAGTTGAGCTATTACCTGTCACAGGGGCTCGAACCAGTATAATTCTCGGTGTCTCCCTCTTTTTCTCTTTCCTCCGACCATCGGAGCAACGAGATTGTTTCCTCAGTGAGCGAAGACAGTTCCGGGTCCTGCATTCACATTAACCCCCATACATTTTTGCGGTCAGGCGATCCCGACCGTTGACACACATATTCTTAAATTATGCACTGGTAGCTACTTTTTGAAAATGATGTAATTATATAACCAATTACTACCTTAGAACACTGAAAAAATGGATCTACAAGCTAGATCTAAACACAATCTTTAAATTCTCTCTTCACCAATCTAGCTACCTAAATCTTAAATATAATATTGCAGTTAAAACCAATTACTAACCTTAGATCACCAAGAATACATAGAAAACAATCTTGGAATTCTCTCCTTAATTACCAACATAGATCTTGAATATAATGCTATTAGAACCCATTTGTCAGCGTACTATACGCCAGGGTACCCTCTCCGCTGCAGATAAGTAAGACCACGTGGCGGCCTGGCGAGCAGGCGGGCGAATCAGACCCCACTCACCGGGCGAGTGGCCCACGTGGCGGCCTAGCGAGCAGGCGGGAGAATCAGGCCCCACTCGTCGGGCGAGCGGCCCACGTGGTGGCATGGCGAGCAGGCGGGCAGTCAGGCCCCTCTCACCGGGCGCCGGCCGAAGCAGCGGCCTGGCGAGTAGGTGGGCGATCAGGCCCCTCTCACCGGGCACCGGCCCACGCGACGGCCTGGCGAGCAGGTGGGCGATCAGGGCCCTCTTGCCAGGCGAGCAACTCACGCGGTGGCCTGGCGAGCAGGCGGGCGATCAGGCCCCTCTTGCCAAGCGAGCGGCTCACGTGGATACTGGCGGCGGGAGGGCGAATCGAGCCCTCTCGCTGGCGTCGGCTCTGCGTGGCGACTGGCGAATAATGACGTCGAGCCCCTCTCGTCGGGCACCAGCCCATGTGGCGGCCTAGCGAGCAGGCGAGCGATCAGGCCCCTCTCGATGGGCATCGGCCCGCGTGGTGGCCTGGCGAGCAGGCGGGCAAATCAGGCCCCACTCGTCGGGCGTTGGCCCACATGGCGGCCTAGCGAGCAGGCGGGCGGTCAGGCCCCTCTCGCCGGGTGTCGGGACCCGAATCTGCAAATCCGGACCCTCTGTGTATTCTGTACTAGTCCAGGATCACGCTAGTACACACATGATAAACAGGTTGAAGTACCACAATCATACATAGCGGAATTAATAATAAAGTACTTCAAACATGAATATAAACGAGTTACACGACCTTATGGTCACCTTACATTAATTCACCACGCAGGGCGATAAATAGCAATAGTAGCACAAGTTTAGTAGCGGAAGCAAAAGTACGATAATGAACCCCTCGTAGCCACAGGAAACTGACGAGGCTTAACCCTAAATCTCCGGACCTTCGTTATACTCCTCCTCCCAAGCTGGTATCGCTTCTTCTTCTGAGGTTGTTGTTTGAAGCAAAGGTGAGTGTCGGCGTATTCCACCTGACAGGCCCAAGTCTACAGACTAGGTTTAGTTCGATAGGGGGGTGGCTTTGGTAATCGGCTAACCCTAGCAGAGGGAAACCCCAGTACCTCTCACACTAACGAATCCTAGTGCCTCTTCAAGTTGATGAACACACACCGATTTTACCCAGGTTCGGGCCCCCTCCAAGAAGGGTAACAGCCTTACGTCCTGCCTGATTTTGGATTGAGTATTTTGGACTTGGTTACAAAGCTTGCTGGTGACCAGCTCTTCTGTTGAGTCTCTCTTTTCTCCTTCCTCTCTTTTTCGTCCCCCTCGTATGCTCTCAAGTGCCCTTATATGCACGGGCTTACACGAGTCAGATGGAGGAGGGAGGTCATCATGCTTATCTTACATGCATTTATTACAACTCTATGCGCTGTCTCGTTCCTTCGGCGCTAATTAATGCCAGCGCATGCCTTCGCTCGGTTCTTCCGGAATGTGACCTCTCTGTGATAGGTAGGTGAGAGGCGTCAGAGGAACGGGCTTGTAGCAGAATTCCTTGGGACCGACGTATGCAGTACAGCGAGCTGTCTCGACACAATCTGGCGAAGAAACTTGGGACGGCCACCGCATCCCACCCTTTTGCATAGCAGCGGAATAAACGAGGTGTGCTCGCCCGCATGCCACGTGGGCTGGGACGCCGGCGAAAGCGAGCGTGGTCGCCCATCTGCCGCCGCGCGCGCCGTGGACCGACACGGTGGGCTGGGCGTGCTCGCCAATCGCCGCCAAAGCCGCCACGTGATCGGGCGCCGCGCAGCGAGGCATGGTCGCCACCGCCGCCGCGCCACGTGGATCGACATCTCAGAGCGGTGTAAACACCCACCCGCTTACTAGATCGCCACATGGACAGGCGGCCGGCGGCAGGCGTGGTCGCCACCGCCGCCACGCGCCACGTGGACCGACACGGTGAGTGGACGTGCCGCCAATCGCCGCCAAAGCCGCCACGTGATCGGGCGCCGGAGAGCAGGCGTGGTCGCCACCTGCCGCCCGCGCCATGTGGATCGACATCTGTAGATGGGGTGTAAACACCCACCCGCCTGTTAGACTGCCACGTGGGCCACGCACGCTTCTGTGCGGCGAAGAGGGTACCCTGGTGTATACTACGCCGACAGTAGCCCCCGGGCCCACCCAAGAACGCACATCAGAGTCTTTCAAAATCCTTACATTAAATGCCGGTGCATTCTTGGATGGGGCCATCATTCATCAGGATGCGACCGCCGATTCCTTCCGCATCCATTGATTTTCCTTGGGACCAAACGGCGACAACCTTGTCCTTTCGTGAACTGGTCGGTGCGAGTGGGGATACATATAGATCCATCCGCACTGTGCGCTTCACGCTTTTAGCACTCTTTGCAAACTTCGTCTTCTTCCTCCAAGCTTTTCTTGCCTCTTGTCACTTTTGCTTCCATGGCTCCTCCTGCTTCGCCTTCCATTCCTCCCTCCAGCGTGGATTCCTACACAGTAGGGAGACTCCACACAATCGTACCGGAGGGCCCTCTCTTCTTTCGGGCTGGGACCCCCACACCACAGTGCCCCGCCGACGAGATCATCATCTTCGTGTGGGGCATCATGGCGGGCTTGGTACCACCTTTCTCTGATTTCTTCCTCACCGTCCTCCACTTCTACGAAATCAATCATCTTCACCTCACCCCCAACTCCATTCTTTTCCTCGCCATCTTCTCACACCTCTGCGAAATGTTCTTGGGGGTGATGCCGAACCTCCCACTTTTTCGCTATTTTTTCCTTTGCCGCGCCTCCTCCGACGGCGAACTTCTGGGGAGCTGCCATTTTCGTCTTCGAGACGGGATGGCTGCTCGCTACCTCCCCTTCCAGCCCAGGTCAAATTGGAGGGCCTGGTGCACCGAATGGTTGTACATCAATGACGACAGCGGCATTGATGCCACTGAAGTGCCCGCCGCCGACGGTGGTCACCGAAAACCGAACTCGCCGTCGAAGAGACAATGAGCTCGGCAATGGCGGCCCGCATTATCAACTTGCGGAATGCCGGTTTAACCGGGGCGATGGTTGTTAGGGATTTTGTATCCCGAAGACTTAGCCCCCTCCGCCGCCAGATTCGCCAAAGATGGCAATACCTGCGACGACGACATCACCCGCACCTTTCCCGGCCGTAAGTCTTCACCTTTCTCTTTTTTATGTTTCTTCCGTATTGCTCCCTACCAACCGGCAGTCTTTCTCTAACCTTGGCCAGCGCTGAAACTTGATGGACCACGATCACCACGTGGCTCTCGGGCTCATGCCGCGGTTTGGTGATCCGACTTCCCTTCATTGGCACGGCCACTCGCCGATTTGGAGTCTGCGGAGCGCCTGAGGATCGTTAGGTTGTTGCCGCCAATGGACTCCACCGGCCTCGCCTTTGTGCCGCCGCGCGCCCCCTTGACGATCAGGGACGCACCTCCTCCCACTGATCGAGCGGCGGGCAAGCGGCCACTCGTCCCGGATGCTCCAAGCCCAGACGCGAAGAAGACACGCCACGCGGGCGAAACTCCCGCCGCCACCAGCGCAAAGGTGGCGGTGACTTCACACGGGGCGGCTGTACCAACCGCCCCAATTGCAAGCACCGATCAAGCCGGCGCCCGCCTCCATGGCGCCAAGATCTCCACCTCGGCGCCGCCGCACCATCGCCATCGGTGCCATCACAAGAGACGCCACTCGACGACCACGGCGCCCGGTGCTGCTGGCGCCGCCGCCTTCACGACTTCTCCTGTGGCGCTGATCTCGCCCTCCACGGCGCCACCGCCTCGCAACGGGACCCGGCCACCACCCGGCTGTGTATGGTGGAGGTCCCCAAGGCTGGCTTTCGGCTTGAGGGCGGCGCCAAGGGCGGCCTCAAGATGCTCGAGGAGCAGACGCCACCTGCGCCTGCGGCGGATGCTTCCGTCTAGACGCCGCCAGCCGCCGCTACCATGGGAACCGGGGCAGGCGGCCCCGACGCTAGTGCACCTCGCCAACTCGCCTCCCGGATCATCGCCACCCCCGCCGAGTGCTCCACTGAGCTCTTCACCGAGCTCAGCAACTTACACAGCTCGCTTGGCGCACTCCTTGCCACGGCCGCCAGGCATGGGGCCCGGACGGTGAGGCAACTGACGGGGGCCATCGACGAGCTGGCGCGGGAGCGGGAGAGGTCGGACACGGCGGTGGCGCAGGAAAGGACCACCGCGACCGCCCTGGCCGCCATGCAGCAGCGGGCAGAAAGGGCCGAGGCGGCGCAGAGGACCTCTGAGTATGAGGCCGACCGCCTCCGGCGCAATCTCGCCGCCATGCTCAAGAGGGCTTTTCAGCGCATCAAAAGATGCCTGGAACCCTTGGGCGTGGTGCTGGAGACGCCCCTCCAAGACACCGCCCTGCAATACGCCCACGCAACCAACCAGGCCGCGGAGGCGCCCGGATTGTGCCCGCCGCCACAGCCACACGCCACCAGGAGGGGCAAGAGGTTGCGGTGATGATTGCCACCTTTGTGCTGGCTTGCTGGGCCAGCTACGATGCTTCCTTGGACCCGATGGCGGCGATGGAGACTGGCATCGTGGGGAACGCCGCCCTGGCAGAGGCTCGTGTGTGCATTCTTGAACACTTGGCCGGCATTTGCAAGTACAGTGAAAGACCATGGATGTCGCCACCCCGGTGGCGGAGGAAGAAGACGCCGGTGACATCGACGTGGGCGATTAGCGAAGGGCTAGGGCGCCACTCCACTTTTTTGCTTTTACTTCCTTTGTTAATTAGCTTCCTTTCTGTCTGTAAAAACATTTCAATTAACTTTAGCTGTAATGGATGCTTCCCAATTTTACCTTCATGTTTGTTTACTATGCTTATCCGATATTGCATGCTGGAATTGCTAGGTGGACAGTTCGCAACTCGGCTAAGGCGCCAATTAGGCTTTTGAGCCTAGGCAATGTCCCAGAATTCCTGTAGAGGTTGCATGCAACTAGCCACAAGTGTAAGCATTATACGCATAAGTTGCATAGAACTTAGGCAAAGGCAATTTTGAAGCGTAACAGTTTGTGTTTGAACACAGAATAATTTTGTCGTCAAGATTTTATGTAGGGTTATCATTGGCTGAAACCTCTTCGGAGCTTAAATCCTTGTGATCTCTTAGAATCGTACCCCAGTGTGGCGCAGAAAGTAGTAAGTCCCCAGGAGTGGTCTTGGGCCAGCGGCGCTCGACGGTGACAACCAGCGGTGCTTCTAAGAGCCAACCCGAGGTGTACGAGCCGTGTTTGAGCTCCGTGCCCAACTTACACTCTGGTCACTTAACTTTACTAAACGCCACATTGAAGACTTTTCCTTATCACCAAGGAGCCGTCGGTTTTTTACATCCATGATAACCATGCATAATTCGATTAATTTTAGCATTTTCATAGTTTAACAAGTTTAAAGTGTTACTTAAAGCACTTATCTGGCTTATGCATTAGCTGGCGCCCAACCCAAGCAGGGGGCAACCAGCCCCCAAGCGTTGGGCGACCACTCAGAGCCTTCGGGCGACCAGCCTCCAAGCGCTGGGCGACCACTCGGAGCCTTCGGGCGACCAGCCTCCAAGTGCTGGGCGACCACTCGGAGCCTTCGGGCGACCAGCTGGAGTCTTTGGGTGGCCCTTAACTTTTTCTTCTCGAATTGAGCCAAAGCTTTAAAGTTTTACTCATGTACATACGCGGTTATTGCAAAGATAAATAAAGGCCATGTAGGACGCATTCAATACAAATTATGACAACAAAAGTCGGCGCATGGGGTAATATTGGTTCACTCGTTTTGGCCTCCACGCTGCTGCCGTTCCTTCCAAACACAGCCCATGGCATCAGGTAACGGCAAATGAGCTACCAGAAGGATACTAGGCCAGCGAAGGCTTGTGGTAACGACCACGGTGCTTCGAGAGCCAACCCGAGGCGATGAACCATATTTAAGACCGTACAAACCGCTCCCGGTTGTCTGCTCACCCGGACACAGATACTGCATAATTATGGACCGGCAAGGGACTGCCAAAACCTAAGAACCAATAGCATCCATGTGCCAGACTACCCCGTGGGGCACAAAAGAAGGAACAATGACAAAGTCGAAAATCTTCAAGATAATAACATTATCGACAACCAATGACCACCGATCAGCTGGGGGATAAGTCTATCCCGAGGCTGATCAAAGCGAATCACCGGGTACTTACAGTTTTTCATGGATAAAATTTTCATAACAACTCCACATTGTAGGAATTCGTTAATTCTCGGCCGTCCTCAATGGCTAACCGGACCGCCCCGGGTCGAAATACTGAGACCACCTTAAAGGGGCCCTCCCACCGGGGAGACAGCTTATGCAACCCAAAGATGCCTGAACTCAAGAAGACTAGGTCACCCATCGCCGGTGTTCTCTCGTAAACCGGGTGGCATGGTATCGCCTGAGACTTTGCTGGTATCGGGCGGCACGGAGGGCGGCCCGGTCATGAACTTCTTCCAGGAGGTTGACATCTTCTTGCCGGATATCTTCGTGGCCTTCCTCGCTGAAAACCGAGACGCGCGGAGAGCCAAACGACAGTTCAGAGGGGAGAACAGCTTCCGCCCCATACACCAAGAAGAAGGGCGTCTCACCAGTAGCCCGACTGGGTGTGGTACGGAGCGACCACAGCACAGTCGGAAGCTCTTCGATCCAGCGCGCCCCCCGCTTGTGGAGTCGATCAAACGCCCTTGTCTTGAGACCCTTCAATACCAATGCATTGGCACGCTCAGCTTGACCGTTGCTTTTAGGGTGGGCAACCGAAGCAAAGCATACTTTGGTGCCCATCTCATCACAGAATTCCAGAAATGCTGCACTGGTGAACTGAGTTCCATTGTCGGTGATGATACGGTTGGCGACTCCAAAGCGGGTGAATATCCCATGCATGAATTTGACAGCAGCGGAAGCCGTGATGGCACGTACTGCTTCAGCTTCGACCCACTTAGTGAATTTGTCGATGGCGACGAAGAGGTGGGTGAAGCCTCGTGGGCTCGCGGAACGACCTCCAGATATCCGAAATTTCTGCATCGCGAACGCCAAGAGAGCGGGATGGTTTGCGAGCTTGGGCTGGCGGTGGACTTGCTCGGCGAAGAACCGACAAGCCGATGTCCTCACCACTTCGCAAGCATCACCGAGGGCGAGGCCAATAAAATCCTCGGCGAACGCTTTGCCGACCATCGTTCGGCCGGACATATGGCTCCCGCACACGCCTCCATGGATATCAGAGAGCAGGGCGCTCCCCTCTTCCCGAGTGATGCACTTCAGTTGAATTCCGTTTCTACTCCGGTAGTATAAGTCCCCATCCACCAGAGTATAGCATTTGGCCTTACGTGCTATTTTCTCAGCTGACGCATCATCGTCGGGGATCACTTGGTCCCGCAGGAAGGTTAGGATCGGATCCATCCACTGATTTTCCCGGCCAAGTGTGGCGAGCACTCGGTGTTCGCCCGGGTACTTTGCTGGGCTAGGCATTTCCCCTGGCGCTGCATTAGCAAAGACCGCCGCCTTCCTCCCGGACTGGGTCGGGCGAACGACCGCCTCCCTCCTCGAATCGAGGCGTGGCAAGAACGCCGCCATCCCCGCCTGAGCCGGAGGCCTCGACAGCCATACCATCGTCCCCACCTGAACCGGGGGCTGCGACAGTGACACCATCATTCCCATCTGAACCACGGGCTGTGATGGACGGTCGCGACAGTCTTTCTTCAAAGACCCCGACCGGGACAGGAGCCTTCGAGGATGCAAGCTGCGAAAGCCCATCCGCAAGGTGATTATCGCGTCGGGGGATATGAGTATATCCCAATCCTTCAAAGCGCCGCTCCATTTTCCTGACCTCCGCCAAGTACGCCGCCATGGTGGGGCCAGGGCATTGAAATTCCTTCCTCGCTTGATTGATGACTAGCAGGGAGTCGCCCTTGACTTGAAGACGCCGGATACCTAGCGCAGAAGCAATACGCAACCCTGCCAGCAGACCTTCATACTCGGCAATGTTATTAGTAGCTTTAAAATCAAGAGCAACAACATACTGGAGCACGTCACCAGTCGGGGAGACTAGGACAACACCAGCCCCTGCGCCCTCCAATCTGAATGAACCATCAAAAAATAAGGTCCAGGGAGGCGACGGGGGCTATTCTCGCTTCAAGAGTGGCAGAGTCCACTCGCAACTAACTCCGCCAACTTTTGACTTTTGATGGCAAGTCAAGGGGAACAAACTTAAGATTGAACTCTCCCAGCTCCACTGACCATTTGGCAATGCGACCTTCTGCTTCACGGTTGAACAAGATTTCTCGCAACGGATAGGCCATAACCACAGTAACTTCTCGCCCTTGGAAATAATGCCACAACTTCCTAGACGCCACTAGAACTGCATATAGCATTTTCTGAGCTTGGGGATATCGAGTCTCCGCTTCATGCAACACCATCGACGTAATAAATCGCCTCTCGACACCTTCCTCTCGCCACCAACACACAATAACGATTTACTTCAGGGTAGCAAAGAATATACAAAAGCAAAGGGTTCACCTTACGCGGGAAACCAAAGACTTTGGAGGAGAGGTAATGTACCGCTTCAAGTCTTCAAAGGCCTTCTGAGCCTCATCAGTCCACTTAAAATGATTGGTTTTCTTCAATAACTTGAATAGGGGTAGGCTCCTTTCTCCCAATCGGGCAATGAATCGCCCAAGGGAGGCTAGGCGACCAGCTAAACATTGAACTGTTTGAGCCGTGCTAAGGCTTCATGTGCTCAATCATTTGCTATCTTATCCGGATTGGCTTCAATCCCTGTTGGATACCGAAACCCCAACAATTTGCCGGAGGGAACTCCAACACGCACTTCTCTGGATTTAACTTCAAGCAATTCTTAGAAGATTGGAGAAGGTTTCCTCCAGATCTCGAATCAAGGCTTCACCTTCTCGACTTTCACCACCAAATCATCAACATATACTTCAAGGTTCCGCCCTATCTCATGACGAAAAGTAATGTGCATAGCATCACGGTAAGTGGATCCAAAGATTCTTTAAACCAAAAGGCATCCTAATATAACAATAAACACCCATAGGGGTTACAAAAGCGCTTTTTTCTTCATCTTCCACCGCCATGCTAACTGATGGTACCTAGAGTACGATCCGTAAAGCATAATAATTCACAACCTTGCCGGAATCCACAATGAGATCAACTCGCGGCAAAGGATAAGGGTCCTTCTGCAAGCTTTATTGAGGTCGGTGAAGTCGACACATTCGCCACTTCCCGTTGGATTTTTTGACAAGCACAGGATTGGCAAGCCACTCAGGGTGAGTGACCTCCCTGATGATCCCTGCGCCCAATAGCTTTTCTACCTCCGCCGAATGACATCTTGCCGCCCGAGCTTGCCACGGATCTTCTATCGAATCAGGCGCGCCGGGAGCGTAGATAACCGGTGCTCGATCACTTCTGGGACCCGGTCATATCGGACGGTTGCCGAGCGAACACGTCGAATTACACGGAGGAAGGTGACGAGCGTCTTCCTATTTGGCGCCGAGGTCGGGCGCCAATGTTGATCGTATTTATGGGTCTCGCCCTCACTCAGGCGACCACCTTAACCTCGCCGCAGAGCAGAGCGAGGCGCGGTCCGGCCCGAGGGCTCCCTAGCGGCGTGCATTAGCACGAGGTAGGTGGCAAGACTCATATCAAGCGCAAACTTATGACAACACAGAGCTTTGACCGATCCACTCGAATGGTTATGGGGCAGCAGTTCGCATCTTCACCACCATATATGCATAATGGGTCACCGCCATGAACTTGGCCAGTGTCGGTCGGCCAAGCAAAGCATTGTAGGGGAGATCAAAATCAGTGACTTCAAAGTCCACCAACTCGGTACGATAATTATCCTTTTCTCCAAAAGTGACGGGGAGACGCACTTGGCCCACGGGGATTGCACTAACCCCCGGGGCTATTCCAAAGAAAGGCAACGACGGATGGAGATCCTGCCGCGGGATTTGAAGAGCCAGAAATGCCGAGAGGACAAGATCTTGAAGAGCTCCTCCATCCACGAAGACACGACCGGTAGGACATTCCGGATTGTGGCGACACCACAACGGAGATGCCGGTGGGGGCGAATCGTGGTGGTCACCGATGAAGATGATCGTCTCCTCCGACCATTTCAGCATCCGACGCGACTTCGAGCTCGCCTCCGCACACACCTCCTCTTCAACCGCTTGCAAGCGGTATAGAGCGAAGGGCGGATTTAACCACCATAGGTATACGCCAAGGTATGATCTGCCTGCTGGAAAGACAGCGGGGCGGGGTCTTCACCACGATCATCATCTCGAGAGTGACGCTCATCATCACGAGGGCGGCGATCCTTGATCCGCCGCTCCACCATTCTATCCACGACCTGACAATTGTCCAAGTCATGGGTATCGGTTCGATGAATCGGGCACCAAGGCCCTCTTTCGTTCCGCCCGCGGCGATCGTTCCTACGACCGCGGCGGTTATCGCGCCGGTCACGGTGATCATGGCGCCGATCACGACGGTTGCCGCGCTGATCCCGGCGGCCGCACTCCGGCGACCCAGAGTCATCGCGGTCACGCTCGGCGGCCAAGACCCGCCGGGTCTCTCTCCGCCTCGGCTTCGCTTCTTGTTGATTTGACCGAACCCTTCGAGGTTCCGGCTTCATCTTTGCTCGGCCACCCCGGGACCAGTCCTCGCCCTTGCCTCTCAGCAGCCCGCCAAGACTTATGCGCGAGGGAAAACACTTCGAGAGGTGGAGCCGATAGTACGGTGGCCATCTTCTCCTTCATTTTACTTGACGCGAACTCTTTGAAAGGCGATGACGACCGATTGTTCAAATATGGGGAATCGTGTTGTGGCAATGGCAGAACCGCCGGATAAAATCACGCAACGACTTCTTATCTTTGCTCCAGCATGCAGATCATCCTCCACGCCCATTGCTGCCAAGGAGCCCCGAAGTTGGCAACGAAGAGGCCACAGTTCCTCCCACGAGTGCACCGACCACGGAGGTTCAACAACCAAGAACGCGCAGAACCCGTCAAGGCCGCCGGAAAATAATTGGCCATAACCTTCCGGACCGGCCGGTTGCTTTCGTATCACCGCTGTATAAATTTGCAAAAACTCCTCCGGATTGGTAGTGCCGCCATAACTTTCTATAGATTTGGCGGAACTTTTCGAGTTACTCCACACGGCCAGAATCGCACGGAGAACGCCTGATACCCAACGCCATAAACAAAGCCCGGCCGCCCACCGGGAACTCGGCCCGGGGAGCGAGGAATGGGGCTCTCCGCTGAATCGGAGGAAGAGCCTTCATCTTCGGAGGCCACCCGCTTGCCGCGCCCCTGTTCTTGAGCTGGGCGGCGTGGCACACGGCCGCGAAGGTCGCCGCTTCGCCGGTGGGCTTCATCAAGATGACTCCTTAGGTCCCCACGGTTCCTTTCGAACTGGATCAAGGCACAAGGCTTCTTCCTCGCCCCCGTTCACGGGCAGACGCCGCCACTGGCGGTTGGAGCCTGCGAGCCCCACCGCGCCTTGGGGGCGGAGTACCACCGATGCTCTGCCGGCCGGGGGGCCCTACCCGAAGTTGGGCCGCACCAACAAGGCCGGCAAGATCCCGCAGCCACGGAGTGGCCGGGGAGTCTCCTGCAAGTTCCACCGGAGGGTGGTCCAGGAGAAGACGAGCTGCATGCAGATTCTGAGCCGGGGTGGCCGCCTCCATGGCCAGCCGGCGCCGCACCGGATGCCCCACGCGCCATTGTAAGTATCGCCAAGACCTCATGGGTGGAGCGAGACGATCTTGCGATCGATGAGATTGCCGGGACACACCCTGAATATGGCCTGACCCTTCTCCTTCCTGATGCTGCGAACTCGCCATTTCCAAATGCACAGAACTGAAAGAAAACACCAAAACTCGCCGGAGAGATGATCGGAAAAACCAACTACCTTCCTGTCGGGACCCGAATTTGCAAATCCGGACCCTCTGTGTATTCAACACTAGTCCAGGATCACGCTAGTGCACACAGTCTCAACATTGGTACATATCACACCATAACCAAATAAATAATAAGTACTTTGATTAAATACTCAAACTAGTTGGTAGACCTTATGGTCAAGTTATTAAAGATACGCCTCGCAGGCTTAAAACTTATTAAAATATTCAAATGCAATGAAATAAAATAAACTCGTGGCGCCAACCAATTTGCCACAGTAACCGGTGGGCTCGCTCCTAGTTTGTCGGCTCCTCGATACTCCTCCTCCGAGCAGGGGTTGCTTCTTCTTCAACTGAAGTTGTGTTGTTGTGGGTGAGTACTTTGAGCACTCAAAGAAGTCATGCATGTAATGCAATTCTAATATTCTACATGCATGGCTTAGTACAAAGGATAGGCTATGATTCATGAGCGACAAAGATTCAAGATAAACAAGAATAGATTGCAAAGCAAGAAACAAGAGTAAGAATAATAGCTTTCACAAACATTTCAATCAGAATCCTTTTTCCATCCTAAGTCAAGTTCATCATCACCAACCCAAGCATTTTTCCATCAACAATTCATTTTTATGAAAATCTAACCCTTGACCAGAATCACCGAGCGATGCTCAATACCGTGAGCACGGCTATTCAATAGGTTGTACACTCTGCAGAGGTTATACACTTTACCCACAAGATATACCAAATACCACCAAGGCAAATAACCGTAACTAAGCCTTTCCAAAGTTCCATCTAAACTCAAGACGCTTCGCTAAGGTTTCAACACCGAGGGACTGGTTACCACACCAGTGGCCCCCTCTTGCGCCATGTGAGTTCTCATTCCGCTTCTCAGGGCCTCACACCACCACGACAAGACCAAAGAATAGATTTCCCGGTTTACTCGGCTAAGTCCGCCCCATTACGGAGCTTGTGGTCAGTATGAGAGACTCATTCAAATGCTCGCAAGGTTAAGTCCTTAGTTGACCGAGGCAAGACTAACCAAGTGTGATCTCAATTATCCAAAACCAATAAAACCAAATACGACCGCCCGATTGCCACTCTTGGCCCACTGTAAACAATCTTGCCATTTGCCCCAGCCTAAATCATTTTCCCACCCGGCTTCTTTACCATTGCACCACGTGCCATCATCAACTCAATAACACATGTCTCATTCACAAATCATGTTCCATATCTCATTAAGTCAATATTTACTTTGGTATTCCAAAATCATGATATGTCCACGTGGTGGCTAAGCATACTACTTGGTCTACTCAACCCATGTTGGCAAATTATTAATGTCCAACTATTAATCCATAACCTAGGGTGACAAAGGATTCATGGCCTACAATTATATACGACAAGGTGGCATACAAAGAACTAGGCATTTAACTAATCCCAAAATTTATTCAGAGTCATTTCTATCAAATTAGCATGCAATAGTTTAAATCAAAGTAATTTTCTAATAGGTTCAACATGATCAAACACAACTTGCCTTCAAAAGTGCTGGTTCTCGTTCCTGAGCTTGCTCTCGGTCGAACTTCTCCTCGAAACCGTCGGGGACTTCAACGTCTCACGCCAGAACGATGCACAAAACAATAAAATAAATAAACAGTAGACAAACAGTGCTCGAAAATTCAAATAAAATTCATAAACAGAAAGATCACAATTTTACAAATTTATAGAAATTGGAATCACTCAAATCGGAGTTAAAACGCAAAAGTTATAAGCATTTGAAGTTTCAAAATACATTTTAAATCAATAAACCGAATTAATTAAATATTTTTCCTTTCGGGAAATTAATTATTGCGTCATCCGAGACACGTGTCGACACCAGAGAGTGACACGTGGCCTTGCTGACGTCCCCGACCGGCTCCGTGACGACGTCAAGATGACGCCATCGTGACGCCAAGACGACTCTGGCCACCATCGACAGTGGGTCCCGTGGCGACGCGCAAGATGACGTGGCGTGACGCCACGCGCGACAAGGCGCGCGGGCCGACGTAGGGCCCGTGGCTTTGTCGGCGACTTCGGGTGAACCGTGCACGGCGCCGACAGTGGGTCCGCGTTGTCACGACACGCGCGCACATTGCGGTTCGGGCCGCACGCGTCGTGGCGTGATTGGCTATGGTGCGGTGCGATCCAAGCCGCTGAATCTAGATCTAACGGATGAGGTTGGAAGATGAGATTTATCGCTCAAGGGCGACGTGGCAAGATCTGGGTCGTTGATGCGTGATCGGACGGCCGACGGAGCTCGGGCGACGGCGATGGAAAGCTATGGCGCTGGCCGACGGAGCGGGAAGATGACGATGCGCGGCGCCCGCTGTCTCGATCGAATGGGTTACCTCCTCGGTGCGCCTCTCAGAACTCGGGAAGACCTTCAAGGCGACGGCGGCTTCACCGGCCGAAAACGAAGAAAACCCGCGGCGCACGATCAAAGAATTCACTGGCGAGTAACTCGCGAGGATTGGCGGCTTCGGCACGAAAAAGCTAGGGCATAATGTGCAAGCGAAAGGAGAAAACGGCGGCGGGTCAGCTCTTAAACACGGCCTTGACGTCCGAAGTTTTCGCGAACCCTAACGGACTCGATGGCGGCGGGCGCAGTCCGATCCGGACTTCGGCGAAGACGAAGCAATCCCAAATGGCCCACGTGTCGTGATCCAACGGCTGCACACGCCGCCGCAAGAACGCGGACGATCGCAACCGTCGGATTGAGATCACACGGTTGGCGGGATTAGGGTTTCGGCGAGATGGGCCGCACAGTATTCGGCCCAATACTATTCATTGGAGTTTTAAATTCTTTTTCGATTAAAAATAATTCCTGAAAATAAAATAATTCATTTGGGACTTTAAAAATACTAGAAAAATTCTGGAAAAATTCCCAAAAATATTTTAAGACATTTGTGACTCAAGTAAAATATTTTCAGCAAAATTTTATCTTAACTTTTCTATTATTTAATTAATTTGTTAAATGGTTTAATTCAAATAAATCCAAATAAATCCAAATAAATTCCAGAAATTCCCCAAAAATTCAAAATACCATTTAAATGCAAGAAAAGCAAAAATTGGGGTGTTACAAACCTCCCCCCCTTAACGGAATCTCAACCGAGATCTGTATGCTAAGGAATAGGTTGGGGAATTCTTCTTCAGTCTTCTTCACGCCCCAAAGTTGCTTCGCTCTCGTAATGGTTACTCCCTTGAACTCGCAGGTTGGTCGATTTATTTCTCGTTTCTCGATCCATCGTGTCCAAGATCTTCACCGCACTCTTTATAGGTCAAATCCTCCTGCTGACTCTCTACCGACTCTAACCAAGATCTGCTCTTCGCACTCGGAGACATTTCTTTAATTGTGACACATGGAACACATCATGCACACTGCTAAAGATGCGGTAACTCCAAATGACACGCTTACTTCGCTTCTACGACTTAGGATCTTGAACAGGCCAACATATCTTGGTGCTAACTTCCCTTTAGTGTGGAACCTCTTAACTCCTTTGAGTGGGGTAACTCGAGATACACAAAATCTTCAGCTCAAAGCTCAAATCCTCGCGGCGATTATCAAGATAACTCTTACATCTTGATTGCGCAATTTTCAATCGTTCTCGATCATGGCTACCGCTTCTTCACTTCTTGAAGAATGTCCGCCCAAACATATGACGCTTCTCGGTCTCATTCCAATTCAATTGGCGTTCTCTGTGGTCTTCCATATAGCGCTCAATGGCGACATCTCAGAACTTGCTCGGTAACTGTTGTTATAGCTGAACTCGGCATATGGCAAACACTTATCCCACGAAGTTGTATAAGCCAATGCACATGCCCTCAACATGTCCTCTAGTATCTGGTTAACTCTTTCCGTTTGCCCATCTGTCTATGGGTGATATGCGGAGCTGAAGTTCAGACGGGTCCCTAGGGCCTCATGCAACTTATCCCAAAATCTTGAGGTAAACTGGGTACCTCGGTCCGACACAATCTTCCTCGAAACTCCATGTAGACATACAATTCTTGACATATATAAATCTGCTAAGCGGTCCCCTGAGTAGGTAGTTTTCACCGGTATGAAGTGGGCGACCTTGGTCAACCGGTCCACTATAACCCATATGGAGTCATACCGTTCGGGTCCTCAGAGACCAAGAATAAAGTCCATTCCGATTTCCTCCCATTTCCACTCTGTATCTTCGGTCAGTAGTAACCCCGCCGCCTTTGATGCATTGCTTTGACTCTTTGGCATATGTCGACAACGCAACATGCTCTGCAACTTCGCGCTTCATGCTTGGCCACCAAAATCTTTCCTTCAGATATTAATACATCTTAGCGCTTCCTAGATGAATGGAGTACTTGAGTCATGAGCTTCCTCCGTAATCACTGTTTAGTTCCTTCTTCAGCAGACGAAATGCGCTTCTTGATCCACAATGTACCTTGCTCATCCAAATTTTGAAATCCTTCGCTTTGCCTTCCTCCATTTTGGACTTAATTCTCTGAATCTTGACATCACCCTTCTGTCCCTCGCGAATCTGATCTTCCAAGGTAGGCTTCACTTCTAAAGCGGCTATGAATCCTTTAGGCACAACTTCCAAATTTTAGCTTCAAATTCCTTGCATAACTCAACCTGACTTGCTTCCACCAACATGTTCACCGAATGGCTTTTTCGGCTTAAAGCATCGGCCACCACATTGGCTTTTCCAGGGTGATAATGAATCCCCAGATTATAATCCTTAATTAATTCCAACCACCTCCTCTGCCTCATGTTCAGATCCGATTGAGTGAATATATATTTAAGACTCTTATGGTCAATGTACACCTCACATCTGTTTCCAATCAGATAGTGCCTCCATAACTTCAAAGCATGCACTACGGCTGCTAACTCCAAATCATGTGTTGGATAGTTCTCCTCATGCGGCCTCAACTGCCTTGACGCATATGCGATGACCTTTCTGTTTTGCATTAATACGCATCCTAGCCCTTGGCGCGATGCATCACAATATATATCAAAGCTCGCTTAAATCCGTAGTACTAACACCGCACCGTTGTCAAACGCTTCTTCAACTCGGAAACTCCGCCACATTCCGGCGCCCATGCGAACTTCTTTTCCTTTTTCAACAATTGCGTAAGAGGTCTCGCAATCGCTGAAAATCCTTCAATAAATCGGCGGTAATAACCGCCATTCCAAGGAAACTACGGATTTGAGTCACCGTCTTGGGTGGCTCCCAATGCAACACTGCTTCCACCTTACTTGGGTCAACTGCGACTCCTTCAGCGGTCATCACATGTCCAAGAAATTCCACCTTGTCCTTCCAGAAATCACACTTGCTAAACTTAGCGAAAAGTTGCTGCTCTCTTAACTTCTCCAGAATTAGCTTCAGATGCTCTGCATGCTCTTCCCTGGTCTTGGAGTAAACTAGAATGTCATCTATGAACACAACAACGAACTTATCCAGATATTCCATGAAAACCTTGTTCATCATGTTCATGAAATATGCAGGTGCATTTGTCAAACCGAAAGACATAATCAGAACTCGTAATGTCCATATCTTGACGAAAATGTCGTCTTCGACACATCCTCCGACCTAATCTTCACCGGTGATAACCTCGATCGAGGTCAATCTTGGAGAAAACTCCGCCCTCTCAATCTGGTCAAACAGATCATCGATCCCGGTAGCGGATACTTATTCTTTATAGTGACTTCATTCAATGCTCATTAATCCACACACATCCCAGAACTCCCGCCCTTCTTCTTGACAAATAGAACCGGTGCTCCCCATGGCGCATTTAACTTGGTCTAATAAATCCCTTATCCATTAACTCCTCTATCGCTTCTTCATTTCCACTAGCTCATCGGCTGACATCCGATAAGGTCTCTTAGCTATCGGGCCGTTCCCTTGTACTAACTCAATTACAAACTCTATGTCCTCGTCTGTGGCATCCTGTAAATCCTCCGAAATACATCAGGGTATTCTCTAACAACTGGTACGTCTTCTATGCTAACGGCCTTCACACTATTGACCATCAACTGTCCATCCCGAACGGCAGTGGCTTGAAACTCTACTTTTCTCCCACAAGGACTCTCGACTGATATGACTCTTCGTCCACAGTCTAACACAACCTTGTGCTTAGATAACCAATCCATTCCCAAAATAACATTTAAGGTCTGGGTATCTAACACCACTAAGTTTGCTAAGAACTCAGTTCCATCTATAAGCAATTTTACCCCAGAACATCCTACATCAGATCGGAGTTCTGATCCCGGGGATTGTACTAGCAATACATGCCTAAGGTTCACCATTTTCAACCCATTGTTCACAAAGAAAATTCCGAGATATAAACGAATGCTAAGCTCCGTAATCAAATAAAATCATTGCAGGTGTATCGAGTTGACAAGTAACTTACCCAAGACGACGTCCGATGTATTCTCAGACTTTGATCTGCGGTGACATGATTGACTCGCCTCTTACCACATCGTGTGGCAGCTCCAGACAGTAACTCCACGGCTTGCTCTGGCGCGGTGTGTTTTGCTGGGTAGTCCCAAGGTTGAAGCGAATGGTGTCACTCCTCCTCCTTCTTAGGACAATAATTGGCAAAATGCCTGGCTCGTTGTGCATAAAACAACGCCTAACTGCCGATCTTGGCTCCTCGCATGCGTTCCTAACCGGTGTTGGTGTTCGGAAATTTTGTCCCGCAGTCTTGGTATTGGTGGCGGCGTTGTCATCACATTCCTTGGCTGAAATCAAGAACGGTTTGGTGTAACCTCAAACGCCGCCGGGCGTGCTCCTTGTTGTGCCATCCTCAAGGCTCGGTTGTCCTCCGCCTCCTTGCGCTTATCCTCCAATATCGCGCCTTGTTCACTAGCTCTCAAAATCGGGAAAAGTGTGGGTTATGAGTCCCACCGCATCCTGAATTCAGTCCCTTCATGAATCGAGACCGCCTGGCCTTATCGTTGCTACATCCTCAAAAGGAAGCGTACCGGTGCATGAACTTATTCAGATACTCGGACACCGATTGATTGCCCCGCTTTAGTGCCCTAAACTCCTCCTTTTTCAGCTCCATGATGCCTTCGCACATGATATCGCCAAAAGCGATCATGAACTCCTCCCAACCGATGTCTGTGGGTGCTCATGAGCAAGACAGGTTCTCCCACCATTCGTTGCGGTTCCTTCAAGTCGATGAGAGGCATAGAGTACCCTCTCATTTCCTTCACACCGGTAATGTGCAACTTTCTCTATTGTCCTTAGCAATCATCCGCTCCAATGGATTGGCATTCCTGAGAAAATGTAGGCGGTCGTGTCCTCATGAATTTCGACACTCGAGTGTGGTCTCGTGACCGGGTTGACTCGTTAGCGTGGCGGCGGCGGCAGCTTGGGCAAGGACTTTGTCAGATCTGCGCTGATCATGGTATGCATTGGCGGGTCTCAGGCAAAGAATGAAGGCTCCAAGGTTCGCAGATGTCAACTGGTGGTGCTTGGTTGGGGTCCTTGCCCGTCATCATTGATGTTTCCAGCTGAGCGAGAACCGCTCCCATTTCCTCCTTGGTTTCCTCGAGTGTTCACCATCTGCCGATTGCTCCATGGTTTAGAGACGAGAGGGAAATAAGAATAGACAAGCAATAGAGTACTTATGCGGGGACGAAGGTCTAACACAAAATCCAACTTTATTACTTTATTAATATTTGGGTATGGTTGCTCACAATGCCTAAGGGCCTTGCAACACATACCAATCACTCACAAGCATGAAAGAAGCAAATCGAACTAACATTCCCGAGTCAAACCTCTAAGGGTGACTCTTATTCCAGACGCGACTCAACGCAGAGTCTCAATCGCTAATCCTAACGCCACTCGAGCCATCCCCACCGAACTTCCGTGGATACACCGCGGGTGCTTGGTGCCGGTACAAACCTATCCCAACGATCCTCCATTGGATGCGCCTCAGTCTGTGCTCAACCTCCCACTGCTCGGCTTCACTTCCACTCGCTCGCTCGCTCGCTGCAGCCTCGCTTGTGGCTCCTCCGGATCTGGTCGTAGCTCCAAAGATCGCTCCGCTCGTCCGCATACATTGTCTCCGCCTTCCCAATCCTCCGATAGAGTGGGCCAAGTACTCACAAGTCTCGCAACAGATGAGCCCTCGGTTGTGTGAACTCGCCACGAGACCTCTCGCAGCCTCCGAACCGCCTCATCAATAGCATCCTCTTGAGCGATAACATATCCGCCGTGGGTGATCGTGGCATCCTCCTCCTCGATGGCCTCCGGTTGTAGCGAGTGTCTCTACGTGGGTGGTGACGAAACACCGTGCCATCCAACTCTCGGGTAGGTACGAGCACCGCCTCATCGCCAGACGCGATGTCTCCCGAATCCCAGCCACAAATGACAACCTCCCGGGCGGTGATACGGATACGACGGCTCGCCCGCCTCTATCCCGAGCGAAACCGTGATAGTGACATCCTGTGCAATATCCGCCCCGCCCGATCCATGAGTCCTCGGAGATCGGCTCATCATATGCTCCAAGCAATGCATCATACGCCAAAGCTCATGGCGCATCTCCAAAGGCGCCACCAAAAGAGTGGATCATCCTCATCTGCCAAAGGACACTCACGTGAAACTCGGATATTTTAATCAAAGCTAATATGTGTTGAATTCAGCAAGGGGTATGAAAGAAGAGAAGGGTAAGTCGAGATTGCATTATCATCTTGGCACATTTTAGCTTTTAGAAAATAGTTTTATCCTCACTACGACCATTCTAACTAAGGGCGACCCTATATCAAGATGGCTCGATACCACCTCTGTCGGGACCCGAATTTGCAATCCGACCCTCGTGTATTCAACACTAGTCCAGATCACGCTTAGTGCACACAGCCTCAACATTGGTACATATCACACCATAACCAAATAAATAATAAGTACTTTGATTAAATACTCAAACTAGTTGGTAGACCTTATGGTCAAGTTACAAAGATACGATTCGCAGGCTAAAACTTATTAAAATATTCAAATGCAAATGAAATAAAATAAACTCGTGGCGCCAACCAATTTGCCACGTGCAACCGATCGGGCTCGCTCCCTAGTTTGTCGGCTCCTCGATACTCCTCCTCCCGAGCAGGGGTTGCTTCTTCTTCAACTGAAGTTGTGTTGTTGTGGGTGAGTACTTTGAGCACTCAAAGAAGTCATGCATGTAATGCAATTCTAATATTCTACATGCATGGCTTAGTACAAAGGATAGGCTATGATTCATGAGCAGACAAAGATTCAAGATAAACAAGAATAGATTGCAAAGCAAGAAACAAGAGTAAGAATAATAGCTTTCACAAACATTTCAATCAGAATCCTTTTTCCATCCTAAGTCAAGTTCATCATCACCAACCCAAGCATTTTTCCATCAACAATTCATTTTATGAAAATCTAACCCTTGATCAGAATCACCGAAGCGATGCTCAATACCGTGAGCACGGCTATTCAATAGGTTGTACACTCGCAGAGGTTATACACTTTACCCACAAGATACAACAAATACCACCAAGGCAAATAACCGTGAACGGCCTTTCCAAAGTTCCATCTAAACTCAAGATCGCCTCGCTAAGGTTTCAACACCGAGGGACTGGTTACTACACCTGTGGCCCCCTCTTGCGCCATGTGAGTTCTCATTCCGCTTCTCCTGCCTCACACCACCACGACAAGACCAAAGAATAGATTTCCCGGTTTACTCAAACCTAAGTCCGCCCCATTACGGAGCTTGTGGTCAGATGAGAGACTCAGCTCAAATGCTCGCAAGGTTAAGTCCTTAGTTGACCGAGGCAAGACTAACCAAGTGTGATCTCAATTATCCAAAACCAATAAAACCAAATACGACCGCCTCAGCTTGCCACTCTTGGCCCACCGTAAACAATCTTGCCATTTGCCCTAGCCTAAATCATTTTCCCAATTTTTCTTTTACCATTGCACCACGTGCCATCATCAACTCAATAACACATGTCTCATTCACAAATCATGTTCCATATCTCATTAAGTCAATATTTACTTTGGTATTCCAAAATCATGATATGTCACGCGCAAGGCTAAGCATACTACTTGGTCTACTCAACCCATGTTGGCAAATTATTAATGTCCAACTATTAATCCATAACCTAGGGTGACAAAGGATTCATGGCCTACAATTATATACGACAAGGTGGCATACAAAGAACTAGGCATTTAACTAATCCCAAAATTTATTCAGAGTCATTTCTATCAAATTAGCATGCAATAGTTTAAATCAAAGTAATTTTCTAATAGGTTCAACATGATCAAACACAACTTGCCTTCAAAAGTGCTGGTTCTCGGTTCCCGAGCTTGCTCCTCGGTCAGAACTTCTCCTCGAAACCGTCGGGGACTTCAACGCCTCACGCCAGAACGATGCACAAAACAATAAAATAAATAAACAGTAGACAAACAGTGCTCAAAAATTCAAATAAAATTCATAAACAGAAAGATCACAATTTTACAAATTTATAGAAATTGGAATCACTCAAATCGGAGTTAAAACGCAAAAGTTATAAGCATTTGAAGTTTCAAAATACATTTTAAATCAATAAACCGAATTAATTAAATATTTTTCCTTTCGAAATTAATTATTGCGTCATCCGAGACACGGTCGACACCCGAGAGTGACACGTGGCCTTGCTGACGCCACCGACGCCCTCGTGGCCGACGCCAAGATGACGCCAAGACGATTTTCGGCCACCATCGACAGTGGGTCCCACCTGTGACGCCAAGATGACGTCGGCGGTGACGCCACGCCGACAAAGGCGGCGGCCGACGTAGGGCCCGTCTGTCGCCGACTTCGGGTGAACTGTGCAGGCGCCGACAGTGGGTCCGCGGCTGCCGACCGCCGACACGCGCATTGCGGTGTGCCGCACGCGTCGTGGCGTGATTGGCTATGGTGCGGGCGATCCGAGCCGCTGAATCTAGATCTAACGGATGAGGTTGGAAGATGAGATTTATCGCTCAAGGGCGACGTGGCAAGATCGGGTCGTTGATGCGTGATCGGACGGCCGACGGAGCTCGGGCGACGGCGATGGTGAAAGTATGCTGGCTCGACGGAGCTGGGAAGATGACGATGTTCGCGGCGCCCGCTGTTCTCGATCGAATGGGTTACCTCCTCGCGCGCCTCCAGAACTCGGGAAGACCTTCAATGCATTTGAGCGGCTTCACCGGCGGCCGAAAACGAAGAAACCCGCGGCACGATCAAGAATTACGGCGAGTAACTCGCGAGATTGGCGGCGGCCGCACGAAAAGCTAGGGCATAATGTGCGCAAGGAAAAGGAGAAAACGGCGGCGGGTCAGCCTTAAATACGGCCTTGACGTCCGAAGTTTTTCCCGAACCCTAACGGACTCGATGGCGCGTGGCGGCAAGATCCGATCCGGACTCGGCGAAGACGGCAATCCCAAAACCATCCACGTGTCGTGATCCAATGGTTCGCACATCGCCAAGAACGCGGACGATCAAGAACCGCTCGGATTGAGATCACACGGTTGGCGGGATTAGGGTTTGGCGAGATGGGCGCACAAAGATTCGCCCAATACTATTCATTGGAGTTTTAAATTCTTTTTCGATTAAAAATAATTTCTAAAATAAAATAATTCATTTGGGACTTTAAAAATACTAGAAAATTTCGAAAAATTCCCAAAAATATTTTAAGACATTTGTGACTCAAGTAAAATATTTTCAGCGAAATTTTATCTTAACTTTTCTATTATTTAATTAATTTGTTAAATGGTTTAATTCAAATAAATCCAAATAAATCCAAATAAATTCCAAATAAATTAAATTCCCCAAAATTCAAAATACCATTTAAATGCAAGAAAAGCAAAATTGGGGTGTTACACTTCCCTATCCGCGCGCTGTCGGGCAGATTCCACATGATGTGCCCAAGTCTACAGACCGGGTTTAGTTCGACAGGGGTGGCTTGGTAATCGGCTAACCCTAGCAGAGGGAAACCCTAGTACCTCTCACACTAACTAATCCTAGTGCCTCTTCAAGTTGATGAACACACACCGATTTTACCTGTGTTCGCCCCTCCAAGAAGGGTAATGTACTTTTACGCCCCGCCTCGATTTTGGATTGAGTATTTTGGACTTGGTTACAAAGCTTGCTTGGTGACCAGCTCTTCATTGAGTCTCTTTTCTCCTTCCTCTCTTTTTCGCCCCCCTCAGTATGCTCTCAAGTGCCCTTATATGCACGGGCTTACATGAGTCGATGGAGGAGGAGGTCATCATGCTTTTCTTACATGCATTTATTACACCTCTATGCGCCGTCCTGCTCCTTGGCGCTTAATTAATGCCCAAGATGCCTTCGCTCGTTCTTCCGAATGTGACCTCTTCAGTGATGTAGGTGAGAGGCGCCGAGGAACGGGCTTGTAGCAGTAATTCCTTGGGACCGACGTGTCTGGTACATCGTGCTCGCTCGACACAACACGGCGCGAAGAAACTTCGTGACGGCCACCGCGCCCCACCCTTTTGCATAGCAACAGAATAAACGAGGTGTGCTCGCCGCGATGCCACGTGGGCCGGACGCCGGGCGCAGCAGGCGTGGTCGCCATCTGCTCGCCGCTTCGCGCCACGTGGACCGACACCTGCGGGCCGGACGCAGCCGCCAATCGCCGCCAAAGCCGCCACGTGATCGGGCACGGCGTAGCGTGGTCGCCACCGCCGCCGCGCCACGTGGATCGACATCTCAGACGGGTAAACACCACCGCTTGCTAGATCGCCACGTGATCGGGCGCCGGGCGCAGCAGGCGTGGTCGCCACCACCGCTTCGCCAGCGCCACGTGACCGACACCCGCGAGTGGACGTGTTCGCCAATCGCCGCCAAAGCCGCCACGTGATCGGGCGCCGGCGTAGCAGGCGTGGTCGCCACTCGCCGCCTGCCGCCACATGGATCGACATCTCAGACGGTGTAAACACCCACCCACCGTTAGATCGCACATTGCACACGACGCCAGGCGCGAAGAGGGTACCGGTGTATAGTACGACAAAGCGAGTATACAACATACTCAACAAGTCACGCACAAATGCAGCTTCTATTACTACATGCATGGCTTATTCCAAAGGAAAGGCTTACATGGTTATTTTGCATAAAGCAAAGATTTCTTTTAACAGTAATCCTATTAGATTAAAAGCCAGAAACCAATATTATTAATAATTAATTTCTCAATTTTTTTCCGAGTTTGGCACACAACTCTAGTTTTATTCATTAATCTCGCACATGTACCACCCATTCCACATTTTTATTTTTAAAATCTAACCCTTGATCAGAATCCCCGAGCATTGTCCAATACCGCTGGACGTGGCTATTCAATAGATTTAACACACATTCTGCGCAGAGGTTGTACACTTTACCCATAGATACTGATCGCCACCACACAGTGATCGATTGCAACAAAGTCTTTTGGAGACTAACACTTAACCAAAGGAACCTCTCCAAGATTGCCTTCCTAACACTTCCTCACACGAGCCAAAGTTTAGAAAAAGTGAATCACAGCTTGGATGGGTACCAAGTCAAAGACAGTACACTCCCCCATACGTTACATTTTTGTGTAACTGCCGCCCGAGGTATCAAAGGAAAGATATTAGAAACCTACTAAACTAGGTCTGCCTCATTCCGCATAAGTGGTTGTACGAGAAACCTCAGTTCAAAGGCTCGCAAGGTGAAGTCCTTAATCGTCCTGCAAGACTTCCGTTTTATACTTTCTCACACAGCCCTTTACAATCTCAATACATCCCGATGCCACACAGGCCCACCTGGCACGAAGCTTTCTTGCCACTTGCCCCAGTCCAAATCATTTCCCACCCCGATTTGCATTTATGCAACACATGCCAATGCCCACTTCATTGCATGAGTAGAACCACACAGGTCGCTACCCCCAATTCCATCTCATGGCATCATCGCATTATTCCAAAATTCGTTTCATAATTGTTTAGTCAATATCCTTTTGCAAATTTGAAAGTCATTCCACGCATACAAGCATACTAAGCAGCTAATCACGGTCTAGCCTCCCGTGTTGGCTTTATAATAGAAACCAACTCAATTTAATATCTTAGGGTGACAAGGATTGCAGGGCATACAATTACTATTAACAAGGTGGCATTAACAAGGTAGGTGTATTATCTAAACTACCCAAGATTAATCAATGTCATTTTCTTAATTAATATAGCATGCATAGTTTAAATGGAAATACATTTTAAAAGTCTAGGGGCAATATGGTCAAAGCATGACTTGCCTTCGAACAACAGTTGATTCTGGTCTGGCTCTTGCGATGGTTCTCTGAAATCCTCCTCGACGGCTTTCGGCAATTCGGAGTCTACGCGCATTCAAGCGAATATACAATGAATACTCAATACAGATAGCAAGATCAACTATAAAAATAAATTAAAATTCACTAATAAATAGTTCATATTTTTACAAATTTTTATGAACTGGAATCACCCAATTCCGAGTTAAAACGCAAAAGTTATAGCATTTGCAAGATTCTGAAAATTCAAATAATTGAATAACCGAATTACTCTATTTATTTTCCTACTGAAAATCCGGTTAAATTCCACGGCTTGACACGTGTTAGCACCAGAGTGAGCCACGTCACCACGGTCACTGACATGTGGGCCCCGGATGACGTCATGCTGACGTCAGCACACCCAGCGGTCCACCCATTGACAAGTGGGCCCGATGAATAGTGTTCGGTCCACACGTCAGCTGACACGCGGCGCTCGCCCGACGGTCCACGCGGCCCAAGATTTCCTAGCCGTTGGATTCAAATCCAACGGTCGGTCCAGTACGGTCGCTGAGGCTTCGGTGACTACGTGGCGAAATCTCGGCCCTTAATCTAAGATCCGACAAGACTAACAATCGCGTCGATCGGATCTACGTGGTTGAACCTCCACGGCCGGATGACGATCCAACGGTCACCGACACCCGAGCGATGCATCGCTATCGAGCCAACGTGGCACAATCCAAGCCGGACATTCCAGATCTAACGACCATTATCAAAACATCTACGCAGCAGCTACGTGGACTACTCAGAGCCACATGATTACCATCTAACAGCCATTTTTAACGCTACAACTACCGCTACGTGGCGCTATAGAGGTGGTTGGATTGAGGATCTACGGCCGAGATCTACCGAGGCTTATTTAAACTTAACTCTACGGGAAGAGACGTGGCGCTACCTCGGTCGTTGGATGAAGATCCGACAGTTGAGGCGAGTTGCGATGCTCTGAAGAAGAGGCGGCGGCGTTTGTCACCGGACTTGGAGAAGATGCGAGGGCGCGGTGATTCTGAAGCCCCTCCGTGAAGAAGTGGTTCACGGATGCGCCTCGACACGAAGACTGGAGTGGGTCTTGGCGCGGAGAGAACGACGGACGACGGCGGGAAGTGAAGAAAACCGAGGCAGAGGAAGGATGCTACTCCGGTGAGCTCTAGCGTGGGCTACGGTGTACGGGAGTGCACGAGAAAGTGGGCGAAATGAGCGGAAGGAAGCCCTGCGTGCAATGGGGTATATCTCCCGCTCGAACAAGCCTTGGAATGCGCGCAAAATCCCTAACAAAATCCTCGGTGGCCTACCGGCGACGGCGGTGCACAGTCGCGCCCTCCCGATGTGCTCGGTCACATCCCACCGTCCGATTGCGATCCGACGGCGCGGAAAGAGAAACGATTCGGCGAAACGGCGCCACGTGTCGACATCCTAACGGCCACTTACCGAGATCCAACGTCTCACGCGATAAAAGCAACGCGGCTCATCCACGACCGTTCGATCGGGATCGCACGGTCCGAGATTCGCGGCGCTAGGGTTTTTCGGCGCGAGCACAGTGTTGGGCCCGGCCAAGCACTGTAGCTAGCCCTTGATCCGGGTTTTATCAATTAAATTAAATCCAGAAATTCAAAGTAATTATTTAAGGCACTAAAAATACTCGAAAAATTCTAGAAAAATTCCAGAAAATATTTTAGGGCATTTAGAGCTTAAATAAAATATTTTTGTTTATTTTTGATAATTAATTTTATATTGTTTAATTATTCAAGTGAAGGATAAATTTAAATCAAAGTTGATTAATTCCAGAAATTCATCAAAAATTCAGATAAATTCAAATAAAAGCAAATAATTCAAAAATTTTAAATTAGGCCAATTTCAGGACGTTACACTGGGTGTCGACCCATGTGGTGGCCTAGCGAGCAGGCGGGCGATCAAGCCCCTCTCTCCAGGCCACGCAGTGACCAAAAGGATGAGAAGGAGGCTTCGCCTCGAAGTTTCCTTCCCCTGACACGCTGTGTCAGAGCCATTGATTACGAAGAATTCTGCTGTCGACACCACGACGGACCAACCCTCTGACACCTCACACCTAACTCCGTCGCAGGAAGTTCACATCCTAGGCGGACCGGGCGAAGCCATACAGCGACATTAAATGAGGTTTGAAGGACAAGGCTACAGTGATGGGTGTAATAAATGAGTCATGGATCAGTATGATAAGACCACAGTGATGGGTGTAATAAATGAATCATAGATCAGTATGATGTCACCTTCTCACCTGCCCGAGCCAGCCCAGTCTATATAAGGGAGCTCTGGTGCATGGGTGAGGAGGGACTGAATCCGATCCGATCCCGGAACAAAAAAAAGAACGAACTGAAAAAAGAATTGTAACCCGCTCAATATTGTTCAACAAAGATCTAGCAGGATGTAGGGCTGTTACCCACACTAGGGGCCCGAATCTGGGTACATCGGTGTGTTTTTTGATCTGTTGATCCCCGGGGTCCCTCGAGCGAGAGTCATTAGGGTGTCCATACGCAAAGACGCCCTCTACCGAACCTTAATCTCTGTCTTGGGAGAAACTCCATCTGTGATGTGGTCCCGCCCAAATAAATACACCGGCTGTAGGCGCGCTGTAGGGGCTAGTGGTTGGCTCATCCAGCCATCTCTCCAGCGGATCCCAGTCTTCTGTCTAGAAGGACCGCACATCTGGTGATGGCGGGTTCACACTTACAACAAAAGGAGGTGGCGGAAGCTAGTAACGCTCAGGACACGTCGCCACTCTCGCCGGACAAGGGATCGTCTCACGCCGCCCTCGCAGGAGGCAAGGTGCCCCGGGCGATGGCGAACATTCGATTCGCGATGGTCTGCCATGGAGGTGGCCACTCGCCTGTAACTCGTGATGCAATCCGCCTCTCTCTCGACCACCTTCGGTGGAACTCGTAGGAGACACCCCGGCCACATCGTGGCTGTGGGACATTGCTAGCCTCGTAGACGCGGCCCAGCTCCATGTGGGGATGCCCGACCGGTCAGTTACTATCAGAACTCCATGATCAAGGGCGCGTGCGGACCGCACCCAAGCTTCCAGCCGACCGAGCGGAAAGCGCTCTGGCCAGGAGGGCCAGAGTAAAGGAAAGGGCGTACAAGACACAGGTCCCGGTTCCGCGAGGTGCCGTGAGGACCTGTGGGTTCATCTGGAGGAGCATCGCCGGTGGCACGGCGATGATTTGCATAAGCACCTGCAGCGCCGTCGCACCCAGGGGCAAGGTCGCGACAAGTGGATGGCTCCTGGGGTTGAAGGCTCCTCCCATGACTCCCACCTTCGGAGCAAGGAGGAGGTCCACTCCTTCGATTCTTTGGGGAGTCGAGATCCGCACTCCCCGGCACGGTCTCCAGGCCGAGGTTCAGGTGGACAGCATGACTCCCCCTACGGCGTTGGGTGCCAGGCGTTTTCCCGACGGCTGCGCCATGTGGCGTGGCTCGAAAGGTTTCGTCCGGCATCCATCGAGAAGTACGACGGCACCACCAACCCTGAAGAATTCTTACAGATCTACACCACGGTGGTGCAGGCCGCTGCCGGATCTGAAAAGGCCATGGCCAATTACTTCCCAATAGCCTTGACAGGGTCCACCCGGTCCTGGCAGTTGAACTACCCGCGAGGATTGGTACACTCGTGGGAGGAGTTGTGCGGCCTCTTCATCTCCAATTTTCAAGGCTTCTACACACAACCGGGCATGGAGGACGATCTCCATTCCCTTGAGCAGGAGACAGGGGAATCGTTGCGCGACTTCATTTGACGATTCAGCCATTGTCGCAACACGATCCCCCAGATCTCCGAGCAGTCGGTCATCATCGCCTTTCGAAGAGGCGTCCGGGACCACAAAATGCGGGAGAAGATGGCGACCCGCAACATCACCACTGCCTCCGAGCTTTTCTCTCTAGCACACAAGTGTGCGCGGGCGGCGGAAGCTCGGGGGCCGGTGTCTGGCCCCGCGCGCAGACACGGTGGAGATGAACCCGGGACTTCGAGGGGTCCTGGCTCTACGAGCAAGAAGGCGAGGAGGCGTGAGGCGGTTGAGATACCGAGCCACAGAGCAGAAGGAGAGCAGGCCCTACTGCCCGATCCACAGGTCCAACACCCACGACCTAGCTAGTTGCCAGGTTGTGAATAATATGGTGGAGCAGCGGGTTAAGGATCACCGCCCCCGCGATGACGACCGGGACGAAGACCCTGCCCCGCTGGCCTTCCAACAGGCAGACCAAACCGTGGCATACATTCATGGTGGCTTGGCCACCTACCCCTCCAACACGACGTACAAGCGGCTAAGGAGGGAGGTCTATGCCACAGCATTGAGCTCAGGGGCGGGTCGGATGCTGAAGTGGTCGGAGGACTGCCGGCCTAGGTCACCTTTCGATCGTGGTTTCGCCCACGATCCGGAACGTGAATCTTGGGCGCGTGCTAGTGGACGGAGGGAGCTCCATCAACCTCCTGTCCTCCGAGGCATTTCGGGCGCTCCAGATATCGCGACAGGAGTTGCGCCCAGCATTGCCCTTCTATGGCATCGCCCTGGGTGATGGCTCGGTGCCCTGGGCCAGGTGCGCCTCTCCGTCACCTTCGGGAGGAAAGCAACTACCGTACAAATATGGTAGACTTTGAAGTCGCCGACTTCGACCTCCCGTTCAATGCCCAGCTTGGCCGACCAGCGTTGGCCAAGTTAATGGCGGCGATCCACTATGCGTACATGGTGGTGAAGATACCAGGGCCTGGTGGCCCCATAGTCATCCAGGTGGACAGGCCGGAAGCCTTGCGTTGCAACAAGCACGCATTGGACCTGGCCTGCGCCACCTATGCAAGGCCGGCTGATGCCGCCTATCAATAGGAAGACGCGCTCGTCACCTTCCTCCGGTCTAACTCCGACGTGTTCGCCTAGCAACCGTCCGATATGATCAGGGTCCCTAGGGAGGTGATCGAGCACCAATTGGCAACGCTCCCAAGAGTGCGCCCGGTCCGACAAAAGGTCTGGAGACAGGCACCAGAGCGGCAAGATGCCATTCGGGAGGAGGTAGAGAAGGCTGCCGATTGTCAGGAAGTCTCACCCCAGTGGCTTGTCAACCCTATGCTTGTCAAGAAATCCAACGAAGTGGCGGATGTGGCGCCGATTTCGCCGACCTCAACAAGGCTCGCCTGGCGATCCCGCTGGCGCGCCGATCTCATCGTCGACTGGATGGCGTGATGCGGCTATCAGGCTTTCTAGACGCGTGACTCGGGTACCACCAGATTAGCATAGCGGCGAAGACGAAGAAAAACCGCTTTTGTAACCCCAATGGGTGTTTATTGCTATATCAGAATGGCTTTTGGGTTAAAAAAATGCTGGTTCTACTTATCAACGTGCCATGCATATTTCTTTCCATCCACAGATAGGGCGCAATCTTGAGGTGTACGTCGATGACTTGGTTGTGAAAGTTAAGAAGAGCGAAGAACTGATTGAAGACCTGGAGGAAACCTTCGTCAACCTCCGGAAGAATTGCTTAAATCTCAACCCCGAGAAATGTGTATTCGGCGTACCCTCTGGGAAGCTGTTGGGATTCCTCGTGTCTAGTCGGGGCATTGAAGCCAATCCTGACAAGATAGCGGCCATTGAGCACATGAAGCCGCCGATTCGCTCAAGCAGGTGCAGTGCTTGGCTGGTCGCCTGGCATCCCTCGAGCGATTTATCGCCCGGTTGGGAGAAAGAAGCCTGCCCTTATTCAAGCTGCTGAAGAAGACCAACCACTTTGAGTGGACTGAAGAGGCCCAACGAGTGTTTGAAGACTTGAAGCAGTACCTCTCCTCCCGCTAGTGCTGGTCGCCCCATGCCTGGTGAACCATTGCTCCTGTACATCACCGCTACCCCTACAGTGGTAAGCGCGGTACTGGTGACAGAGAGGGAGGGCGTCCAGAAGCCGGTCTACTATGTCAGCAAAGTGCTACACGAGGCGGCGACGAGGTACCCGCAAGCACAAAAGATGTTGTACGCTGTCCTGGTGGCATCCAGGAAGCTGTGGCACTACTTCCAGGGGCGAGAGATCATGGTGGTCACTGCCTACCCTCTGCGAGAGATCCTTCACAACCGAGAAGCTGAAGACCGCATCACCAAATGGTCGGTGGAGCTGGGGGAATTCTGCCTCAAGTTTGTACCCCGCACCGCTATCAAGAGCCAAAAGCTGGCGGAGTTTGTTGCCGAATGGACTCCCGCTGCTCCTAAAGCCGAAGAGATACCCGCGCCTTCTCCCTGGACTTTGTTCTTTGACGGCTCCTTCAGGCTCGAAGGCGCGGGGGCTGGAGTTTTCTTGGTCTCCCCGACCGACGACATCCTCCAGTACGTGGTCGCCTTGGACTTCAAGGCCACCAACAACATCGCCGAATATGAGAGCTTCATCGACAGGGTTGCGACCGCCTGCGTTAGGCATCCGGTGCCTCCAAGTCAAAGACGACTCCCTGCTGGTCATCAATCAGGCGCGAAAGGAATTTCAATGTTCTGACCCCACCATGGCCGCGTACATGGCGGAGGTCAGAAAGATGGAGCACCACTTTGAAGGACTGGGATATATCCATATCCCTCGATGCGATAACCATATGGCAAACGGGCTTTCACAGCTCGCGTCCTCAAGAACCTCTGTCCCGGTCGGGGTCTTTGAAGAAAGACTAACGCAACCGTCCGTCGCTGCCCCCGTACAGGAAAAATTGATAATATGCCACCCCTGATATTGCCACTTGGTAAAATGCCACTCTCCTCTCAATGACATGTGGGACCTTTTGTGTCTATGACAGTGGGCCTGAGTGGCATTTTAGCGAGTGGCAATATCAAGAGTGGCATATTTTCAAATCCCCCCCGTACAAGGTGGGGACGACGGTGCAGCCGTCACGGCCTCCAACTCAGGCAGGGAAGGTGGTGTGGCTATCGCGCCTCCGCCTGTGAGGAAGGCAAGGCGCCCACCCCACCTCTGTGTCCGGAGGGAAGATGGTGGTGCCGTTGGTGCGGCACCTGGGGAAAAGCTTGGCCAAGCAGAGTAGCCGGGCGATCACCATGTGATCGCCACACTTGGCCGGGAAGGGCAGTGGATGGATCCTATCCTAGCCTTCCTGCGGGACCAAGTGATCCCCGACGATGATGCGTCAGCTGAGAAAATTACACGCAAGGCTAAGTGCTATACTCTGGTAGGTGGGGACCTATATCACCGGAGTAGAAACGGAATTCTACTGAAGTGGATCACTTGGGAAGAGGGGAGCAATTTGCTCTCTGATATCCATGGAGGCATGTGCGAGAGCCATATGTCCAATGATGTTAGTCGACAAAGCTGCCCGCCAAGGATTTTATTGGCTTATCGCCTCTAGGATGCTTGTGAGTTGGTGAGGAAATGAAGCATGCCAATTCTTCGTCAAAGTGATCCACCGACCACCCTAAGCCTCAGAACCATCCCGCCTCTTGGTCGTCAAGGCTCCGAGGATCGATATCCCGGCCCATTCCAATGGGCCCATTGTAACACCTCAATTTTTGCTTTTATTGCATTTAAATGGTATTTTGAATTTTTGGGAATTTCTCGAATTTATTTGGATTTATTTGGATTTATTTGAAATTATTTGAATTTATTTTGAATTAAGCCATTTAACAAATTAATTAAATAATGGAAAAGTTAAAATAAATTTTTGCTGAAAATATTTTATTTGAGTCACAAATGTCTTAAAATATTTTTGAGAATTTTTCCGAATTTTTCCGATATTTTAATGCCCCAAATAAATTATTTGAATTTCGGGAATTATTTTAAATCGAAAAAGGATTAAAATCCCGATGAATGTTGTTGGGTCAACATCGTATGCCTGCCCGGAAAACCCTAACGCCAAGCTGCTCGATCTCCATCCGACGGTCTCGGCGCCCACGCCGACCAGTCCAAGTCGCCGACTCTCCGCCGGCCAGGGCTCTCTCTGCTCCGCGCCACGAAGCCGAGGGCACTATTTAACGCGCCACGCCGCGACCGTGATCCCCACCCTGCCGCACTCCAACAGACACCGCACGCCGCCAGAGTCGCCGCCGCCGCAAGACTCGCTGTCCCAAAGCCGCCCCTGCGACTTCTTCAAGGTCGGCTTGCCGCCACGGCCACTTCCGCCGCCGCCTGCAAGCACTCCCGAACTCACCTTGCCGCTGCCAGGTCCGAGCGCCACCGCAAGTCGCCGGAGGACTGACGGAACGCCGCAAGTATGACGCCGCCGTCTTCATCTCCGGTGAAGCCGAAGCCGCCTTGCCGCCGCCGAAGTCGAGCTTCATCACCGACGATCTCCATCCGATCGGCGAGGTGAGTCCACGCCGCCCTAGGAACAAGTGAACCCCATCTTCTAACCTCCGCCGTTAGATGTAGATCTAAGGCGCCGTAGGTGCCACGTCGCTACCATCACTGTATGAGGCGCCGATAAGGCGGGCTCGCATGTCGGGCCGATCGCGACGAGCGATCGCGGCACGATCACCGACGACGCGACCCACATGTCGCCCACACCGAGCAATCGCTCACGAGACGCCGACAGACGGGCCCACTCGTCACCGCACGCGATGCGGCGCTGCGGACGCCACCATCGACGCTATGCTCGACGCCACGGTGGGGACCCAATCGCTGGGTTGACTGAGTCATGCCGACGCCATGATGACGCATGCCGACGCCATCACGGAGCCGGTCGAGGGTATGACGTCAGCAAAGCCACGTGTCACGATGACGAATAATTAATTTCCGAAAAAGAAAATATTTATTTAATTCGGTTTAATGATTTTAAATGCAATTTAAAATTTCAAACGCTTATAACTTTTGGCGCTTTTAACCAATTGGCAACGCCTCCCAAGAGTGCGCCGGTCCGACAAAAGGTCAGGAGCGGGCACCTCAACAAGGCCTGCCCGAAGGATCCTTACCCCCTGCTGCGCGTCGATCTCATCGTCGACTCGATGGCAGGATGCGGGCTACTGTGCTTTCTAGATGCGTACTCCGGGTACCACCAGATTAGCATAGCGGCGGAAGACGAAGAAAAAACCGCTTTTGTAACCCCAATGGGTGTTTATTGCTATATCAGAATGGCTTTTGGGTTAAAAAAATGCTGGTTCTACTTATCAACGTGCCATGCATATTTCTTTCCGTCCACAGATAGGGCGCAATCTTGAGGTGTACGTCGATGACTTGGTTGTGAAAGTTAAGAAGAGCGAAGAACTGATTGAAGACCTGGAGGAAACCTTCGTCAACCTCCGGAAGAATTGCTTAAATCTCAACCCCGAGAAATGTGTATTAAGTACTCTGGGAAGCTGTTGGGATTCCTCGTGTCTAGTCGGGGCATTGAAGCCAATCCTGACAAGATAGCGGCCATTGAGCACATGAAGCCGCCGATTCGCTCAAGCAGGTGCAGTGCTTGGCTGGTCGCCAGCATCCTCGGCGATTTATCGCCGGTTGGGAGAAAAAGCCTCGCCTTATTCAAGGCTGTGAAGAAGACCAACCACTTTGAGTGGATGAAGAGGCCCTTGAGTGTTTGAAGACTTGAAGCAGTACCTCTCCTCCCGCTAGTGCTGGTCGCCCCATGCCTGGTGAACCATTGCTCCTGTACATCACCGCTACCCCCTATTGGTAGGGCAGATGCATCGGTGACGAGAGGAGGGCGCCCGTAAGCCGGGTCTACTATGTCAGCAAAGTGCTACACGAGGCGGCGACGAGGTACCCATAAGCACAAAAGATGTTGTCTGTTGTCTGGTGGCATCCAGAAGCCGTGGCACTACTTCGGTAGCGAGAGATCATGGTGGTCACTTGCCTACCCTCTGCGAGATCCTTCAACCGCCAAAGTCAAGACCGCATCACCAAATGGTCGGTGGAGCTGGGGAATTTCGCCTCAAGTTTGTACCCGCGACCGCTATCAAGAGCCAAAAATTGTCGGAGTTTGTTGCCGAATGGACTCAGCTGCTCCTAAAGCAAGAGATACCCGCGCCTTCTCCTGGACTTTGTTCTTTGTGGCTCCTTCAGGCTCGGCGCTGGGGAGTTTTCTTGGTCTCCCCGCCAAGCGACATCCTCGATGCGTGGTCGCCTTGGACTTCAAGGCCACCAACAACATCGCCGAATATGAGGGCCTACTGATAGGGCTGCGCACTGCCTCGGCGTTAGGCATCCGGTGCCTCCAAGTCAAAGACGACTCCCTGCTGGTCATCAATCGGTAGCGAAAAGGAATTTCAATGTTCGACCCCACCATGGCGCGTACATGGCGAGGTCGAAAGATGGAAACACCACTTTGAAGGGCGGGATATATCCATATCCTCGGTCGATAACCATATGGCAAACGGGCTTTCCTGACAAGCGTCCTCAAGAACCTCTGTCGGCTTCGGGTCTTTGAAGAAAGACTAGCATAGCCGTCAAATCAGTTGCCCGACGGGAAAAATTGATAATATACCACCTCGATATTGCCACTTGGTAAAATGCCACTCTCCTCTCAATGACATGTGGGACCTTTTGTGTCTATGGCGGTGGGCACGAGTGGCATTTTAGCGAGTGGCAATATCAAAGTGGCATATTTTCAAACTCCGTACAAGGTGGGGGACGACGGCACTGCGGCCACGGCCTCAACTCAGCGAGGAAGGTGGTGTGGCTATCGCGGCCTCCATTCTGTGGAGGGAAGGCGGTCGCCCACCTCGGCCCTGTGTCGGGAGGAAGATGGTGGTGCCGTTGAGCAGGCGGCACTGGGAAAAGCTTGGCCAAGCAGTGGCCAGGCGATCACCATGTGATCGCCACGCTTAACGGGAAGGGCGTGGATGGATCCTATCCTAGCCTTCCTGCGGGACCAAGTGATCCCCGACGATGATGCGTCAGCTGAGAAAATTACACGCAAGGCTAAGTGCTATACTCTGGTAGGTGGGGACCTATATCACCGGAGTAGAAACGGAATTCTACTGAAGTGGATCACTTGGGAAGAGGGGAGCAATTTGCTCTCTGATATCCATGGAGGCATGTGCGAGAGCCATATGTCCAGTCAGATGCTAGTCGGCAAAGCGTTCCGCCAAGGATTTTATTGGCTTACTGCCCTCTAGGATGCTTGTGAGTTGGTGAGGAAATGCGAAGCATGCCAATTCTTCGTCAGGCAGATCCACCGACCAGCCCAAGCCCTGTAAACCATCCCGCTCTCTTGGTCGTTCGCGGTCTGAGGACTGGATATCCTGGGCCCATTCCAGCGGGCCCATCCAAGGAGTAATGGCCAAGCGGAGCGCGCCAACACGCTGGTGTTGAGGGGCCTCAAGACCAGAGCATTCGATCGGCTCCATAAGTGGGGGGCGCGGTGGATGAAAGAACTCTCGACTATGTTGTGGTCGCTTCAAACCACACCCAATCGGGCAACTCGAGAAACACCTTTCTTCATGGTCTACGGGGTGAAAGCTGTCCTTCCGTCCGAGCTGTCGCTCGGCTCCCCACGCGTTTCGGCATTCAGCGAGGAAGCTCAAGAAGACCACCGCGGAGAAGAAGTCAACCTTCTGGAGGAGGTGTGCGACTGGGCGGCCCTGCGTGCTACTCAGTACCAGCAAAGTCTCAGACAGTACCACGCCACCCGGGTCCATGAGAGAACACTAGCAGTAGGCAACCTAGTCTTGCCCAGAATCCAGACGCATGTCGGGCGCCACAAACTGTCTCCCCTGTGGGTGGGCCCCTTCAAGGTGGTCTCAGTATCTCAACCCGGGACAGTCCGGTTGGCCATTGAGGACGGCCAAGAGCTGGCCAACTCCCACAACATAGAGTTGTTGAGAAAATTTTATCCCTAAAGAACTATAAGTACTTGGTAGTTCGCTCCGATCAGTTACAAGGGTGGGCTCTCCCCTAGCTGATCGGCGACTACTGACAGTCAGTGAAGTTGTTTGCCTTAGAGGCTTTTGCTTTATCTTCCCTACTTGTGCCCCAGTGGGTAGTATTTCGCGTGGGTGTCATTGGTACCGACAGTTTGGCCGCTCCTTGTTGATATGCGGTGACACCCAACGTTCGTGTCGGGCAGGGACGGGCGACCAGGAGTGCAAGTGTGGCACGATGCTTCAATGCGGCTAGCGCACCTCAGGTTGCCACCGCGAACACCGCAAGCCCAAAACCAGTCCTGGGAACCCGCTACCTTGACACGCAACGCTGCGGGCTGGTTCCGAGAAAAATCACAAGGGCTTAAGTTCCACAAAGAAAAGGGACCATGACAACCCCGCGCGGGGACTTATGTTCTCTTAATCTATTTCCTGCATGCCCTGCGTAACGTCTACTTGTGTTTTCAGTAGCTACATGCAATCGTAGATGAAGTGTTAGAGCACTGGCCTAATTTAAGCATTCAAGATGGCACCGCGGCAAGCCTGGGGGCTAGTCGCCCGATGTCTTGTGATCAAGATAAGTTGTTTGCATTAAGCATTATCAACCTGTCTTTCGTATTTGCACCCTGTTGGGTCAGGTTGTGTGTGGTTGTCATAGGCGCTGATAACCTGACGGCTCCTTGCTGATAAAGGGAGATGCCCAGCGTTTGTGTCACGCGAGGACGGGCGACCAGGAGCGCGAGTGCGACACGGTGCTTCAATGCGGCTAGCGCACCTCGGGTTGCCACCGCTAACACCGCAGGCCCAAAACCACTCCTAGGGACTCTTTGCCTTGCTGCCTTGATCTTTTGATGTCAGCTCGAGGATCGCTAGGATCTAAGTTCCAAAAGGGCATGGACCAGTGACAATCTCGCGTAGGGGCTTAAGACTCTATTTGTCTACGTCCTGCATGTCTTGCGTAACTTTGGTTTGCGTTTGTAGCGGCTACTTGTAGTCACCCAAGACGCGCCGAAGTATTGACCTAACCTAAGCATTCAGGTTTGCATCGCGGCAAGGTTGGGGGTTGGTCGCCCGGTGGTTGAGTCGAGCAAACGCAATCAAACACAAACAAATGCACATGTAGGTAAGGTCAAAAGATACCAATTTCATTGTGATTACTAAGATAGTTTTTGCATACAGAAAGGCAAAACAAAAAAGAAAAAAATGAAGACAACAAGGGAAGCGGCCTAGGCCATCAGTTGTCATTGGCAACTTGGATATGCTCGTTGTCCTCCTCGACTTCTGTCTCTGCCACCGTCGTGTCGAGGTCTGGGTCCTCCACCGTCATCAGCCCGACGACGTGCTCCGTGGCCTCGCACACGCGCGCCTGCGCCTAGGCCTCGTCTCCCTCAATGTCGTCCATGACGGCCATCGGGTCGAAGGAGGCGTCGCGGCTGGCGCAGCACGCCAGCACGAACGCCGCGGCGGCAACCACGACATCCCGCCCTTCTCGGGTGGAGCGAGCGGCCAAGGCGGTGGGCAAGCCACTAAGGGCTTCGGCGGCCCAATGACGCCATGGGCATACTGCAGGGCTGAAGGCTCCAACGGCTCTCGAAGATCCACCCCCAGCGGCTCCAAAGACCTCGCCATGCGCCGGTAAGCTGGCCAGAGCATGACGGCGAGGTTGTGCAGCGTGCGATGCAGCTCCTCCACTGTTTGCTTTTGCGCCGCCTCAGCCTCCTGCGCCCGGGCGAGCAGGGCCGCCCCAGTCGCCCTCTCCTGGGCCAGCAGCGTCTCCCCCTTCTCCCTCTCTTGCGCTAGCTCCTCACACAGCGCCACCATCTGTTGCGACATCTACGCTTTGTCTTTGGATGGGCTGCCGTGAGGGCGCCGAGGATCGTCGCCTCGCCAAGTTCGTGACAGCGCACCCAAGCCAGAGCGCGCGGCGGAGGACAACCGAAGCGGGGTGGACGTGAGCTGGCACCGACAACGTCTGCGTGGGCCACTTCGGAGGCACCGGGTGGCCCCCAGGCAGAAGTCCCCGCTGCATCCGTTGGCGCTGTGGGTGTCGACTTGACCGGAGCACCTTGGGGGGCCGCCCTTAGAGGTGACCGGAAGATGAAGGAGGCCACCGGAAGCGTAAGCCCGCCCTGGTGGGCGGTGGCGGCAACCTTTGGTGCCACTGGAGTCGGTGCTGGCGGAGTTGGCACCATTGAGGTCAGTGCCACAGGAGCTAGCATCGGTGGAGCCAGCGCCGGAGCAGGGACGGCGGATGTCGTCGCCCCGGATGAAGATGCCACCACTCCGGGCGCACTTTGAGGAGCGGCGGAGTTGGTGGCGGCGGGAATTCGGTCTTCGGTATGGGGACTCTTGGGGACCGCACCCGTGGCGTCCGGAATGCATGGTCGCTTGCCTGTGTTCCGATCGTCGGCTGGGGTCTGGTCCCTGATCACCAAGGGACCACGGGCCAGCAGCACCGAAGGGCCGGTGGTGTCCATCGCTGGAAACAGCTTGATGATACGAGCCCCGACAGGGAAATCCAAGCCGCTCGGCATTGGCGGGAGCAGTCTGACTAGCCATTTGGAGATGGCAGGGCCGTCCAAGTTCCCTGTGCCTGGCGGAAAAAAGGAAGACAAGATTGTTAGTTGATGGTGACCACAAAAGGGGATATGTAGTCATGGGAAGAATAAAGAACTTACGGCCCGGGTGCGTGCAGGTCATGTTGTCATCCCCTGTGTACTGCCATGCAGGGCGGGCATGACGACGAAGGGGGCTGATCCTCCGGGCTAGAAAGTCCCGGACTACCAGCGCCCCGATCAGGCCGGTGTCTCACAGCCGATTGATGCGAGCCGCCATTGCCAGGAGTTCCGCGGTCTCCTCGACGAGCGAGCTCCAACTCTCGCGGGCTTCGCTGCGCACTGGGCATCCCAAGAGCGTCGACCTCGCTGTCGTCGCCGGCATAGAGCCAGTTGCTCCGCCATGACTTCCAATTGGATTTCGGCTGAAGGGGAATGTAGTGGGGGGCCAACCTATCGCGGAGACGAAAATGGCAGCTCCCCGCGATCCCGCCGTCGGAGGAGCCATGAAGGATGTAGAAGTAGCGGAAGAGCGGAAGGTTGGGCATTACCCCTACGAACATCTCGCAGAGGTGTGCGAAGGTGGCGAGAATGAGAATAGAATTGGGAGTAAGATGAAGGTGGTGGATTTCATAAAAATGGAGGACGGTGAGGAAGAATTCAGAGAAAGAAGGCACCAGGCCCGCCAGTAGTCCCCAGGCGAAGACGACGATCTCCCCGGGTTGGCTTCGCGGCGCGAGGGTTCCATGGCGAAGGTGGAGGGAACCCTTGGGTGCGATTTTGGAAAGCATCGCCACCCTCCCCTGTCAACTGAAGAAGATGGAAAGGGTTGCACCATTGGAGCAAGAACAAGGTCTTTGGACAAGGAAGTTGAAAGGGCAAAGGACAAAGTGCGCAGGAATCAGAAAGACCGTGAACTGCTGGTCATGGGTGCGTGTATATATAGGCCCCTCACATAGATGGTTCATGAACAGACACGACGTTTCGGGTCCGGAGAAAAATCAGAGGAAGTGGGGAGGACCGAGACGGTTACGTGCTCAGAAGTGGTGGGTCCATCCAGGAAACGCACTGACATTAAATGAGGACAAAAAGAAACTGGCGCGCGTTCCAGGATGGACCCGAGGGCTACTGTCGGTGTACTTTATGCCAGGGTACCCTCTCCGCCGCAGGTAAGTAAGACCCCGTGGCGGCCTGGCAAGCAGGCAGGCGGTCAGGCCCCTCTTGCCGGGCGCCGGCCCACGCGGTGGCCTAGCGAGCAAGTGGGCGATTAGGCACCTCTCGCCGGGCGCCAACCCACGTGGCAGCCTGGCGAGTAGGCGGGCGATCAGGCCCCTCTTACCAGGCGAGCGGCTCACGTGGCGGCCTAGTGAGCAGGTGGGCCAATCAGGCCCCTCTCACCGGGCGCTGGTCCGCGTGGCGGCCTGGAGAGCAGGCGGGCGATCAAGGCCCTCTCGCTGGGCGCCAGCCCGCGTGGTGGCCTGGCGAGTAGGTGGGCGGTCAGGCCCCTCTCGCCGGGCACCGGCCCACGTGGCGGAGTGGGCGATCAGGTCCCTCTCGCGGGGCGCAGGGCCCACATGGCGGTCTGGCAAGCAGGTGGGCTCTCAGGCCCCTCTCTCCAGGCCACGCGGACAACCCAAAGGATGAGAAGGAGGCTTCGCCTCGAAGTCTCCTTCCCCTGACACGCTGTGTCAGAGCCATTGATTGCGAAGAATTTAGTTGTCGACACCACGACGGCCCATCCCTCTGACGCCTCACACCTAACCCGTCGCTGGAAAGTCACATCTCGGGTGGACCGAGCGAAGCCATACATCAACATTAAATGGGGTTTGAAGGACAAGGCTATAATGATGGGTGTAATAAATGAGTCATGGATCAGTATGATAAGACCACAGTGATGAGTGTAATAAATGAATCATAGATCAGTATGATGTCACCTTCTCACCTGCCCGAGCCAGCCCAGTCTATATAAGGGAGCTCTGGTGCATGGGTGAGGGGGGATTGAATTCAATCCGATCCCAAAACAAAAAAAAGAACGAACTAAAAAAATCATTGTAACCCGCTCAATATTGTTCAACAAAGATCTAGCAGGATGTAGGGCTGTTACCCACACTAGGGGCCCGAACCTGGGTACATCAGTGTGTTCTTTGATCTGTTGATCCCCGGGGTCCCTCGAGCGAGAGTCCTTAGGGTGTTCGACCGCAAAGACACCCTCTACCGAATCTTAATCTCCGTCCTAGGAGAAACCCCGTCCGTTGACAGGGTCCTGTCTGGCGAAATACGCCGACACCATTGCTAACCTAAGATCACCAAGAACACATGGATCTACAAGCTAGATCTAAACAATCTTCAAATTCTCTCCTTACCAAGCTAGACCTTGAATATAATGCAATTAGAACCCATATTACTAACCTTAGATCAAAACGAACACATGGATATACAAGCTAGATCTAAACAATCTTCAAATTCTCCTTACCAAGGTAGATCTTGAATATAATGCAATTAGAACCCATTACTAACCTTAGATCACTAAAAACACATAGATCTATAAGCTAGATATAAACAATCTTCAAATTCTCATTACCAAGCTAGACTTTGAATATAATGCAATTCAAACCCATATTAATAACCTTAGATCAACAAGAACACATGAATATACAAGCTAGATCTAAACAATCTTTAAATTCTCCTTACCAAGCTAGATCTTGAATATAATGCAATTAGAGCTCATTACTAACCTTAGATTACCAGGAACAAATGGATCTACAATTACCCTTCAAAATCAATTGTCTTCTTTCACAATATCGCCTCACAGTCGCAGCCACCTGAAAGTAGATCTTGAAACCGTAAAAAGCACTAAGTAACTCGAGTCTCTGTATTATATATCAACGGGAGATATCACAGACGATTCTATTCGTAAACCGTTAGCGATTTACATAAAATCCCAGACAGTTTTAGAATAAAACCATCAGTGAGATTTCACAGACGGTTTTATAATAAAACCGTTTGGGATAATACCTGTTATCACAAATGGTTTTAGTTTAAAACCATCTATGATAGAATCACTGACGGTTTGGTATTAAAACCATCTATGACACTGTTGTATATCACTGATGGTTTATGAAGAGTACCGTCTATGATGATATCATTGATGGTTGCACTATAGAACCATTAGTGATGTTTCTCATCACAGACGGTTTTTTAAACTGTCTATGATGAGGAGTCTAATATATGTCTTTTTGTAGTAGTGTGCCCTTGGTAACTTATAAGTCCTTAGTATGTAAAGAACCAAATCTTGTCCTTAGTTTTTAGATGATACCGAGAGCATGTGGCTAGTAATAGCCGAAAAATTATGTACATGCATCATTGTCGATACACTCCAAAGAATGATGCGTACCGCAAGATTAAGGAAGAATTTGATGTCAACAAGGAGGATGGTTCAACCCTGAAACCTATGAGGGGGGAGAAGTCAAAGGCCAGGTAAAGGATATCGATGTTGTATTTGGAAAGGGATGTAAATTGAGAACCCGTTGTAAGTTCAAGCTCCATTCATTCGGTTTTAATGATTAGTGTTATTGACAAATCTAATTGTGAGATTAACTACTTGTTGAGTTTGACATTTATTAGTCTCATTTGGATGAAAGAATGGAATAATCAAAGGTATGCATTTGATGCCACTTTATTATATCTTATTGCATTTCTTAGATATAAAATACATGGTGATTAATGACAAATATAAATGTGAGACTAACATGCTTGTTGAATCTAACTTTTATTAGTCTCATTTAGATGAAAAAATAAAAATATCAAAGGTATGCATCCAATGTCACAATATTATATCTTGTTGCATTAGCTGGCTTGGATACAAAATACATTGATATTAATGACAAATCCAATGGTAAGACTAACACTCTCACCGAGTCAAATCCTTAGTAGTCTCAATTGGATGAAAGGATGGAAATATCAAAGGCATGCATCCAATATAATATTATTATATCGTGTTGCATTCCTTAAGTTCAAAATATAGGGTGAACTCCATAAAAGGTTCAATTTGGATATGTGCATGTTTCCAATATATATACACATATATGTGTATATATATACATATTGCACACATTTAAGGGAAGTTCACTCTATATCATGAAGTTTCATTAGTATTGGTCATTTCCTCTTTTCCACATATAATGAGGATCCTTACTTTGAAACACATCCTTTGAGTATATGAAGCTTATGTAGTTGTAATATCTCATTTTGATTTAGACATAGGGTGAACTCCAAAATAGTTTCAACTTGGATATGTGCATGTTGTTTCCAATTCAAATATATCTGTAAGTACACATTTAGGGGGATTTCATTCTTTATCATGATGGTTTCACTAGTATTGATCCATTTCTATTTTATATATATATATCAAGGATTATTACATTGAAACACATCTAATGAATGTATGAAGCTTTATAGTTGTAATATACTCATAATAATTTAAATACAATTATTTGTGTGTGGGTTCTCGTCTATCATCAAAGAAGTAGATCAAAGGATCTAGGCCCTTCTTTATATGCTAATGGTGTAATTTGGTGATTAGGGACAACTGAATGTGTTAGACTAACATTTTTCATAAGTTGATGAAATAGGTTAAGTCCAATGAAGATGAAGACTTTGGATGACATCATGTGTTGATGGTTATCAAGTCAAGGCTTGGGATGAACGATGCCATCATGTGTTGATTACCATCAAGATAAGATCCCAAAGTTAAAGTTGTTCATCATGTGTTGGTGAACAAGATGAGGATGCGCACATGGAGAGAAGATGGTAATCAAGTGAAAGCTCCAAGTGGATACGCAAGGCAAAGGTATAACTAGCATAGGCTAAGGATGTGTTCCTAATATTTTACCAGCCTAGGTATTTGGTTGGTAGACTAGATTACTAGTATAGGTTTCTGTACTATTAAAAAGTGTCTTCCCTTATAGTTTGAGGCCCATCAAGTCACTACTATAGAATGGTACAACACTACGCTTCATTTGGGTTGGTTCCCAACTTTTCAGAAAAAAACAATAGTGATAGATGATTTGACATGGGTGTAATAATATGGTGAGTAATCATCATAATTGGTTCTGATCTTAGAACCGATTGTGATGCGCCTCACTAGTTATACAACCTTGGGCTAAACTCTCCTCTGTTGTTGTTCTAGAGGCAAAAAAACTACTGCCACCCTAAAAACACAACAAACTCTGGTTGGAAAAATTACTTGGGTGATAAATTATGACATCCTCGAGGTTGGGTGTTAAGAGGGTAAAGTTAAAGTCGTAGATCGAGGAGATTTCCCCTCAATTTTCCCGCATTTGTGGTTTTCTTCAAAATATGAGCATTCCTTCAAATCCTTTCAATTTTGCACTAGGTTATTCGATATGTTGCAAAGAAAGTTTAGGTTGTTCTGAAATTGTATGTATCCTATCAGATTTCACACCCTTTATTTGATAAACACACATCTATTTATCTTTTTAGTACTCTCGTATTAATATGTAATTATTGTTACTCTAATATGATGAATGTTAGAGTTTAGGTTGCATAACCTTCGTCTCCAGTTCGCGGGTGCTTGTTTATAAATATGTTGAAATTGCATATTTATAAAAACGCACTCTTGAATTATTCACGTTTTTTGGACAATCCAAGGATATGTGGTTTGAGCAAGTTCCTAAGCTATTATACAACAACAGAGAAAATTTCGGCAACATCTCCCTAGTGTTCCCTAGATACACACCCTCTTGACTTGCTGTTGAGACGTGTATTTGGAGAACATTGGGGAAATACTACCGAACTTTTCTTTGAAATTGTACAACAGCATAGGAACTTGCCCAATCACATATCCTTGAATGGATTAGGATCTAACCTAATTAGAGATTAGGAGTCATCGTTGATACTTAGTTGGTCAATAGATAAACTTTTCTTTAAGATCATTCAATTCCTCAACTTTGTTAATGCTTCTACTCTTATTTTGTTTCATTGAAGTCAAAAGAATTGCAAGCTTACTGTATTAGGTAATTTAATATCATTGTTAATGTTTTAAATGTATGTCTCATAACTAGGGAATTGAAAGCTCTTAACTAGGAAGAAGGTATGGGGATTAAAATTATATACATTGGAACCCATCCTCTATTTTGCAAAGATAATTAAATGATGTCTTAATATTTGAAATAACTAGCTTGTTGTCGCTCCAGTTTTTTTCTTAATTTAGTGTGTGTAGTTTAATTACAAATGACTGTGAAGAATAGATGTTTCAGGAAAGAAGCCGTGTGAGTGCTGAATTTCAGATGGGTGTTAAGGAATTCAAAAAATTGCAGAAGAAAACATGGTGAAGAGGGGTATAAACTTTATATATTGTCCTTACTTTGATTGCACCAATCTCAAGAGATTTAACAACTCAACTCAAATTGAAGTCCACATGATTCAACGTGGCTTCGTGAGGAATTGCACGTGTTGGATCCATCATAGGGAGACAAGTACTACCCGTCTAGTATGCAACGAAGACATGGTGGAAGACAATGCCAAACTGTTGTTCTCAGGTCCTTGCATTGTTTGAAGTGAAGGTAAAACACTGTTGAATAGATACAAATTTCAATACACTTTTAGTTTTCCTATCAGATGTGCTTCTAAAGGGAAACAAGTTGCCAATGGTACATGATGAATGGTTATTCACTGCTACAAAAGGACTCATATTAGACCCCTTATCACTGACGGTTTTCAAAAACCATCTGTGATGAGTGGCTATCATAGACGTTTTTTTGCAAAAACATTCGGTGACCATCTGTGATGAGGGGCCATCATAGACGTTTTTTTGCAAAAACATTCAGTGATGAGCACGGTGTCATCACAGAGGGTTATTGGCTAAAACCATCTATGATGACACTATGCTCATCACATATGGTCTTTAGATAAAACCATTTGTGATGTGGGCCTCATCATAGACGATTTTTGGTTAAAACCATCTGTGATGAACTTTTCTTGGAAATAAGTATGGAGAGCCCCGACCTCCTCTCTATTTTTAGGGCTTACCAAGCTATTTTTGAGGTGACTGCAATTGAGAGACGATCTAGAGAAAACAGACCCTATATTTGGAAGTGTAATTTCAGATCCTTTTGTTCTAGGTCATCTAAAATTAGTAATTGGTTTTAATTTGTATTAGATTCAAGATCTAGCATGGTAAAGAGGAAAATGAAGATGGTTTCTAGATTTAGCTTGGTGTAAATCTATTTATTCTTTGTGTTCTAAAGTAGCAATTGATTCTAAGTGCATTATACTCAAGATGTAGCTAGCTATGTAAAGAGAATTGAAGATGCTGAGTTTAAATGTAGCTTACTTATGTGTATATATCCATTTGTTCTTTGTGATCTAAGGAGCTATATAGGTTAATTAGCAAGTTTAAATGTAGCTTATATGTAGAATATTGTAGATCTGTTTGTTCTTTAGATCTAGCATGGTTATGATTTAGGGTAAGGTTTTAGCTAGTTAATTAGTGCTTTAATTTAAGAATGTGTGCATGTTCACTCCTAGTGTACTTAATTCGTTATTTAACACTTATTGTTATACACGTAGCATAGATGGACCGAAGCAAGATGTATACTGAGAACCGTGCGAATGTCGAGTATATTAATGGCATCTCCGCTTTTAGAAAAGTTGTAGAGGAAAGGATATGTTGAACAAGGGGGTGGAAGTTATGCCTTGTCCATGCATTGGCTACTAGAATCTGAGAATATTTTGAAATCCAACGCAGATCGAAGCACACTTGATTCTAAGGGGTTTCAAAAGTGAGTATACATGTTGGACCAATCACGGTGAAGAGCAGACTATACAGGAAGCAAGTAATATTAACATCATCGACGAAGTCAATGATGTACCAGATGATATCGATTGTACTTTCAATAAGGATAAGTTTTATGATGACAATATGGATTAGATACTACATGATGCAGAAGGAAACCGTGATGAGCGAGAGTATGTAAAATTCCAGGGCTTCATGGACGACGTGATGAAACCTTTGTTTCTGGGTTGCAAGTCCAAATACATAAGGTTGTCATCCATGCTTGAATTACTGAAATTAAAGACAAGCAACTGTTGGTCCGATAAAAGTTTCATGGCGTTATTAGGTCTATCAATAGACATACTTCCAGAGGGAAACGAGTTGCTGACAACTACCTACAAAGCCAAGAAGGTTCTTTGTCCGTTAGGAATGGAAGTAGAAAGAATACATGCATGTCCAAACAACTATATCCTCCACCGCAAAGAGTATGCAAACTTGCATGTATGTCCGGTGTGCAACACATGTTGGTACAAACATAAAGATCAATCAGATGATGACGACAAGGGCATCAAGGTGAAGAAAGGTCCTCCTGCTAAGGTGGCATTGTATCTGCTTGTAATTCCCCATTTGAAGCATTTATTTGTGAACCCAAAGGAGGCAAAACTGCTTCAGTGGAACTCGGATGAGCGTAAGAACGATGGAATGCTAAAGCACACTGCTGATTCCAACCAATGAAGAAACACCGATAGGAGGTTTCAAGAATTCATTACAGAGCTAACGAATATAAAGTTTGGATTGAGTATAGACAGAATGAATCCTTTCGATTACATAAGTAGCCGTCATAGGACTTGGCCCGTGAATCTCTACATCTAGAACCATCCTCCTTGGTTATCTATGAAGTGGAAGTATATTTTACTCTCTATACTGTTGGTGATATGCCCTAGAGGCGATCATGTGAGATGATTGTATCATACGTCTATGTTCATGTACTTATCAGTTCCATGAATAAATGTCACTCTTTTGTTCATTGAGTATGACTTAATTGTGAAACACATTGGTTAATGATATTATTCTAAACGATCCCTGGTCACATATCATTATGTGGGACAATAGTGATCTGATCATCACATGTATTGATTGATGGTAATGTTTCACATACCATAGATATGAAGATATCAAATCAATAATGTGGGCACATGTTAGAGAACATGGGGTTGGATAGACCCGCTCCGAGACACTGATGAGATTGTTATCTTAGAAGTGCCATCAGAGTGTAGTCTCGAGTGGTATACCTATACGATCCTTTGATCTGAGATTCTTATTGATTCTCAGCATGCGTAATTGTATACTTTGGGGCTATCAAACGCTTCTCCGTAGCAGGGGAGTTATAAAGGTAGCTTACGGGTATGCCATGAAACATGACGTGAGATATAAGAGATCAAGATGGAATTTGCCCCTCCTCGATAACGAGAGAGATATCTCTAGGCCCCTCGGTGTGGATGGATAAGGAAAAGTGCATGGCCATGCCAAAGTGATTAAAGTGTTAATCACGAATTATATCCATTACATTGACGAGTGAATTTGTCAAGCTATCACAAGGGTGGCACGCTTCTCGCCTTGAGCTTGACTGATATCATGTGGCAAAAGGATCCTATGTGAGTGTATCAAGGTTGGTGATTCGATCATTGTGTACATTCGGGGTCAATATGTGCCGCTAGGTACCGCTATTGACTTGTGGTCTGGGAAAGGGTTCTCCGGGACCGCGGCCGATTTGTACATGAGCCTAATGGGTCACACACTTAACGGGTTGGATCATGTCTGATGGATTGGATCCATTAGTGGGTTTACGCGGATTTGGATCCTCTGGCGTCTTAATGGATTTGTACTGTAGAAGATCCATTAGCGTGAGTCCTAGTGGGCTTCTATCGTAGAAGGCCCATTAGTGCGCTCTATATAAAGAGGGCATGGGGGTGTGCAGCCAAGAGGCCTCTCCCCACCACAAGCCCTAGCCATCGCTGCATCCCATTGCCCCCTAAAACCCTAGCCACACGTGTGGGTGCTAGCATAACAGCGCGCGGTGATCCCACCCCGGACGTGTGGATACCGCAGAGGCATCATCGCTCTTGCGTTGGCGCTGATCGATTCAATCGGCTACATCAACTGTATGAATACAACAACGTTGTTGTGAAGGTGATCCGCGACAAGGAGAAGTTGTACCATACCGTGTTCGACTACGTACAGTGCTTCGGAGCACGCGGGGAGGCTTCACCCACTCTACTTCTGCTGCTAACGTGCTCCAAGGGTAATGCTCCATGATCTTTGACTCGCATGCTTCCTGGGTGTTCGCGGTAGAAAATTTTTGTTTTCGGCTAGCGTAGCACCGTGTTCTCCTTCATATACTTATCCAAGGCCTCAAGCAATCTGAAAACGATATTGATGCTTACCTAGCACCATTGGTAGAAAATCTGAAAACATTATGGGCTCCTAGGGTACAGGTATGTGATGCTCACAAACGAGAGTACTTCACTTTGCACTACCTATTGTTCTGCACCATAAATGATTATCCTACCCTTGCTAAACTGTCAGGCTATAATAGAAAAGGAGACAAAGCCTATACTCAGTACTTAGATGATACCGAGGGTGTATGGTTGAATCACTCGTGTAAAACTGTGTACATGCATCACTGTAGTTTCCTTCGGAGGAATCACCCATACCGCAAGATGAAGAAACAATTCAATGGAATGAACGAAAACAGTTTAGCTCCAAAGCCTATAAGTGGCACAGATATTCATGATATGGTTAAGAACTTGGATGTTGCACTTGGAAAGGGACATAAATCGAGAACTCATGAGAAGAGCATGTGGAAGAAGATATCAATATTTTATGACCTACCTTATTGGAAGCACCTAGAAGTTCGACACTGCATCAACATCATACAAGTAGAGAAGAATGTATGTGATAGTTTGATTGGTCTCTTACTAAATATTAAGGGTAAAACAAAGGACGGTATCAACGCACAGCTTGACTTGGTTGATATGGACATAAGAGCTGAGTTAGCTCCGAGAGAGACCGATAAGCTAAATGTACTATGAATCTGCTTGTTACACTATGTCTAAGAATGAGAAAACTAAACTATACCGGTGCTTGCATGGTGTGTAAGTTCCGTCCGGTTACTCCAACATGAAGAGACTTGTTTCAATACAGGATTTGAGCTTAACTGACATGAAGTCTCATGATTGCTATGTGCTTATGACATAGATACTTTTTTTCGCAATTAGAAGTATTTTACCAAGCAAGGTCCAAGAGACAATTAAATGGCTATGTTATTTCTTTAACACAATTACTCAGAAGGTCATCGGTCCTAAAGGACTAGATGCTCTGTAGACTGAGGTGGTGATGACTCTATGTAATCTTGAGATGTATTTCCCTTTGTTGTTTTTTGATATTATGGTCCATCTCATTGTTCACCTTGTGAGGGAGATAAAGATGTGTAGGCCAATGTTCCTACGTAGCATATGCCTGTTTGAGAAGTACATAGGAATTCTCAAGTCCTACGTACGACATTGATCTCGACCGAAGGGTACATTGTCGAAGGTTATGAAACCGAAAAGATCGTCAAATTCTACTTGGATTACATGGCTCAAGTTGAATCGATAGGTGTGCCTCAATCCTGCCATAAGGGGAGGCTCCATGGTATTAGGACCATCGAAAGGAAAGAATCAAGCCTGATCCAGCTGCGTGTGCTAAAACCCATTTCACAGTTTTGCAACACATGACTGTAGTGGCCCCGTATATCGATGAGCATAAGAACTAGCTATAGCAAGAGAATCCATCATGGCAGAGGTCCTAAATCATCAAATAGCATAACCTTCATTTCAATAGATGGTTGAAGGAGCGACAACCCATCACTATATGCTCGTTAGGTGATACGCTGACATGGTTAGCCAAAGAGTCAACATTTATAGTTGTAACATAGAAAGGATACGACTTAAATTGATACACATTTTACACGAGAGATCAGGACATGAAGATCACAAACCAGAACAATGGTGTTCGCATAGATGCGCTCAATACCACTGGGTCGTCGAGGAGCTCGTACTATGGGTTGATTGAGGAAACTTGGGAGCTCAACGACATACTATTCAAGATTCCCTTATTTCGATGTTGTTAGGTTCACCTGTAGCACGTGAAGGTTGACAAGTACGGCATCACTACTATAGACCTCAAGTGTGTCAGATACCAAGATGAATCATTTGTACTTGCTAACCAAGTTGTTCAAGTCTTCTATGTAACCTATCCATTTAACAAGAAGCGCCACGTGGTTTTTCAGGAAAAAAGGAGGATTATCAGAGTTGAGAATATGGTAGATGAGGAAAAATACAATAAGTTTGATGAGTTGCCTCCTATCGGTAATGGCATCATGGTCTAGAAAGAACAATATGAGGAAACTAGCTACACACATATTGATCATTGTGAATGGCTAATTTTTATACAAAAGAATAAGCAATTGGAGTTATGATGAGGACATCATGTTTATTTTAAGTGTACCAGTATTATAATTAATGAGATGTATGTACGTATTATCATTAATGAGATGTATGTGCGTATTATAATTAATGAGATGTATGTATTATAATTGATGAGATGTATGTATTATAAATAATGACACAAAATTAAATAAATAATTTATAATGACACAAATTTAAATAAATAAATAATGACACAAATTAAATAAATAACTAGTGATTTTCTGTAAATGAAAATAAACTTTCAATGAGCCACTGCATTGTCCATAAGAATGAAGCATATAGAAAAGGACTTTCTCAACATGAACATCTAGCAACAAGAATAGAAGCAAAACAGGAAAAAAAATTCAAGATAACTTCAGGAAATCTAATTTCAAATGCACCTTGTGCAATCTACAAGCAGAGGTGTGCAAATAGATATAAAATAGCATTATAGAGCTCATCATAGTAAGAGAAATAATTAAGCATGAAGTAAGGAAATTAAATTGGAAAAAGGCATCACAGATAGTTTCTATGCTAGAACCGTCCACGATGTTGATGACTAAGTACTTTTCTCATGCGTGGTCATTCTGTCCTGCCCTAAACCATAGCTCCCCTGGTGGCTACGTCGAATCATTTGTCCTTGCCCAAACCCTAGCTACCTCCGACGGATCTCCCTCAGCGGCGCCCCTCCCTACTCCACGGCACCCTCCCCCTCGCCGTCTCCCCCACATCGGTGCCCCCTTCGCAGCCCCTCCCCCTCAGTGGTGCCCCTCCCCCATGTCCTCCCTCCTCCACAGTGTGCCCTCCCCCCTCCATGGCCCCCTCCCCCTCCGCGGAGCCCCATCCGGTGAGTCCTCCCCCGCAGCCCCCTCCGATAAGTAGTTTTGTTTTGCTAAGTGTCGCCTGCTGTTCCATGTATGTATTTTGCAAATAAGTGGATGCTTTAGTGTAATACGCATTGTCTACTAATCTTGAAAGCACCAGACCTCTTAGGTTGTGTTTGTTTAGGCTGGTGCTGGAGGAGAAGCTGCTGGAGCTGGAAGAAGCTATTTGGCCTACTGGAGCTGGATGAGGATGGCAATTTTTTGTAAATAACAGTTAAGTTGTAAGGGTACCAGGGAAGTGGGATTTTCAGAAGCTCCAGCCAGCCCGAGAAGCATCATTTTCCTTGCTTCTCTCGTGTAGTGCAAATTGGGTTGGAGCTTCTTCTCTCCGTCTGGCTGGAAAAATACTGTTTGTTTTGGCTTATGACTTATAGAGGTCTAGAAGCCAAATAAGCTCAAGCTCAAGCCTAAACAAACATACCCTTAGTTTCCCAGATTTATCATGTTCCATTTATTCATATGGGTGCAAATGTCAAGGAAGATGTTTAACATCAAAGGAAATAAAAAGATGATTGCTTGAAAAGAAAGTAAGATAAGGATTTCCTATCCTAAAGATTGACCACCCATGACCATGAGGATGCAATTCTGAATATTGCCAGAACTAGTATTCCCATAAACAAACATACTAATAATGTACTACAAATTTATTTGGAGACTTAGTCCTAAATATTAACATGGCATACAAGAACAGGCCCATAACACCAATCAATAAGCATACATATTAATCAACAGTTTACTTATGTCAAGCACTTTTTTCTTTTTAATCGACCTAGATTATGTGCCCTACATTATGATCTCAATCACATTAACAATTTGTGATTGCACATACAAGTCCACAATATTAATTGAGTTATAGTAAACAAAAGTCAATTTATCCCACTCGCAACACATACAGGCAATAACAACAATAAGGTGCACATTGGATACTTGGCACAAAGACTTCATCCACCTGACTAGGAACCGGTGTTTAGCTATTCAAGTAATACATTATAGGCCTAGCATGAGTGAACATGTGTAATTGTCTCTCACATATCAATATATTGATAAGTTTTCTTGAGTGCTCAATAATTGAAGTTTATACCCTATAATAATCTAACAAGTTGCGTTGTACTCTCCAACTTCATGAAATCATTACCTTCTTAATTTTTAGAAGTTGCCGCTTGGTCATACTAATAGTTACTCTACTGTATATCTGACGGGGGCTAGGCGTCCCTTGACCGGTCAGCGGGCTCCCAGGCTCGGGAGGCCCCGACCACGACCTGGGTGTTGTTGGGCCCCGGGCGACCTCGAGTTCGAGCGGAGAGAGGCCTCATCCCCGCTCAACCTCGACCTGAACCCGGGCGCGCGTTTACTCGACGGTTACTGAGATCCGAGTGACTGTGTCAAGGCGGAAGTGGGCGGTGTTTCCGGGGCAGTTGTAGCCCACCTTCAATGCGCACGGAAGCCACTTCCCCGGGAATCTCTCCCGCCCGTTGCAGGCAACTTTCGAGTGATTATAAGGCAGTGCAAGGCGCATGTAAAAAGGACGAACACACAAGAACTCGAGCACTAGACATCGCCATTGTTGAGCTCGAGCTGTAATACACATTTGTACTCGATAGTAACAAAGATCCTTGCAGGCGGCGAGATAGAGCTATTACCTTCAGAGGGCTCGAACCAGTATAAATCCTCGTCTCACGCTCGTTTTGGCCCATCTCCCAACCCCCCCAAGACGTCGCCTTTTCCTCCTTGAGCCAAGCCCCGCTTGGGTCCCAAGTCTTACTGACCCCTGTTTCATTTCTGCGGTTGGCGATCCCGATCGTCGGCAATTTGGCGCCAAATGGGGCCCGATTGGCTTTGCTCATTTGCAGGAAAACTCCAAGGTCTTGGGAGCATGGCGCGCTTCGTCAACGGACATTCCTCGAGCGTGGGCTCGGGCGCGGACTCCGACTCCGCGTTCCTATTTTCACCCTCGCCACCACCACGCGAACGACACGTCTCGATGGCAGATAGTCATGGCGCAGGAGAAGCTGCGGACGGCCATGACTCGCAGACTCCTGAGGACGCCATCCGGATGGTCAATGTCACCATCAACCAAGCCATAACCGCCCTCGGCGAAGGATCAGAGAGGGGCGCATCTCATCGCCATCCTGACTCCTCCTACGAGAACGCCTCCGCGCTATCGCCCGGGTCATGGTTGATCCCGATAGAGCGAGGTCAGAGCTTTTTGGCCGAGCCCTGGCCGAAGAGCTCGATCGGGCCGCGACTAAGGCTGCACCACCACAACACCGGCCAAGACTGGGACCCTCCACGAGGAGTGATGACAACTCATCACGCCGCCGCAACAAGACCACCGGACGCCACCCGCACAGGGGGCACCCTCTCGCCAGCTGCGGTCTCGGGACGTGGCTTTGACGCCGCCACGTCTCCGTCCCACAAGTACCAACCCGAGCAAGGTCAGACGCGAACCGGGCTCCACGCCGCCACGCCGTCGAAGCGAGTCGAGGGCCTTTCCCCGATGTTCGCCCCAGCGCGCCGGTCCAGATCGTCACGTTACCTCCTGTGACTCTCGTAGCAGCGTCATGGTCGTTTCGCCAAAGGTCAGCCACCGAGGCAGCCTCGACTCGAGTCGGCGGCGGCGAGGGCCTTGTCGGTGGCGACCACACCCGGCGTCTTTGTCGACCTCTGGTGCATGGCGTACTCGACGACCTTCGCCGCGCGTCGCGTTGGTGGCTCGGTTCAAGCCGATGTTGATAGAGCGCTCGATGGGACCAAGAACCCGACGAAGTTCCTATCCATCTACTCAACCGCCATCTTGGCGGCGAGGCGATGAGCTCGTGATGGCAAATTACCTCCGACAGATCTGGGCGGCGCGCCGACGGACTTGGCTCTTCAACCGTAAGCCCGCTCCTTCTTGGTCGTGGCGCCAAATTGAGCGCCCTCGCCCAACTTTCGAGTTACTCTGACGGCCGGGAGGAGAAGGACCTGGATCGCGTCAACCAGGGAAAGAACGAGCCGCTTCGTGACTTCATGCGGCGATTTATCAGCACAAGGAACCTGATCCCGAGCATCTCTAACGAGGCCGTCATAAAGGCGTTCAACTTCGGCGTCCACGATCGGCGCCTCACCGAGGACCTGGAGATTACCTCGAGGCTCAGCGTAAACAAGCTTTTCCGTATGGCGGAGCGGTACGCAGATGCGGACGACGCTGTCCGCTGGAAACGCGACTACGACCAAGGTAAGCTCGGCTCGAACCCCACGTAGGCCGGGCCATCCAACTCCAAGGGCGCCGACCACGCCGCTGCCAAGAAGCGGAAGCGCGACCGCAGGAACGGCGGAGGACTGCCACGAGTGATCGTCTCGACAGACGGCCAGCGCGAGGTCCTTGAAGTCCGAGATCGAGCTCGGGAGGGGTCCCGACCACGCCAAGGTCGGCCTCGACCTCGTCGGTATAAAAACCACCCCCAGAGAGGGCCGACACTGGGCCCCTGCTGATCGATGCTCGGCCAGCGGGCCGAGGGCGTCGAGGATCTGATGAGGCAAAGTTCTGCTTGTTCCATAGGGCAGCTGGCCACGACGTGCGAACCTGCAGGGCTTGGCAAGGCAAGCTGGAGGCTTTCTACGATGGTCGGGGAGAAATGCCCGTATTGCCGAAAGAAGACGACCAGCCAGACAGGGTGAACGCTGGGGCGGACCAGGATGACCTCGACCTGGAGTTCCAACAGGGCGAGCACCACATCGATGTTATCTTCGGCGGCTCGTCGGCTTACCAGTCCCGGCGCGAGCTCAAGGCCGCCTCACGAACCATCTTCCAGGTCGTCGCCGGGAGGTCCATCGAGCAGCACTGCAAGTGGGCTGGGGCCACCATCACCTTTTCTCCAGAGGACGCACTTCAAGGTATGGCCCGAGATCTGAAGACCGCCCTGGTCGTGACCCCGACCATCAGCAACACCGCTGTCAGTCGAGTCATGGTCGACGGCGGTAGCTCCCTTAACATGCTGCAGGCTGGAGCGCTTGACCGGATGCAGATTCCCCGGTCGAAGGTCAAGAACATCGCCGTCCCCTTCTTTGGGATCGTCCCCGGGAGCTCGACCGTCCCTTTGGGGCAGGTGGTCTTGCCCGTCACCTTCGGCGACTCGGCCAATTTCCGCACCGAGCTGATAACCTTCGAGGTGGTCGAGGGGGACCTCCCGTACAACGCCATCCTCGGGCGGCCCGCCCTGATCAAGTTCATGGCGGCCAATCACTATGGCCATCGGTGCATGAAGTTGCTTGGCCCCAATGGCATTATAACCGTGCGGGGCGACCTACAGGCGGCACACGGGTGCGAGACCAAGGCTCTGGCCCGGATGCGATGGTGAAGAGCGCTCGTTAGAAGGCAGCAAACCAGCCCAGTGGGGGGACAAAGGCTATGCCACTCGAGGAAGGCGACCCAGCCAGATGCATCCATGTCTCAGACGAGCTAAGTTCCAAATAGGAACTCGAGCTCGTCACTTTCCTCCGCGCCAACAAGGGCATATTCGCTTGGGAGCCTGCGAATATGCTTGGCGTCCTAAGGGAGGTGATCGAGCACAAGTTACAAGTGAGACCCGACTCTCGACCTGTGCACCAAAAACTGCGTCGTTTCTCCCCCGAGAAGGTCGCGGTCATCAAGGACAACCTTGACAAGCTCTTGAAGGCCGGCTTCATTCGTGAGATCGACTACTCCAAGTGGCTGGCCAACCCGGTCATCATCCAGAAGAAGGGAGGAAAGTGGAGAATGTGCTTGGACCACACGGGCTTGAACTCGGTCTGCCCAAAGGACAACTTCCCACTCCCGCGCATCGACCAGATCGTTGACTCCACCGCAAACGCCAAGATGCTAAGCTTTCTGGACGCCTATTCAGGGTACCATCAGATCAAGCTGGCGGTCGACGACGAGAGCAAGACGTCATTTATCACCCCGTTCGGCACCTACTGCTACACGACCATGTCGTTTGGTCTGCGCAATGCGGGGGCCACATTCCAGCGTCTGATGACCAAGACGTTCGACCCCCAGATCGGTCGCAACCTTGAGGTCTACGTGGACGACATCATCATCAAGAGCCCCCCCGAGGGCGACCACATTCGCGACCTCGAGGAAACCTTCAACAACCTGAACAGGCACAAGATCAAGATCAACCCCGAGAAGTGCGTTTTCGGTGCCGCGTCAAGGAAGGTGCTCGGCTACATGATCGGGGGCTCGGGGGTTGGCCCGAACCCAGAAAAGATCAAGGCGATCGAGAAGATGGCGCCCCCAACCTCGGTCAAGCAGGTGCAAAGCCTCACGGGCCGCATGGCCGCCCTCAGCAGATTCATCTCGAGGCTCGGCGAAGCTGGCCCGTTCTTCGTGGCTCTACGCAAGCATGGGAGCTGAGTGGGACGCCGTGGCACAATGTCCTTTGATGAGCTAAAGGTATACTGTCGACCCCACTCGCTTACGACCCGCAACCCAAATGAGAAGTTGTTGCTCTACCTGCGCCGCCGCTCAAGCCGTTAGTGCCGTCCCGGTGACCGAACGGGATCCCAAAGAAGCACCGATCTATTATGTCGTGAAGTCTCTGACGTCCGAAGAACGCTACCCGCAGTACAAAAACTGTCAGACGCTCTTCTCATGGCTTCGCGCAAGCTTCGACATTATTTCCAGGCGCACTCTGTGGTCGTCCCGAGCAATTTTCCGCTCGGGGACATCTTGCGGAACCCAGAAGGTGGTGGGCGAATCTCCAAGTGGGCTATGGAGTTGGAGGCATTCGATATCCAGGTCGTAGCCCGAACGGCCATCTAGTCGTAGGTGCTTGCCGACTTCGTGGTCGAGCAGACGTCGCAACCTGCGCCCGATCCAAAGGTCGAAGAAGAAAAGCCCTGGACCATGTTCTTCGACGGCTCGAGGTCCTTCAAGCGCTCGGGGCTGGAATTCTTATTCTCACCCCGCGCGGCGACCACTTAAGGTACGTAGTTCGCTTTGAGTTTCCAGCGACCAACAACATGGCCGAGTATGAAGCTCTCTTGGCGGGCCTACGAGCTTGCAAAGCGTTGGGCGTGCGTCGGTTGGTCGTTAAAGGCGACTCCCAGCTCATCGTAAATCAGTACAACAAGGAGTACCAGTGCTCGGACGACTCAATGGCGAAGTACCTAGCCGAGGTGCGCAAGATGGAGAAATGGTTTCAGAACCTGGAGCTCCAGCACATACCAAGAAGAGACAACACGGGTGCCGACTCCCTCTCCAAGCTCGCCTCCTCCGATGACGAGGTCTCGCCCGATGTCATCCTGGAGACCATGGTGGCTCCCTCGATCTCTTCCCAGGAGGTCTTGCTCGCCGTGGTCGAAGGTACTCCCTCCTGGGCTGAACCAATCCTTAACTTCCTTGCAAGGGGCGACCTACCACCCGACCCTACCGAGAGAAGTAGGACCATGCGCCGGGCGAGTTTGTACACGCTCGTCGGGGACGCTCTACAGGCGGAACATTTCCGGCATTTTGACACGGTGCATCTCTACGGAGGAGGGTAAGTACCTGTTAAATGACATTCATTCAAGCCTCTGCGGAGCGCACTCTTCGTACAAGACGATGGTCGGCAAGGCATTCCGTATGGGGTATTACTGGCCTTCGGCGCTTCAGGATGCTCGTGACATTGTCCGCACCTGTCGAGCATGCCAGTTTCACGCCCGAAGTCGATCAACCCGCATACGCGCGCAGACTATCCCGCTTGCTCGCCCTTCTCGACTGGGAAATTTGGACATCCTCGGCCCTTTTCTCAAAGTCGGCGGCAAGAAGTTCTGTCGTTCTTTCAGGACACTTTTACCAAGTGGATTGAAGCCGAGCCGTCTCGACCATCACCGCTTTCGGCGGCCGCCCATTTCTTCCGCTTGTTCGTGGTCACCAGGTACGGGGTCCCATGCAAGATTACAACTGACAATGGTACTCAGTTTACCAGTGAGTTGTTCCAGGAGTTTTGCGAGGGCCTCGGCATCAAAGTGTGCTTTATACGTGGCTCACCCCGAGCAACGGAGCGGCGGAACGCGCCAACGCCAAATCGCCCGTATGCCAAGAAATGAGTTGCGAGATGAGCTCGAACGCCACGGCAAGACTCGGGTGGGACGAACTTCCCATTGCCTTATGGTCTATTCGTACTACGTCCACCGAGCCACGTGGTCCACTCCTTCCAAATTTCATGTTCGCTTGAAGGCCGCCCCGCCTCCCGAGGTTCTACTGGCTCGCCAGGTCACTTTGGTCGACTGTGTCGACTTCGAGCACGAAACGGCTCTCGACCTTACCCTCGCAGAAGAAGTAAGATGTCGGCATCGCCACGATCAACGACTACCGCAAGCTCTTCGCAGACACGCGCGTCTCGGTCGGCACGACCTAGGAAGCTCCTTGTTGGGGACCTAGCCCGAGACGGATTCAGGCTCGCCCAACACCAACAAGCTATCCCATGATGGGAGGGCCCCTATAGAGTTGTTTCAACAGATCGCGACGGGCTTCACTGCTAGCGATGCCGGCGGCGAGAGCTCTCTAGCTCGTGGAACATAGATCAACTTCGGAAGTTTTATGTGTAACCTCTATACCTTAAATTTTCAGTAAAGCTGTTCTTCTATTCTCGTCCTTTATAACTTTTTCGTTTGTAACTACACTATCATTGCTTCCCGATATTCTTTCGAGCACGACCTTCGTGCACTGCGCACTCGCTCTTGGTCTAAAGCCCCGTGAGCTTAACGTTCACCCCCAGTGGTCGAGCTAAGCGTAAGCCGAATCTATTCGCAATCTGGCTCGCCCCTGTGCCTGGGCTCGAGCCAAAAGCCTCGCGGTCTTGACCGTACTGTGCGTGGTCATGGTCGTGACTCGGACGTTAGTCTGGGTGCAACCATCTCTTTATTGAACTCGCTTTTGTCACGTTCTTTCCTGCGAACCCTTCCCCAACTCTGCAGGTCGTGGTCGATTGTCTGAGTCTCAGTCTTGAGTCCAAGGCCGGCGTTGCTCGACCTTGGACCCAACGGGGGCTGGATGAGGATCCCGCATCAACGCACGACCTAAGAAGCCTCGGACTAAGAACGACAAGGGCGAACTATAAATATCCTCGACTACGAAATTATACCAAGACAAAAAAATTTCTTTGTTCTCCAAAAGGAATTCGGCTCTGTTAGAACATTTTGCTCTAAAGCGTTTCTTACAGGTCGGCCATCTCGCGGGCAAGCTTCTCCTGCTCGAGGTCGGCTACCCTGGCTCTCAAGGTCGCTATCTCACTCTGGTACTGGAGGGCTCGCGTGGAGGCATCCACCGCTCGGCGCCGTTCGTCTTCGAGTTGGGCCAGGGCGCTCCTCGCCGCTTTGCTGATGCGCCCGAGCTTCTCCTCGAGCCCCAGGGTCTTGGCCTCGAGCCCGGGAGACGCCTGCTCCGCAGAGGCCTTCTCCATCACCTCGACCTTGGCCCGCTCGGCCTCGACCGCCTCGTTGGCGCGCCCAAGCCTCTCTTCGAGCTCCAGGACCTTGGACTCAAGCTCGGGGGACGCCTTCACTAGGGAAGACGCCTGCTCCACAGCATCCTTCTCCAGCGCCTCGACCTTCGCTCGCTCGGCCGCGAGCGCCTTGGCCGACCGCGTGCGCTCGTACTCCACGGCCTTGAAGCCATGCTCGCGCTCGGAGGCCCTGGTCTGCTCGAGCTCGGCCGCGTGGGCTACTTCCTACGCCCTCATCATTCGACGAAGGTCAACAAGCTCCCCAGCCTTCTGCTCGAGCTCCGCTTGATCGACCTCGATGGTCCTGATGAGCCTCGAGCGCTCAGCCTCTCGTGCCTCCACCACGTTCAGGAGGCCCCTCAGCACATCGGCGTGCTCTTGAAGGCCTTGCAGCCCCAGGGAGACATGGTCGATCGCCTTCACAACAGAAAGGGTGGCCCAAATTAAGAAAGGAAACAGGGAACTCAGGCTAACAAGCTACGGGGTGCGCGGAGGGGCCCTTACCCTGCGAAGTCGATTCTCCAGGCATGAGCGAGTATATTCTTCGTGATCGTCGATACGGTCGCAGGAGATTTCCTCCTCCTCGTCGCCCACTGCTCCTGGGGTGAGGTCGACTGCAGCACCCACCGGCGCACTGGGGCCAGGATATTTAGGCTCCGCGCCGAGCGCAACCTGGGATTCCGTCGCCTCCTCCAGAGGGTTCGGCTCGCCGGTAGGGGAGGGGGCGACAACAACGCTAGCCCCTACCTCCGTGGTCAGGGCTCCGCTCGCCTCCAGCTCTAAGGGAGCGATGACCGGCTCACGCAAGGCCTCATGGCCGCGACAACCTCCGTGGCACTCGATGCCACGACCTCGACGCGCGGCGGCTGGTCTGCTGACGCCTCTGCGGCGGTGCCATCTTCGGTGGCCGGTGGCGTCGCGACTTGGGCGTCCGAAGCGGCCGTGGTTGGGTGAGCCTAGGCGACTCCACGGCGGTGACCGTGGCACTCTAGGTGTTTCCCAGCGCCGACCTCGAGGGTCAAGAATACGACGCCCCGCCCGCCAAGGTCAGAATCCTCACTAGTCGCGGGCTGGTTTTCCTCCTCACCTGGGTCATCGATCCCTTGGTAGAACTCACCAACCGGGGCCGGGCTTGGAGGTCCTGAGGGGGTCCGCGTCGGGTGTGAAGGTCGGCGCGGGGCCAGCACGAAGACGTTCTCCTCCTCCTCTAACTCGGACTCGCTTCGACAATGACCATCACAAACGGGTAAGTCTCGAGCAAGCGCCAAGGTCTACGATCAAGAACAAGCACTAAGCAGGAAAGACATGGAGGGGGCAGAGCGAACTGAAAAGCCAAAAAAAAACTCACCTGAGTCACCAGCCTCCACCTCATCGAGGGCCGGTGGGTCTTCTGCCCGATGTCGCAGGGCACTCGCTTTCATCCCACCGCCACGGGACCTTGAGCTCATACGGTCTGCGTCATCCATGGCGGACACTGAAGCTCGACCTTGGGTGCCCTGGCTGGTGGGGCTCGAGGCCTGGCGGCGCGCCAAGCTCTGTTCTTCGCGAAGGGACCCAAATTAGAAGGCGAATGAGCACGAGCAAGGAACCTGGGGGCTCGGCCATGGGAATCCTTACTGTGGCGCGGTCACCCCACTCGACGTGAGGTTTCTTCACCACCTGATGGTCTGCCCCGGGCACGAGGGGCCTCTTCTTCCCCTTCTTGCCGCCGGGCAGTGGAAGCATCCTCCTGGCCGTCTCGGTCAGCTCTAGGTGATCCTGCGAGCATGCGGGGTTCAAGAAAAGCTCCTTGGATGCTTGAGTTGGGTTCTTGGTCGGGGAGGCCTACCTCGTCTTTGCGGCGCAGTACATTCCTCGGCACGGGCTCATCGAGGGTATAGTCGTTCGCGGCCTTCCCGAACATTTCGTTCATTCGGGCGGCGATCCAAGACTCCCTTGGTGCTGCTGAAGAGGCCAAGTCATCAAGAGGAACCAGGGAGCAAATCCGCTGCAAATATTGGGGCATCACAACTTGCCGACCGTCCCTTCGTGAGTCACGTCGTCGCGACCTTGGATCGCGTAAAAGGGGTGCTCCCTCTGCCGCAGGGGGAACACCCGACCTCTCAGGAAGTCGTTGGCGATGGCCTGCCCGGTGAGGCCTCGCGTGGCACAGATGTGGATGGTCGCGATGGCCTCTTGGTCGCCGCCGTGTCGCCTGACCGGGTCTCCTTCTTCCGCCGAGGGTACCCTTGAACTCCAGTAGCGCCGCCTCGCCTGCTTCAGATAGAACCATCGCCGACCACGGGCCGAGGAGTCATGATAGCGCTTGCAGAAGGACCACGGAATCCCGTCCCACGCGGAAGTAGAGGCACCGACCATGGGGTCCTTCGGTGCGGAAAAGGGAGAAGAAGCCAAAAAACAGCGAGGGGGTGGGAAGGATTCCAAGGAATCCCTCGCACAGATGAGAGAAGATGGAAAGCAGAAGGATGGAGTTGGGTACCAGGTTGATCAACTCGATCTCGCAGACGGTGAGGACGTCTGCGAGGAACTCGCTTTCCGGCGTCCGAAGGCCGAAGAGCATGTACTGCTCTGTGCTGACGAGCTCGTCGTCCCGTGGCTGCGGCTCGGTCTCCCCATCCGGCAGTCGCTATGAATATTGATCTAGCAGCCCCAGGCTCTCGAGCTCTTTCATCCTCGACACCGTCAGAGTGCTTTTCCCGAGTTTGGCCATGACGATCGAGAGGGAACTTCGGTCGGAGGAAGAAGGGGAGCTCAAAGCAAGAAGACAAAGGCTACGAAGAAGCAGAGTTTGGAGAATGGCGGCGGTCGCAAGTTTTATAGGGCCAAGGCACTATGGGCACGCAGATCGAGGGCGTTTCGAAGGGCGCGCCGGTCAGGTGATGAGACAGGAGCAGTTCAAGGCCACGCGGCGGAATCGAGGCGTCGCGAACGGTTCCGCTGTCCAGCCGTACTGGAGTTTCAGAGATCAAGAGGCGCCAGGTGTCGTTTCGTCACGGCCTGGCGTTACATTTCCGCCCGACCTCGACCTCGCGCGAAGGCTCGGGAAATCGGCCCCGTCTATGGAGGCTCAAGGTCGGCCCGTGTCCCTACCCCGACCTTAAGCCTCGGGGCTAGCGATGATGGGGTCAAGGCCCTTGACCGGTCATGGCTCCCGAGCTCGGAGGCCCGACCACGACTGGTGTTGTTGGGCCTCGGCAACCTCGAAGTTCGAGCGAGAGAGGCATCATCCCCGCTCGACCTCGACCTGAACCCGGCTAGCGTTTACTCGACGGCATCGAGATCCGAGTGATCGTCAAAGGCGGAAGTGGGCGGCGTTTTGAGCGATTGCAGCCCACCTTCAATGCGCACGAAGCCACTTCCCGAATCTCTCCCGCCTGCTGCAGCAACTTCGAGTGATTATAAGGGCGGTATGCGCATGTAAAAGGATTTAACACACAAGAACTCGAGCACTAGACATCGCCATTGTTGAGCTCGAGCTGTAATACACATCTGTACTCGATAGTAACAAAGATCACCGCCGCAAGGCGACTGGAGTAGAGCTATTACCTTCGCAGGGGCTCGAACTAGTATAGATCCCCGTCTCACGCTCGTTGTCGCCTAGCTCCGACCTCCAGCACGTCGAGCCCTTTTCCTCATTGAGCCAAGCCCCGCTCGGGTCCCAAGTCTTACTGACCCCTGTTTCATTTCTGCGGTTGGCGATCCCGATCGTCGACAATATCTATTGCTAGTTTGGTTAGATTAACTTTTCCACCATTAGTTTTCAGCCATTTTTGCTTACTTCATCAATGAATCTACATGTCACTCTTGTGAAACTTGTGTCTTTTGTTTGCTTTACAGATGCTTCCATCAGTTCAGTAAAATCTAATATTGGGAATAGATTTGTCTCACGATTGTTAGTAACAATTCTACATTCATATCCTTCTAATTAACAAGACCATTTCATGTGCATTTGTTGTTAATAGTATTTTCTTGCATAGTACACTAATATCTGCATATTCTTTCTTGATTGAAATTCTTGGTAATTCTGGTCTGCATCGTCTATTGGTAGTCTAGTTATGTGTTTCAACATTTCTGTTGTTTATTTTGCAACATGACTGTTGGTTTATCATCTTGGTAGTTTAGTCCTTGAGCTATATATTATTTGATTGTAGCAATAGAGTTTAGTTGCTTCATTGATCTGTTCTATTAAACTAGTGTTGTTTATTGCAGCGAGTCAGTTGAATCACAGTCTGGCATAGTTGTTACTAGTGTTTGATTGTAACTCCAGACTTGTTGATATTGGACATCCTTTTTTACATATACATATTATATTTGCTCATTGAATTGGGTAAACAATTATATTCTTTTTTCATAGATTCATGTTAGTGTGTGGCTATGTGCATGAAGCCATGAACAACACACTGTGGTAACATATGGTCCAAGCTAGTAGTACCAATTGGATTACCATCTCCCCCCAATGTTTATAATATGTCTGAATGCTAAATTTTCCATGTCTGAATATAACATTTTCTATTTTTCATCCATTGGAATAGCATGCAAGCATTAGAATGAAAACAATAATTCACAACGATGAAGCTTAGCTTATGTAAAACCCTTTCTTCTACAGTAATTATTCTTGACTCTCTTCCTGTTCTGGACTGTTTGTAGTATGTTCACTATTTAATCTTTTTTGCACTTGTGTAGATAATGCCTGGTTCTATACAATAATATCATTTGGAAAATGGCCTTTTTTGCACCAGTTGAGCATCATACTAGTTTTGAGCTTCCATGATCTATGACTAATGTAATTAGTGTCACTAGAAGTTGATTTAAACAATTTTAGTAGCAAATAAGGCCTTGAACTATGAGATTGAATCTACCAATGTCAATACCAAGTATTTGCACTTAATTTTTAAGATCAAAATTTTGAATTTGCAGTAATCTAAACTTTAAGAAGCTTTTAGTCAATATTAGCTTTTAAATTTAGTTGTCTTGGGGACCTTGCACATGAAGGGGCCAGACAATTTTATTGTCTTGGAGACCTTGCACGTGAAAGGGCTAGACAATTTTATTATCTTGGGAACATTGCACGTGAAGGGGTCAGACAATTTAATTGTCTTGGGGACCTTCTCACTGTTCGTAGCATAATTTAGGAAGGTAAGAGTTCAAAACCTAATTTGCTTAGTTAATTGTTTAAGTTCAATTCTAATTATTTGACCCTAGGTGTAGCAGCCCTACACCTTGTGGTGAGGAGGTTGAAGGTCTAACGTACCTTTAGTAGCTTGACACCTGAGAGCACTCTGTCTATAATCTATACTATTATGGAAAGTGATTTCTTCTCTTTCCTTATTCTGCATAAAAATCTTTTTATAAATATAATCTCCCTAGCAGACAGAAATATTTCTCTTCCCATAAATAAAGTGCTGATAATAACTGTTCAACATGGTCTCCAAATAAAATGTTGTTATTGCAAATACATAGGTAGCCAGATCTGCAAAACATCACACCACCTTGCATTCACAGTTGAACCTGCACTAAGAACTCAAGAAACAGGGGAGCCAAGAACCCTTGGCTCCCAAATCAGGACACAGAGTCTTATCTTCCCCATGGGGAGAAAACAAGAGGGAGCAGAAATTAACCACGGCGGTGATGGAATCCCAACTACTCACCGATCGGGAGCGGCCGGGGGTGGGGGCGTGGAGACTGGAGAGCGGCCGAGGAGAGGGAGGGGACCAAGCAGAGACGCGCCACTGGGATTGGGACTTGGGAGGTGAGAATAACTAATGAGAGGGATAGGCCATAGAAACACGAGATCAGAGGGAGGGAGACGGGAGAAGGGACCTTGCGGGAGTGACGGAGGAGCTGCGCGGCAAACCTGGCGAGGGGCGGTGGGCAGGTCTAGGGTTTGGGGGAGGGAGGAGATGTGGCTCCCGTCCGCCGCCAGCCACAAGGTCCTCCCTGACACGCCGCCGTCGCTCCTGGGCTCGTAGGCTTCACCGCTGCTCCTGGCAGTGGGCTGGTGGCTCGCCTCCTCCAGCTCCGAGTGGGCACGCAAGGGACCGGCTGTTGGCTGCCTTCACGATGGGGAATGGAATGAGGAAGGGAGAGAGAATCCTCAGATTTTGGGATTCTCTCTCCTACCCCTAAAACTGAGGAATGGGATGAGGAATCTGTTGGAGCTCGTTTGTTTGACACTGTGCTTTGCGCTGCCTCAATTTTTCAAATAGGGAATGGGATACAGATACTCTTGGACATGCCCTTAGTGTCAGGACCCAAATATGCAAATCTGGACCCTCTATGTATACTGCACTAGTCTAGGATCATGCTAGTACATACAGGATCAACATCGATAAATATCACAATCATCATATTGGTAAATAATAAAAGACTTCATATATTAAATAAAATTAATTGAATAACCTTATGGTCAGCTTACATGACTATGCCTCGCTAGGCTGAATAACAAATTAAACTACAGTAGAATGAAAATGTAGATAAACCCCTCAGTATACCACAGGCAACTGACAAAACTCACACCCTAGACATTCGTCTCTTCATGGCACATCTCCTCCAAGCTAATATGGACTCCTCAACTAGTGATTTATTGATGTCAAGAGTGAGTACTTAAAGCACTCAACAAGTTGTGCCTAGAATGCAATTCTAGCAAAACTATATGCAAGGCTTATTCCAAAGGAATGGCTATCATGTTATTTTCTAGTAAAGCAGCATTTGTAAATGAATATAGTAATAGATTTGAAAGATAGTAAAACAAATAACAGTAATAGATAGATTCAGCATTTCTTAAGTAAATAAAGGTATCCAAACCTAAAGTTAAATTCCAAACCATCCATTGGCAACCTAACATCCATCCCAAGTTTTCATTTTATAAAATCTAACCCTTGACTATAATCCCCGAGCATTGCTCAATACCACGAGCACAGCTATCCGAATAGATTTACACTCTGCAGAGATTATACACTTTACCCACATGACTTGATCGTCTCTTGGTACCTTTAGATTAACACACTTCCTTTGATGTGTCGGCAAAGTGAACATCACAAAACCTTTATCCTGATATTGACCCTCCCGGTAAGCTATACACTACCCCTTCCCTCAGTAGAGGAAAAGGGTAGGACTGACGAACCGTTAGATTGATGTGTACGCCACACCCTCCACTGAAACCACATGTCGGGACCCGAATATGCAAATCCGGACCCTCTGTGTATACCGCACTAGTCCAGGATCACGCTAGTGCACACAGGCTCAACATTAGTGAATATCACAATCATACACAACGTAAATAGATAAAAGACATAATATATTAAATATTAGCAGTTGTATGACCTTATGGTCAACTTACTTAGCAATGCCTCACAAGGCCGAACAACAAATTGAACTGCAACGGAATGAAGACGTAGATAACCCCTCAAGATACCACAGTAACCGACAAGGCTCGCACCCTAAACATTCGCCCTTCATGGTACTCCTTCTTCAAAGATGATGATTTTTGTAGGCAAGGGTGAGTACACCAACACGTACTCAACAAGTTGTGCACAGAATGCAATTCTATCATAGCTATATGCAGGCTTATTCCAAAGGAAAGGCTAAGTGGCTCGTAAGCAGTAAAGCAGCATTTATGAAACATACATAATGTAGATTGGAAAGACAGTAAAACAAATAATAACAAGTAAATAGATTCAGTGATTCTCAAATAAACCAAGTTTTCCGGTCCTAAGTCAAGATTCAACCTTTCATGGCAACCTGCCATCCATCCCAAGTTTTATTTTGCAAAAGTCTAACCCTTGACTGTAATCCCCGAGCATTGCTCAATACCGTGAGCACGGCTATTCGAATAGTTTGTACACTCTGCAGAGGTTATGCACTTTACCCACACGATACAACCATGTACCTTACAGGCAAATGATTATAACAAAGCCTTTACAATGCACTATCTTAACCCAGTACTACCCGCTGAGGTTTCAACACTGATGGGCTAAAACCACCGCAACAGGGCCCCCCTCTTGCGCCATGTGAGTTTTCTCCATGCCCCGGACTCACGCCACCAAGATAGTACTAAAGCTAAGACATTGCAAATTAGTCAGCTAGGCTGCCCCATAACAGACATGTGGCTGCATGATTGACTCAGGTCAAAGGCTTGCAAGGTTAAGTCCTTAACTGACCGAGGCAAGACTAACCAGAAATGATCTCAATTATCAAAAACCAATAAAAACCAAATACGACCGCCCAGTTGCCACTCTTGGCCCACCAGAAACAATCTTGCCACTTGCCCCAGTCTAAATCATTTTCCCACCCCAGTTGATTACCAAGCACCACGTGTTCTTCACAAATCAACATTGTTGCGTGACTCCGCTGTCACAACAACTCAATCTCTTTGTGCGACCACACATGGCCTGCAAATTATCATCATAGTTCCATATTCCATTAGTCAAGATTAATAAGCAAATATTTTATGAGCATGTGATGACGTGGCATGGCTAAGCATCTCTAATTCGGTCTAACCATCCATGTTGATTTCATTATTAACCAACTATAGTTAACCAACCTAGGGTGACAAGTGGATCATGGCATACAACTTAACAAGGTAGGGTGTAATTCAAGAGGGTATAATATCTAAATCCCAATCTAGATCAAAATCATTTGTACTCATGAAATAACAAGTGATAAGGTAAATCAAAATAGCATGCAATCTAATTTATGGGTGCAACATGATCAAAGCACAACTTGCCTTCGTTAAGCTCCTGCTCTGGTTTGGAAATAATTCGAGCTGAGAAATCCTTCGAAGCTTCGCACAATTCAACGTCTACGCTAATCGAGAGAGAAAAGCAAATAAAACCAAAACCAAATAGCAAATAAACTCAAAAATTCAAATAAAAGCCACCATTAGAAATATCTCAATTTTACAAATTTTAGGAATTTGAATCACCTAAATCCGAGTTCGTATGCAAAAGTTATAAGGTTTTGAAATTTGAAAATCCTGAAAATACCCTTAAATTCTAAATTCCGAATTTCCCGAATTATTTTTGAATAGTAAATCCGGATTTTCGGCATCAGCCAACACATGTGCTCGCGTGGACTGCCAACAAAGCGCCAAATCAAGCCACCTCAAGAACTCCAAATTTACGTGGTGCCACATGTCGACATAGTCGCGCCACCTCAAATTACGTGGCAAGACGCGCCCTATGGTCACCGGCGACGATCGGAAAGCACTTCTCCAGACTCACCTCGTCGTCGCCGACCTGATGACGCTCTCAGATTCGTGGTTCGAGTACTGGTTCGTCGGCGGCGTAGCTTTCTTCTCCGGCGTTGATAACCTTCGCAATGATCTCCTCCTCCGGCGATGTTCCGGTCGAACTCCGGTGCGCACGAGATGCGCCTGAATGCGGCGAGTTCGAAAATCCCGTCGGCTACTCGAAACGACAATCCACGGCGGCTAATCGACGCGAAGAAGCTTGCGGCAGTGCTCCAGGAATAGCTCCAATTGCGGCTGCTGCGCTGGGTTCCACGAGCTCGTGCTTGGAATATCTACGGCTTAAGGATTGCGCACCGGTGCCTCCTTTTATCTGGCGTGGGGTGGACGGATAAGGCAAGGTTGGCGAGGTATCCATAGCTACGATGGAAAGTTTCGCAGAGTTCGACTCGGATCTACTGGAGACGATGATCGCTAACCTCTGATCCAAGACGGACGGCCACGAAGAGATTTCCAACGATCCTCGAATCGGTATTTTCCAAAAAGTCGACGCGGCAAGGTTGTATGGGCGAGGCCGTTATTATTCATCGCTATTTTCTGGCTTTTCGATTTATTTTAATTCGATAAATTTGTTTTGATTTATTTAAAGCGATAAAATTACTCTAAAAATTCCAAGAAAAATCTTCAAAAATACTTTGAGATATTCTGGACTTAAATAAAATATTTTCACAAAACTTTATTTTGAAAATCTCTTTTTAGAATTATTTCTCATCAAAAGGACATATAATAATTTGAAATAATTCAACTAAATCTCGGAAAATCCAAATAAATCCAGAAAAATCATAAAATTCATAATTAGCAATAAAATAATATTTAATAATTAAAATGCTAAAATTTGGGATGTTACAAACCTCCCCTTAACGGAATCTCAATTTTAGATTTAGGGCTAACTAGAGAATAGGTTAGGGAATTCTGCCTTTAGATCTTCCTCATGGTATCTTAATCACTCAAAATTCTGCTTCTTGACTAGGCTTTTTTTTTACTTGATCTTGTATTTTTCTTCCTTCGAACTTTCTGTGATCTTATATAATGTTGGTTTTTTTTTCCACAATTCCTTGGTGTGTATATATATATATGACATGGTCTTTCCACCATTGGTGCTCTACCAGGCACTAATTCGCTCCCGAACTTAATTATTTGATATGATGGCATATTAAGCAATTTCTTGGAAAATATAGCAATGTTTTCTCTGACAACTGACGCATCCTTTAATTGGCAAATTCTACACCACTATCCTTCAGCTGGCTAAAACGAACTACCATTACTTAAAACTCCTTGTTTTTCATATCTAGGGTTTTTAAACCGACATAACCTTAGGTCTAATCCTCAAAAGTTTGGATATTCAACACAATATGATTTGCTTGGAACTTTATTCTCTCAACAAGCACGGGATTCTCAACATCCTCGAATAATCTAGTACAACTAAGTACTTTCTAACAATGACAAATCCTCTGTTTAACAAGCTCAGGTTGGTTCCACTAAACTAGCCACCACAGCACATGTATCGTTTTCAGGTGATCCATAGATGCAAGCATGCTTTTAGAGGAACCTCTAATCATCGTTTTACATTATTGCCTTCTATTTTGATACTTTCATATACCAATGTATCAACCATTTCTGTTTTATTTCCCAAGAAAACCCTTACATGGAACTTATCACTATTCTTGTTACTTTACAAGTAGAGTTACGACATTGCACTAAATAAACTCATGGCTCCTGACTTTCTTGATTTAGCATTGGCACTAGGGCTTCGATAGGGGCGGACTTAGGATTGTCTCGAATCGACGCGATTGCTTTCCTTTGAGGGCACTTATTGGCAAAATGCTCGGGCTTGTGGCAATTATAGCAGAGCCTAGGGTGAACTTCCTTTCTTGAGCATTCGTTGATAGTGTCTTTACCTAGACGCCTTTTCTTCCATTGGTTTTCTCGGCAAATTTCTACTGCATCTTCACCGCTCACCCTTGGCGTTATATACCGGACGGAAGTAACTTCTGGTATTTCCATGGCTGTAGGAAATACTTGCTCTCTCCGTGGGCATTGCTTAACAAAATGGCCTTCTTCTTGACAAGAGTAGCACAATCGCTTGCATCGCTTTTGCCTTGATGGATGCAACTGTACTCATCCTCACTCTTATAATCCAGGTTGGTTGCTTCAGAGGGCACTCTCTAGACCAATGACCATCTTGATCACACAAGAAACATGTCACAGGATTGCCACTCACTGCGCTCTCGATTAAGGTTGCGTGTTTAGGAGGTCGATTTTAATTCCAAGCGACGTATCTCGGCAGCTAACTTTCCTCCTCTTATTGATAATTCTCGAGCAACTAGGCTCCGTAAATTCTTCCGTTGATGTTGTATCACGGCGGTCACTATCGGGTTTACGGGACATTGAGGTGGATAGTGATCTCGACCTTCACAAAGGTAACATGTGATGTTGCTCATAGGACATTCTCCAGGAGAATGGCTTCCTTCACAACTGGAGCAATTGATCGCATGCTCGTCTGCGGTATGTCCTATCTCTCCACAGTGAATGCACGCACGATACTTTAATTTGTCTAACTGTCCAGATCTCGAACGAGGTACATTGGTGGTATTCTTCTTTGAATTTATTGTGGCCATATCATTCTCAGTGATATTCTGTATTTGTTTCGTCATTGCTTGCATCAACTGAGTCTGAACGGCCAAAAACTCTTTGAAGCTCTGCATATCTATCGGTATTGACGGTTGAGGAACTAATCCATCCTTAGAGTTTCCACTGGGTTGATTTCCACTTTCACTAGCTCCATTGCTATCACTGTTTTGAACCATCTGCTTGATTACCTCAAGGGTTAGGAAAACGAAATTAGCATAGATAAGGAGCAAGAATCCTAATACAGGGGAGATAGGTTTAACCCAATAACTTAAGCAATCAATATTAGTAACTTGGTATGGCTGCTTATATAAGCCTAAAAGCTTTGCAACACATACTGCACACTCAGCAATCAAGAAGAACCAATTCAACCTAAACACACAAAACTACCGTCTACATGGGCGACACTCCTATCTTAAGGAACGCGACTCCCACACATGAGTCTCAACTGGCTACTTGAAGTACTGAGTCTTCTAACTCTTGATACACTTCATTGATCCATTCTTCCATGAGCTTTGATGATTTCTTCCATCATGATCATTATGGTAGCAGCAGGTACTTGATGTTATCTCCTAAAGTGTGGCATATCGTTTTCTACTCAAGATAACTCAGGAAAGACCTCGGTTCGATTTAGCAGAGGTAAGAGAAAGAAATTTCAGCAAAAGGTAAGAAGGAATTTGTGGTAAGGGTAGAAATAGAAGAATGGGATAAGTCAAGAATACGTTATTCTTTCAGATTAGGTCTTTTACTTTAGAAAATAATTTTGAAGGACCTATAGAGACGACCAACCATCTAGGGTCAGGACCTACAGTCAGTATGGCTCTGATACCACCTTTGTCGGGACCCGAATATGCAAATCCGGACCCTCTGTGTATACCGCACTAGTCCAGGATCACGCTAGTGCACACAGGCTCAACATTAGTGAATATCACAACCATACACAACGTAAATAGATAAAAGACATAATATATTAAATATTAGCGGTTGTATGACCTTATGGTCAACTTACTTAGCAATGCCTCACAAGGCCGAACAACAAATTGAACTGCAACGGAATGAAGACGTAGATAACCCTCCAGATACCACAGTAACCGACAAGGCTCAGCACCCTAAACATTCGTCCCTTCATGGTACTCCTTCAAAGATCGATGATTTTTGTAGGCAAGGGTGAGTACACCAACACGCACTCAACAAGTTGTGCATGTAATGCAATTCTATCATAGCTATATGCGTGCTTATTCCAAAGGAAAGGCTAAGTGGCTCAGAAGCGAAAGCGATTTATGAAACATACATAATGTAGATTGGAAAGACAGTAAAACAAATAATAACAAGTAAATAGATTCAGTGATTCTCAAATAAACCAAGTTTTCCGGTCCTAAGTCAAGATTCAACCTTTCATGGCAACCTGCCATCCATCCCAAGTTTTATTTTGCAAAAGTCTAACCCTTGACTGTAATCCCCGAGCATTGCTCAATACCGTGAGCACGGCTATTCGAATAGTTTGTACACTCTGCAGAGGTTATGCACTTTACCCACACGATACAACCATGTACCTTACAGGCAAATGATTATAACAAAGCCTTTACAATGCACTATCTTAACCCAGTACTACCCGCTGAGGTTTCAACACTGATGGGCTAAAACCACCGCAACAGGGCCCCCCTCTTGCGCCATGTGAGTTTCCTCCGTGCACCCGGACTCACGCCACCAAGATAGTACTAAAGCTAAGACATTGCAAATTAGTCAGCTAGGCTGCCCCATAACAGACATGTGGCTGCACGATTGACTCAGGTCAAAGGCTTGCAAGGTTAAGTCCTTAACTGACCGAGGCAAGACTAACCAGAAATGATCTCAATTATCAAAAACCAATAAAAACCAAATACGACCGCCCAGTTGCCACTCTTGGCCCACCAGAAACAATCTTGCCACTTGCCCCAGTCTAAATCATTTTCCCACCCCAGTTGATTACCAAGCACCACGTGCTCTTCACAAATCAACATTGTTGCGTGACTCCGCTGTCACAACAACTCAATCTCTTTGTGCGACCACACATGGCCTGCAAATTATCATCATAGTTCCATATTCCATTAGTCAAGATTAATAAGCAAATATTTTATGAGCATGTGATGACGTGGCATGGCTAAGCATCTCTAATTCGGTCTAACCATCCATGTTGATTTCATTATTAACCAACTATAGTTAACCAACCTAGGGTGACAAGTGGATCATGGCATACAACTTAACAAGGTAGGGTGTAATTCAAGAGGGTATAATATCTAAATCCCAATCTAGATCAAAATCATTTGTACTCATGAAATAACAAGTGATAAGGTAAATCAAAATAGCATGCAATCTAATTTATGGGTGCAACATGATCAAAGCACAACTTGCCTTCGTTAAGCTCCTGCTCCTGGTTTGGAAATAATTCCTGAGCTGAGAAATCCCCTTCCGAAGCTTCGCACAATTCAACGTCTACGCGAATCGAGAGAGAAAAGCAAATAAAAACCAAAACCAAATAGCAAATAAACTCAAAAATTCAAATAAAAGCCACCATTAGAAATATCTCAATTTTACAAATTTTTAGGAATTTGAATCACCTAAATCCGAGTTCGTATGCAAAAGTTATAAGGTTTTGAAATTTGAAAATCCTGAAAATACCCTTAAATTCTAAATTCCGAATTTCCCGAATTATTTTTGAATAGTAAATCCGGATTTTCGGCGTCAGCCGACACATGTGCTCGCGTGGACTGCCAACAAAGCGCCAAATCAAGCCACCTCAGCAACCCAGCCCACGTGGTGCCACATGTCAGCACATAGTCGCGCCACCTCAGCCGGCGGCGCACGCGGCCCTATGGTCACCGGCGACGATCGGAAAGCACTTCTCCAGACTCACCTCGTCGTCGCCGACCTGATGACGCTCTCAGATTCGTGGTTCGAGTACTGGTTCGTCGGCGGCGTAGCTTTCTTCTCCGGCGTTGATAACCTTCGCAATGATCTCCTCCTCCGGCGATGTTCCGGTCGAACTCCGGTGCGCACGAGATGCGCCTGAATGCGGCGAGTTCGAAAATCCCGTCGGCTACTCGAAACGACAATCCACGGCGGCTAATCGACGCGAAGAAGCTTGCGGCAGTGCTCCAGGAATAGCTCCAATTGCGGCTGCTGCGCTGGGTTCCACGAGCTCGTGCTTGGAATATCTACGGCTTGAAGGATTGCGCACCCGGTGCCTCCTTTTATACGGCGTGGGGTGGACGGATAAGGCAAGGTTGGCGAGGTATCCATAGCTACGATGGAAAGTTTCGGCAGAGTTCGACTCGGATGCGCTGGAGACGATGACTGCTAACCCTCGGATCCGCATCGGACGGCCACGAAGAGATTTCCAACGATCCCTCGAATCGGTATTTTCCAAAAGCTGACGCGGGCGGCACAGTGTATGGGCCGAGGCCCGTTACTATTCATCGCTATTTTCTGGCTTTTCGATTTATTTTAATTCGATAAATTTGTTTTGATTTATTTAAAGCGATAAAATTACTCTAAAAATTCCAAGAAAAATCTTCAAAAATACTTTGAGATATTCTGGACTTAAATAAAATATTTTCACAAAAACTTTATTTTGAAAATCTCTTTTTAGAATTATTTCTCATCAAAAGGACATATAATAATTTGAAATAATTCAACTAAATCTCAGAAAATCCAAATAAATCCAGAAAAATCATAAAATTCATAATTAGCAATAAAATAATATTTAATAATTAAAAATGCTAAAATTTGGGATGTTACAAACCTCCCCCCCTTAACGGAATCTCGACCCCGAGATTTAGGGCTAACTAGAGAATAGGTTAGGGAATTCTGCCTTTAGATCTTCCTCATGGTATCTTAATCACTCAAAATTCTGCTTCTTGACTAGGCTTTTTTTTTACTTGATCTTGTATTTTTCTTCCTTCGAACTTTCTGTGATCTTATATAATGTTGGTTTTTTTTCCACAATTCCTTGGTGTATATATATATATGACATGGTCTTTCCACCATTGGTGCTCTACCAGGCACTAATTCGCTCCCGAACTTAATTATTTGATATGATGGCATATTAATCAATTTCTTGGAAAATATAGCAATGTTTTCTCTGACAACTGACGCATCCTTTAATTGGCAAATTCTACACCACTATCCTTCAGCTGGCTAAAACGAACTACCATTACTTAAAACTCCTTGTTTTTCATATCTAGGGTTTTTAAACCGACATAACCTTAGGTCTAATCCTCAAAAGTTTGGATATTCAACACAATATGATTTGCTTGGAACTTTATTCTCTCAACAAGCACGGGATTCTCAACATCCTGGAATAATCTAGTACAACTAAGTACTTTCTAACAATGACAAATCCTCTGTTTAACAAGCTCAGGTTGGTTCCACTAAACTAGCCACCACAGCACATGTATCGTTTTCAGGTGATCCATAGATGCAAGCATGCTTTTAGAGGAACCTCTAATCATCGTTTTACATTATTGCCTTCTATTTTGATACTTTCATATACCAATGTATCAACCATTTCTGTTTTATTTCCCAAGAAAACCCTTACATGGAACTTATCACTATTCTTGTTACTTTACAAGTAGAGTTACGACATTGCACTAAATAAACTCATGGCTCCTGACTTTCTTGATTTAGCATTGGCACTGGGGCTTCGATAGGGGCGGACTTAGGATTGTCTCGAATCGACGCGATTGCTTTCCTTTGAGGGCACTTATTGGCAAAATGCTCGGGCTTGTGGCAATTATAGCAGAGCCTAGGGTGAACTTCCTTTCTTGAGCATTCGTTGATAGTGTCTTTACCTAGACGCCTTTTCTTCCATTGGTTTTCTCGGCAAATTTCTACTGCATCTTCACCGCTCACCCTTGGTGTTATATACCGGACGGAAGTAACTTCTGGTATTTCCATGGCTGTAGGAAATACTTGCTCTCTCCGTGGGCATTGCTTAACAAAATGGCCTTCTTCTTGACAGTAGTAGCACAATCGTTTGCATCGTTTTGCCTTGATGGATGCAACTGTGTACTCATCCTCACTCTTATAATCCAGGGTTGGTTGCTTCAGAGGGCACTCTCTAGACCAATGACCATCTTGATCACACAAGAAACATGCTGTTGGTGATTGCCACTCACTGCGTTCCTGATTAAGGTTGACAGGTTTAGGAGGCTGGGATTTTAATTCCCCAAGCGACGTATCCTGGGCAGCTAACTTTCCTCCTCTTATTGATAATTCTCGAGCAACTAGGCTCCGTAAATTCTTCCGTTGATGTTGTATCACGGCGGTCACTATCGGGTTTACGGGACATTGAGGTGGATAGTGATCTCGACCTTCACAAAGGTAACATGTGATGTTGCTCATAGGACATTCTCCAGGAGAATGGCTTCCTTCACAACTGGAGCAATTGATCGCATGCTCGTCTGCGGTATGTCCTATCTCTCCACAGCGAATGCACGCACGATACTTTAATTTGTCTAACTGTCCAGATCTCGAACGAGGTACATTGGTGGTATTCTTCTTTGAATTTATTGTGGCCATATCATTCTCAGTGATATTCTGTATTTGTTTCGTCATTGCTTGCATCAACTGAGTCTGAACGGCCAAAAACTCTTTGAAGCTCTGCATATCTATCGGTATTGACGGTTGAGGAACTAATCCATCCTTAGAGTTTCCACTGGGTTGATTTTCACTTTCACTAGCTCCATTGCTATCACTGTTTTGAACCATCTGCTTGATTACCTCAAGGGTTAGGAAAACGAAATTAGCATAGATAAGGAGCAAGAATCCTAATACAGGGGAGATAGGTTTAACCCAATAACTTAAGCAATCAACCCATATTGATTTTAGTATTAACCAACTAGTAATAAACCAATCTAGGGTGACAAATAAATCATGGCATACAAATGACAAGGTAGGGTATTGTTCAATTGGACTGATTAACTAAATCCCAATCCAACTTGAAACAGTTATACACATAAAATATCATGCAATAATGTAAATCAACATAGTAGTTTTCATAAACTGGGTTCAACATGGTCAAAGCACATCTTGCCTTAGTTAAGCCCTTATTCTTGCTCTGGACTTTGGTTTTGAATCAATGATTCCTCCGCGCACGCTCTAAGCACTTCGGCGTCTATGTGAGACGATGTAGAAAACCAAATAAACACCAAAACAAAGAGAAAACTATGTGAGACGATGTAGAAAACCAAATAAACACCAAAACAAAGAGAAAACAATCTCCAAAAATAAAATAAAATAGATGTAAATTTTATAAATTTTAGAAATTTGAATCACCTCAATCGGAGCTCGTATGAGGAAGAACGGGCTTGTGAAAGATTAAAAAATCTAAAACCCAGAAAATAAATGTGTGGGACTCCAAACCGACATGATCAATCGCAAGGGCATGATCAAGATCCAACGGCGCAAGAGATTAGGGCTTCCAAACCACAATATCAAATCTAAGCCGTTCAATCCGATTAGGGATGGCAATCGGGTGGGTACCTCTGGGTACCACTACCTGAAACCCGAACCCGAACCACATGTCGCCCACCTGAATCCGAAAACCTTCACGGGTACAGATCTATACCCACACCCGAACCCGATGGATACCCAAACCCGATGGGTACCCGAACCCGAACCCTGATCTCATGACCCAAATACCCAATGGATACCCAAACCTACCCCTCTAAGCTTTTCAATAGTGACGTCGGTCCAAGTTCTTGTTTGATAGGTGCAAACTATTATAATACACACATTATACAGCACACAAACTCGCATCACTTAACAATTATAATACACACATGACACATCGGGTGAAACAAGATACCATAGTACATAGTACATGTGAATACACACAAATGCAATACCACACTATAGGCCATACCGCCATAGCATGCAGCCAGTGCAGCTCTTCTCGGACACATACACACATAAAGTCCAGTCCGGATAGTACAGAGAATCAACAAACATGCATATGCAGAAATGTAATTACACAAATTAGCAACATTTTAGGAAAATCACCGAAAGTCTTATAGACCACAAATTCAGCACAATATTTTGTACCATAGACAAATACACGACCTATAAGTCACCTAGTTAATCCAATTCACGGTTCTAGCAAATAATATGTAACAGCAGTTGACTGATCACATCTTTCTTGCCAGGCAATTGATTAGTCACTAAAAATGACAGAAAATGCGGAAATGCTACCTTTTCTGTTCCAAAATCCTCCTACAGGAAAAGGTCAAATTTACACAATATAGAAGATAATCTAGTCATGAAATTAACAATTTTGAAACTAAACTAAGGCAATGTAAGGACCCGAATTCACCAATTCGAATCCACTGTGTTTTACCGCACTATTCCCAGGATCAACGCTAGTGCACACAGTTTAACATCGGTAAGCATCATATCATACACAACGATAAGAATAATAAGACTTCATTTATTTAATATAACTAGTGTATGATCTTATGATCACTTACATTATTCTGTCTCATGGGCTAGACTGAAGTAAACTTAAACAAATGCAGCGGAAAATATAGCAAAAGACGTAGATGTCCCATCAGCACACCATAGGCGACTGACAAGAATTGGCCTAGTGATTCGTGTCCACCTGAAAGTCCTCCTCCAATAATGGAGATGATTCCTCCACTGTGTTGGTTGTTGATAGGCAAGGGTGAGTACAAAAGCACTCAACAAGTTGTGCACAGAATGCATTTCTACCATAGCTATATGCAAGGCTTATTCCAAAGAATGGCTAAGGGTTTATTTGCAGTAAAGCAGCATTTAAGAACACATACAATACATAGATTGAAAAGATAGTAAAACAAACAATAGCAATAATTAGATTCAATGATTCTCAAATAAACCAAGTTTCCACCTAAGTCAAGTTCCATTATCCACATGGCATCCTGCCAACCCATTCAGTTGTCCATTTTATTAAACTAACCCTTGACTGTAATTCCCGAGCATTGCTCAATACCGTGAGCACGGCTATCAGAATAGTTTGTACACTCTGCAGAGATTATGCACTTTACCCACATGATACAACCATACACCACACAGGCGAATGATCATAACAAAGCCTTTACAATGTTCTGCCTTAACCCAGTACTACCCGCTGAGGTTTCAACACTGAAGGGTTACACCACCACATCAGGGCCCCCCTCTTGCGCCATGTGAGTTTCCTCCGTACACCTGGACTCACACCACCACGATAGTAACAAAACTAAGACATTGCAAATTATTCAGCTAGGCTGCCCCATAACAGACATGTGGTTGCATGATTGACTCAGGTCAAAGGCTCGCAAGGTTAAGTCCTTAGGTTTGATTAAAGCAAGACTTGCACATACCCTCTGCCCATCGGACCCACCCTGGCACACTTGCCCTTACCACTTGCCTCAATCTAAGTGATTACCAACCCCAGTTGATTACCAAGCACCACGTGCTATCCACAAGTCAACATCGTTGCGTGACCTCCCTCGCCACAACAACTCAATCTCTTTGTGTGACCACACATGACACACAAGTTAATATCATTGTTCCATATTCCATTAGTCAAGATTAATAATCAATGATTTATATACATGTGATAACGTGGCATGGCTAAGCATTTCTATACCGTTCTAACCATCCCATGTTGATTTCATATTTAACCAACTATAGTAAACCAACCTAAGGTGACAAGTGAATCATGGCATACAATCGATAAGGTAGGGTATAATTCAAAGAGTATGATATCTAAATCCCAATTTAGGTTGAAATCATTTGTATGATTGAAATAACATGCAATATAGTAAATCAAAATAGCAACTATCTAACTATGGGTGCAACATGATCAAAGCACAACTTGCCTTGGTTAAGTTCCTGGTCTTGATCTGAAGATTGTTCTTGAGTTGCCAATTCCTCCTTCGAAGCCTCGTACAATTCAACGTCTACGCGAATCGAGAAGAAATAACAAATAAACACCAAAACCAGAGAACAAACAAACTCTAAACATCCAACAAAAATCATCATTAGATAGATCTCAATTTTACAAATTTTTAGGAATTTGAATCATCTCAATCGGAGTTCGTATGAGGGAGAACGAGCCCTCGGAAAATTCAAATTCCTGAAAAATCCATAAAATTGGAAAATCAAAATATTCCGAATTATTTTTATAAAAGAAAATCGCTTTTTATTGCGTCGGCTGATGTCAGCACTACGCTGAGCCGGTACGGCCGATACGTGGCATAATCTGTGCTGTCTAAAACCAATCTAACGGCTCACGGTCAATCTACCACGTGGCGAAATGATAGCCACCCGATCTAGATCAAACGGCTATTACTTACCCGAGGCGTTCACTGCTCATCGGGCGACGCGACACGATCCTAAGCGTTCACGAGATATCCTACAGTTGAGGCTTACCCGAGCGGTGCACTGTGGACTTAATTGACGCGGCCTAATCGTAGCCTCTCATCTAAGATCAAACGGTGGTCACTTACCCATGCGATACGCTGTTTAATCCGCGACGTGGCTCGACCTGGTGCGTGCGATGATGATCCAACGGCTCGTGAAGCTCGATCCCGGAAATGATGAAGTGGCGGCGCGGCTCCACCAGACTCGAAGACGACGACCATGGATACGGCGCTTTGGTGAGACTCCGGCGCCGTGGCGTGGCGGAATTGATGCGGCTCGGCGAGATGGACTTGAATCCGACTTCGGTGCGGCAGAAGAGGTTCCAGGCGATGGTGAAACTCGGCGCAACGTCCTTCGGTACTCCGGCGAGGTCTCGTGAGCTTCACGATGCTCCTCCGGCGTCGGTGCTTGGGCGAATAGATGCGGCAACTCACGAGGAACCTCGAGGGTCAGGTTGGCTCCTTAAATAGCCCTCGGCGTGCACGCAAACTTGGAAAATTCCACGGACACGGCGGCGGCGGCGCGCGTGAGCTAGACTCCGAGTCCTTCATGGAGACGACGACTAGCAGCCCTTAGATGGAAATCGGACGGTCACGAAGAAACCTAACGCGGCACGATCTCGTCCGCTTACCTAATCCAACGGCTCGGATGAGGTAAATTTCTGAAACAGTATGGCTGACTGTCAACCGCACATGCTAATCCCACGACTCTGAAGCGCTAGGGTTTCATGACTTACGCGCTTTGATAAAGGCCCTCGGATGGCGATCCGGCCAGTCGGCATTGGATTCGGAGAAGCGGTCGTCTTGGTGAATTCGAAGTCGCATGATAATGGGCTTCGACCCATTCATTGTTCACGAGGAATTTCGAGTTTTTAAGTTTAAAATAACTAAAGAAAATACTTTGATTTATTTTAAGCAATAAAAATATCGAGAAAAATTCCAAGAAAAATCTCAAAATACTTTAAGACATTCGGACTTAAATAAAATATTTTTGGCAAAACTTTATTTTAAACTTATCTAATTATAATTAATTCTTGACAAAAGGCAATATACTTTAATTTGAAATAATCCAATAAATCTCAGAAAATCCAAGTAAATCCAGAAAATTCACAAAAAGCATAAATGGCAATAAAACACTATAAACTAAATAAAAAGTCGAAAATTTGGGATGTTACAGGCAATTCACTAGATACCAAGTTTCCTAATAGTTACCAGCAAAAAGCGGCAAAAAGCTCAACAATTGCCACTCAATTTCCAGCATTAACCAGTTTTGGTAAAGAAAAATTGAAATTGGGTACTTAAGTAGCATTTCCTCCCAAAAGGGCACTACCAGAACACCACATAAATAAATCGAACAGTTGTTGACAAGTGCTAGGAATCAAGATATCGAAATTGGGTATGCTCCTATTATGTGATGCATATCTGAGACAAGAACCTCCTACCAAATTCCACTTCTTACAAACAATAAATATGATGAGCGGGGCGACAACAAGGAATGACCACATTTCGGTTATAGTTGGTGGGTACATAAGGCAAGAAAGAGCTTCCATAAACACCAATAATGATGCCCTTATTCAAGTTAAATACGGATAAATGAAGTTTTCCCATAAATGCGACGAAGGGATAATGCACAAAATGCAAGAATGTGGCGGGCAACTATACTCATTTCTTTGAAGGAAAGCAGCGGCTACTCGCTGGCGAAAACAAAATTTTCTCGCATTCAACCGGGATACATGCGAGTAGTAGATCATGGATCATTACCCTTGGAGCACGTTAGCGAGTGGAAGAAGAGTGGGTGAAGCGTCTGCGTACTCCAAAGTATTGTAGTAGATGCCGGAGTTGATCGTCTCCTCCACGCGATCGCGCGCTGCGCCGTAGAGGAAGTAAACGTTCTCGCCAATCGGCCGAGGTAGATGCAACGACGCCTCTCGGTATCCACACGTCGAGGGTGGAACGCCGTACCTGCCGGTGTGCTAGCATCGTGACGGCTAGGGTTTTGGTAGGGAAGGAGTCGATGGCTAGGGTTTACGTCGTGGAAGGAAAACTCTTTTCTGCAGCACCACCCCACGCCCCTTTATATAGAGCGCACACTAATGGGCCTTCTATGATAGAAGCCCATTAGGAACCTCGTCCCCGCAGATCCATATCCGTGAAACCCACTAATGGATCCTAATCCATTTTGGCATGTTCCAACCCGTTAAGTGTGCGACCCGTTAGGTTCATGCACAAACGGCCATGGTCCAGGAAACCTATTTTCCAGACCATCAGACAACAATGGTTCCTAGTAGGACATGTTGTCCTCTGAATGCACAGAGTGATCGTATCGGCTGAACCTTGATATACTCATATAATGATCCTTTTGCCACGCGATACCAGTCAAGCTCAAGGCAAGATCGTGCCATCCTTGTGGTAGCTCGACCCATTCACTGTCAATGTAATGGATATAATTAAGTGATTAACACTTTAATCACTTTGGCATCATTTAACGCATACGAAATTTGGCTTAATCTTAAATTTTGGAGTTATTTAAATTTTTGAGAATTAATTAAAATGTATTTGCATTTAATTGAATTTATCTGAATTTTATGGGAATTATTTGGATTTAATTAAAATTAATTTGGGTTATCCTTCTCTTGAATAATTAAATATCAGAAAAGGTAATTATCAAAAATAAATAAAAATATTTTATTTAGGCTCAAAATGCATTGAAATATTTTCTGGAATTTTTCTAGAGTTTTTCGAGTATTTTTAGTGCCTAAATAATTACTTTGAATTTCTATAATTATTTTTATTGAGAAAAGCGGAAAATAGCAAGCTCTGATGTCGGTCGAGCCCAACACGTGTTTCATGCCGGAAAACCCTAAGCGCCGCCCACTCCGGTTAAATTCGATGCATCGGATGGATGCGGTTCTATTGCGTCGTTTATAGCGCTTTGAATCGCCGGATCTCGATAAATAGCCGTTAGGATGTCGACGCGTGGCACCGTTTCGCCGAAACGTTATTCTTTCGGAGCCGTTGGATTGCGATCGGACGGTGGGATGTGACCGAACGTCTCGGGAGGGCGCGACTGTGCACCGCCGTCGCCGGTAGGCCGCCGCGGATCTTGTCAGGGATTTTGCGCGCAATTCGAGGCTTGTCCGAGCGGGAGATAAAGGCCAACGCATGCAGCACTTCACTCGCCCATTTGCCTCTTCGCCGTGCTCGCCATCCACCGAAGCGTCGCCCGAGCTTCATTGAAGTAGCCACTTCCCTCTCCGGTTCTTCTCGAGTTCGCCATCGTCGCCATTCCCGTCGTAACTAAGACCTCTCTCGAGTTCCGTGCCAAGCGCGTCCATTGGGCCACTTCTTCCGTCGGAGACGCTGAAGCGCCGGCACGCCGTCTTCCCCAAGTCCGGCGGCCAGACGCAGCCGCGCCTTCATCATCCTCCCCGAGCTCCAGCGACCATCGGATCCTCATCCAACGAACGAGGTAGCGCCACGTCTCTTCCCCGTAGAGTTAGGTTTAAATAAGCTTTGGTAGATCTCAGCCGTTAGATGGTAATCGTGCGACTCTCGTAAGGCCACGTAGGTGCGGTGAATAATGGCGGCCCGTAGCGGCGGTGTTGGATCTTCATCCAACCGCTCGGTGCGCCCACGTAGCGATAGTTGCGGCGTTGAAAATGGCGTTAGATCTGTGATGTCCGGCTAGGATTGCGCCACGAGGCTTGGTACGGTAACCGTTCGGTACCTCGCGCCGTTGGATCTTCATCCAACCGCATCGGTAAAAGGCCACGTAGGCTTGTGAATAGTAAACTCCAAGGGTAACGGCAGCCGTAGAATTTGAAATGTACGGTGTGGATGTCGCCGCGTGGATAGGTCGGCTGTGCGATGACCGACCGTTGGATTTTAATCCAACGGCCGGGAAATCTTGTGCTGCGTGGATCGTCGGGTGTGCGCCGCGTGTCAGCTTCCGGTTGGACCGAGCACTGTTCATCGGGCCCACTTGTCAGTGGGTGGACCGCCGGGTGTGCTGACGTCAGCATGACGTCATCTGGGGCCCACATGTCAGTGTCAGTGTCGACGTGGCTGTCTCTGGTGTCGACACGTGTCGCCGAGTGGATTAACCGAATTTTCAGTAGGAAAATAAAAGGATTAATTCGGTTTTTCTTTATTTAGATTTTTCAGAATCTTGCAAATGCTATAACTTTTGCGTTTTAACTCAGAATTGGGTGATTCCAGTCCCTAAAAATTTGTAAAAATGTGAACTATTTAATAGTAAATTTTATTTTATTTTTAAATCTTATCTTGTTGTCTGTATTGTGTATTTATTATATGTTTGCTTGATACGCATAGACTCCGAATTGCCGGGGATTGTCGGAGAAGATTTCGAAGACCCATCGCAAGAGCCAGACCAGAATCAACTTCTTTTCGAAGGCAAGTCATGCTTTGACCATATTGCCCCTAGATTTTTGAATATATCTCGATTCAAGTTATGCATGCTATGTGAATTAAAAATGATATTGCTCATGTGGGAAAGTAGTTAAAATACCTATCTTGTTTATGCCACCTTGTTAATACTATTTGTACGCCCTGAAATCCTTGTCACCATAAGATGTTAATTTATGTTGGTTGTTATATAAATGCCAACACGAGAGGCTAGACCGTGATTAGCTGCTTAGTATACTTATGTGCGTTGAAAGACTTTCAAATTTGCAAAAGAATATTGACTAAACAATTATGGAACGCATTTTGGAATAATAAGATGATGTTATGAGATGGAATTGAGGGTAGCGACCTGTGTGGTTCTACTCAAGCAATGAAGTGGGCATTGGCATGTGTTGCATAAATGCAAACCTGGGATGGGAAATGATTTGGACCGGGGCAAGTGGCAAGGAGGCTTTGTGCCAGGTGGGCCTGTGTGGCAATGGGATGTATTAAAAGATTGTAAAGGATGTGTGCCGAGAAATGTAAAATGGATGTCTTGCCCGGGACAGTTAAGGACTTCACCTTGCGAGCCTTTGAACTGAGTTTCTCGTACAACCACTTGTCCGGAATGGGACGGACCTAGTTAGTAGGATTCTAATATCTTTCCTTTGACACCTCAGGGTGACAGTTACACAAGAGTGTAACCGTGTGGGGGAGCGTACCTGTGCTACGGCTTGGTGCCCATCCAACTGTATTTGTCTGTTCTAAACTTTGGCTCTGTCTGAGGGAAGTGTTAGAAAGGCAATACGGAGAGGTTCTTGGTTAAGTGTTAGTCTCCAAAGACTTTGTTGCAATCGATCACTGTGTGGTGGCGATCGATCTGTGGGTAAAGTGTACAGCCTCTGCAGAGTGTGTGTTAAATCTATTCGAATAGCCGCGTCCGCGGTATTGGACAATGCTCGGGGATTACAGTCAAGGGTTAGATTTTCACAAATAAAAATGTGAAATGGGTGGCTGTGTGCTAAAGACTGACGAATACAACCAGGGCTGTGTGCCAAACTCTTGGGAAAAGAATTGAGATATTAATTATTATTAATATTGGTTTACCGCCTTTGATCTAATAGGATTACCTGTTAAAAAGAAATGCTGCTTTATGCAAAATAACCATTTAAGCCTTTCCTTTGGACTAAGCCATGCATGTAGTAATAGGACTGCATTGTGTATGACTTGTTGAGTATGTTGTATACTCACCCTTGCTTCAACAACAACCTCAGAAGAAGAAGCTATGCCAGCTTGGGAAGAGGAGTTCAACGAAGGCCAGGAGGATTAGGGATTAAGCCTCGTCGGTTGCCTGTGGCTACGAGCGGTTTCATTATTGTACTTTTGCTTCCGCTATTGAACTTGTGCTACTATTCCTATTTATCGCCCTGCGTGGCGAATTAATGTAAGGTGACCATAAGGTCGTGTAACTCGTTTATATTCATGTTTGATTTACTTTATTATTAATTCCGCTGTGTATGATTGTGGTACTTCAACCTGTTTATCCTGTGTGTACTAGCGTGATCCTGGACTAGTACAGAATACACAGAGGGTCCGGATTTGCAGATTCAGGTCCCGACAGTGTTGGTATCAGAGCCGTACTGACTATAGGACTTAACCCTAGTTGGACTTGCCGTTTTAGAAAGAATGAAAATTAATTTCTAAAGAATAAAATTTGGGCAAGAATAATCAATGAAATCTTGACTCATCCTTTCTTCCTTACTTCATACCTATGCTACATTTTGCTATTACTTTTGTATTCTTTTAAAATTTTAGTACTGACGCGTTGCTTTGGCAGATGCGGATGGTTCACTCCTTCGGCAAGCATTACGGTGGCTACGCAGCGGAGCTTTGGAGGATCTCCAGGTGCTTGGAGGCTTCAACCGCCCTCTCTACCGGTCCCGCACCTGGGTGGTCAACGGGATCAACCGCGATTGGGAGACAACCCTCACCTTGTACGCGCGGGAGCACGCGCGTGCCAGTCGTCCGCTCCACCTCACGATGAAGCGAGCCAGCTACGAGGCGGGCATACAGAAGTGTGCCCGGGTAGCGCTACGTCGGGTTAGCAGGGACTACGGCCGAGTGTGGGACCTTGCTTTCGTGTGCACCCACGCGGAGGACCCCTCTAGGCGCTCTTGGAGCTGGAGGACGACGCTGCCGTCGTGCACTTGGGCCGGTTCGCCGCGGCTCAGGAGGAGGTCATGGACGCTACGACTACGGAGCTGCAGGCTGTGTACCGTACCTTGGAGGAGACCGAGGTGGCCCTGCGAGAGACCAGGATGCATGCTGTTCAGAGGATCGCCGAGTTGGAGGAGGCTCTCTACGGTCACGGGGAGCCGGAGGCAGTCATGGAGCTTGACGAGGAGCCGGAGGAGCAGGAGCCAGAGCCCGCGCCAGAGGACCAGCAGCCAGTGGTGCCCCCAGCAGCACCAGTGGGAGGGCATGGGGATCAGTTTGCCCCGATGCCAGCTCACCCGCCAGTGTACGTGATCGGCGAGCCAGAGCCAGGATGGCTGGAGGACTGAGTACCCGTGTTCGTGGGGTCGAGTAGTTGTCAGATTTTTGCGTTGAGACTCAGTTGTTATGAGTCGCGCCTTAAATTCAGACTTAGTTGTGATGTTATTGTAATGAACTATTTGGTTTGATGCTATGACTACTGTTATGGTTGCATAGTCCCTAGACTATGTAAGAAGCCATACCTATTTATTATCTTCGAATGAATGTTTAAAGGTTTTAAGTTACACCTGTTTCCCCATATAGGTTATTATACTTGCCTATTCGTTCCCCCTTACCTCTAAACCATCGAAGCAATCAGCAGATGGTGAATACTCGCAACAACGGAGCCGGAGGCAGTGGTTCACGTCCCGGAGGCGATCGAGCGAGACACCACCACCACAAAGACCGCCAGTTGACATGCAGAATCTGGGAGCCTTTCTTGCAGCTCAAACTCAATTAATGCAAACCATGATGGCAACCGTACAACAAATCAACACCCAAGCAGTTGCCAACAACCAAGCTGTTAACAATGGTCCCCGTCCTTACTTGAGATTGTCCGAATTTATGAGGACACGTCCGCCTACTTTCTCAGGCAATGCTAGCCCGTTAGAGGCAGATGATTGGTTGAGAACCATAGAGAGGAAACTACATATAACCCAGTGTGAGGGAAATAAGAGGGTGCTTTATGCCTCTCATCAGTTGGAAGGAACCGCAGCTGAGTGGTGGAAAAACTACTGCGCGTCGCAGGAGAACCCACAGGAAATCACCTGGGAAGAATTCACTATAGCCTTTCGCCAATATCATGTGCCAGAAGGTATCATGGAGTTGAAGAAGGAAGAATTTAGAGCACTGAAGCAAGGAGGCCAGACAGTGGCCGATTATTTGAATAAGTTCACTCAACTAGCACGCTACGCTCCGGAAGACGTAGCAACAGATAAGGCTAGGCAGTCTCGCTTTATGAAGGGACTCAACACTGGTTTACAGGTGGGATTGATTACCCACACTTTTCCCGATTTCCAAGAGCTAGTAAATAAGGCACTTATACTAGAAGACAAGCGCAAGGAGCTAGACGATAATCGCAAACGCCGCATGGCTCAGCAAGGAGGACGCCATGGCCAGCAGAAACCAAGGATGATACCCTCACAGTTCTCCAGATTCCAGCAGGGAAGCAGTGTCAGGACACCGCCGCCGATGCCGAGACCAGCAGGACAAACTCCCCAGACCCCAGTCAGGATTGTAAATCAGAACGGAGGGAATCAGCAGATGTCAGGAAGGCGCTGCTACAATTGCAATGAAACTGGGCATTTCGTCAACGTGTGCCCAAAGAAGGGAGGAGTGACACCAGTGTGCTTCAATTTGGGGAACACGCCAGCTAAAACTCCTGCCCAGGGAGGAAGCTGAGTACCTGCCCAAGCTGGAGCCACACCGCAAGCATTCACGCGAGGCAGGATTAATCACATTTCCGCAGACGAAGTCCAGAATGCCACGGACGTCGTGCTCGGTAAGTTTCTTGTCAACTCAGTGCCAGCTACAGTGTTATTCGATTCCGGAGCTTCACATTCATTCGTTTCTCGAGATTTTGCTGTGACAAATGATCTGGATATTGTTAACCTTAAAAGTACACTACTAGTCCAATCTCCTGGATTAGAACTTCGCTCTAAGGTCGGATGTTCTGGGGTTAAGCTATTAATAAAAGGGGTAGAGTTCCTAGCGAACCTTATTATATTAGATGCCCAAACCCTGGATGTTATCTTGGGAATGGATTGGTTGACTAAGCATAAGGCTATATTAGACTGCGGGCGAAGAGTTGTGTCTATTGAGAGCCCTGAAGGTAGAAAAGTGGAATTTCAAGCGATGGCGCCGAGAAGGACAGATGTTAGTAAACAATCTGGAGACCGTCAGTATAAGAGATGTACCAGTGGTCAGTGAATACCCGGATGTTTTTCCCGAGGAATTACCAGGAATGCCACCAGACCGGGACATAGAGTTTGCAATCGACTTAGTACCTGGAACCGCACCGATAGCAAAGAGACCATATCGGATGTCCACCGAAGAGTTGGTAGAAATGAAAAAGCAGATTGAGGAGTTATTGGAAAAAGGATTCATCAGGCCGAGCTCGTCACCTTGGGGAGCACCGGTTCTGTTCGTTAAGAAGAAAGATGGGAGTTTTCGGATGTGTGTAGACTATCGAGTGCTTAACGAAGTAACGATAAAGAATAAATACCCTTTACCCCGGATAGATGATCTTTTTGACCAATTAAGAGGAGCAGGAGTATTCTCCAAGATCGACCTTAGGTTAGGATACCACCAGTTGAAAATCAAGACAAAGGACATACCCAAGACTGCATTTTCTTCAAGATATGGACACTACGAGTTCACCGTCTTTCGGACTGACAAATGCACCTGCCTACTTTATGAACTTGATGAATAAAGTATTTATGGAATACTTAGATAAGTTTGTGGTCGTATTCATAGACGATATTCTAGTTTATTCAAGGACGGATGAAGAGCACGCCCAACATTTGAGATTAGTGCTGGAAAAGTTAAGGGAGCAACAACTATACTCAAAATTCAGTAAATGCGACTTCTGGAAGAGCAAGGTAGAATTCCTAGGGCATGTAATGACCGCCAAAGGAATTGCAGTGGACCCAAGCAAGGTTGAGGCAGTACTACATTGGGAACCGCCGAAGACGGTTACGCAGATTCGAAGTTTCCTTGGGATGGCTGGTTATTACCGCCGATTTATAGAAGGATTTTCGACAATTGCCAGGCCAATTACGCAATTGCTAAAGAAGGAGAAGAAATTTGTGTGGACACCGGATTGTGAGAAGAGTTTTCAAGAATTGAAGAAACAACTGACATCAGCACCAGTGTTAGTTCAACCAGATGTGCACCAGAGTTTTGATATCTACTGCGATGCATCACGCCAAGGGCTTGGATGCGTGTTGATGCAAAACGGAAAGGTAGTAGCCTATGCATCAAGGCAGTTAAGGCCACATGAAGGAAATTACCCGACGCATGATCTAGAATTAGCAGCCGTGGTGCATGCATTAAAGATATGGCGTCACTATCTTATTGGTAACAGGTGTGAGGTGTATACAGACCATAAAAGCCTTAAATACATTTTCACCCAATCTGACCTGAACATGAGGCAAAGGAGCTGGTTAGAACTGATCAAGGATTACAACATGGGTATCCATTATCATCCTGGCAAGGCCAATATAGTGGCTGATGCCTTGAGTCGGAAAAATCATAGTCTAAATATGATATTGGGAGAAAGCCCGGGAGAATTGTGCAAGGATCTTCAGAGGTTGAAATTGGAAGTTGTTCCGGAAGGATTTGTAGCCGCTTTAGAGGTGAAGCCTATCTTGGAAGACCAGATTAAAGAAGGTCAGAAAAATGATGAGAAGATCGAGCGAATCAAGGCCAAGATGGTGGAAGGGCAAGCAAAAGAATTTAAGTTAGACGAACAAGGCACGTTATGGATGAAGGAGCGCATTTGTGTACCCAATAAAAAGGAGTTAAAGCAGTTAATACTGGAGGAAGCTCACGACTCTAAGTATTCGATTCACCCAGGAAGTGCAAAAATGTACCAAGATTTAAAAGAGAGGTTTTGGTGGCCAAACATGAAGAGAGAGGTTGCTGAGCACGTAGCACTATGTGATGTATGCCAACGAGTCAAAGCTATGCATCAGAAACCAGCAGGACTACTGCAGCCATTAAAAATACCAGAGTGGAAATGGGAAGAAATCGGAATGGATTTCATTACCGGACTGCCAAGGACGCAAGGAGGCTATGACTCCATATGGGTCATCGTGGATCGATTGACAAAGGTCGCGCACTTCATACCGGTAAAGACAACTTAATCAGGTGATAAGTTGGTAGAGCTATACTTGGCAAGGATCGTTTGCTTACATGGAGTGCCAAAAAAGATAGTATCGGACAGAGGTACCCAATTTACCTCAAGATTTTGGGATAAATTGCATACAGCAATGGGCACCCGCTTGTAACATCCCAAATTTTTAAGCATTTTATTTAATTAATATTTTTTAATTGCAAACCATGATTGTTAGGAATTTCCGGATTTATTTGGAAATTTTGAGATTTTTCTTGGAAATTTTCTTTTAGAATATTTATACTATCCCGAATAAATCAAGTGGTTTTTCTCATTTACTTTAAATCAAAACTCGGAGAAGAACACTGTGCACGTTTGGTGTGGGCACTACACAGCCACACGGCCCATCGCTGGAAGCTACCACACCGGCCAACAGATCTCAATCCAACGGAGCCAGAAATCATGAAAATCTAACCATGCCGCCGTTGGATCATCACGTGTGCGTAGGATCAATTGTAGCAGTAAAGATCACCGTTTAATCCTCACCGTGGATGCAGTCACCGGTCTGACTCATGCCACGATGCGAGAGAGCGGACGCCGTTTCACGAGGAGTTTGAATCGGAGTCAACGTGGCCATCGATCACTCTCGTAGAAGGATACGTATTCGGTTGGAAGTTCTGGCGCCTTGACCAAATAATTTCGCTCGTGTCAACGTGGGAGAACTCGGTTGCCGCCAGTTCCGAAGAGGACTCAGCGTCGACATGGCCAGGCTAGATGGAATCGGATCAAGAGAGTCCTCCGTATCCAGACCGTGATGGCGAAAAGTCAAGCGACGGGTTCGGCTGGAACTTGGCCAACTTGACCGGAGGAGCGCACGCGGATGGCGTAGCCGTGTGGGAAGCGTACGGGCGCGCGTATTGCCGCCAAAGGAATTGGAAAATATGCGTCGTAGCGGTCACGGAAACCGTCGTGGGTACGGAGGTTGGGCGCCTTAAATAGTGCGGCGAGCAGGCCTGGGAAATCAGTACAAGGCAATCGCGTTCGCTGATCAAAACGTGGAGCTCGAAACGCAAGGAAGCCACTGTGGAAGCTCGCCGGAGCGGAGGTCATCGCCGTTGCCGTTTTCCGAGGAACATCGACGATTCGCCGCTATCCGTCGGGATCGAGAAGTGTTCGAGATCGCCGAAACATGCGGCATTGAAGTTACACCAAGAAGATTGTCGCAAGCGCCGTCGCCAGTCATCACCGGAGTTGAAGCTTCCGGACCGTCGGACTATCATCGCAGTACTGGTATTGAGCCACGTCGCCCTTGTGCACAACGAACTACACGGGTAAGCCTTGACCGATGGATTTAGATCGTAGGGTCACAATTTAGCCACGTGTCATCCGTACAGTTGGACGGGAAAAATCCAGATTTTCTTGATAAAAATAATTCAATCAATTCGGATATTATGAATTTAGGGATTTTTAGTATTTTCAAACTTCAAAATGCTATAACCTTTGCATTTGAACTCCGATTGAGGTGATTCAAATTCCTAAAAATTTGTAAAATTGAGATCTTTCTAATGGTGGCTTTTATTTGAATTTTTGAGTTTATTTTATTTTTCTTCTTGGTGTTTATTTGCTATTTCTTCTCGATTCGCGTAGACGTTGAGTTGGGCGAGGTTCCGGAGGAGGATTAAACAACTCAAGGATAATCTTCGGAGCAATACCAGGAGCTTAAGCAAGGCAAGTTGTGCTTTGATCATGTTGCACCCATAAACTAGGTTGCATGCTATTTTGATTTACCTTATCACATGTTATTTTATGTGTATAAATGATTTCAACATAAGTTTGGGATTAGCTATCGTACCCTTTGAATTATACCCTACCTTGCTAGTTGTATGCCATGATCCACTTGTCACCCTAGGTTGGTTAATTATAGTTGGTTAAATAGAAAATCAACATGGGTGGTTAGACCGAATTAGAGATGCTTAGCCATGCCACGTCATCACATGCTCATGGAATATTGTTTATTAATATTGACTAATGGAATATGGAACTATGATGATAAATTATGGGCCATATGTGTGGTCGCACAAAAAGATTGAGTTGTTGTGACAGCGGAGTCACGCAACGATGTTGATTTGTGAAGAGCACGTGGTGTTTGGTAATCAACTGGGGTGGGAAAAATGTTTTAGACTGGGGCAAGTGGCAAGATTGTTTCTGGTGGGTCAAGAGTGGCAACTGGGCGGTCGCATTTGGTTTTAATATTGTTTCTGGTGGGCCAAGACTGGCAATTGGGTGGTCGTATTTTGTTTGGTGGGCCAAGACTGGCAATTGGGCGGTCGCATTTGGTTTTATGACAAGTTGATGTGATGAACTTTTGGTTAGTCTTGCCTCGGTCAACTAAGGACTTAACCTTGCGAGCCTTTGACCTGAGTCAATCATGCAACCACATGTTGTTATGGGGCAGCCTAGCTGATTAATTTGTAATGCCTTAGCTTTGGTACTACCAGTGGTGGAGTGGTTCATCCTTTTCAATGAACCCAGATGGCGCAAGAGGGGGGCCCTGTTGTGGTTTTCAGACCCTTCAGTGTTGAAACCTTAGCGGGTAGTACTGAGTTAAGACAGAGCATTGTAAAGGCTTTGTCATGATTCTCTGCCGGCATATCAAAGGAAGTGTGCTAATAGCTTGGCATCAAAGAGATTATCATGTCATGTGGGTAAAGTGCATAACCTCTGCAGAGTGTACAAACTATTCGGATAGCCATGCTCACGGTATTGAGCAATGCTCGGGGATTACAGTCAAGGGTTAGACTTTTGCAAAATAAAACTTGGGTGGGTTGGATGGTAGGTTGCCATGGAAAGTTGAATCTTGACTTAGGATGAGAAAACTTGGTTTACTTGAGAAATACTGAATCTATCTATTACTGTTATTTGTTTTACTGTCATTTCAATCTATATCTTGTACTTGTTTATAAATCTTTGCTTAGTTGCAAATAACCATTGTTAGCCTTTCCTTTGGAATAAGCCTGCATATAGCTATGATAGGATTGCATTCTGTGCACAACTTGTTGAGTACGTGTTGGTGTACTCACCCTTGCCTACAAACATCATCAGTGCTGAAGGAGTACCATGGAGAGACGAATGTTTAGGGTACGAGCCTTGTTAGTTGCCTGTGGTATACTGAGGGGTTACCTACGTCTTCATTCCGCTGCAGTTCAATTGGTTGTTCAGCCTTGTGAGGCATTGTTAAGTAAGTTGACCATAAGGTCATACAATTGGTAATATTTAATATATTATGTCTTTTATCTTATATACGTTGTGTATGATTGTGATATTCACTAATGTTGAGCCTGTGTGCACTAGCGTGATCCTGGACTAGTGCAGTATACACAGAGGGTCCGGATTTGCATATTCGGGTCCCGACACCGCTTGAACTTCAGCACAGCTTATCACCCGCAGACAGATGGGCAGACTGAAAGAGTCAATCAGATATTAGAAGATATGTTACGAGCTTGCGCATTGGCGTATACGACGTCTTGGGATAAATGTTTACCATATGCCGAATTCAGTTACAACAATAGCTATCAGGCTAGCCTTCAGATGTCACCTTTCGAAGCATTGTATGGACGACCTTGTAGGATGCCGTTAAATTGGAATGAGACTAGTGAACGCCGTGTCTTCAGACCAGACATACTCCAAGAAGCCGAAGAGCAGATAGCATTGATAAGGGAAAGGCTGAAAATCGCGCAGTCCAGGCAGAAGAGTTATGCGGACAATTGCCGCAGGGATTTGAGCTTTGAACCTGAAGATTATGTGTATCTCAGAGTTACGCCTCTTAAGGGAGTCCAGAGGTTTCACAAAAAGGGAAAACTCGCACCAAGATATGTAGGACCGTTTAAGATCATAAGGCGAAAGGGTGAGGTCGCATATCAACTGGAGTTACCGCAGTCATTAGCAGGAGTACATAATGTCTTTCATGTATCGCAACTCAAGAAGTATCTCCGAGTGCCTGAAGAGCAAACATCACTGGAAGCAGTGGAGCTACAGGAAGACTTGACTTACAAAGAGCAACCGATAAAAATTCTGGATACAGTGCATCGGAAAACCAGGAGCAAGACAACCCGTTTTTGCAGAGTTCAGTGGAGTAATCACACAAAAAGTGAAGCCACATGGGAACGAGAGGAAGATCTGAAAAAGGAGTTTCCAAACCTATTCTCTAGTTAGGCTTCGAATCTCGGGGTCGAGATTCTATTAAGGGGTAGGATTGTAACGCCCCGAAATTTGGCTTAATCTTAAATTTTGGAGTTATTTAAATTTTTGAGAATTAATTAAAATGTATTTGCATTTAATTGAATTTATCTGAATTTTTTGGGAATTATTTGGATTTAATTAAAATTAATTTGGGTTATCCTTCTCTTGAATAATTAAATATCAGAAAAGGTAATTATCAAAAATAAATAAAAATATTTTATTTAGGCTCAAAATACTTTGAAATATTTTCTGGAATTTTTCTAGAGTTTTTGAGTATTTTTAGTGCCCTAAATAATTACTTTGAATTTCTACAATTATTTTTATTGAGAAAAGCCGGAAAATCGCCGAGCTACAGTGTCGGGCCGAGCCCAACACTGTGCTCGCGCCGGAAAACCCTAGCGCCGCCCACTCCGGTTCGTTCGATCTGCATCGGATGGATGCGGTTCGGCCGCGTCGTTTATAGCGCTTGAATCGTCGGATCTCAGTAAGTAGCCGTTAGGATGTCGACGCGTGGCACCGTTTCGCCGAAATGTTATTCTTTCGGAGCCGTTGGATTGCGATCGGACGGTGGGATGTGACCGAACGTCTCGGGAGGGCGCGACTGTGCACCGCCATCGCCGGTAGGCCACCGCGGATCTTGTCAGGGATTTTGCGCGCAACTCGAGGCTTGTCCGAGCGGGAGATAAAGGCCAACACATGCAGCACTTCACTCCGCCCATTTTGCCTCTTCGCTCGTGCTCTGCCATCCACCGTAGCGTGCGCCCGAGCTTGCCGAAGTAGCCACTTCCCTCTCCCAGGTTCTTCTCTGAGTTCCGTCGTCGTCCGCCGTTCCCCGTCGTAACTAAGACCCTCTCCGAGTTCCCCGTGCCAAGCCGCGTCCATTGGGCCACTTCTTTTGACCGGAGACGCCCAAAAACGCCAAAGCACACTTCGTCTTCCCCAAGTCCGGTGGCCAGACGCAGCCGCGCCTTTGTCATCCTCCCCGAGCTCCAGTGACCGTCGGATCCTCATCCAACGAACGAGGTAGCGCCACGTCTCTTCCCCGTAGAGTTAGGTTTAAATAAGCTTTGGTAGATCTCAGCCGTTAGATGGTAATCGTGCGACTCTCGTAAGGCCACGTAGGTGCGGTGAATAGTAAGCGACCCGGGTAGCAGCAGCCGTTGGATCTTCATCCGACCGCTCCGGTGCGTCCACGTAGCGATAGTTGCAGCGTTGAAAATGGCCGTTAGATCTGTGATGTCCGGCTAGGATTGCGCCACGTAGGCTTGGTAACAGCGCTTCGTTCGGGTACCCTGCGCCGTTGGATCTTCATCCAACCACATCGGTATGGCCACGTAGGCTTGTGAATAGTAAACTCCCCGGGTAGCAGCAGCCGTAGGATTTGAAATGTACGGTGTGGATGTCATCGCGTGGATAGGTCGGCTGTGCGATGACCGACCGTTGGATTTTAATCCAACGGCCAGGAAATCTTGTGCTGCGTGGATCATCGGGTGTGCGCCGCGTGTCAGCTTCCGGTTGGATCGAGCACTGTTCATCAGGCCCACTTGTTAGTGGGTGGACCGCCGGGTGTGCTGACATCAGCATGACATCATCTGGGGCCCACATGTCAGTGTCAGTGTCGACGTCGACATGTGTCGCCGAGTGGATTAACCGAATTTTCAGTAGGAAAATAAAAGGATTAATTCGGTTTTTCTTTATTTAGATTTTTCAGAATCTTGCAAATGCTATAACTTTTGCGTTTTAACTCGGAATTGGGTGATTTCAGTCCCTAAAAATTTGTAAAAATGTGTACTATTTAATAGTGAATTTTATTTTATTTTTAAATCTTATCTTGTTGTCTGTATTGTGTATTTATTATATGTTTGCTTGATACGCATAGACTCCGAATTGCCGGGGATTGTCGGAGAAGATTTCGAAGACCCATCGCAGGAGCCAGACCAGAATCAACTTCTTTTCGAAGGCAAGTCATGCTTTGACCATATTGCCCCTAGATTTTCGAATATATCTCGATTCAAGTTATGCATGCTATGTGAATTAAAAATGATATTGCTCATGTGGGAAAAGTAGTTAAAATACCTATCTTGTTTATGCCACCTTGTTAATACTATTTGTACGCCCTGAAATCCTTGTCACCATAAGATGTTAATTTATGTTGGTTGTTATATAAATGCCAACACGGGAGGCTAGACCGTGATTAGCTGCTTAGTATACTTATGTGCGTTGAAAGACTTTCAAATTTGCAAAAGAATATTAACTAAACAATTATGGAACGCATTTTGGAATAATGCGATGATGTCATGAGATGGAATTGAGGGTAGCGACCTGTGTGGTTCTACTCATAAAATGAAGTGGGCATTGGCATGTGTTGCATAAATGCAAACCTGGGATGGGAAATGATTTGGACCGGGGCAAGTGGCAAGGAGGCTTCGTGCCAGGTGGGCCTGTGTGGCAATGGGATGTATTAAAAGATTGTAAAGGCTGTGTGCCGAGAAATGTAAAATGGATGTCTTGCCCGGGACAGTTAAGGACTTCACCTTGCGAGCATTTGAACTGAGTTTCTCGTACAACCACTTGTCCGGAATGGGACGGACCTAGTTAGTAGGATTCTAATATCTTTTCTTTGACACATCAGGGTGACAGTTACACAAGAGTGTAACCGTGTGGGGGAGCGTACCTGTGCTACGGCTTGGTGCCCATCCAACTGTATTTGTCTGTTCTAAACTTTGGCTCTGTGTGAGGGAAGTGTTAGAAAGGCAATACGGGAGAGGTTCACTGGTTAAGTGTTAGTCTCCGAAAGACTTTGTTGCAATCGATCACCTGTGTGGTGAGCGACTGTATCCTGTGGGTAAAGTGTACAGCCTCTGCAGAGTGTGTGTTAAATCTATTCGAATAGCCGCGTCCACGATATTGGACAATGCTCAGGAATTACAGTCAAGGGTTAGATTTTCACAAATAAAAATGTGGAATGGGTGGCTGTGTGCCAAAGACTGACGAATACAACTAGGGCTGTGTGCCAAACTCTTGGGAAAAGAATTGAGAAATTAATTATTATTAATATTGGTTTACCGCCTTTGATCTAATAGGATTTCCTGTTAAAAAGAAATGCTGCTTTATGCAAAATAACCATTTAAGCCTTTCCTTTGGACTAAGCCATGCATGTAGTAATAGGACTGCATTGTGTATGACTTGTTGAGTATGTTGTATACTCACCCTTGCTTCAACAACAACCTCAGAAGAAGAAGCTATGCCAGCTTGGGAAGAGGAGTTCAACGAAGGCCAAGAGGATTAGGGATTAAGCCTCGTCGGTTGCCTGTGGCTACGAGGGTTTCATTACCGTACTTCTGCTTCCACTATTGAACTTGTGCTACTATTCCTATTTATCGCCCTGCGTGGTGAATTAATGTAAGGTGACCATAAGGTCGTGTAACTCATTTATATTCATGTTTGAAGTACTTTATTATTAATTCCGCTGTGTATGATTGTGGTACTTCAACCTGTTTATCCTGTGTGTACTAGCGTGATCCTGGACTAGTACAGAATACACAGAGGGTCCGGATTTGCAGATTCGGGTCCCGACAATGGCCATGCACTTTTCCTTATCCATCCACATCGAGGGGCCTAGAGATATCTCTCCCGTTATCAAGGAGGGGCAAATTCCATCTTGATCTCTTATATCTCACGTCATATTTCATGGCATACCCGTAAGCTACCTTTATAGCTCCCCTGCTACGGAGAAGCGTTTGATAGCCCCATAGTATACAATTAGACATGCTGAGAATCAATAAGAATCTCAGGTCAAAGAATCGTATAGGTATACCACTCGAGACTACACCCTGATGGCACTTCTAAGATAACAATCTCATCAGTGTCTCGGAGCGAGTCTATCCAACCCCATGTTCTCTAACATGTGCCCACATTATTGATTTGATATCTCCATATCTATGGTATGTGAAACATTACCATCAATCAATACATGTGCTGGTCAGATCACTATTGTCCCACATAATGATATGTGACCAAGGATCGTTTAGAATAATATCATATAACCAATGTGTTTCACAATTAAGTCATACTCAATGAACAAAGGAGTGACATTTATTCATGGAACTGATAAGTACATGAACATAAACGTATGATACAATCATCTCACATGATCACCTCTAGGGCATATCACCAACAATCTCCCACTTGCACTAGAGTGCATCATGCAAGTATCTAATACCCATGGCTCTTGTGTGTGCCTCATGCTTCGGCTGCGGAAGAGGTTTTGTTAGCCGATCAGCGACATTCAAATCCGTGTGCACTTTGCAAATCTTCACATCTCCTCTATCGATGATTTCTCGGATGAGGTGATAACGCCTGAATATGTGTTTGGATTTTTGGTGAGACCTAAGCATCAACCTAGAATCTTGTTCCCGCTTAGAAACGATGAAAATGAGGGGCATCGTAGAGTAATTAGTGGAGATGTGGAGCAAAACGGGAGAAGGTGTGCAATAGCAGGCAGCCCGACGTATTGAAATCTATAATCTAAGTGTAGTACCGAGGGGCGGTAGGAGCAGAGGAGCCCGAGGGGCGGGGGGCGGGGGGTGCAGCGGGAACGGAGGAGCTCTGGGGGGGCGGCCGATGGGCGCAGCGGGAATGAAGGAGCTCGGGGGGGGCGACGGCCGAAGGGCGAAGAGGGAATGGAGGAGCTCTAGGGGCGGTGGCCGAAGGGTGAAGCAGGACCGGAGGCGCAGCTGCGCAGGAGGCGTAGGAGGGCCGGTTGGGCGCAGCTAGGGTTAGGCGATTTCGTGTCAGGGACTCGGGGTCACTGGGTGCAATTAAGGTTAGGCGATTTGGAATCGGGGACTCGGGGTGACGGGTCAAGGGGGGCACGGTAGGGCTATGCTATGCACACTCAGACAAGTTATTTTGTATCACTAAAAATTGGGGTCCACATGTCATGGGATACCTATTAGGTACCCATGGGTACAAATTGATATCCATACCCATCCTATGACCTTATCGGGTACCCAAACCCAAAAATCCACTAGTCTCAAGTGGCTATCCGTGCCCGCCCTTATCAGGTCGAGTACCCACAGGTACCTGAACCCATAGGTAAATGCCATCCCTAAATCTGATCCAACGGCTGGCATGATAGCTTCTAGAAGCCATGCCGAACTCGGTCAAACCAGGCCAAAGCCTATGGCCCCAGGCCCAACACTGCTCCATGAATTTTCCTAAGTTTTTGATTTAAAATAATTCTTAACATAGATTAATTTGGTTAAGGCAATAAAAATATTAGAAAAATTCTAGAAAAATTGTCAAGAATATTTTAAAACATTTGGAACTCAAATAAAATATTTTTGATAAAACTTTATTTAAACTTTTAAATTATTTTAATAGTTTTCATAAAAGGCCAAATACAAATATATTTAATAAATTCCAATAAAATCCAAATAAATTAGAAAAAATGAAATGCACAAATAACATAATAAATTAAATAAAGAGAAAAAAAATTTGAGATGTTACAAACCTCCCCCTTAACAGAATCTTGACCTTGACATTCAGGGTTAATTAGAGAATAGGTTAGGGAATTCTGACTTCAGATTCTCTTCATGCTCCTAGACAGCTTTACTTTTGGAATGATTACTTCACTGCACTCTGCAAAAGTGAACAGACTTGTTCCTAGTGTTGCGCTCCATTACATCCAAAATCTTGATCGGTTGCTCCTTATAGGTCAAATCCTCTTGTAACTCAATTACTTCTAACGGTGTCTACTCTACTGGCATTCTGAGGCACTTCTTAAGTTGTGACACATGGAACACATCATGCACTCCTGCCAATGACTACAACAACTCTAACTAATAAGCAACCTTTCCTCAATAGCTTAAAATCTTAAACGAACCAATATATCTTGGCGCAAGCTTTCCTTTAGCGTGAAACCTTGTAACACCTTTAAAAGGGGTTACTCTAAGACACACAAAATCATCTTATTCAAAGCTCAACTCACGATGATAATTATCTGCGTAGCTTTTCTATCTCGATTGTGCTATTTTCAAACTCTCTCTGATCATAGCAATTTGCTCTTCGGCTTCCTTAAGAATGTTAGGCCCAAACATCAAACGCTCTCCTGTCTCATTCCAATTCAACGGGGTACAATAGGCACGATGATACAAAGCCTCAAATGGTGACATTCACAAACTAGCCTAATAACTATTGTTATAGATGAACTCTTGAGAATGTCAAGCCCAAACACCAAACGCTCTCCTGTCTCATTCTAATTCAACGGGGTACGATAGGCACAATCATACAAAACCTCAAATGGTGACATTTGCAAAATAGCCTGATAACTATTATTATAGCTGAACTCTGCACACAACAAATACTTATGCCACGAAGTAGTATAGAATAATGCACAAGCTCTTAACATATCCTCTAGAATCTGATTCTCTTTTAGTATGATCATCTGTCTGTGGATGATATACTATACTGAAATTCAAACGAGTTCCTCTTGCTTCGTGTAACTTACCCTAAAACCTTGAGGTAAATTGGGTACCTCTATCCGACACAATCTTCTGAGGTACAACAAGCAAACATACAATCGTCGATACACACAATTTTGCCAAGTGATCTCCTAAGTAGGTAGTTTTGACTGGTATGAAGTGAGTAACTTTGGTCAAACGATCAACGATAACCCATATGGAATCATAACCACTTTGGATTCTAAGCAAACCAGTAATAAAATCCATACTAATTTCCTCTCACTTTCATTCAGGAATTTTCGACAGCTGTAACAAACCAGCAGGTATTTGATTCATAGCCTTAACTCTTTGACACATGTCACATAAAGCAACATACTCAGCAATCTCAAGCTTCATATTATGCCACCAAAACCTTTCTTTAAGATCTTGATATATCTTGGTACTTCTTGGAGGAATTAAATATTTAGAGTCATGAGCTTCCTCAAGAATCAACTGCTTGAGCTCCTTGTTTGACACACAAATTTGACCTTTAAACCACGTAGTACCCTGATCATCCATGATAAAATCCTCAGCTAAGCCTTCATCCTTTTTGGACTTGATTCTATTGATTTTCTCATCATCCTTCTATCCTTCTCTGATTTGATCTTCTAGTGTTCGCTTCACTTCCAAAGCCGCTACAAATCCTTGTAGAACAACCTTCAACTTTAACTTCTAAAACTCCTTGCACAACTCTGGTTGATCATCCAATATCAGCATATTCACACTATGGCTCTTATGACTCAAACCATCGGCTACTACATTAGCCTTACCATGATGATAATGAATTCCAATATTATAATCCTTAATCAACTCCAGCCACCTTCTTTGTCTAATGTTGAGATCTGACTGAGTAAATATATACTTTAGACTCTTGTGGTTCGTATATATCTCACATCTATTTCCAATGAGATAATGACACCATATTTTCAAAGCATGCACTACGACAGCTAATTCCAAGTCATATATAGGATAATTTTCCTCATACGGCCTCAACTGCCACGGTGCATAGGCAATGACCTTGCCATTTTGCATTAACACATATCCAAGACCTTGTCTTGAAGCATCACAATATATATCAAAACTATTCCACACATCTGGCAACACTAACATAGGTGATGTCAGATACTTCTTCAATTCCAGGAAACTTTTTTCGCACTCTGGCATCTATGCAAATTTCTTCTCCTTTTTTAATAATTGCGTAAGCGGCCTTGCAATTGTCAAAAATCCTTCTATGAACCGACAGTAATATTTTGCCATTCCTAGAAAACTACGAATTTGAGTGATAGATTTTAGTTGCTCCCAATGCAACACTGCTTCGACTTTACTTGGATCAATAATAACTCCTTTAGCAGTCATCACATGGCTAAGAAATTCAACTTTTTCCTTTCAAAAGTTACACTTGCTAAACATAGCATATAGCTACTGATCTCGTAGCTTTTTGTTGGGACCCGAATATGCAAATTCGGACCCTCTGTGTATACTGCACTAGTCCAGGATCACGCTAGTGCACACAGGCTCAACATTAGTGAATATCACAATCATACATAGCGGAAATAAGAAAAAAGACATTATATACTAAATATTACTAGTTGAAAGACCTTATGGTCAACTTACTTAACAATGCCTCACAAGGCTGAACAACAAATCGAACTGAAGCGGAATGAAGACATAGATAAACCCCTCAGTATACCACCGGCAACTAACAAGGCTCGCACCCTAAATTTTCGTCTCTTCATGGTACACCTTCTTCAGCACTGATGATGTTGTAGGCAAGGGTGAGTACATAAAGCACTCAACAAGTTGTGCACAAAATGCAATTCTAACATAGCTATATGCAAGGCTTATTTCAAAGAAAGGCTAAGTGGTTTATTTGCAGTAAAGCAGCATTTATGAACAAGTATAGAATATAGATTGCAAAGACAATAATAAAACAAATAACAACAATAGATAGATTCAGCATTTGTCAAATAAACCAAGTTTCTCATCCTAAATCAAGACTCAACTTTCCATGGCAACTTGCCAGCCATCCCAAGTTTTCAGTTTTCAAAAGTCTAAACCCTTGACTGTAATCCCCGAGCATTGCTCAATACCGTGAGCACGGCTATCCGAATAGTTTGTACACTCTGCAGAGCTTATACACTTTACCCACACGACATGATCATCTCTTGTTGCCAAGCTATTAGCACACTTCCTTTGGTGTGCTGACAGAGAATCATGACAAAGCCTTTACAATGCTCTGTCTTAACTTGGTACCACCCGCTAAGGTTTCAACACTGAAGGGTTACACCACCACAACAGGGCCCCCCTATTGGCGCCATCTGGGTTCAAAAAGGGTGAACCACTCCACCACTGGTGGTACCAAGGCTAAGACATTGCAAATTAGTCAGCTAGACTGCCCCATAACAGACATGTGGTTGCATGGTTGACTAAGGTCAAAGGCTCGCAAGGTCTCCTTAGGGTTAATCAAAGCAAGACTTGCACATACCCTCTGCCCATCGGGCCCACCCAAACACACTTGCCCTTGCCACTTGCTCCGATCTAAAATCATAACCACCCCAGTTGATTACCAAGCACCACGTGCTATCAACAAGTCAATATCGTTGCGTGACATCCATCGCCACAACAACTCAATCTCATCGTGTGACCATGTACACATGACACACAAATTCATAACATTGTTCCATATTCAATTAGTCAAGATTATTTATCAAAGATTCAAGTACATGTGATGACGTGGCATGGCTAAGCAATTCTATTCCGTTCTAACCATCCCATGTTGATTTCATATTTAACCAACTATAGTAATCCAACCTAGGGTGACAAATGAATCATGGCATACAATCGACAAGGTAGGGTGTAATTTAAAAGGGTATGGTATCTAACTCCCAAACTAAGTTGAAATCATTTATACACATGAAATAATATGCAATAAGGTAAAAACAAAATAGCAATTATGCAAACATGGGTGCAACATGATCAAAGCACAACTTGCCTTGGTTAAGCTCCTGGTCTTGGTCTGAAAATTGTTCTTGAGTTGCCAATTCCTCCTCCGAAGCCTCGCACAATTCAACGTCTATGCGCATCGAGAAGAAATAGCAAACAAACACCAAAACTAGAGAACAAACAAACTCTAAAAATCCAACAAAAATCACCATTAGATAGATCTCAATTTTACGAATTTTTGGAAATTTGAATCACCCAAATCGGAGTTCGTATGAGGGAAAACGAGCCCTCGGAAGATTCAGAAATCCAAAAATCCCTAAAATTGGAAAATCCGAAATATCCGAATTATTTTTAAAAAGGAAAATCCGAATTATTGCGTTAGCTGACGTCAGCATTGCGCTGATCCGGTATGGCTGACACATGGCGCAATCGCTACCGATCATTACCGATTTAACGGTCATCAATAGTACAGCTACGTGGCAAAACGACAGCCATCCGATCTAGATCGGACGGTCAAGGCTTACCGAGCGATGCACTGATGACCTAGATGACATGGCCCAATAGTAACCCTTCATGTAAGATCGAATGGTTGAGACTTACCCGAGCTGAGTGCTGTTCACCGAGACGACGTGGGCGAATCCCGCTACCGGTGAGAGATCCGACTATTTGGCGTTGTTTCGAGACGGCGATGGCTGCACGGCAGCGCTAATGTACCGGAGCTGGGGACGACGACCAAGGTTTCGGTGTTGCGGCGATCTCCGTCGACGAAGAAGCGGCGGAGCAGATTCGTCTCGACGTGCTGAACTCGAATCCGGATTTGGCACGGCGGAAGTTCCCGGCGGTGACGAAACTCGGCGCAAAACCCTTCGGTACTCCGGCGAGATCCCGCGGACACCCTGGTGCTCTTCCGGCGATGATGCAACAGCGAAAAAGTGCGGTGGTCTGCGGTGAGTCTCGGGAGGGCTCCAAGGTCCTTAAATACCCGGCAAGGGCGCGAATTTTGAAACTTTGGCGGCGGCGGCGTCCGGAACGGATACGGCGGCGGCGCGTGAATTCGACTCGGAGACGACGACTATCAGCCGCATGATTTCCATCGGACGGCTACGCGAGTCTCCCGACGCGGCACGATCCCATCCCCTTACCTAAATCGACGGCCTGGATTGATTTGTTTCCAAAACGAGACGGCTGGCCTCGTACGTCGGATGAAGATCCAACGGCCGAAAGCTTTTAGGGTTTCCGAAACGGTACGCCTGATGTAGTCCACATGATAGAGATCCATCGGCTGCAAGCGCTAGGGACGACGTGGCTTGATGAAGTCTCTCCGATGAAGATTCAACGGCGTGGGTTAATCCTCCCGAAATCACCGACCGGCTGGGCCGCATAGTAGCGCGAAGAGCGGCACAATACTGGGCCTCGGCCTACTACTGTTCCTAACGGTTTTTCGGGATTTTTCCAATTAAAATAATTAGAGAAAATATTTTGATTTATTTAGAGCAATAAAAATATCAATAAAAATCTGAGAAAAATCTCAAAAATACTTTGGGATATTCTAAGCTTAAATAAAATATTTTTGGGAAAAACTTTATTTTAAATTTTTCTATTTATAATTAATCTTTGGCAAAAGCAATATACTTTAATTTAAAATAATTCCAATAAATCTCAGAAAATCTAAATAAATCCAAAAAATTCATGAAAACACAATTAGCAATAAAACACTATTAGCTAAAATAAAAGGCCCAAAATTTGGGATGTTACAAACCTCCCCCCTTAACAGAATCTCGACCCCGAGATTCAGGGCTAACTAGAGAATAAGTTTGGGAATTCTGCCTTCAGGTCCTCTTTGCGCTCCCAGGTTACTTCGCTCTCTGAGTGATTGCTCCATTGGATTCTGCAAAAGCGAGTAGACTTACTTCCGGTCCTACGCTCCATTACATCCAGAATCTTAATCGGCTGCTCCTTGTAAGTCAAGTCCTCTTATAGCTCGATTACTTCTAACGGCGTCTCCTCTGCGGGCACTCTGAGACACTTTTTAAGCTGTGACACATGGAACACATCATGAACTCCTGCTAATGACTGGGGCAATTCTAATTGATATGCAACCTCTTCTCGACGGCTCAATATCTTAAACGGCCCAACGAACCAGGGTGCAAGCTTCCCCTTGATATGGAACCTCTTTACACCTTTGAGGGGGTGATTCTGAGATACACAAAATCATTGGGCTCAAGACTTAAATCATGACGACGATTGTCAGCGTAGCTTTTCTGCCTTGACTGCACCACTTTCAATTTTTCCCTGATCATGGCAACTTGCTCCTCGGCCTCCCTGAGATTCTCAGGCCCAATACTGAATGCTCCCCCGTTTCATTTCAAATTTAACAGGGTACAACCGGCACGACCATATAAGGCTTCAAATGGCGACATCTGCAAACTAGCCTGGTAGCTATTGTTTTAACTGAACTCTGCATATGGCAAGCATTTATCCCAAAACATGGCATAAGCTAATGCACAAGCTCTCACATATCTACTGGAATCTGATTAACTCTTTCTGTCTAACCATCCATCTGAGGACGACATGCGGTGCTGAAATTCAAGCGAGTTCTCGTTGCTTCATGTAACTTGTTCTAAAATCTCGAGATAAATTGGACACCTCTATCGGACACAATCTTCTTGGGCACCTATGCAGTTACTCAATCCCTGACATATAAAGATCTGCCAAACGATCTTTTGAATACGTAGTCTTTAGTGGTATGATATAAGCAACTTTGGTCAATCAATCAATGACGATTCCTCCGAATTCGTATCCTTTATGATCAATTCACACTAGGGATCTTTTTAATGATTTGCCTCCCATTTTCACTCAGGGATCTACAATGATTGCAATGAATTTTTAGGTCTCTAATGCGTTGCCTTTATTCTCTGACACACATTACATCGAGTATCATCTCCAATAGCTTCGCTCTTCATTTTGGACCTCCAACACTTTTTCTTTACCTCATTACATCTTGGTATTTTCTGGATGAATCGAATACTTAGAATCATGGGTTTCCTCAATTATCATCTGCTTAGGGTCTTACTATCCAGCACATTGGTCCGGCCTTAAATCCTCATGGTATCCTAATCGCTGAAAATTCTGCTTCTGGCTAAGCCTTTTTCTTTCCTTGACTTAATTTTGTATTCCCTTTCCCTTCGAACTTCCTGTGATCTAATCTTCTAATGTTGGCTTTATCTCCAAGGCAGCTATGAAACTTTGTCGAACGACCTCCAATTTTTGGCCTCTCAAATTCTTTGCATAACCCTTGTTAACTGCTTATTATTAATATATTCGCATTGTGGCCTCATAACTCAAACGTCGATCACCACATTGGCCTTACCAGGGTACCCATGGATTCTAACACTATAATCTTTGATCATTTCCAGCCATTTTCTCCATTCCATATTAAAGCCTGACTGAGTAAATATATAATGTAAACTCTTATGGCTCACATCTATTTTCGATGAGATAGTGGCACCATCTTCTTTAATTGTGCACTACGACAGCTAACTCCTAGTCATATGTAAGGTACTTCTCCTCATGCTGTCTTATTTGCATTATTGCATAGGCAACAACCTTGCCATTTTGCGTTGATTCGCATCCCAGATCATGTCTAGAAGCATCACCATATATGTCAAAACAGCTCCGAACAGCTGGTAATACTAACACCGGTGTTGATGTTAACCGCTTCTTCAACTTCCGAAAACTCTTTTCACACCCTGGCGTCCATGCAACTTTTCTCTTCAACAATCGCATAAGAGGTCTAGCTATTGTCGAAAAACCTTCCTATGAATCAGCGATAATATCTTGCCATTTCCAGAACTTCGAATCTAAGTAACAAACTTTGGTTGCTTCCAATGTAATACAATTTCTACCTTGCTTGGTTCAACATCAACTCCTTTAACAGTCTTTATATTGTTGAACTCATCTCAAGGTTCCACATGTTTTTCCTCTTGTCTTTAGAGTATACTAGAATGTCATCTGTAAGGTACCCATGGATTTATCCGAATAATCCATAAACACCTTACTCCTCATGTTCATGAAGTATGCGGGGCATTGGTCAATCCAGGAGATATAGCCAAAACTCATACTGTCCATATCGCGTTGAGAACGCAATCCTAGAAACATCCTTCACATGACTCCTCAATTGATGATAGCCTAAGCAAAGTTTTATCCTAGAGAAATTCCAACTCTCTTCTCAATTATCCAAACACGTTGTCGATCCTGACATTGGATACTTGTTTTCAATCTTTTCTTCATTTAAAGCATGATTCAGTACACTCTCCCGATCTTTCATTTTCCTTTTTGATAAACAAGAGCTCCTATGGTACGCAATAGGTCTTCTCAAAACTTTTCCTAGTAACTCTTCGATATGCTTTTCTATTTCCCATTAATTCCTTAGTAGACATTTGACATGGCATTTTCGCTATTGGTGCTGTATCATGCACTAATTCGCTCACGAACTTGATCCTCCGATATGATGGCACACTAGGCAATTTCAAAGTATTTCCTGACATCTGGCGCATCTTCTAATTGGCAAATTCCACACTATTATCCATCAGCTGGCTAACACAAACTATCGTCACTTGTAACCCCCTTTTTCCCACATTTAGGGTTTTAAATTGATATACTCTTCACCCAAAATAGCCTTATGTTTGAGCATCAACTAATTCCAGGAAATAATGTCAAAGGCCTAAGTATACAGTCACAATATGATTTGCTTGGAACTCCACTCACTCAATAAGCGCTGAACTCTCAACATCCTGGTTAAATCTAGCACAACTGAGCACTTAGTGACAATGACAAATCATTTGGCTAGCAAGCTCACGCTGGGTACCACTGAGCTATCCACCATTGCACATGTATCATTTCCAGGTGAACCACAAATACCATAATACTCTTAGAGAAACATCCAACTCATCATCTTACATTATTGCCTTTCCTTCCAATACTCCGTGTACTAATGTATCGACCATTTCTGCTTTATTTCTTTCAACAAGGAAACCTTTACATGGGATTTATCACTAATCTCTCTACTTTTGCCAATAGGGTTACAACATTGCACTAAGTAAACTCATGGCTCCTGACTTCCTTGATTTAGCATTGACGCTTGGGCTTCGACAGGGACGGAGTTAAAATTGACTTGAGCCAACGCGATTACTTTCCTTTGAGGGCATTTATTGGCAAAATGCTAAGGTTTATGGCAATTATAGCAGAGTCTAGGGTGAATTTTCTTTCTTGAGCATTCATTGACCGGAATAATGTCCTTGCTTAGACGCCTTTTCTTCAGTTGGTTCTCTAGGCAAATTTCTCTCGCAATTTCACCACTCGCTCTTGGCGTTATGTACCGGACTGAGGTAACTTTCGATATATCCATGGCTATAGGAATTACTTGTTCTTTCTGTGGGCATTGCTTGACAAAATGGCCTTCTTCTTGACAGTAGTAGTACAACCGTTTGCATCATTTTGCCTTGATGGGTGCAACTGTATACTCATCATCATCACTCTTATAATCCAGGGCTGGTTGCTTCAGAGGGCACTCCCCAGGAGAATGGCTTCCTTCACAACTGGAGCAATTGATCGCATGTTCGTCAGCGGTATGTCCTATTTCTCCACAGCGAATGCATGCACGATCTTCTAAATTGTTTGGTTGACAGCACTTCAAAGAACAATGTCTAGATCTAGAACAAAGTGCAAGGATAGCGTTTCTCTCTGATTCCATTGTGACCATACTATTCTTAAATGAAATAAAGAGACCACGAAAAGCAACAACGAATTCATTCCAAGTGATATTCTGCGGGGATCATGGTTAGCGCAATAGTCCTTCCACCATTTGGCAGCAATTCCTTGTATCTCATACGAAGCATACCAGACCTTTCCATCACTTCTGCACTAAGCTAGGAGTAGCTTCCTCTCAATAGTCTCGAGCCAATCCTCTGCTTCTAAAGGTGAAACATTTCCTTAAAACGTTGGTGGACAAGTCTTTATGAATTCTAATAACCTTGAGTCAACACAGGGATTACTAATAACAGTTCGAGATGCTTTGCTGACATTAGCTTGATTAGTCCTATTCTGTATTTGCTTCATCATTGCTTGCATCAACTGGGTCTGATCGGCCAAAAACTCTTTGAAACTCTGCGTATCTATCGGTAGTGACGGTTGAAAAACTAATCCATCCTTGGAGTTTCTATTGAGTTGGTTTTCACTTCCACTGGCTTCATTACTATCATAAATCTGAACCGCTTGATTACCTCAAAGGGTTTAAGGAAGAGGGAAATAGCATAGGTAAGGAGCAAGAATCCTAACACAGGGAAGATAGGTTTAACCCAATCAACTTAGGCAACTATATTAATAACTTGGTATGGTTTCTTATGTAAGCCTAAAAGCTTTGCAACACATACTGCACACCCAGCAATCAAGAAGAACCAATTCAACATAAACACACAAAACTACCGTCTATATGGGCGACACTCCTATCTTAGGAAACGCGACTCCTACACATGAGTCTCAACTGGCTACTTGAAGCACAGAGTCTTCTAGCTCTTGAAATGCTTCATTGATCCGCTCTTCCATGAGCTTGATGATTCCTTCCGTCATGATCATTATGGTAGCAGCAGGCACTTGATGCCATCTCCTAAAGTGTGGTATATCGTTTTCTACTTAAGATAACTTAGGTAAGAATTTTAACTCAATTCAGTAGAGGTAAGAGAAAGAAAGTTCAGCAAGGGAGAAGAAAGAATTTTTGGTAAGGACAGAAATAGAAGAATGAGATAAGTCAAGAACACATAATTCTTCTTGGTTAGGTCTTTTACTTTAGAAAATAATTTTGAAGGACCTATAGAGACGACCAACTATCTAGGGTCAAGACCTACAGTCAGTATGGCTCTGATACCACCTTTGTCGGGACTCGAATATGCAAATTCCGACCCTCTGCGTATACTGCACTAGTCCAGGATCACGCTAGTGCACACAGGCTCAACATTAGTGAATATCACAATCATACATGGCGGAAATAAGATAAAAGACATTATATGCTAAATATTACTAGTTGAATGACCTTATGGTCAACTTACTTAACAATGCCTCACAAGGCTGAACAACAAATCAAACTGAAGCGGAATGAAGACGTAGATAAACCCCTCAGTATACCATAGGCAACTGACAAGGCTCGCACCCTAAATTTTCGTCTCTTCATGGTACACCTTCTTTAGCACTGATGATGTTGTAGGCAAGGGTGAGTACATAAAGCACTCAACAAGTTGTGCACAAAATGCAATTCTAACATAGCTATATGCAAGGCTTATTTCAAATAAAGGCTAAGCGGTTTATTTGCAGTAAAGCAGCATTTATGAACAAGTATAGAATATAGATTGCAAAGACAGTAATAAAACAAATAACAATAATAGATAGATTCAGCATTTGTCAAATAAACCAAGTTTCTCATCCTAAATCAAGACTCAACTTTCCATGGCAACCTGCCAGCCATCCCAAGTTTTCAGTTTTCAAAAGTCTAAACCCTTGACTGTAATCCCTGAGCATTGCTCAATACCGTGAGCACGGCTATCCGAATAGTTTGTACACTCTGCAGAGGTTATGCACTTTACCCACACGACATGATCATCTCTTGTTGCCAAGCTATTAGCACACTTCCTTTGGTGTGCCGGCAGAGAATCATGACAAAGCCTTTACAATGCTCTGTCTTAACTCGGTACCACCCGCTAAGATTTCAACATGTTACACCACCACAACAGGGCCCCCCTCTTGCGCCATCTGGGTTCATTAAAAAGGGTGAACCACTCCACCACTGGTAGTACCATGCCTAAGACATTGCAAATTAGTCAGCTAGGCTGCCCCATAACAGACATGTGGTTGCATGGTTGACTTAGGTCAAAGGCTCGCAAGGGGTCCTTAGGGTTGATCAAAGCAAGACTTGCACATACCCTCTGCCCATCGGGCCCACCCAGACACACTTGCCCTTGCCACTTACTCCGATCTAAAATCATAACCACCCCAGTTGATTACCAAGCACCACGTGCCATCAACAAGTCAATATCGTTGTGTGACATCCATCGCCACAACAACTCAATCTCATCGTGTGACCACACATGACACACAAATTCATAACATTGTTCCATATTCCATTAGTCAAGATTATTTATCAAAGATTCAAGTACATGTGATGACGTGGCATAGCTAAGCAATTCTATTCCGTTCTAACCATCCCATATTGATTTCATATTTAACCAACTATAGTAATCCAACCTAGGGTGACAAGTGAATCATGGCATACAATCGACAAGGTAGGGTGTAATTTAAAAGGGTATGGTATCTAACTCCCAAACTAAGTTGAAATCATTTATACACATGAAATAATATGCAATAAGGTAAAAAAATAGCAATTTTGCAAACATGGGTGCAACATGATCAAAGCACAACTTGCCTTGGTTAAGCTCCTAGTCTTGGTCTGAAAGTTGTTCTTGAGTTGCCAATTCCTCCTCCGAAACCTCGCACAATTCAACGTCTACGCGAATTGAGAAGAAATAGCAAATAAACACCAAAATTAGAGAACAAACAAACTCTAAAAATCCAACAAAAATCACCATTAGATAGATCTCAATTTTACGAATTTTTGGAAATTTGAATCACCCAAATCAGAGTTCGTATGAGGGAGAACGAGCCCTCGGAAGATTCAAAAATCCAAAAATCCCTAAAATTGGAAAATACGAAATATCCGAATTATTTTTAAAAAGGAAAATCCGAATTATTGTGTCAGCTGACGTCAGCATTACGCTTGACACGTGGCGCAATCGCTACCAATCATAACCGATCTAACGGTCATCAATAGTACAGCTACACGGCAAAACGACAGCCATCCGATCTAGATCGGACGGTCAAGGCTTACCGAGCGATGCACTAATGACCTAGATGACGTGGCCCAATCGTAACCCTTCATCTAAGATCGAACGGTTGAGACTTACCCGAGCTGAGTGCTGTTCACCGAGACGACGTGGGCGAATCCGGCGCGCTGGTGAGAGATCCGACGGCTGGCGTTGCTCGGGCACGGCGATGGCTGCACGGTGGCGCTAATATATCGGAGCTGGGGACGATGACCAAGGTTTCGGTGTTGCGGCGATCTCCGTCGACGAAGAAGCGGCGGAGCAGATTCGTCTCGACGTGCAGAACTCGAATCCGGATTTGGCGCGGCGGAAGAAGTTCCCGGCGGTGACGAAACTAGGCGCAAAACCGCCCGGTACTCGGCGAGATCCGCGGACACCACGGTGCTCTTCGGCGATGATGCAACAAATGAAAAAGTGTGGTGGTCTGCGGTGAGTCTCGGGAGGGCTCCAAGGTCATTAAATACCCGGCAAGGGCGCGGAAGTTTGGAAACTTTGGCGGCGGTGGTGTCCAGAACGGATACGGCGGCGGCGCGTGAATTCGACTTCGAGAGGCAGCGACCATCAGCCGCATGATTTCCATCGGACGGACACGCGAGTCTCCGACGCAAGACGATCCCATCCTCACCTAAATCGGCGGCTGGATTGATTTGTTTCCAAAACGAGGCGGTGGCCTCGTCGTCGGATGAAGATCCAGCGGTACCAAAGCTTTTAGGGTTTCAAAGCAGACGCTGATGAAGTCCACATGATAGAGATCCATCGGTTTACAAGCGCTAGGGACGACGTGGCTTGATGAAGTCTCTCCGATGAAGATCCAACGGCGGGTTAATCCTCCGAAATCACCGGCCGTTTTGGGCATAGTAATGCTGAAGAGCTGACACGATCTTGAGCCTCGGCCTACTACTGTTCCTAACGGTTTTTCGGGATTTTTCCAATTAAAATAATTAGATAAAATATTTTGATTTATTTAAAGCAATAAAAATATCAATAAAAATCTGAGAAAAATCTCAAAAATACTTTGGGATATTCTGAGCTTAAATAAAATATTTTTGGGCAAAACTTTATTTTAAACTTTTCTATTTATAATTAATCTTTGGCAAAAGCAATATACTTTAATTTAAAATAATTCCAATAAATCTCAGAAAATCCAAATAAATCCAGAAAATTCATAAAAACACAATTAGCAATAAAACACTATTAGCTAAAATAAAAGGCCCAAAATTTGGGATGTTACATTTTTCAAGGACTAATCTCAAATATTCTGCATGCTCTGATTCAGACTTAGAGTATACCAAAATGTCATGAGTAGTTTGCTTAGTCATGCCACGAATAATTAATACCTTTTAAAAAGTGCAAATTCAAACTTCACTAGTGGTCTATGGAACATATTTGTGAAAAAAATGTGTCATATGCTGTCACACAATGATATTGAGTTATTCATGACACATGTTGTATGATAATCAACTGGGGTGGTAAAGGATTTAGATTGAGACAAGTGAAAATGTGCTAGGTGGTCTGTGTGACAATGGGTTAGAGATTCTATGTGAATCGTTTGATATGGTTATTAAGATTTAATTGGAAGTCTTATCTTGGTCAATTATTAACTTAAACCTTCTAAGACATTGAATTGGATTAATCATATAACCACATATATGAAATGGGACAGACTTAGCTTAGTAAGTTACTGAGTCTTAACATATAATATCTTAGGAGGATAACTAAGATGTGTGTGCGATTGAGAAAGGTATGTGTTGCAGTGACTCCACATATTGCACGATGATTTTTCCTTGTCCAACAAGGAGTTCCTCTTATTTCTCTATGTGAGGGAGGGGTAGTAAGACCAGGCTTATCAGGATAGTCTATGTTTGGATAGAGTTTCTGAAAAGTTTTGTTATGATCTTCTTAGTCATATGTCAATAGGTACGTGTTTTAGTCAATATTATAAGATTGATCATATCTTGTGGGTAAAATATAACCTCTACATAATGTACAATCTATTCGAATAGCTGCGTACCTGGATATGGATAATGCTTGGGGAATTTCAATCAAAGGGTTAGATTTTAGAAAACTAAACTTCAGAAAGGGAGTTTATGTGCCAATGGAAGTAATGGGAATTGGTTTAAGCTATGTGCCAACTTATTTTGAAGAATATCTGAGAAAAATTACTATTTATTGATATTTTTTTAACTCTTTGATTTAATCTATTTATTATATTCAAATGAAAATTTTTCTTTACTGCAAAATAGCCATATCAGCCATTCATTGGAATAAACCTTGCATGTAGTTATAATAGACTTATTTTTTGTGCACGACTTGTCACGTGCTTTATATACTCACCCTTGCCACAATAAATCTATCAGTCGAAGAGGAGTCTACACCTGCTTTGAAGGAGTTCCACTAGGAGACGAGTTACTAGGAATCCAACCTTGTTAGATACTTGTTGCATGTTGATGGGTTATCCACCAAAGTTTTCCGTTTCGCTGCTGTTTTCTTTAAGACTTAAAGCCTTGTGAGGCTTAATAAATGTAAAGTTGATCTTAAGGCTATCCAACTATCTTTTAATTAATAAATATAGTCTTATATTATGTTTTTCGCTATGTATGATTTTGATATTACATCTATGTTACTATTGTGTGCACTAGCGTGATCGTGAACTAATACAACATAAGAGGGTCCAAATTTGCATATCCGCGTCTCGACAATATAAAAATCAACATTCAGAATGCCATTCGAAAGATGGCCAAAAACCATTACCAAATTAAATAGTTGGAACAACAGTTAAATTGCATTTCCAAAAAAAAACAAAAAATATATTGACCTTGCAAGTAAAATATCCTATGAAATAGAACCAGAACCTAAACTTATTTCAATGTGTTATCTAAATTAGAAGAACAAATACCTCCACAACATTCATATTTTTTATCGGACTTGGAGTCTGATACAGATAGTGTTGGATACGAATACGGTGCAGATAATATCGGTTACAAATTCGAAGCGAATAGGAGCAGAATTGATGTGGTACCGAATATTTTTCATCGAATATCACGCAAAAACAGATACCACATAAAACACACATATAGTAATGATTAATCAATCATATGAGTTGAAATGCATTAGAACTATCGCAATTTAACAAGTCATTTTATCATGTAGTCCAACAAAATTACAAAAGTGTATTCAATTTCAATGGTATGCATAGCAAAAAGTTAGGGAATATAGAACGATACGTAAATAATATCACAATAACATAACCATGACTCCATGTCTCCATGAAAGAGATAATAAGATAAATAGACAATATTAGGATTACATCATGCAGACATACATACATAAGACTTAACAATGACACAATCTTGTAGAAAAGTTTGAAGACTGAAATGGCCAAGGTAGGCTGGCAACATCTCAATGAGACCATGAATGCATGACCATGGCTACTTGTCCTTGATACTCAAGCACTCAGTCAGTATCAGCCTCAACCATAGTCTTATCCAACAAAAACAAAAGAAGCATAGTTTTATTTTTATTTTAGTTTTCCTTTTTATGCTGTGCTCACTTCCAGTTCTGAGTGAAAATTTGCTAAATATATTGCTTCAGGTGAGATGTTCAAAAGTAAATTATTGTGTTCTATCTCACGCAATCTATCTAACAATGAGGGTGCCTAATTTTTCATTTTTTTTTCGATAAAGGAAGCTTTTATTAATCTTAGTAAATTACATCAAGGTGATACAATTATACTAAGAAGACTCCCGGCCTCTACACAGCTAGGGTGTACACAGCCAAACACACACACACACATAAGAAAAGACAAAGGAACCGTCGCGGCAAACTACATCACGCAATATTGTCTTCAAGGCTATCCACCATCATAGCAACACTTGGACCGCGATAAAAACTCTCCAATGACAACGCCTCCAAGAAGGACTCGATACGCACACGCACCGCCATTGCCATGATCCAACCAGTGAAGGCCAGACCAAAGGTTTTCACCTCGGAGAGTAAATCCTCAGACTACAAAACAATGCCTTCAACAAGACCATTGCCAGGCACAACCAACTAAGGTCAGACCTAGAGATTTCTCCCTGAAGTCGAAGTACCGGAGATCCCAGTGTTGCAACCACCCGCATTCCGAGCTAGTGCCGCCATACCACTTAATCTTAGCCAATACAACGGCCATCTTCTCAAGGCCAGACAAACAATTTTTAGGTGTTTGACTCTACGATGACAGATTCGCGAGCTAGCCAATAGGCACACGATCATCAAGTCCATAGAGTGCATCTAAAAAATGAGTTGTGTCGCCTAAGAAAAGCGAATCCGCGAATCGATGCTAAGATGACATAGGTCAAAAGAAATGTATGAACAACGCTAGAAAGAGATGAAGACGCTGAAGCGAAGAGTAGTCACCGGTGACAACCCAAACTTACCGACGAGTGACGAAATGACCCACAAGGGCAGGACACCACCAGGACAAAGCGGAAGCACCCAGACGACGCCCCCACGGAGGAAAAACGACGCTTCACGCCGCCATCAGGGTGAGCCTAATTTTTCATTTGGATGTCTTCTTGGCTGTATTGGCCATTCACCGGTACTTTGCCTGAATAACATCAGGTTAGACAGCAGCAGATCTGAAGCAATTGAGCACGAACATAGCCAAAAGAAATCAGCTAGGCCTATGATTTTATACTCCGTCTAATTTGAACTACATCAGGTTTAGAACAACAGCATAACAAAAGGTGTAAAGCAAATGAGCAGCAGCAAGTCAAAAACTAGCATTCTGCTTCAGTCGTAATTTGTTGGAAATTAATAACCAAATCCATCTATATTTGTGCCAATTGCTAGTGTCAGGTAATACATTGAATTCTGTTCTTCGATTTGCTCTAATCGCACAACAGCATTCTCAATGACAAAGTCAAAAGGTTCCATATGATCTTTACTCTCTTGGTTAGATGCAGTGTTAACAACTAAGCAAACAAAATTCATTAAAAGATATAAGCAGCAAATTCCCATAATGGTATAGTTGAAACAAAATTTGTTTTGCATGCTTTGATATTGCTTCCATTATTTCATTACTATGATGAATGGCAGTCAAATCTAGCTGCTGTAGAAGATGTTGACAAACAAAAATGAATCCTGTCAAGCTATTACCAGACATTGCACTGGTTTCTTCTCTCTTCTTTATCACATTTTGGACTGCTGGCCGTCGGATCTGACCTTCAGATATGACTGTGCGACTGTGCCTCATCTGGCAAACTAATAGATTCATGTCTAGATGCCTTACCAATCTCACAAACTGCCTACGGACACCCAAAAAGAAAGAAAATAACTTGCTCAGTGAAACATACAAAAAAACAGAGATGAAAAACAAGTACATGTGTGGTGCTGGAATTCTGTATATGCCAATGAGCACATCAATAATACCAGATAATCAGAGACAAATCAACATATGCACTTTTAACTTGTATGAAATTTTTTTTATATAAAAAAGTAGACTTCACGAATATCTATTTAATTAAGAGAAAAACAACCCTAATAAGACATTTTGCGCCACTATTAATTTACATTGCCCCCCCCCTAGGCGCTAGGCTCCACCCTCTCGCCTAGCCGCCTAGGCGGCCGCCTAGCTCGCCTAATCGGTGATTAGGCACCAGGCGCTGGTTTGTCAACCGAGTAGCGCCTAGCACCTTGGTGAACACGGTTAATTTCACCACTTGGAAGCTAATACAGACAAAATTGCACTAGTGAGTCACTTTGTTCCACTATTTATTTCACCACTTGGCCACCATCACCACCTAAGTACATATTTAGGCAGTAGGCAAATTGCAACTACCACTGTATTAATGTATTGCCATACTCTAATTTGCCGATTCAACAATAAGAATAGCACAATCTGTAGAAAACGTCGAGGAAAAATTCAAAACATCATCCCTAAAGTGAAAAGGTATGAAAACTTGGCAATCTCATTGCGGGAGTTAAAATGGCCAAACCAGTACGTAAATTTTGAGACCCCAGCCAACAACACACATAAGCTCAAAATCCGAATCCCCTTTTAGTAGGGCAATCAAAAGAGACACCACATGTTATCAAAACTTTGTATATCATAATACCTTCAGAAATGGAACTGTTAGATGTGGGTGATCATGCCTACCAAGAACCTTCAGTTTTCAAGAAACTGCCCGCACCTGTAAGAATTCACATGCATTGCAATGAAAATTACACAAATGAAACCTGCTTCAAATGTGTAACATCACATTTTGTTTTGATGTAAGGACAACCTTTGCCCTTTGCTTCTCCACAGACCATCATATCCACTTAATGTTTACTAAAAACAGGGAAGTGCTCCCAAAAAGAAAAGTATTAACTTCCAAAGCAATTGAGTGGCAATTGATTCGACCAATTTGCATCTATCGATGTTTACGAGCCAATTTTATTACTGAAAGAGTATAGAAAAGCACTTTCTTGATTAAAAAAGGAAAAGAATAGAGGAAATGGAATTTTTGCTTCTGAGATTCATAGCCACCCTTATCATACCGGTTCTTCCAAGAATGGCAAAATGTCACATGAAGGACCGATATTACACAGCATGGAGGCAAGAATATCAGGGACATGGGGGTTGAGGTCCAAGCAATGCAGCTGTCTGCTAATAGAGTCAACAACATAATCTGCATTTGTGACAACAAATTGGGCAACCTGTACAGGGAGGTAGAAAAAACATTAATGAAAAGTCCAATGATGACAAAAGAATTTCTGCATGAGATAAGACAATCAATTACCGGACAATAACCACCACTTCTGGCAAGCGCTCTTAAGACTGCATCTGACGCAATTCTTATCTGAACACTTGAGCTTATAAGTTTTCGAAGCAGAAGATAAAGTGAAGAGTGCATAAACCCACTACGTTCGAAATCTTGACCAAGAACAACACCAAAGGCTCCAATTCCTTCAATCATTACCTGATACAGAAGACCAAAACTTGAACTTGAGCAGACAAGATATAATTCAGAACAGAACAAGCAAAAAAGAACAAACAAAATAGATTGATGATTGCAACGATGCATAATTACTTGATGCAGAGCAGTGGTATGGCGAAAGAAGTGCAATGCAAGATTCAATTCTGTTAGAGTAGCTGAGAGTCCTGCTCTGTTGGAAGATCTCATACATCTAGAGACATGTACTGCCAATGCTATGAATAATGTGGTCATTAGTACCCATTTGCTTGTTAAGGATATATTACATGGCAAAGTATCCTGTGCAATTAAATATTTGATGAAATCACCGTGCAACCCTACTAAAAAAAGTTTCAAAAAATTCTGAAAAAAATCATGGACGTACATCTCAGCTTACCCCATCTACATATAAAATTTCATGATCAAATTCGTCCTGTGCTAAGAGTAATAAAAAAGACAAACTTGATCATGAACAGGACTTTGTAAGTCTTAGCACAGGACGAATTTGATCATGAAATTTTATATGTAGATGGGGTAAGCTGAGATGTACATCCATGATTTTTTTCAGAATTTTTTGAAACTTTTTTTAGTAGGGTTGCACGGTGGTTTCATCAAATATTTAATTGCACAGGATACTTTGCCATGTTACATATATCCCTTTCCCTTATATAGACTTTCCTTATATATGTTTTTCTTTTATACCATCATGTATTCTATATATTTTAGTTGTTGACTTTATATTGAATACAATAAGTGATATTCATAACATGTACCAGAGTGAGGTTAGGGTTTTGTTCTCACCTTTGCCCTAGGTCTCGCAAGCGTTGCACTTGTGCCGTCACCACTCTATCGATCCAGGTTGTTCATTGCTGGATTGGACTGCTCCCGCCACCGGATCATTGTCCGTCACTCGTCGTAGGACTGTAGCTGGCTGTCTTCACCGGTGCTTCTTACTTTTTGATGGCTGGCGGCGTTTGCTTCTTCCTGTCGGTGCTTGCTCCTTCCTCACCGACAGCTTGCTCCATCTGCCGGTGCTGTTGCTTCCTCTTTTCGCTGGTGTCTTGTCAGATCAAGGCCACCATCCCTCGTCGCAGATCTGAGCCTTTGCCGCCCCGATCTGCCCCTAGCTGCTATTGCATATTGATCTCGGGGCTGGTCGGTCGTCTCCTCCTGCTCGGGTCGACACCTCCGGCTGTTCGTGGCTGCAGCCTGCAGCCGGCTGTCGCCGGCTACTGTCGTCGCTCGCTCGGGTCAGCCGCCGCCAACGGCCACCGCCACCTCCTGCTCTGGTCGGCCGCCTACCGATGGTCGCTGAAGCCTTCGTCCACCTGTGAAGGAAGCCACCGATTGGATTCCAGAATGGAAATTAAATCTGTTTGAACTGACTTTTGCTTCCAGGCGACTCGGGCTTTTTCTTCAAGCTGGCTCAGCTCCGACTCTCTCTCCTTAAAAAAATTAAAAAAATAATGTCAACTATTATCAGCTAGACTCTTTTCGTCGGCTTTTCTTCGTCGACTTGGCTTTTTGTCAGCTTTTCTTCATCGACTTGGCTCCAACATCGTCTATTGTTCGTTGACTCGACTCCTTCGTTGGATTTTCTTTGTCGACTCAGCCCCATTGTCGGCTTTTCTTCGTCGACTCGGGTCCCACCGTTGGCTTTTCTTCGTCAACTCAGCTTCATCGTTGGTTTTTCTTCGTCGACCTGTCTCCTTCATAAGCTTTTCTTCATCGACTCGGTTCCAACGTCGGCTCTTCTTCGTCAACTTGGTTTTTTTTGTCAACTTTGCTTTGTCAGCTTAGCTTTTCAAAGGTTGAATGCTACGGCAACTACTTTAAGACTAGTACTTTAGGTTTTTCTTATTTTAGTGTCAACCATTTCAAATGCAATATTATTGCATACGCCTTGCATTTGTTGAAGGGTGTTAAGGATATATTATCTTATATATCCTTTTATACAGTTATGTACTCTATATATTCTGGCCATTGATCTCATATTGAATACAACAAATGCTATTCATAACATTGCTCACTTATCTTCCAAAATTTCCTGCTAATAGTAACTCTACTATGTTGATCACGAATAGTTAATTGATCATTTTGACCAGGTACCCCCATCACTTGTGCTGAACTTTTGTTGAATAGTTGTAAACATATACCGAAAGATTGATCTTACAGACCATACATGAGCTCATTAAGTACGCAAACAGCAGAGCTTGCCTGGCGTGGTGTTTTTCCAGCATCATTTTTCAGGTACCACCTATGCATACCATCCTTGTGAATATCTTTACCGCGCAGCTCCGTGCTCAACCTGCTGAATTGGTCGAGTAGAATATCAACGAAAACAGACAAGGATGTACTGGTTTCTTCCCCTAGCATCATCACTGTCATGGCCCCAAATTCGAATTCGGCTCATGCGGCTAACATTAGCGCCGACCAAATTTTGGCCGCATTGAGATCCACTGTTAACTTCAGAATCTATCCCAAATTTTTCCACTTAAGAATTTCCAACTTAACCAAATTTAAGAACTAGAAATTTCAGTGTATAAATGTGGTTTTCATTAAAGTTCAGAGCCTTGTAACTTGAGAACTATAAGGACCTAGAGTGTGCACGTTAGTAAAATGAAAACTAGAAACTTTTCTCTATGCAATGGTTGAGTTTTGAGCTCAATCCAACTTCAATTGCTAATTTAAATCATAGCATCAAAATTGAATCCATGTGCTGAAATTCTGAGACTTAGCCATTTTCTCTTGCTTCCAAGTGGGGTCTAGTGTGCAGCATACAAAAGAATTTGGTTGGGGGCAGCACCAAACCGACAGCACCCCTCCCCTTCTGATTTTCCTCCCCCAAAGCAGCCTCCACGCCTCCCTTTCAGCTCCTTCCCTTGCTGGCCTCCCTCCAACCCCTCCCCCAAGCCTGCGCCTCTCCTCCAGCCCTCTTCCTGGTGGCGCCTCCCCCTGCTGCCTCAAGCCAGCGCCTCCATCTCCCCCACGAGCAGCAGCAGCCCCTCCTTCCCCTACACAGCCCCTCCATTCCCCTTCCACTCCCTTGAAGGTAAGACCTCTCTCCTAGGGTTTGTTTGGTGTTTTCTAGTTTTGGGGGCAGCAATGGTGGTTTTGGGGGCTTAGGTGAGTAGAGATTTGGGATTTGGATGGGGAACAACCATTCTAGGGTTTGGGGAAAGATTCAGATTTTCGAGCAGATTTTGTAGCTCCTGTTCTTGACTGATTCGAGCAAGTTACGAGCATTTTCTGCTAGGTTGACTGTAGAGAAAGTTGTGGGTAATAGAATTATCTTTCATTTCCAACTAGAATCACTCAATTTCGTTAATCCAGCTGAAAGTTATGTCGATTTTAGTGCGTGCTGCTCTGAAAATACAGAAAATGTGGAGCTGAAACTTGAGCTGCGAATTAAAATTAGTTAGAGGCCGAATTAGAAATTAATTTTGCCTGAGAAGTTGTATGAAATTTCGTGTAGATTGTAAAAATATCATTCTTTACTCAATTCCGTTAAGTATAGCAATTTATATGATGAAATTTGTGCATGCTGTTCTGAAACTCTGAAACTTCTGAACACTGAAACTGTTCTCTGTTCCTGGCCGAACTGGGAATTTTCTGTGCAGAATCTGGGTGATTGGCCTAAGCTAAGTGGTAGGTTTATGTCTTGTGGTCGTCTAGGATTTGAGTTTGCTCAATTTCGTTAAATGATCAAAAAGTTATGGCCATTTATATCAATGTCTGTCCTGAAACCGGGTTTTGCTGAAATTCAGACTTTGGGGCTGAAGTTCAGAGTTTAGTTGAAAACTTTTAATCTACGTTCTGAATGTTAGGATGCATGGTAAAGTTAGATCACCCTCTTGTGGTCTTTTCGAGTCCAAGAAGTTATTTTTTGGGTTAGCCAAATAAAAGTTATACTTGTTTAGAGGAATGTGCTTGTTATTTTCAGATTTTGCTATAGAATAGAAGTGGAGTTTAGCATTTGTATTTTCAGTTTTAAATTGAGTTGAATGTTTGCACTTTTGGAGCTAGCTTGGGTGATGCATTTGGTATTTTCATTTCATATGCATTGCATGCACCTCATTTCGTATGCATTGTAATCGTGTAGAGACCGAGCACGCGGAGGGTGATGCGGCGGTGACCGAGGGGGTTACCGGAGAGCCGTTCTTTGTTGAGAACCCGGCAGAAGCACAAGGCAAGCACCTAAGTATGTTCAACCTTATATAATTGTATTTTTGCGAATAAACTGCTTATTGGATGATTACGTCTTGCATTAGGAATTGAAATGTGGGATAGGGCTAGATCCTAATTGCTGCACATACACTCATTGATAATTGTCGAACACCTCCCTTGGAGCCAGTATATGGGTAATTATATTGTGTCCACGCTTAGTATGCTTAGAGGTCGGGTATGGGCCAAGTGGTGGACGGCTCCATCACTTGAGATTTATTAGTTCACTCTAATGGGTTGCAATTGGTTATAATTATGCTTCGAAATGGAAAACTTGAGACCGGGCGAGAGGGTTGGATCATTTGGGTGTGGAGACTCAAATGTTGTAATCTCGCCTGTGTTGGTTAAGGACCGATCCGTTGTTTGCCATGTTGATCGAGCACCCCTTGTTGATTGCATGCCCGATATAATGGTACGGTAAGCCACCCTTTCATGGCATACTACTCGATGGGTCATGCCCTCATGCGATTGGACGTGGTTGAGGGCGAGGCCTAGGCCTCTCTTGAGGGCTAAGCGAGGCTTGAGCCGCTCGAGGAGGTTGCTAGGTGCTCGGGCCGCATGAGGATGGTTCAACGAGTAGATATGGATGGGAGGAGGGTTGACATGAGGTTCCTTGTGGCACATGTCGTGCGATTGATGATCCCCTGCAGGGTGAATAAGCGATTCGAATTGCCGCGCTCTCGGATATGAGCACGCTTGTATTATCCGACACTTCAACGTAGTAATAACTTAAATTGAAAATAGTTGGAATACTTGATGTTGATGCTTGTTCATGATTTTATTTGCTCTCTTAAATGTTTAAATTCAACTCTCACTTTAGCAATAGGTGCTGTCCATAAATGCTATGAACTTGAAATTTGTGTAGTTGAATATGATTATGCAACAAAGTAAGTTTTTTCGCACTTTTACCTTAAGCTTATACCTTGCTACATCCAAATGCATATTCCTTCGAGTCGGTCATATATGGACCCCGGGTAAGTCTTGCGAGTACCTTCTGTACTCATGCTTCTGCTTTGTGGTTTTTCAGGTGAGGACACCGGCGGTTGTGAGTTCTGTCCTTTTTGCTTCTCGGTGGTCAGGCGGGACACCGAGTAAAAGCTAACTCGACGATGTAAACGCCCGGAAGTGTTCAAGGGCAGGACACTTCCGGAGATGTCTTACTTTTGGGTTGAATTTGGTGGTTGTTCATTTATTTTGTTGTAAAGTTAACTTTAAAACTTGTTATGGCTATGTTTAATTACTTAGCTACTTCCGTTGTTGAACCTCGTTGTATTACCGTGCTTAACTCCTGTCTGTGATGTTATTGCTATCCATGTCGTTGTTTATGTTGTGGTTGTAGTTGTGATATATTTGTTTGGTTATTTGTTTCTTATGTCTACTGAGTGGATGTCCGTACTTCTAGGGGCGTCATGCCGAAATTTTGTAGATTTTATGAGTTTAAGTAGGATCTTGCGTGTTGTCTTAGTTGTGAGTTTGTTGTGTGGTTGTCTGGTTTGTCTTTGTGCTTTGGTTTTAGTTGTTTTGTTGTGCTTCCGCGTTGCGTGTCTGGTAGTGAAGTTTTGGGTTCGTTGCTCCCTTTATGCAAATTGAATTGATCTGGCCATGGAAACCGGTATGCGGGGCGATTCTGGGCGAGTTTCGGGTTGCATACCGGAGGAATACCGGGATTGTTGTCGAGTTATTCGAATGGGTTCATTGTTGTCCTAATTGGGCTTGGGTGTTAGCACTGTGAGCACCATCGGTGATCCGTTGCTAGCCTCCAAATCCGATGAGGGCGACCGGGCATTCGAATAACCCGAGGACGGTCTGGGCGGCTCCTCACAATCACAAGCAACAAAACATGATAAGTCAATACTCCAGTGTCAAATTATAGAACTAATGAACTGGAACAAGCAGAACAGCCCCTAAATCATAAGTTTGGCAAGCATTTAAAGTAGTTGAAAAAGTACCTGAAACTGTTGATAGACCAACAAGCATAACCATTCCAGCAATAGCAATGTAAAGTTTCTGACTAGTCACATGAACAAACCATGGAGGTACATGGGGCAGCTCGTATTCAACTGTACCATGTGTCCCATTTGGCAAGCCATTATCTTGGATAACAGATATTTTGGAGGTTGTGGATAAAGATAGGGCATGCTGAAAACTATGAGTTATATCTTTAGGATAGGCACAACTCTTTAACTCGGCAACTGAATACAGATATCCAACAGACAGTGGCTTTGATACAATTAGCTTTGTCCATGGAACCAGAAAATTGTGAACTTTGACTAATGCATAAACCCAAACAATCAAAGAAACGAGCTGCAACAACCTGCCAGTGGAATCAAGTTCAGAATCAAACAAAGAGTCATTCATCCTATGAAAGGACTGAAAAGAACTCGAAGAGTCATTGATCTAACCAAAGGAATGCAAAGAACTTACAGGAGAACAATGAAGGTGATTCTGCTAGCAAGTGAAAACGCAGTGGACTCCTCACTTCCAAGTACCACTTGCCGTAACTTTTCAAGTAGCCTGTTTTACATGTCAGAAAGTTGAGAAATTTGTTCCCACCATCAATTCCAATTGTTTCTAGAATCAGAAACCTCATTTTCTGTCAGAAAACTTTGACCCTGCATGAAAAGATAATCAGGAGAATCTTGCGCAGCCTCTGACATGTATGTTGCATCATCACATACTAGAACACAGTTATCTTTGTTAAGTTAAAAAATAAATACAGCTTCGAGTAAAGGGTGAGGAGAATGCTAGCCAAAGATTTAAACGCATGGTGAATGAATTTCAAAAGATAAGACATGCTGCAGATTGATGACACAGTTGTAGAATATTTGAGCATTACTATAGATCCAATATTTAGTTTCATGCTCTTTCAAAAGTGACAGAAACATAACAATTACAAACTTACCACAAGTAACATCTTGCTTCTTCTTAATGTATAGCTGCAGCTAGACAAAAGCCCTCTTAACACCATTAACCACCGACCTCCTTACTTTCTCTGATGAATGAATACGAAGCTTGAAAAATGATACAATGTTAAGATGACTTAGAAGAATGGCATCCCAACTAAAAAGCAACAAAGGGGGAAAAAGTGAACACCAACATACGTGTGGAAATGTGGCAGAAAGCAATTTATCAACATTACTAGCTGTTTCCTCAAGCCATTTTTTTTGCCCATTTTACATGCACTGCTCTTCTATCAGGAGATATTTTTGACATCAGAGATAGAGTCTCATGTAGTTTCTGTTAGATGGAATCTTGTATTGCCTTGTATAGAGATTGCTAGTATCATGTATTGCTTTTTATAGATATTGCCTTGTATAGGCTTTCCTTTTGTATCCTTATGTACATGTATATTCTGACCTATTGGCCTCATGATTAATACAAATGATATTCATAACATGGTATGAGAGCAATGTTAGAGTTAGGGTTTCACTGGCGTTGCACTTGCGTCATCCTACACATCCTTGTAGGCTAGCTCTCCCTGTTAGCCACCTCCTTGTTGTCTTATTCACTGTCGGTCGCTTCTCCGTCTTCCCTGCAAGCCACCTCCATGATGCGGCTCCTCCATCCGCCGTCCACTCCGTCATGGCTCCTCTGCCACGTTTGCGACGCCTATGATGAAGGCCCCACAACACCCCCCATGATGACTCTCATGACATTTGCTCACCTGGATCGCAACGCCACACCGCCAACATCAAGCTCCACCCGCTTCGGCTCCTCCCGACCAGACCCGCCGCCACAACCGCCTCCTCCTCCACAACCCGCCTCCTCCAGCCAGGACCCCCACTCAGTGTCCCCATGACGCCGGCTCCTCTGGCTGGCCCCACCGCCTCTAGCTCCTACCGCCCCCATGCTCAGTGACCCCTCCGCCTTCCCATGCTCTGTGCAGTAATAGAGGACCCCCTCTGTTTTGTAAAAAAAAAGTGTCATCTTCTAGTTCTTCCTCAGGCACTGTCTCTATTTCTCACCGCCCGGTTATCTTCGATGGTCTCAATTATCGAGATTGAGTTCTATATATATGCCTTCACATGTGTGGTTAGCTTCTTCAGGAGTTTCTTACCAGCGAGCTACCTTGTCCACCTCATTCTACTCCCCCTGCCACGCTTGTTATTCCCAGGAGGCTAATGATGTTGCTCAACATAAGGTGTATGATGATCATGTCGATACTGTAGAGTTTTTTAGACTTAGCTTGCCGCCTAAAAGATGTGGATTGATGAGGATGCCTGTGCCTACACTATTTTGGTTGCTAGCATGGAAATGCATCTCACTGGAGACATGGTTGCTTTGTCTTTGACATAGTTGATGTGGGCGCATCTTAGCAACCACTATGAGCCTACTAGCGATTCTTTGTACCTAGTTGTGTGACAGGAGCAATCACTATAGCAGGGTGATTCTACTGTGGATGAGTTCTACACACAACTGTCCTCGGTGTGGCGTCAACTTGATTATCTTGGACTAGAAGTTTGCCGCACTTGCCAGTGCTATTAGTTCAGCACTCTCATTTGGAGCTTCGCCATCTGTACGCCTTCTTGACATGCCTTCGGGCTGAGTTTGAGTAGATTCATTCCTAGTTGGTTGCTCGTCATCCTCATGTGACCTTATTGGAGGCCTTTACAACTATTCGTACTAAGGAGACTAGCCTTTATGGTGTTGGTCTGATGGTATCTCCTTCAGTCTTGGTGGTGCCTCGTACTACTCCTCCATTTAGTGGCGCCTACTCTAGTGGTAGCCGTTAGGGTGGAGGTTGATGAGGACATCACTTTCTTGAATACGCACAACACTCCTCCATAAGATGCTAAGCAAAGACTAAGGGCATGTGCATGACAGTTGAACTATCGGGTGAGCTCGTTTCTAGGAGTTCATAATTTTTCTATTGAGGATGAATTGCTACCTACGTTATGTGATATTAATCTACTCAAGAACCATGGTGAGGGGAGCAGCACTATTACCATAACAAATTCAGGCTGACCCTGCTTCAATTCCAGTCCAATTCAGAATTAGCCTAACAGCCTTGATTTAAAACGATCATAACTTTCACATACGGAGTCTGTTGGAGGTGTGTGAGTACTTGATTGAAAGCTCACGATGAGACCTTTCCAATAAATCTTGCCCCACCTTCAGATTTGTTGTCTCTACATCACAATCGTCAAAAGAGAGGTGTTGCATTACCTGTTGGGCCAACTTGAGCCTTGTAATTGTGTTCATATTCGAGCCAGGTTGTGTATGCCCACCCCTGTTGCCTGTTGGCGCACAATCCTAAGACGACTCCCCTTGGTCACCACCTCCTTATAACCCTTGTGGTCGTTGCTTTTAGTTCTTAGGCTTGTTTAGATTGTTTTTTGTTCTAAAAATATCAGTTGTGTACTTGTGTCAACTAAACCAACTACGACGAATTTAGACCTCTCCATTATTCAATAAAACTTCATCTTCCATCATCCAAATTCAGATTGCGCTTATTTCTTACTTAATTCTTGATTGCTTGCAGGAAAGGTCAACTGTGTTTGGCACGGTTGATAACGACAAAAGGTGTGGTGCAGCGATTGCATGACGGACTTGGTTGTCTCGATCAAATAGCCTCATCGTCAACGTCACATCGATCAATTATAATTATCACTCTCATCTAAGATTAGGCCAAACGTTTTTATCAGAGGCTTCATTGCACCCACTGCGATAAGAATGGACATGTGGAGCAGTTCTGTTACCGGAAGTATCTTGCTCGTCAAGGTGGACACTAGGGATGAAACGGATATCCAATTTCGAACAAATTCGACATTTTAAATAGATATATAACGATTTTGGTTTTCATTTTTAACACTTTAGCAAGCTCATTATAAAAATAAGATTATAAAATTAGATAAAAAAATTACGCACTATTTGCTTCCCATAAATAAAAAGGTGAAAAATATCCTAATCCGTATCCGATTGATATCCTAATTTTGTTTCTATCATTTAAATAAATATATAATGAATTTGAGGTTCATTTTTATGAATTTGAATAAGCTCAACACCACAAACAAGAATATGAATTGATAGAAAATTCTATATCCTATTTGTTTCCCATTGAAGAACAAAGACAAGAAAATTGATATCCGAATTACTATCCGTTTTCATCCCTAGTGGACACCCTCCCAAGGGCACTGGAGGCTTGAGCGTCTCCCCTCAGTGGATCTTTGCTGGTTCTGACTACACTCAGGAGATTCTCACGCTGCTACATCACATGACTGCCTCTGCACCGACAAGTTATGCTGGTTCTGCTACTTAGTTTTCTAGTGGTAGACCACCTTCCACATCTTTTTCATGTATCTCACCATGGATTCTTGATTCCAATGCTTTTCATTTGACATATGATCCGTTTAGTCTTCATTCCATTAGTCATCTCGTTGCTCTATCACTGTTCAGACCATAGATGGTACCTCCCTTTCTGTTGTAGAATGAGGCACTCTTTTGTCTTCCTCTTTTAATGTCTCTGTTGTCATGTCTCTAAACTAACCATACATCTCTTGTCGAGCTACTTTCTTTCTTAATTTTTCCTGACACTCAAGTTGTCACTTTTCCCTTTCCACTATTGGTGTCTCATTCATCGTTGATCCCTCCTTTGGTGTTGTCCTCTTCTCCACCGGTGCCTCCTCCTAAGGTTTCTCCTGACATAGTTCCCTCTTATTCTTTATACTACACTTGTCATCACGAGTTGAGGATTCATCTGGTGTGCCATCTTCTGATGTGCCATCATCTCCTACTGAGCCACCTACTTTAGTGCCTCCTCCTCGTTATGCTCTTCGTGATTGTCAATCTATTCAGCCTCCTGAGTGCCTTAGCTTTCCTAGTGCAGATCTTGTTGAGTCGTCTTCTTACCATGATGCTGTATTTCATCTGGAATGGTAGCATGTGATGGCGGTGGAGCTTACTGCCCTTGAGCGCACTGTCACATGGGATCCTGTGCCACTTCCTCCACATGTTCATACCATTATTTGCAAGTGGGTCTATAAGGTTAAGACTCACTCTGATGGTTCTCTTGAGTGCTACGAGGCTCGTCTCATGGCATGTGATTTTTAGCAGAACCATAATCATGATTATGATAAGACTTTTGCCCCTATGGCTCACATGACCATTGTTCGCGCTCTTCTTACTATGGCCTCTATTTTGTGAGTAGCCCATCTCTCAGCTTGATGTTGATAATGCCTTTCTTAATGATGAACTGAGTGAGAAGGTCTATTGCAACCACCACCGAGGTATTCTATTCTAGAGCGCACTTCACCGCTTTCTTTATAGGCTCAAGCAAGCCCCTTATACCTGGTTTGAGTGTTTTTATTGTGTGGTCACTGCGACTGACTTTCTGCTAGTATTCGAGTTCTTGTGCTTTATGTTCACACTTTGCCTCGTGGTCGAACTCTTTTCCTTCTATGTGTTGATGATATGGTCATCACTGAAGATTATTCTCATTATATTGCCTTTGTGAATGCACGTCTCAGTGAGTAGTTTGTCATTTCTGATCTGGGTCCCCTTCGCTAATTCCTTGGGATTGAGATTTCTTCTACACCTAAGACTTCTCCTTGTTCCAAGAGAAATATATTCAAGATCTTCTTGATCGTGCTTCCCTCACTAATCAGCGTACAGTTGCGCCCACTATGGATGTCAATGTTTACCTTCAACCTACTAATGGTGAACCCCTTGTGGATTCTACTCACTATCGCCATCTTGTTGGGAGTCTTGTTTACCTTGACGCCTCTCATCCTAATATTTCGTATCCAATATATATCTTGAGTCAGTTTGTTTCTGCTCCCACTCAACTTCACTATAGTCATCTTCTTCTTGGAACTATCTCTCGCTGTCTTTTATTTTCATGTTCTAGCTCTTTACAGCTCTAAGCATACTCTGATACTACTAGGCTAGTAATTATTCTAATTGCTGGTCTCTTTCTACTTAATGTGTTTTCTTGGTGGTTTTCTCGTTGGTTGGAAGATTAAGAAGCTTCGATTTGGCAATATGTGTGTGTATATATAATAAAAATAAAATAATGTAGAAAATATGTGAGATATGGTATATCATAGACAAAATAGACATAAAAGAGATAATAACAAAGAAAATAAAGAAGCAAATGGGTTAGGTCATCTCAAAAGCCCATCAGCCCATAGCAAGCGGTTTAGGGCATCTAGTCTACTAGTGCCCCAAACATCTCCACAATTGTGCTCATCTATTCCTGCCACCCGCAGCTATATATCTTGCCTCCTAGCCACTACTGCCTTCACCAGCTTCTAGCTATCAACTAGATGCCTAGGAGTATACCGCACTACCATAGTCAAGAGGAAAAAAGAGCCTAGGAGAAGACAGGAGCAAGGGCGGTAGTGTAGGGAGCGAGAAGGGACTATGGGTTGGGAATAAATGATTCTAGCATCTCTTTCTAAGTTAGTTGAGGTATTATGGTTGAGAGATATTGGAGAAGTGTTAGGTGAGTATCAAAGAAGTACCAAGAATTTTTTTATTTTTTTGAAAATAGGAAATTCACCAATACGGTAATAATACAATATCCGATCGTATCCGACACGGATGAGGCCAGTCTAGAACGCGAGAATTTCATATAGGGATTAAGGATTTCCCGCTTGAGAATAACCGGTGGATGTAAGGAAATAAAAAAGCACAAAGTAGGCACCTTACTGATCTCCACTCGCATGATGATTCAGATTTCCTCCCAAAAACATAATGCTCCCTTGAGACGAATGTGGTTAGCTCCCCGTAATCCACAATCTAGTAGGTTGCTCCAATCTTGTTGAGCAGAGTAAATCTAGTTTGTCAATTGCTTGCGCAGCTTGAAAGATTCTACACGCTTACAACTGATTCTGTTTCGACTCGTTTACATGCAGGCACAAAAGTGGTGATAATCTAATATGCCAGCCAGGACAGAGTCACAGAAGCAGTGAGCTTCAGATGGCACTTAACCTGTACAAGACAAGTTGTGATCCTTAATTTGTTATTGCATCCAAAACGATAGATCACCTTTGAACATAACGATTATTGCAGCTTCAGGTCAAACAAAACATACACCGGCTGACAGCTATATTGCAGAATCAAAGCTAAGACTTTGTAAATGTTTCAACTTTTCATTTGGATCTGACCGAGCACATTAGAGATGGTGAAAGATAGGTAAGCATGATTGCTTGCCTGGTTGTCCAATGCTAACAACAAACTCTGTCAACAAAGTTCAGGACAAGAATACCTCGATAACTTAGGAAAAAAACCTAAAGGCTAATGATTGCCAACCATGCACTCAATTATTTGGTACGACGATCCAGGACCAGGATGCAACAAGCTAGCTAGGCGGCACCACTAGAACTCCATCAGATCAACAAGCAGAAAGGATGAGAGTTGAGCAAGATTCATATCCTTTTCATGGATGCACTCCTATATACACTACACATCAGGACGATCTTCTCCTCGCCCTTCAACACAATCAAACATGGAAGCAAGCACGGTCGAAAACAAATTAATAAGCACTATCGATCATGCATTACTCTACCAAAACTGAACTTGGCACTGTCTTTTTTTTTTTTGGCTTGTTTAATCTGTTATTCACAAGAACACCTCTCCTGAAATCCTGCAGCCTGAATTAATCTGACTGATCTCCCCCAAAAAGAAAACGAAATCCCAAGAAAATTAACAGCGTACAGATCACCGACCAGCTGATCGATGCATGAGAATCCAAACACACACACACATGTACACACGCGTAACAAGAGGCGGGCGATCGATCTCATGAGAAGATGTTGTCGAAGGCTGCGGCGGTGATCGCCCGAGAGAACTCCTGGAAGTTGATTCTACCGTCACCGTCCGTGTCGGCCTCTTTGATCATGCCGGTGAGCTCCTTGACGGTGAGCGCGTGACCGAGCCTTGCCATGGAGTGGGCGAGCTCGACGGCGGTGATGAACCCGTTGCCGTCGCGGTCGAAGATGCCGAAGAGCTTGCGGAGCTGGTCCTCGGAGTAGGGGGACCGGTCGTCGAGGAGCTCCGGCGCGACGAGGGCTACGAACTCGGAGAACTCGACGAGGCCGTTGGAGTTGGTGTCGGCGCGCTGGATGAGAGCGTCGAGCTGGTCGGCGCTGGGCTTGAGGCCGAGGGAGCGGAGGAGGGAGCCAAGCTCGAGCTGCGTCAGGCTGCCGTCGTTGTTGCGGTCGAAGGAGCAGAAGATTTTCCGCAGCTTCGGCGGTGGTCGCCGCCCAATGGCGCTGTTGTTATTCTTCTTGGCGGTGTTCTGCAAGAAGCGGTTGTCGTCTCTGGCGGCGGCGGCTTGCGCGCGGCGGTGGGCGTGGTTGGTTCGGTCATGACGGTGGAATCGGGAGGCCGGGAGGAGGAAGAGGAGCTAACGTCGCGAATTCTTGGTTGTTGGGTGGATGGGTTGGAGATTGTGGGTGGTGCGGCCGGAGAAGGCGGATCATGTCGGGACCCGGATATGCAAATCCGAAACCCTCTGTGTATACTGCACTAGTCCAGGATCACGCTAGTGCACACAGTGGAAACATAGATGACATATCATTCCATACATCGAAATAACTAAGAAGAAACAAATTATTATTGAATAAAGCAAACGACCTTATGGTCAAGGTTCATACACCAATGCCTCTTGGCTTAAGAAACAAATAAACTGTTGCAGCGGAAATAAGATAACTTGGGCCATTCGACATGCCACAGGCAATCGTCTGGGGAAACGCCATCCTAGTCGACGAGGTCTTCATAGTGTTCCTGCTCTTCAAAGTCTTCACCACAGATGTCTTCATCTGCTTTATGGAATAAGCAGCCCCGCAATAAAAAGCGGGGGTGAGTATGCAACATACTCGCAAGTCTCGGAAACTTAATGCAAGTAACTAAATGCATGGCTTAAACAAAGGAAGGCATACTATGGTTCATTTAAGTAAAGCCATAACTTGAATTGAAATCTGATAAATAGAGTGAAAGCAGATTAATAAAACAATAATAAATAACCTGGTAAATCAATGGTAGACAACATGACCAGAATGACTAGGCATCACCCTACATCATTGAAACAAGTATCATCCACACAATTCAACAGTATAGCTTGAGACAACAAAACAACAGTGAACTCCCGTTCACATTCCCACAATTCCACATTTCAAGAAAATACTCTATACCCCGTGTGAAATCCCCGGGCTTGTCCATGACCGCGGACACGGCTATTCGAATAGTTTACACTCTGCAGAGGTTGTACAGCTTTACCCACAAGACCTGAACATCTCTTGGTGCAATCGATATTAACACACTTCCTTTGGTGTGTCGCAGAGATATCAGTACAAAGCCTTTACAAAGCATGTCTAAACCCAGTACTGCCCTCTAAGGTTTCGCCCCTCGGGGCCCCCTCTTGAGCCATGTGAGTCTACCCGTCCCACACCAACAACTGGCAATACTCAAGTCTGGACATTGCAAATTAATCAGCTAGGTCCGTCCCATACCGGACTTGTGGTTGCACGGTTAGGCCCAGTTCAATGGCGCACAAGATTAAGTCCTTAAATTGTCTCAGGCAAAACAGCCACATCCCAATGTGCTAAACAAGACCCCCTTTCTCGCACGATCAATTGCAGGGAAACATTTTGTTCAACCCAAAACCAATGGCATCCTGCCATGGTACAACAAGTTTTACAACAGATGGTCAATGACCACAATTCCATATCTCATTAAGTCAAGATTAACATTAGTTCACAGTTGATATGAATCCCATCGGACAACTAAGCATGGCTAAGCATAGCTACGATAACCCAATCTTTGGTACTATGATTACGTCCAACTAATAATGTCCCAACCTATGGTTAACAATGGATACATGGCATTCCAATAATCAAAGGGCATACTCAAACAGGTAAATAGCTACTCCGTAAACTAGCATTGTTACACATATAGCATGTAATTGTATAAAACAAAGTACTTTTGCAAACATGGGTTCAATATGATCAAAGGTCTCGACTTGCCTTGCCGTTCAAATGCTGAGTCTTGGTCTTGAAGTCTCTGTTCACTCCCTCGGGATTCGCGTCTCTGGAAAATAAAGCAACGAAACCAAATAAATACAAAACAGAGAGAAAACAATCTCAAAATTGAAAATAAATGGCTCTGGAATGTAGAGCTTGATTTTACAAAATTTAGAAATTTGAATCGGCTCAATCGGAGTTCTGGACGAAGGAGAAGCGGGCCTTGGAAGATTTAATTCAGAGAAAATCAGAAAAATTCGGAAAGGGTGACACGTGTCGGCTTCGATTGGCTGGAATTTCTCATTTTCGGGAAAATCAGAAAAAGAAAATTAAATGCCGACTGACATGCGGGGCCCACATGTCAGTGGCTTGGTCCACGGTAGACCGAGACCACCGAGGAGACGACAGGGCGATGTGGCGGGCGTGGTTGACATGGCGGCGAGGTGGCGTCTCGTGGTGAACACGGGCGCTCGTGAGATGTTAGCGATGGCGCGGGCGCTGCGTGGCTGGCGCGTGGCGTATACATGTCCGAACGTGGCGACACACCGGACTTTCCGGTGAGGTGGCGTAACGTGGTCAACCTGATGAGTCGGCGGCGTGGCGCGTTGTGGCGGTGACTAGGCGACACGCAAAGGTGACAAGCGGTTGGCTCGGGAGGCTTACCGATCCAAGACGGCGAAGATCCGGCGGTCCGTTGCGGATCGAGCGGTGGAGGTTGACGAGAGAGTCGACGGCGAGGTCGCGACTTAACGCCGGACATAGGGAAGACGACCGCAGCAGCGATGGAGCAGCGGTCGGATGAAAGAGTTAGTGATTGGGTAGAGGTTGACGAAGTGAACTCAACGGGACCAAAAGATGCGGCGGAGGCTCACCGGAGAGGAAGGAAGCGGCGGAAGGTCTCGGAGGCGGCGATGCCGACGAGCTCGTTTCACGGCGATAGCTGCGTCTCGGCGGCGTGGATAGGGGCGGCGGATGCGGCGGAGAGGCGAACCTCGGGCGGTCGTGGGTTCGGCTTAAATAGCCTCGGGAGGCGAGAAAACTCGAAACCGAGGAGGCGGCGGCGGCGCGAGGAAACCGGAGAGGATTAGGGTTAGGGTTTGGTAGGCGGTCGCGAGGCGACGTGGCGGTAATCAAGCGTCCTGTGGGCGATCGAGCAGGCGGAGGCTGCCATGAGCGAGGCGGGCCGCATGAATAGGAAATGGGCGTGAAGGATTCGCCCGAAAGCCCTTTTGATTTATAAATTCGTTTTGATTTCAATAAATCTCGAAATTCAAATAAATCCAAATAAATTCAAACAAATAGCAAATAAATTCAGAAAAATCTCCAAAAATACGTAAAAATTCCTTGAAGCACAAGGAACCCAATAAAAACTGAAACCTTTGATTTGATGCATAGATTATTCAAATTAAATCTTTTCATTATTGGAAAATTCATATTAAGCTTCAATTAATTCCAAGAAAATGCAAATGGTTTATTTTTGACTTTAAACATACCAAAACTCAAATTTTGGGATGTTACAAACCTCCCTTAAGCGGAATCTCGACCCGAGATTCGGATCAAGCTAGAGAATAGGTGGGAAACTCGGACTTGAGATCCTCTTCTCGCTCCCGGTGGCTTCCTCTTCTGAATGATTACTCCACTGGACTTTGCAAAAACGGATGACCTTGCTTCTCGTGATGCGCTCTGCAACATCCAATATCTTCACTGGCTGCTCCTTGTAAGTGAGATCCTCTTGCAAATCGATAGCTTCCAACGGCATCTGCTCTTCGCACTCATGAGCACTTCTTCAACTGAGACACATGGAACACATCATGGATTCCAGCGAAGGACTGAGGCAACTCAAGCTTGTAAGCAACTTCTCCTCTTCGTTCCAAGACTTTGAACGGTCCAACATATCTAGGGGCAAGTTTCCTTTTACTTGAAATCTCTTAACTCCTTTAAGAGGGTGACTCTAAGATACACATAATCACTTGGGCTCAAACTCAAATCTCGCCGACGATTATCTGCATAACTCTTACATGCCTTTGGGCTATCCTCAACTTGTCTCGAATTAATCTGTACTTGCTCTTGACTTCTTGCGGTATGGCGGGACCAAATAACTGTCTTTCTCCGGTCTCTTTCCAATTGAGAGGGTTCGCACTTTCTCTAGTATAAGGCTTCAAAAGGAGACATTTGCGGTGGCACGATAACTATTATTGTAAGAAAACTACGCATAGGGCAAACACTTGTCCCATTTTGCACCATAGGTCAAAGCACAAGCTCTTAGCATATCTTCAAGAATCGGTTCGCGCTCGGTTTGTCCATCGACCGAGGGTGATAAGCGATACTAAACTGAGATGAGTTCCCATAGCTTCATGCAAACTCTGCCAAAAACGAGAGGTAAACTGGGTTCCTCTATCGGAGACAATCTTCTTAGGCACTCCATGAAGGCTGACAATCCTTGACATATATAATTCTGCCAATTTATCTCCGGTGTAAGTAGTCTTAACTGGAATGAAGTGAGCTACCTTAGTCAATCGATCCACTATCACCCAGATCGAATCATAACCTGCTTGGGTCTTAGGAAGTCCGGTAATGAAATCCATACCAATTTCTTCCCACTTCCACTCTGGAATCTTCGATGGCTGAAGCAATCCTGCTGGTCTCTGATGCTCTGCTTTAACCTTCTGGCAAACATCACAAAGAGCAACATATTCTGCAATCTCACGCTTCATACTTGGCCACCAATACCTTTCCTTGAGGTCTTGATACATCTTGGTACTTCCAGGGTGAATGGAGTATAATGTCTCATGCGCTTCTTTGAGTAACAGCTCCTTGAGCTCTTTCTGATCAGGTACACAAACACGATTCTCATACCACACAGTACCCTTTTCATCTTCAGTGAATCCTGGGGCTTTTCCTTTCTTCATATTACTCTTGATCTCCTTGGTATCAGCATCATCAGCTTGGGCTTCCCGGATCTGATCTTCCAATGTGGGACGCACTTCCAAAGTTGCTAAGTAACCTTCTTGCACCACTTCTAGACTGAGCTTCTGAAATTCCTCATAGAGAGCTGGCTGACTTTCCTTACTCATCAAAGTATTGCAGTAACTCTTTCTACTTAAAGCATCAGCTACGACATTAGCTTTGCCTGGATGATAATGAATACCAATGTCATAGTCCTTGATTAACTCTAACCATCTTCTTTGCCTCATATTGAGTTCGGCTTGGGTAAAAATGTACTTCAGGCTCTTATGATCAGTGTATACCTCTAGCGATTCCGATGAGGTAATGGCGCTAAATCTTTAAAGCATGCACTCGGCACTAATTCCAAATCATGGGTCGGATAGTTGACTTCATGTGGCCTTAATTGACGTGAAGCATACGCCACTACCTTCTTGTCTTGCATCAAGACACAAGCGAGTCCTTGACGGGATGCATCACAAAATATCTCAAAATCCTTTTCGATATCACGCAAAACAAGCCTTTGAGCGATCGTCAAACACTTCTTTAGCTCTGAAAACTTCGCTCACACTCGATGTCCAAGCAAATTTCTTCTCCTTTTTCAAAAGTTGGGTGGCGGTCTAGCTTTTTCGGAAAAACCTTCTATGAAACGGCGATAATATCCGCCATTCCAAGGAAACTTCTGACTTGGGTTACCGTCTTCGGTGACTCCCAATTGAGCACATCTCTCACTTTACCAGGGTCAACAGCGACACCTTCGCCTGATATAACGTGACCTAAGAATGCAACTTCCTTCATCCAAAACTCACATTTGCTAAACTTAGCATAGAGTTGGTGTTCTCTTAGCTTTGTCAATACTTTCCGCAAGTGATCCTCATGTTCTGCCTCACTCTTGGAATAGACCAGGATGTCATCGATAAAGACAACGACAAACTTGTCTAGGTATTCCATGAATACTTTATTCATCAGGGTCATGAAATAGGCAGGAGCATTGGTCAAACCAAAAGACATCATCAGTATACTCATCTTGTCCATCCGAGTCACGAAAAGTGTTTTGGGGATATCCTCTTCTGAATCTTCATCGATGGTAACGACCTCAAGTCAATTTTTGAAAACACTCTGCTCCTTGAAGCTGGTCAAACAAATCATCAATTCTTGGCGAGAGGTACTTATTCTTGATGGTGACTTCATTGAGAATACGATAATCCACACACATCCTCCGAGTTCCATCCTTCTTTTCTACTAGAAGAACTGGGGCTCCCCATGGCGAAGAACTTGGTCTAACAAAACCCCGATCTTGCAACTCTTTGATCTGTTTCTTTACTTCACTAACTCATTAGCGAGGCATCCTATCGGTCTCTTGGAAATGGGTGGCGTTCGAGAACTAACTCAATCAAAAACTCTATATCTCTATCCGGTGGCATTAAGACAACTCATCTGAAACACATCGGGAAAATCTCTAGCAATTGGCACATCTTCCAAATTTATTCCTTTGGCCCTACAAACTTTTATTCCTTGACCGATGATCTCGGCTGACTTGAAACTTTAACTTAGCTCCATCGGGTGGTTAATGTGATCTCTCTATTTCCACAATCCAAAATCGCTTGGTTTTGGAGAGCCAATCCATTCCTAGGATTACATCTAGGGATTTGGTGTCTAGGACAATTAGGTTGGCTAGAATTCTACCCTCCGATTAATATCTTAACCGGGGCAGCCTTGGTTCGTACTCAAATCCGAACCAGGTGATGGTTTGGGGGTCATCAAGGGTGTACTTGTAGTTTTCCTTCCATTCAGCGGCGGTGCCCTCTAATTGATGAGTGGCATATAGAACCCTCTCATGATCTGTACACTGAGCAATGGCAAGCTTATTCTCAATAGAGCGAATCCAATCATCTGCATCCAATGGTTCTGAAGAGTTGGAAAATGTAGGCGGACGAGTCCTCATGAATTCTGCTAACTTGGACTGCGGACGAGCTTGAGGAGGTGCAGCAGCAGCAGCTTGATTTTGCTGATTCAACAAATTAGCCAGAGCAACTGCGGTCTGAATCTGTTGATTCATCATATTATTCATGTTCTGCATCATGTCATTCATAAAAGTCGAGTCAGGCTGCCAAGAAATATTCCCAAATTCTGATCAGACATTGCAGGTGGGGTGGTGGGTTGGCGCTGACACTAGCATTGGCATCCACTGGCGAACTGCGATCGGCTCTAGAAAGAATGTCAACCATTTGCGACGCAGCACAAGGGTTTGATAGATAAGAGGGAAAAGCAATAGACAAGTGGTAAGGTCATCTAGGGGAGAAGGTAATACCCAAGAACAAAGGCCAACCAAGGACATAGCCGAAAAGGCTACAAAATAAAGATGCAATAAAAGATTCCAACTAAGGTATGGTTGTAACACCATCTTTGGAAGCAAGTGTACAACATACCCAACACACAAGCAACGAAAATCCTAGTATCTTGCAGACTATCGTAGCTAAACCGAAAAGAAATGGCATGCTCAAATACCATAGAGCACCACAAACCTATCTTATATGGTAGTCTTTTGGACATACTCTTTGTGACTTGATCATCGTCTCCTTGATTTGATTCCTTGTAGATGCTTGGGGTTTGAGAAATTTCATGAGATAAGATCAAGTTAAATTTTCAAAGCAATATTTCAAAAAGGAGAGGAATAAGAACCTAAGAATAAGATGAGAGTAGACAAACTATTTAATACCAATTTGTTGGTTTGATTTAGAAAATAATTTTAAGACCATGCTAACTAGGATAGCGACCTACATCGATATGGCTCGATACCATCTCTGTCGGGACCGGATATGCAAATCCGAAACCCTCAGTGTATCTTGCACTAGTCGAGGATCACGCTAGTGCACACAAAGTGGAAACATAGATGACATATCATTCCATACATCGAAATAACTAAGAAGAAACAAATTATTATTGAATAAAGCAAACGACCTTATGGTCAAGGTTCATACACCAATGCCTCTTGGCTTAAGAAACAAATAAAGCATTGCGGCGGAAATAAGATAACTTGGGCCATTCGACATGCCACGAGCAATAAATGGGAACGCCATCCTAGTCGACGAGGTCTTCATAGTGTTCTGCTCTTCAAAGTCTTCACCACGATGTCTTCATCGCTTTATGGAATAAGCACCCGCAATAAAAAGCGGGGTGAGTATACAACATACCGCAAGTCTCGGAAACTTAATGCAAGTAACTAAATGCATGGCTTAAACAAAGGAAGGCATAATATGGTTCATTTATGTAAAGCCATAACTTGAATTGAAATCTGATAAATAGAGTGGAAGCAGATTAATAAAACAATAATAAATAAGCGGTAAATCAATGGTAGACAACATGAGCAGAATGACTAGGCATCACCCTACATCATTGAAACAAGTATCATCCACACAATTCAACAGTATAGCTTGAGACAACAAAACAACAGTGAACTCCCCGTTCACATTCCCACAATTCCACATTTCAAGAAAATACTCTATACCCCGTGTGAAATCCCCGGGCTTGTCCATGACCGCGGACACGGCTATTCGAATAGTTTACACTCTGCGAGAGGTTATGCGGCTTTACCCACAAGACTGAACATCTCTTGGTGCAATCGATATTAACACACTTCCTTTGGTGTGTCGCGAGAGATATCGATACAAAGCCTTTACAAAGCATGTCTAAACCCAAGATCGCCCTCTAAGGTTTAGCCCCTCGGGGCCCCTCTTGAGCCATGTGAGTCTACCCGTCCCACACCAACAAGCTGGCAATACTCAAGTCGGACATTGCAAATTAATCAGCTAGGTCCGTCCCATCTGGGACTTGTGGTTGCACGGTTAGGCCCAGTTCAATGGCGCACAAGATTAAGTCCTTAAATTGTCTCAGCAAAAGCACCACATCCCAATGTGCTAAACAAGACACCCCTTTCTTGCACGATCAATTGCAGGGAAACATTTTGTTCAACCCAAAACCAATGGCATCCCCGCCATGGTACAACAAGTTTTACAACAATGGTCAATGACCACAATTCCATATCTCATTAAGTCAAGATTAACATTAGTTCACGGTGATATGAATCCCATCGGACAACTAAGCATGGCTAAGCATAGCTACGATAACCCAATCTTTGGTACTATGATTACGTCCAACTAATAATGTCCCAACCTATGGTTAACAATGGATACATGGCATTCCAATAATCAAAGGGCATACTCAAGCAAGTAAATAGCTACTCCAGTAAACTAGCATTGTTACACATATAGCATGTAATTGTATAAAACAAAGTACTTTTGCAAACATGGGTTCAATATGATCAAAGGTCTCGACTTGCCTTGCTGTTCAAATGCTGAGTCTTGGTCTTGAAGTCTCTGTTCACTCCTCGGGATTAGCGTCTCACCGGAAAATAAAGCAACGAAACCAAATAAATACAAAACAGAGAGGAAAACAACCTCAAAATTGAAAATAAATGGCTCTGGAATGTAGAGCTTGATTTTACAAAAATTTAGAAATTTGAATCGGCTCAATCGGAGTTTGGACGAAGGAGAACGGGCCTTGGAAGATTTAATTCAGAGAAAATCAGAAAAATTCGGAAAGGGTGACACGTGTCGACTTCGATTGGCTGGAATTTCTCATTTTCGGAAAATCAGAAAAGAAAATTAAATGCCGATCGACATCGGGGCCCACATGTCGCTGGCTTGGTCCTGATGAGACCGAGACCACCGAGGACAACAGGCGATGTGGCGGGCGTGGTTGACATGGCCGAGGTGGCGTCTCGTGGTGAACACGGGCGGCTCGTGAGATGTTAGCGATGGCGTGGCGCTGCGTGGCTGCGCGTGGCGTACACATGTCACGAACGTGACGACACACCGGACTTTCCGGTGAGGTGGTATGACGTGGTCAACACTGAGGAGTCGGTGGCGTGGCGCGTTGTGGCGGTGACTAGGCGACGCAAAGGTGACGGGCGTTGGCTCGGGAGGCTTACCGATCACAAGACTGGCGAAGATCCGGCGGTCCGTTGCGGATCGAGCGGTGGAGGTTGACGGAGAGAGTCGACGGCGAGGTGCGACTTAACGCCACGGACATGGGGAAGACGGCACCAGCGGCGATGGAGCAGCGGTCGGATGAAAGAGTTAGTGATTCGGGTAGAGGTTGACGAAGTGAACTCAACGGGACCAAAAGATGCGGCGGAGGCTCACCGGAGAGGAAGGAAACGGCGGCGGAAGGTCTCGGGAGGCGGCGATACTTCGACGAGCTCGTTCACGGCGATGACTGCGTCTCGGCGAGCGTGGATAAGGCGGCGGATGCGGCGCGAGAGGCGAACCTCGGGCGGTCGTGGGTTCGCTTAAATAGCCTCGGGAGGCGAGGAAAACTCGAAACCGAGGGGAGGCGGCGCGCGAGAAACCGGAGAGGATTAGGGTTAGGGTTTGGCCGGGCGGGGCGACGTGGCGGCAATCAAGCGTCCCCTGGCGATCGAGCGAGCGGGGCCTTGGCAATGAACGGGCGGGCATGAATAGGAAATGGGCGGCGAAGGATTCGCCCGAAAGCCCTTTTGATTTATAAATTCGTTTTGATTTCAATAAATCTCGAAATTCAAATAAATCCAAATAAATTCAAACAAATAGCAAATAAATTCAGAAAAATCTCCAAAAATACAGAAAAATTCCTTGAAGCACAAGGAACCCAATAAAACTGAAACCTTTGATTTGATGCATAGATTATTCAAATTAAATCTTTTCATTATTGGAAAATTCATATTAAGCTTCAATTAATTCCAAGAAAATGCAAATGGTTTATTTTTGACTTTAAACATACCAAAACTCAAATTTTGGGATGTTACAAACCTCCCTTAAGCGGAATCTCGACCCGAGATTCGGATAACTAGAGAATAGGTGGGGAAACTCGGACTTGAGATCCTCTTCTCGCTCCCGGTGGCTTCCTCTTCAATGATTACTCCTTTGGACTTTGCAAAAACGGATGACCTTGCTTCTCGTGATGCGCTCTGCAACATCCAATATCTTCACTGGCTGCTCCTTGTAAGTGAGATCCTCTTGCAAATCGATAGCTTCCAACGGCATCTGCTCTTCTGGCACTCGCAGGCACTTCTTCAACTGAGACACATGGAACACATCATGGATTCCAGCGAAGGACTGAGGCAACTCAAGCTTGTAAGCAACTTCTCCTCTTCGTTCCAAGACTTTGAACGGTCCAACATATCTAGGGGCAAGTTTCCCTTTTACTTGAAATCTCTTAACTCCTTTAAGAGGGGTGACTCTAAGATACACATAATCACTGGGCTCGAAACTCAAATCTAAATCGGCGATTATCTGCATAACTCTTACATGCGCTTTGGGCTATCCTCAACTTGTCTCGAATTAAGCTGTACTTGCTCTTGACTTCTTGCAAGTATGGCAGACCAAATAACTGTCTTTCTCCAGTCTCTTTCCAATTGAGAGGGGTTCTGCACTTTCTACCGTATAAGGCTTCAAAAGGAGACATTTGCAGGCTGGCCTGATAACTATTATTGTAAGAAAACTCTGCATAGGGCAAACACTTGTCCCATTTTGCACCATAGGTCAAAGCACAAGCTCTTAGCATATCTTCAAGAATCTGGTTCACGCGCTCAGTTTGTCCATCAGTCTGAGGGTGATAAGCAGTACTAAACCTGAGATGAGTTCCCATAGCTTCATGCAAACTCGCCAAAAACGAGAGGTAAAGCGGGTTCCTCTATCGGAGACAATCTTCTTAGGCACTCCATGAAGGCTGACAATCCTTGACATATATAATTCTGCCAATTTATCTCCGGTGTAAGTAGTCTTAACTGGAATGAAGTGAGCTACCTTAGTCAATCGATCCACTATCACCCAGATCGAATCATAACCTGCTTGGGTCTTAGGAAGTCCGGTAATGAAATCCATACCAATTTCTTCCCACTTCCACTCTGGAATCTTCAATGGCTGAAGCAATCCTGCTGGTCTCTGATGCTCTGCTTTAACCTTCTGGCAAACATCACAAAGAGCAACATATTCTGCAATCTCACGCTTCATACTTGGCCACCAATACCTTTCCTTGAGGTCTTGATACATCTTGGTACTTCCAGGGTGAATGGAGTATAATGTCTCATGCGCTTCTTTGAGTAACAGCTCCTTGAGCTCTTTCTGATCAGGTACACAAACACGATTCTCATACCACACAGTACCCTTTTCATCTTGATGAATCACGGGCTTTTCCTTTCTTCATATTACTCTTGATCTCCTTGGTATCGGCATCATCGGCTTGGGCTTCCGGATCCGATCTTCCAATGTGGGGCCTTCCAAAGTTGCTAAGTAACCTTCTTGCACCACTTCTAGACTGAGCTTCTGAAATTCCTCATAGAGAGCTGGCTGACTTTCCTTACTCATCAAAGTATTGCAGTAACTCTTTCTACTTAAAGCATCAGCTACGACATTAGCTTTGCCTGGATGATAATGAATACCAATGTCATAGTCCTTGATTAACTCTAACCATCTTCTTTGCCTCATATTGAGTTGGCTTGGGTAAAATGTACTTGAGCTCTTATGATCGGTGTATACCTCTAGCGATTCGATGAGGTAATGACGCCAAATCTTTAAAGCATGCACTACGGCAGCTAATTCCAAATCATGGGTCGGATAGTTGACTTCATGTGGCCTTAATTGACGCGAAGCATACGCCACTACCTTCTTGTCTTGCATCAGCACACAACCGAGTCCTTGACGGGATGCATCACAAAATATCTCAAAATCCTTTCTGATATCTGGCAAAACAAGCACTGGAGCAGTCGTCAAACACTTCTTTAGCTCCTGAAAACTTCGCTCACACTCTGATGTCCAAGCAAATTTCTTCTCCTTTTTCAAAAGTTGGGTGAGCGGTCTAGCTTTTCTGGAAAAACCTTCTATGAAACGGCGATAATATCCCGCCATTCCAAGGAAACTTCTGACTTGGGTTACCGTCTTCGGTGACTCCCAATTGAGCACATCTCTCACTTTACCAGGGTCAACAGCGACACCTTCGCCTGATATAACGTGACCTAAGAATGCAACTTCCTTCATCCAAAACTCACATTTGCTAAACTTAGCATAGAGTTGGTGTTCTCTTAGCTTTGTCAATACTTTCCGCAAGTGATCCTCATGTTCTGCCTCACTCTTGGAATAGACCAGGATGTCATCGATAAAGACAACGACAAACTTGTCTAGGTATTCCATGAATACTTTATTCATCGTGGTCATGAAATAGGCGGGAGCATTGGTCAAACCAAAAGACATCATGTATACTCATCTTGTCCATACCGAGTCACGAAAGTTGTTTTGGGGATATCCTCTTTACGAATCTTCATCTGATGGTAACCTGACCTCAAGTCAATTTTTGAAAACACTCCTGCTCCTTGAAGCTGGTCAAACAAATCATCAATTCTTGGCAGAGGGTACTTATTCTTGATGGTGACTTCATTGAGAATACGATAATCCACACACATCCTCTGAGTTCCATCCTTCTTTTCTACTAGAAGAACTGGGGCTCCCCATGGCGAAGAACTTGGTCTAACAAAACCCTGATCTTGCAACTCTTTGATCTGTTTCTTTACTTCAGCTAACTCATTAGCAGGCATCCTATACGGTCTCTTGGAAATGGGTGGCGTTCCAGGAACTAACTCAATCAAAAACTCTATATCTCTATCCGGTGGCATTCCGGGCAACTCATCTGGAAACACATCAGGAAAATCTCTAGCAATTGGCACATCTTCCAAATTTATTCCTTTGGCCCTACAAACTTTTATTCCTTCGGACTGATCTACGGCAGCTTGAAACTTTAACTTAGCTCCATCTGGACTGGTTAATGTGATCTCTCTATTTCCACAATCCAAAACTGCTTGGTTTTTGGAGAGCCAATCCATTCCTAGGATTACATCTAGGGATTTGGTGTCTAGGACAATTAGGTTGGCTAGAATTCTACCCTCCGATTAATATCTTAACCGGGGCAGCCTTGGTTCGTACTCAAATCCGAACCGGTGATGGTTTAGGGGTCATCAAGGGTGGCTTGTAGTTTTCCTTCCATTCGTGGCGGTGCCCTCTAATTGATGAGTGGCATATAGAACCCTCTCATGATCGTACCTTGAGCAATGGCAAGCTTATTCTCAATAGAGCGAATCCAATCATCTGCATCAATGGTTACGAAGAGTTGGAAAATGTAGGCGGACGAGTCCTCATGAATTACGCTAACTTGGATGCGGACGAGCTTGAGGAGGTGCAGCGGAAGACTTGATTTTGCTGATTCAACAAATTAGCGAACAATCTGCGGTGCGAATCTGTTGATTCATCATATTATTCATGTTACGCATCATGTCATTCATAAGTGAGTCTGGCTGCCAAGAAATATTCCCAAATTTCGATCGGACATTGCGGTGGGGTGGTGGGTTGGCGCCGACACTAGCATTGGCATCCTTTGGCGAATCTGCGATCGGCTCTAGAAAGAATGTCAACCATTTGCGACGCAAAGACAAGGGTTTGATAGATAAGAGGAAAAGCAATAGACAAGTGGTAAGGTCATCTAGGGAGAAGGTAATACCCAAGAACAAAGGCCAACCAAGGACATAGCGAAAAGGCTACAAAATAAAGATGCAATAAAAGATTCCAACTAAGGTATGGTTGTAACACCATGCTGGAAGCAAGTGTACAACATACCCAACACACAAGCAACGAAAATCCTAGTATGCGCAGACTATACGTAGCTAAACTGAAAAGAAATGGCATGCTCAAATACCATAGAGCACCACAAACCTATCTTATATGGTAGTCTTTTCGGACATACTCTTTGACAGCTTGATCATCGTCTCCCTTGATTTGATTCCTTGTAGATGCTTGGGGTTTGAGAAATTTCATGAGATAAGATCAAGTTAAATTTTCAAAGCAATATTTCAGCAAAGGAGAGGAATAAGAACCTAAGAATAAGATGAGAGTAGACAAACTATTTAATACCAATTTGTTGGTTTGATTTAGAAAATAATTTTTAAGACCATGCTAACTAGGATAGCGACCTCACGATCGATATGGCTCGATACCATCTCTGTCGGGACCCGGATATGCAAATCCAAACCCTCAGGTATATCTTGCACTAGTCGAGGATCACGCTAGTGCACACAGTGGAAACATAGATGACATATCATTCCATACATCGAAATAACTAAGAAGAAACAAATTATTATTGAATAAAGCAAACGACCTTATGGTCAAGGTTCATACACCAATGCCTCTTGGCTTAAGAAACAAATAAAGCATTGCAAGGTATGAAATAAGATAACTTGGGCCATTCGACATGCCACAGCAATCGTGCTGGGAAGCGCCATCCTAGTCGACGAGGTCTTCATAGTGTTCTGCTCTTCAAAGTCTTCACCACAGATGTCTTCATCGCTTTATGGAATAAGCGACCCGCAATAAAAAGCGGGGTGAGTATGCAACATACTACGCAAGTCTCGGAAACTTAATGCAAGTAACTAAATGCATGGCTTAAACAAAGGAAGGCATAATATGGTTCATTTATGTAAAGCCATAACTTGAATTGAAATCTGATAAATAGAGTGGAAGCAGATTAATAAAACAATAATAAATAATCTGGTAAATCAATGGTAGACAACATGAGCAGAATGACTAGGCATCACCCTACATCATTGAAACAAGTATCATCCACACAATTCAACAAGTATAGCTTGAGACAACAAAACAACGGTGAACTCCCGTTCACATTCCCACAATTCCACATTTCAAGAAAATACTCTATACCCGTGTGAAATCCCGGGCTTGTCCATGACCGCGGACACGGCTATTCGAATAGTTTACACTCTGCAGAGGTTGTGCGGCTTTACCCACAAGACCTGAACATCTCTTGGTGCAATCGATATTAACACACTTCCTTTGGTGTGTCGAGAGATATCATTACAAAGCCTTTACAAAGCATGTCTAAACCCAAGATCTTGCCCTCTAAGGTTTAGCCCTCGGGGCCCCTCTTGAGCCATGTGAGTCTACCCGCCCCACACCAACAAGCGGCAATACTCAAGTCGGACATTGCAAATTAATCAGCTAGGTCCGTCCCATACCGGACTTGTGGTTGCACGGTTAGGCCCAGTTCAATGGCGCACAAGATTAAGTCCTTAAATTGTCTCGAGCAAAACAGACCACATCCCAATGTGCTAAACAACACCCCTTTCTTTGCACGATCAATTGCGAGGGAAACATTTTGTTCAACCCAAAACCAATGGCATCCCCGCCATGGTACAACAAGTTTTACAACGATGGTCAATGACCACAATTCCATATCTCATTAAGTCAAGATTAACATTAGTTCACGGTGATATGAATCCCATCGGACAACTAAGCATGGCTAAGCATAGCTACGATAACCCAATCTTTGGTACTATGATTACTGTCCAACTAATAATGTCCCAACCTATGGTTAACAATGGATACATGGCATTCCAATAATCAAAGGGCATACTCAAACAGGTAAATAGCTACTCCCGTAAACTAGCATTGTTACACATATAGCATGTAATTGTATAAAACAAAGTACTTTTGCAAACATGGGTTCAATATGATCAAAGGTCTACGACTTGCCTTGCCGTTCAAATGCTGAGTCTTGGTCTTCGAAGTCTCTGTTCACTCCCTCGGGATTCGCGTCTACCGGAAAATAAAGCAACGAAACCAAATAAATACAAAACAGAGAGGAAAACAACCTCAAAATTGAAAATAAATGGCTCTGGAATGTAGAGCTTGATTTTACAAAAATTTAGAAATTTGAATCGGCTCAATCGGAGTTCGGACGAAGGAGAACGGGCCTTCGGAAGATTTAATTCAGAGAAAATCAGAAAAATTCGGAAAGGGTGACACGTGTCGGCTTCTGATTGGCTGGAATTTCTCATTTTCGGGAAAATCAGAAAAGAAAATTAAATGCCGACTGACATGCGGGGCCCACATGTCAGTGGCTTGGTCCACACGAGACCGAGACCACCGAGGAGACGACAGGGCGATGTGGCGGGCGTGGTTGACATGGCGCTGAGGTGGCGTCTACGTGGTGAACACGGGGCGGCTACGTGAGATGTTAGCGATGACGTGGCGCACACGTGGCTGGCACGTGGCGTACACATGTCACGAACGTGACGACACACCGGACTTTCGGTGAGGTGGCGCGACGTGGTCAACACTGATGAGTCGGTCGGCGTGGCGCGTTGTGGCGGTGACTAGGCGACACGCAAAGGTGACGGCGGTTGGCTCGGGAGGGCTTACCGATCACGAGACAGGCGAAGATCCGGCGGTCCGTTGCGGATCGACGGTGGAGGTTGGCGGAGAGAGTCGACGGCGAGGTCGCACTTCAACGCGCCGGACATGGGGAAGACGGCACCAGCAGCGATGGAGCAGCGGTCGGATGAAAGAGTTAGTGATTCGGGTAGAGGTTGACGAAGTGAACTCAACGGGACCAAAAGATCGGCGGAGGCTCACCGGAGAGGAAGAAGCGGCGGAAGGTCTCGGAGGCGGCGATATTTCGACGAGCTCGTTCACGGCGATATCTGCGTCTCGGCGGCGTGGATAGGGGCGGCGGATGCGGCGCGAGAGGCGAACCTCGGGCGGTCGTGGGTTCGGCTTAAATAGCCTCGGAGGCGAGGAAAACTCGAAACCGAGGAGGCGGAGGCGCGCGAGGAAACCGGAGAGGATTAGGGTTAGGGTTTGGTGGCGGTCTTGCAGGCGGCGTGGCGGCAATCAAGCGTCCACGCTGGCGGTGATCGAGCGGAGGCATGTATGAGCGAACGGGCGGGCATGAATAGGAAATGGGCGTGAAGGATTCGCCCGAAAGCCCTTTTGATTTATAAATTCGTTTTTGATTTCAATAAATCTTAAATTCAAATAAATCCAAATAAATTCAAACAAATAGCAAATAAATTGAGAAAAATCTCCAAAAATGAGAAAAATTCCTTGAAGCACAAGGAACCCAATAAAACTGAAACCTTTGATTTGATGCATAGATTATTCAAATTAAATCTTTTCATTATTGGAAAATTCATATTAAGCTTCAATTAATTCCAAGAAAATGCAAATGGTTTATTTTTGACTTTAAACATACCAAAACTCAAATTTTGGGATGTTACAGATCAGGAGGGGAGGCGGCGCCCCGGAAATACGTGGGAGCGCGGGATTTGGCATCCATGATAGGGGGCGCGCGAGATCTTCACGGCTAATAGACACTTAATGTTTTCACAGCGTGGCAAACCGCGCGTGTCCATGATTACGCTAAAACGAAAGATCTTTTTCGTGAAGAATAGTTAGAATGATCTAAATGTAATTACACTTATTTTTGGCATTTATTTAGGATCCTCTCATAAAAACTCCACGATTTTGCTGAACCAAAAAGTCTTTTTCGTAAAAAACTGCCGAAAAGACCTACATGTAACTACATTTTTTAGGGACGCTCGAGGAAGGAGGACACAAGGCGCGCTATGCTGCGCTCGTCAAAAAAACTTGACCCGAATTCTTTCTGCCAAAAATACAACTTCACTTTTCTCGGGGGGTTTTCTTTTAAATTGGCCGCGATTGCGCAAAATCGAAAGGTCCTTTTCGCGAAAAACAGCTAGAACGATCTCAATATAATTATGTTTTTTTTGCATTTATTCAGGGTCCTTTCACAAAAAACTCGCGATTTTGCTGAATCAAAAGGTCATTTTCGTAAAAAACTGCTAAAAGGGCCTAAACGTAATTACTAATTTTTCTTCAGTATTTATTTAGGGTCCCTTCACCAAAGATTTGTGATTTTGCTGAACCAAAAGATTCTTTTCGTAAAAAACCGTCGAAAGGACCCAAACATAATTATATTTTTTTTGGAGGAGCTTTGGCGTAGCGTTGACACGTGGCATCGCTCTCCTTCCCGAAATCTATGAACTATAATAAAGGTAGTATTGGATGATGACGGGCTGCCCCCCTGATTCGATGTCTTCCATACATCATGTACGTTCATGTATAATAATGCATGCTACTCTCCGATTGAATATATATTCTCATTAACAAATTATCTCTTTTCCAATGTGGAAGAGGGAAATCTATGTCGAAAAATCTAATCAGTGATGCACTGACCTTAAATTGCCATGCCAAAAGGAAATTAACAATAATCCGCCACTCCCTTTTGTTTACCTACATCTGTAGTGTTGACCTACACTAGCATTTAACTATTCAGTAAATATTACAGATCCCCTAAAAAATCCATTTGTCCTCTTCAGACAAAAATATCAAAATATGTACTGTTCCAACTATTTAGTTCTATTTTCTAATCAACAAATTATACTTTTCTAACATCATTGTTCACATCCAAATATTACCAAAATTAATTTATCTTAAACTGAACCCGCTGAACTGCTGAAGGTGAGTAAGAAAAATAAAATCAAACCATGAACGCACTACTAAAGCTTGCGTTCTATTCAAAAGGAAAATAATGCACTATGCACAATTATACTTTATAAGGAATGTAGAGTGTGTACATATGTCCATGTAGGTCAGAATCAGTATCACTTTTTAATAACAATGTAGGTGGTCTATCAATAGAACAATCTTTACTACTTTAAAAGATGGTAGTGGTGATGGTTTATCTGTCATCCCACTACCTCCCATAGGAAATTGGTGAGGTGGGCCTCGGCTTGGACTTCCCCTTCCATGTCTCCCGTCTTTCCCAAAACCGAAATCCCTAACAAACCCAGCCATCGCCGAGCATCCTACACCTGTCCCGCACCTCTGGTCTCACCACACACCACTATGGCCGCTCCCTCCCCAAATCTCACATTGTTGACACCCCTCCCTCAACCTCTTGCGCTGCTGCCCCCCCCTCCCCTCCCCTATAGTCTCTCGCGACGATGTTGTCCCCTCCGGTGGCATCTTGTGATACCTTTACGACTCCTCACATCCGTATCTCGAGGGCACTACCACTACAATCTAGAATGGGAAACATCGAAGTAATGATCGCCTTGCCCACCCTCTCAACCCAATGAGATCCCGCCACCGCACCTTCCTCCCCTTCCACCATCACCGCACGCCGTCGCTTTCTTGCCCATCCCGCTCACTCTCGTGAGAGCTTGCCACTGCACATTGTCAGGGCAAGAGACAACGCATGTCAAGGCAGAGAATGATGACTTGGTTGGCATGGTAGACACCCAGCGCACCGAAGATGCTAGGAGGAGGACTACACCGGGAGAGGAGGGTGGTGGTGGCACTCTCAAGGCTATAGATCTAGTGCCAATGAGGAATGAGCCCATATCTAGCATTGTGGCTGAGGAAGCTTGAATCCTGTGGTGGTGTGGTCGGGAAAGCCTTGATCTAGCGGTGGCAGGGTTGTCGTCTTGAGGTATCTACTTACCTAGATTTGGCCCGAGGAACAAGAGGGGTGGCCGACGGTGAGTGAAGGGAGACATGACGTTGATGGGGCTTGGCATGCCCCTGCCACAATCCTCTCTTTAACATCCACTAGCGGTTCTCCATCCGCCGCCTAGACCCCTCCACCCACCCTTCCCTGAACCACACATCATCGAGTGCACAGGATCGAGGAGACAGTGCCACCATGGTGTCACTGGTCAGAATGGCCGAGTTCTCTGCTCGTGCCTCGTTTTCTCTAGATTTGGCAACCGATGAAGGAACAACTAACTTTCCTTTATTCACTCTTGTTCATCCCAGTTTCTTGCAGCCTTGCTGCGCTGCTTCCCCCAACAATTTTATGGATAAGAGAGGTGCACCACTCACTGCAAAAGGTTCTATACACCATGCTTCCTTTCAAAGCTTGTCGGTTCAATATTAGCTCTGTTATTTGCAGCTTTAGGTTGTTTTCATGCTCCAATGTTTTGGATAGGAAAATACTGCCAAATTTCACATTATTTTTGTGCTACAAATTGGACATTCAAGTTCAAGTTTGATAGCATCATAAGTTTGATAGCATGTTCTAAAAAAATGGGTCATTAGGACCCACCTGATATGGACTAGGCGTCCCGATCTTTCGATGAGAGGAGGTAGCGTCGATTTGGTGGAGGGCAAAGTTGGCGGCCCGACTACAACGAACCCGACGTTGCGCCTTAGCGACCGGTACACCACCCTCCTGAAGGTTATTGATCCCGCGGGAAGCGCGACCAACCTGACCACAAAGGTCTTTGTTCCTACGAGCAATCGAAGAACCAGCAAGAACAACAAATTACAAGCAACTCAATTGCGAATATAAATTTAGATCGGTTCTGAAAACAAGAACACTCGAAATTGGGGTTCCGATGAACAAGTAGACGGGCGGCCTAGTCGGCACGCGCGTGTACAAGTAGTAGCAAAGGCTAGCTGAATCAAACAAAACCCAAACCCTAATTATGGTGGTGGCTGGCTATTTATAGACCAAGGGGCGTGCAGCACTAGGCCTTTAACATGGGCTTGCTAATTACAACTCGGAATAAAAGACTAAAGCCCAATTAGACTCGGACAGGAAAAGTGCTCTGCATTGTTTTGCATATTCCCGTTGACTCGGAAGGAATTTGGAGGTAATCTCGGATCGGTTTGAAAGAGGACGACCAGAGCTTTCATTCTTGTACCCATAGGCCTCCAGAAGCCTTCTGGATCAAAAGTTATGGCCGGTTGAATTTGACCATCTCTGGGAGGCCGAATCTGATTCCAATCTGCTCTTCCCTCCGGACGTGAACTCCCTTGTGCGTTGTAGGTCTTCCCCATGGTTCCTAAGAAGAATCACATCATCACAAAAATTAAGTAGCATCCCATTCATTGTATCATTAATTGGAATACTTAGGAATGCCTTCACCTGACAATTTAGTTGATGCGCACGGGCTCGAGTGAGTGGTCCTCGAAGTGGTGGTTCATCCTGGTGAGTGGAGTTAGAGCTGGTTGTATCCGTTGTGGAGATGTTCTCATCACCACCGGCGAATCTATGGGCTGCTATAAACCTTCGACGAATCCACGCTTTTTTTAGAAAATCGCGTGGAGGGATATAAACGTAATTTCATTTTTTTAGGTCTATTTTACCAAAAAATCGATGAAAGGACCTAAACGCGATTTCCAATTTGGCTATAAATCTTCGACGAATCTTTATTTTTTTAGAAAACTGCGTCCTCGACGGATCCACGTTTTTTTAGAAAACCGCGTGGAGGGATATAAACGCAATTTCAAATTTTTTGGGGTCTATTTTACTAAAAAATCGACAAAAGGATCTAAACGCGATTTTCAATTTGGCTATAAACCTTCGACGAATCTGTGTTTTTTTAGAAAACCGCATGGAGGGACCCAAACGTAATTTCGATATTTTTTGGGTCTATTTTACTAAAAACCGCCAAAAGGATCTAAACACGATTTCTATTTTTTCGGAGGGCCTGTCCGCGAGGGGCGACAGGTGGCCTCCCTCACAAGCCGGGGATTCTTACCGCTTTTATATATAGTATATTGTAAACCTCGTCATTTTTTTGTATAATTAGAATGCATCCTGTGGAGATGCTTCTTGCGGCAAAACAGATCTTCCATACTGTTTCCATCTCTTTTCCCATGTCTGAGCCGGTTATCATTAATGATCATGTGAGACATTATGACCTCTCTATGCTGGCTCCTGACCCTTGTGATGCAGGTTTGCATCGACTAGTGCACCTACTGCACCCAACGTGGATGGCGATCGCATACATGAACTAGCGCATTAGCCCCTCGCGCCACCAAGTCCACCAATACTAGGTGCCATGATCCTGGTGCATGGCATTGCTAACATGGACGAACCAGCGCCTTTGTCGCTCGTGCAGCCTGATGCACCTTTGTCTCCTGTTGCTGTGGAGAATTTGGCACCTCTAGATGTGCATCCCATGAGGACTTGATTCAAAGATAACATCCGGCAGCCTCGCAAACTCAAAGATGGGACCGTTCGTTATGATCTGGCTCGACAAGCATTTCTGGCTGAACAAACGACCCATCATGTGGCTTTCGCTGATCCTTCTTTGCGTGATGCGATGGAAGAGGAGTATGCAGCGTTTCAGCAAAATCAAACCTGAACTTAAGCACCGATTAGATGGTTCCATTGCCAAGAATAAGGCACACCTTGTTGCTCGTGGGTTCACTCAATAGTATGGTATTGATTACCTTGACATGTTTAGCCCAGTGGTTAAGCTGGCTACAATTCGCCTCGTTCTTTCTCTGGCCATGTCTCGTGGGTGGTATTTGCGCCAAGAGGATGTAAGCAATGCTTTTCTCCATGGTTTTCTTGATGAGAAGGTCTACATGCAGCTGCCTCGGGTTTTGAGGATTATCGACATCCCTCGTATGTTTGCAAACTTCAGAAGGCTTTGTATGGCTTGAAACAGTCTCCTCATGCTTGGTACTCCTACCTCGATGATAAGTTTCATCAACTTGGTTTTCAGTCCTCCAAGGTTGACACATCATTGTTTACATTCTCCCATGACAATATCACCATTTATATGCTTGTCTATGTGGACGACATTGTTATTACAGGCTCTTGTTCGCAAGCTATTGATCGCCTATTGCACTCTCTTTTCTAGCTCTTTCCCTCTTAAGGATCATGGTCGCCTAGAGTATTTTCTAGGTCTTGAAACCGCTTACAATTTAGGGGGAATGTCCTTAATGCAACGCAAGTACACTCTTGATCTTCTTTATCGAGCACATATGGAGAATTGTAAAGTTCTATCAACTCCCATGTCAGCCACTGACAAGCTAGAAGTGATTGTGGGCAGGCATTGAGTACAAATGATGTTTTAAGTATCGAAGCATGGTGGGTGGATTGCAGTATCTCATGATAACATGACTGGATATTTCCTTTGCTGTCAACAAAGTCTATCAATGCTTGTTGAAGCCACAGATGTACCTTGGGGGGGTGTAAAACGTATCTTGAGGTATGTCAAGGGTATTGTCTCGACAGGGTTGAGTATACAACGATCAAAGTCAACAATTCTCAGTGTATTCACTGATGTTGATTGGGCCGGATTTGCTGATGACCGGCGATTGACAGGCGGCATTGCTGTGTTTCTCGAACCCAATTTAATCTCATGGAGTTTTCATAAGCAACCCACAGTATCCCGTTCGAGCACCAAGGCTGAATACAAAGCTTTAGCAAATGGCACAGCTGAAGCAACATGGATCCAATCGGTTTTGAAGGAATTGGGAGTACCGCAACCTCGCGCACCGAATCTGTGGTGTGGCAATCTTGAGGCTACATACTTGACTGCCAACCCGGTGTTTCACGCTCGAACAAAGCATATAGAGGTGGATTTTCACACTGTCAAGGAGAAAGTGGCCTTGGGTGCACTTGATGTCCGGTTTGTGTCATCCAAGGATCAAGTAGCCAATGTGTTCACCAAGCCAGCCACGCGGCATATGTTAGACCGACAACGACGCAATATGAACCTAGTATCCGGTGGTTAAGATTGAGGGGGAATGTAAACATGGCAAGCGAACATGATTTGTTCAGTCAATCTTTGTTACTTATAAACCACCAGATTTGTAGCAATTTGATTTCCATTATAATCCTTGCCTTGTACGTCATCTTGTTGTATAATTAGAATGCATCCTGTGGAGATGCTTATAGCGGCAAAACAGATCTTTGACTGAGCCAATGTTATTTTAGTTATTCTTTAAATAATACAGTTGTTTCATACTGTTCGGTTATACAATATCCTGAAATCAGCCTTTTATTTTAATGATTTAAGAAATGAACTGGAATAGTGAATCTGGACAAGTTTCTGTATTTTATTACAGATTTTATGGAAGAATAGGCTTGTGCTACTTTCTGATAGCTTGATACCTTCCTACACTAAGCCCTAAGGTACTTTTCAGTTCATTTTTCTTCTGGTGAAGCAAAGGATCAAGAGAGCTGCAGTCACACAACTTCGTCAGCACGAGGATATGCATATGATCTGTTAAAATTTGTTTCAATTATTGCACATGGTATAATCAGAGAGCCTTTTAAAGTAGCAGTTTTTGCACTTGACATAATAAACCAGGATCAAGATATTGTTTATGACTGAAAGGAATTGTTCGGTGCACCTTGTGTTTTGTGGTAAGCAAAATATTTTAATTTACTTTGCCAAAATGATGAAAGTGATTAAATCTTTCTAATGCACAATGTAAGTTGAGTTTCTCACATATAAGATATACAAAAATCATGTTGACACAACAAGTATTTTGTTGTTTTCTGTTATGCTACCTTTTGCTCTTCTGCAGCAACAATCATCAATGCAAGTTAACGAAACTAACTGTACTTTTTGACACTGATGTTAATCTAATCTATGCCTTCAAGCACTAACGGTTAAATCATACAAAAGGATGTCATTCCATGGAAAGAAAAAAAGATATTTATATGGTTTTCTATTGAGAGGAAAGGGTATTGTGCATCAATTTAAAACACCGTACCTTCAGGTTTTTTTTCCCTTCTATTTGGGATGCTGCACCTTTTGAATTTAAAAGCAAATGCCCTACAGATGAAGTTTCTGTAAGCAAAAGATGCTAATAATGGTACTGAAACTATTTATAATGGTGAATTAGCTACAAATTAAGATGGTGTACCTATGCTTACTGCTATCTATTTGCTTAATAATTATAGACTCATCCTTTGCAGGAAAATTTCAATCTAAAGTATCAGCATTAGCTATTCTGGACACTAGAGATGGGGGAGTCTTTAGTCTTTGTATATACAGAGATATGAATTAATCTGATCATGAACGTATATGTTGTTTTGAGTTTTAACTTCTACGTCTCCAACTTGAAAGTCAATTCCATCACATAGTTGCCTAAGGTGTTAAATGGTTCAAACATTCTTGAGCCTCAACTTCCTGAACTTTATGTACCTAGAAAAAAAAAACTTAGATGTGTGCAATCCGATTATTTTTACGTCGAATATTTCTTTTTTTTTACCATGGGATTTATTCATACGTTCACCAAATTGTACATTTGATGGATTTTGTATAGTCATTCGCAACAATGTGTGAGCAGTTAGCTACTATTTAGTAAATTTGTGTAACACCCAAATTTTGAACCCTTGGAAAGTTTCAAAATTAGAAGGAACCATTTGTATTTTTCTCAAATTAAATAAAGCTTAATTAGAATTTTTATCTATTAAAAATAATTAATTTGACTAATCAATGCATCTTAGTTGGCTTCCTTGTGCTACAAGGAATTTTTCCGTATTTTTTGATATTTTTCCAATTCATTTGCTACTTATTTGAATTTCCAACATTTTCTTTAATTCCAAAACTCTTTTAAAAAATTATGAAAATTCTCAGGCCGAATGTGGCCGGCCCACCTTTCTTTCTTCGTCCACCGTCTGCCCGCCACCGCTTGGCCTTCCTCGACCTACCTCGGCCGGCCTAGCCATGCAGTTCGCCTTGGTGAAAACCTAGCCGCAATTGTTCTTGGACTCGGCATCCAACATGCCTCTTGAGGATATAAAAGCCTTAGGTGATCCTTGGAATGGGCACCCTGTGCTCCACCGACCCCACCGCCCTAGCCGCTAATGCCCGAGATGTCACTGTCACCCTTTACGAGCTCGTCAAATTTCATGGAGCACCGCCATGCGTCCAAATCAGCAAAGCTCGATCTGTTGCTGCCTCGCCGTTGCCTTCGCTTTTCTTCTTCATTGCTGGGAACCCGAGCCGTTTTTCCTCCCCTTTGCACTACTCTGATGACCCTTGGGCCACATGCACCACCGCGTGTGGTAGCCCATCTTCCCCGCTCCTGTTTAGGAAAGTAGAGCCCGAACCCACGTCACCTTGCACCGTTGAGCCACCGGAGATGAAGGCTGTGCTAACGTCACCATGATGTCATCTACTGATGTCAACCGCCCCGTCATCTGCTGACGTCGTCAGCTATCATGTTGGCCCTAGCCCGATGTATCATTCGCGTTAGCATCTACGTGGCAGAACCAAATTAGTATGTCAATGACATGCAGGCCCCACCTGTCATAGCCCTATTCTCGTGAACCCAGTCCACCATGGACTAAATCTATTCCATGGACATGGTCCATAGACCATGGCCCCATATGTCTTTTTCCCAGATTTCTTTTAATTTCAAAAATCCAAAAAAAATCATGGGAACCACCTGTCAATCACTCAATTATCTCTCTCCATTTAATTTTTCTATTTTCTCCCCTGTCCAATTTTTCAAAATCCTATTTGCCCTACGAGCTCTGTCGAACCCATTAAAATTTCTAAATTCATCTAAAATCAAGCCCTTCATTCCAGAGGCATCTATTTTTAATTTAGAGTTTGTTTGAGTCTCTGTTTTTTTTATTTGTATTCCTTGTTTTCTTTTCTAGTACTCTCTATCTAGCTACCAAGACTCCACAACCTTTTGGGAGAGATTGTGCAAATCACATCACCACTAAGGATGCCTAGTTAGCACTAGACATCATACTAGGTAAACTCCTAATTAATTCAACATCTGCCATGGTTTTATTTCATTCTAGAGCTACACATTCGTTTATTTCTCAAAGTTTTGCTATAAACCATCAATTAAAGACAATAAACCTTAAACCACTTTATTGGTTCAATCTCTTGGTTCAGAGAAGTATGAACTAAGGATGGCCAAAAGGTAAAATATTGATTGAAGGGATAGAATTTATAGCCAACCTCATTGTCTTAGACACCAAGTCCCTAGATGTGATAATATGAATAGATTGGCTCATCAAGAACCATGCAATTTTGGATTGAGGAAACAGGATTATCTCCTTGACCAGTCCAAATGGTGCTAAGCTAAAATTTCAAACTGCTATAGAAAATTCTGAAGGGATAAAAGTTTACAGTGTCAAAGGTATAACTTTGGAAGATGTGCTAGCTAGTCACCGGAAGTTTCTACATAAGTTACCTAGGATGCCACAGATAGGGACATATAATTTCTCATCAACCTAGTTCCTAAAACCCCCACCCATTTCCAATAGAACTTATAGAATGCCTACTAATGAGTTAGTTGAAGTAACGAGACAGATTCAACAGCTACAAGACTAAGGTTTTGTCTGACCAAGTTCTTCACTATGGGGAGCCCCAATTCTCCTTGTTGAAAAGAGGAATGGTACTCAAAGGATGTCTATAGATTATCACTCACTCAATAAAGTTATCATCAAGAACAAGTGCCTTCTTCCAAGGATCGATGATTTGTTTGATCAGCTTGAAGGAATAGGAGTGTTCTGAAAGATTGACTTAAGGTCAAGTTATCACCAGCTAAAATTTCATCAAGAGGATATTCTCAATACAATCGTCGTGACCTGGTATGGATAGTACAGGTATACTATGATGTCCTTTGGTTTGACCAATGCCCCCTTTTATGGTTTGACCAATGGCCCCTTTTACTTCATGAGTCTGATGAATAAATACTTATGGAATAAACTGGACAAGTTTGTTGTCTTCATTGATGATGTTTTGGGCTACTCCAAAAGTAAGGATGAACATGAGTGTCACCTACATCTAGTTCTAATGAAGTTGAGAGAAAAACAACTCTAGCCAAGTTCAGCAAATGTGAGTTCTGAATGAAAGAATTCGCCTTCCTAGGACATGTCATATCTACAATATGAGTCATCGTTGACCTAAGCAAGGTTTAGTATGCTATTGGTCTTGATTAAACAAAATAGTTTTCACTCGGACAAGTGATCATGCAGTAAAGGGGATGTGGTTAGCACATTTGGAATGTGGATGTCTCGTCCGAGACTATTTAAGGACTTAATCTTGTACACCAATAAACTGAGCTTAGACTTATAACCACATGTCTGGTATGGAGCATACCTAGCTAAATAACCTGTAGTATGCTTGTGCTCCCCAGCATGGTTGAATTGGAGGGTTACTCAAGTAGGTGTGCGAGCAAATGGTCACTGACTCGATGAGACACTGGGTGTACGGTGCAAATTGGAGTGTTACTCACTTCTCTCTCATAATAGTGAGCCTCCCATTAAAGACATGAGATGTGTGCTGGAGGTAGACCAGCTAGGTCATGTCTCAAGGTTGAAGGGATATACTCACTGGCAGGATGGTGTTAGTGTGCAGCAGTGTAAAGGTCTTGTTGTGATCTACTTAGCCGCGCTCTATCATGTTGAGTGTGAGTGTGTAGTACAAGCTAATCATACTTGTGGGTAAAGTAGTACAATCTTTGTACAGTGTAAAACTATTCGAATAGCCGTGTCCAATGTCATAAATGTGCTTGGGAATTTTACATTAGATATAGAGTTTTTCAAAAAAATGTTGGAAAATGAACATGGAGTTCATTGTTGAGTTTGATGTATAAAGTTAGCACTGATGAGATCAGTGGTTTGATAATGGTTTTAGGTGATGATAGGTGGAGCCTCGCTAGTCTATCTATATTGTCTACCATTGGTTTATCAGTTAATTTATTATCTTTTCTCAAATACATCTTGAGCCTATTTATTGTATTTAAATTCAAGTTATTGCTTTTAGCAAAAGAATCATATGGCTATTCCTTTATCAAGACCTTACATGAATATAATTGCATCATTTCCCTATGATTTCTGAGTACTTTATGTACTCACGGCTATACACCTTTGTTGATTAGTTGCTGAGGAAGGACCGGTAAATATAGAGTTCTATGAGAAGTAATATGAAGATTTCATCAACTAGGAGTGTGTTTCTCTAGATGACTGCATGTGGCACGATGAATAACCCAAGTTATTTTATTTCCGCTGCAAGAGTTAATTTGTTATTTAAGCCCTGTGAGGCATAGATGTGTAAACTTTGACCATAAGGTCTATTGACACTATTTAATAATAATTTTCTACTTTCCTAGTTAACTCGTTGTATCAAATAGTATTTCATCTATGTTACCACTATGTGCACTAGCGTGATTCTAGACTAGTGCAATATGTACAGAAGGTTTCGGATTTGGTAATCTGGGTCCCTACAGTTTGTATATCAATTTATAGATGCCAAGGTACTAAACAATTACTCCATCGAATCACAAATAGTTGTTTTAGATATAAGTGTAGTCAAACATTCGAAACTTTGACTGTCAATATATTTTTAAATATTTAAATTGAATACATAAAAATCATATTTGTAGATTTGTCCCCAAAAGTACATTTGTAATATTATAATTTTATTGTGTTTATAAATAGATTATAATAGAACCTATGTTTTGGAGACTGTATCGACATCCGAAGTGGCCACTTTGACTGTGCTATTTTTGGAAAGATCGACCAACAATTTTGGATTTTCCTTCTAGGATGAACATAAACCCTAGAATTGTGATGGCGGCGACTCTAATCAGCAATGGTAGCACGCTACAACGAAACCCTAGGTGACAAGAGACAATGATGATGATGATGACAAAAGCAAAGGTGACGATAAACGTGACTCGAACTCGAAACTTTACGGGAAAGATACTAAAACCAGCACACAACACAACGATGCAACCGAAGACTCAACAAGCATGGACTAAGTAGTAAAAGCAAAAGCTCAAATTGGTTTGGACAGAGGCAATCTAATCTACTATATTTTTTTTGTTTTCTAGACTGTAGGTAAATAAACGCAAACTAGTAATCTCTCACCGATCAACCTGGCGCTCTGATACCACTTGATAGGAGGATTAGTCTCGATCTTTCGATGAAAGAGGTGGATTCGATTTGGGGGGAGGAGACGTTGGCGACCCGACTATACCGTCCCCAGACGATGCGCCTTAGCAATCGTTACATCAACTCCCGAAGTGTTATTGATCTTGCTGGAAGCACGATCAACCTGACCACGAAGGCCTTTGTCCCTGCAAGCAACCGAAGAACAAGCAAGAACAAGATGAACAAATAACTGAATTTGCAATGGAATTGAATTGTTCAATCTGAAAACTAGAGATGGTGGGGTTCTGAAGACAGTAATTCGAGCGGTTTAGTCAACACGCACGATTACAGGAGGAAGTAGCAATGCTAACTTTCAATCTAACAAAACCCAAGTCCTATATGAGGGTTTGGGTGGTTATTATACTATGGGAGCAGGAGGGGGTCGGCTATAGCATAGGAGATCTAATACAACTCAAATTCAAAGCACAAAGTCTACTTTAACTAGAGTTTGACTTGGACTGAAAAAGCAACATGTGGTTTTTGGCAGTTTCCGGACGTATCCGAAGGAGTTTTGAGATGAGACCAGATCCGTTGGAAAGTAGACTCCGAGATCTTTCAAACGTCTACTCATGGTCCTCCAAAAACCTCAGAATCAAAAGTTATGGCCTTTTAAAGTCAGCGCTGTTGGTGAGGCCGAACTGGACTCGAACTTGAACTTCTCTTCCCAATCCGACTTGAACTTGTTCTTTGGCCCAATTTTGGTCCATGAGGGTCCTTCTCTATGGTTCCTAAGTACAATCAAATCATCACAAGTATTAAATAGCATCCCATTCATATTATCACTAATGGGGAGACTTAGGAACGCATTCACCTAATGATTAAGCTGTCGTGCGCGGGCTCGAGTAATCGGTCCTTGTATAACAGCAGCGGGTTCAAATTGATGTGTAGATGTGGCTGTATCCATGGAAGTGATGTCCTCATCAGATTAGCTCCAGGTGCGGGTGTCTTTGCTAGTGTTGATCCCAGGTTGAAGCGGATAGTAATAATGCCTCCTACATTAATTGGCAAAATATCCAAGTTCACAGCAACTGTAGCAGTGTCTTCCTGACGACTATTGATCTCCTCCCAATGCGTTACTTGCTTGAGTAGGCGTCTGAAAACTCTGGCCACTTGAACGCGGTGCAGGTGTTGTTGTCTTATTTGTAGCCTACGGTTGAAATCTAGCAAACTGTTGCGGAGTCATCCTCAACCTCAACTGATTTGGACGACTTCCTTGGTGAGTCATTCTGTGCTTAAAATCCTCACCAACTTCTTTGCACTTGTCTTTCAAGATAAAAGCTTTATTGATTAATTGTTGAAAATCTGAAAAGTTATGCGTAATCAACCTAACTTGCAATCCAGAATTAGTCACTTCATGAAACAAGATTGTCTTACTTTGTCTATTGCAACATCTTTAGGGCCATAGCGTGCAAGCTGTGTAAACTTATTTAGGTATTCAACCACTTACTTGCTTCCCTGCTTGAGTGCCCTGAATTCCTCCTTCTTCAGGTCCATCATTCCTTCAAGCACGTGATACTGACGAAATGCAGTAGTGAACTCCTAGGTGATCATTTGTAGGGCTTCATGAGCAGCACAATTGTTCTCCTACCATTCAATGATAGTCCCCTCCAGCTGATAAGAAGCATAGAGAACCTTCTTATTGCCTTCACATTGCATGATGTGTAGCTTCCTCTATCGTTTTGAGTCAGTCATCAGCTTCCAAAAGATTAACATTCTCAAATAATGTTGGTGAACGAGTCCTCATAAAATATGCTAGCTTGATGTAGGGACGAGGTCCATTGTTATTGACTTGAGCAGTGTTGTTAGTTGCAGCTTGAGTTGTAATATTCCGCATTTGCTACATCATCATCTGCATTGTTATGGGCCTGGACTATGTGTACTACCGACGTCACAAGAAGGGTCGGCCAGCAGAGCGTGCGCCAGGAAACGGGAATCAGGAGTTTATGGCTAGTTAGCTAAATATATCTTTTTGAGTTTGTTAAGTATCTAGTGGATTAGGGAAGTTTAGATTCTATTGTTAGTTACCATACAGTGTTTACTTCTATAAGTATGTTTGCAAGCAATAAGAAAAAGGCACGAAAAGTATTGCCACAACTTATCTTGGCGGTGCCTTCCGATTAACAAGGCCGGTGGCTCCGTTCGCCAGTTATCCGTCGAATCGCCACCACGGCCTCGATGTCCACTTCCTCTCGTGCCGGTCATCGGCCGGGAACGCGCCTCTACAATCAAACCCACAACAAATTGGTATCAGATTCAGGCGCTCCTTCGACCATGTCGCCACCATCGCTGGAAGATCGCGTAGATCAATTGGAGGTTTCTCTGGCCGACATACGGACGTCCATTGATGAGCACGCATCATCATGCGGCGTCCACCGGCGAGCGACAATAGCCACCAGGCGTCTTGGCGGAGGACACCGGCCGTCGTCAGGATCCAGGCTGGGATTGCGGGGACCGTTGCCACGCGCCGGATCCTCCTGGTCTGGGCTCTCATATCTCCCCACGCTTAGCACGTCCTCGCACAGCCGAGAGGGGCCGCAGGGAACGGCAACCGTGGAACACGGCGGGTCAGCCGCGCGCCACATCTGATCATCATTATCTCCCCATGGAAGCTGATGATACGCAACAACCCCGCCGCTGGACACCAAGACCTCCTCGCCTGGAGCTTTCCAGTTACGATGGCTCGGAGGATCCCCAACTCTGGTTACGTCAGTGTGAACGATTTTTTCGTTTGCATCAGATTTCTCCACGGGATTATGTTGATTTGGTCGGGCTACATCTTCGCGGGGAAGCACAAGAAGTCCTCGATAATTGGCTGCTGGAGGAAGATTGGATCTCCTGGGAAGATTTTTTCGACGCCTTCTTGCAGCGTTTCACACGTCAATCCGGTGCGGGCCCCTTGGGTGAGCTGGTTAATCTGAAACAGGGCACTAACACGGTTGATGATTACGCTCGGGATTTCCAGCGTCTATTGGCCCGCGCTCCTCGCATGGTGCGTGCGGATCAAGTGGAGACATTTACTGCAGGCTTATCCAAGGATTTGGCGGGTGATGTTCACCGTGAACGTCCACGTGACCTCGCTGAAGCGGTCGCCTTTGCCCGAGAAGTAGAAGAACGCAAGCAATTATGAGTCGCTGAGGCTCTTCACTCTTATGCATCTCAAGGGCGGGGCCGCATGGCGTTCAACCGCGGCGTGGCATATTCGGGCGCGCCTTCGGGTGCCGCATTACCCGGACCAACACTGCCGTCTTCGTCTTCTGGGAGCACCGCTCGGCCGCCAGCGCCAGCATCATCCAGCGCAGTTGCTTCTTCCGCACCTTCCGCCAGGTTGCGCCTGAGCGCTGATCAACTGGCGGAACGTCGAGCCAAAGGGTTATGTTATCATTGTGATGATGTTTATACCCGCGGCCACCGGTGCAAGAAACTGTTTGCCATTGAAATCTGCTCTGACGAACCTGAAGAAGTTGAGGTTTCGCCTACTGGCATCGACTTGGGGCCAAGCGAGGAATTTCCTGTTTCTCCATCACTCTCGGTGTTGGCAGTGCTGGGTCCCACTTCAGGGGCTACCATGCAAGTCCTTGTGCTCCTGAGGGGCCGTTGCTTGCTTGGTCTCATTGATAGCGGCAGCACACACAATTTCACCAGTAGCCATGCTGCCCTTTGCCTGGCACTCAATACGGCGCCATTGTCCTCTTCTCAGCATGTCAAAGTTGCCAACGGGTGTCAATTACCGTGCTTGGGGGATGTGCAGGATGAAGTCTTCTCTATTGATCAACATTCCTTTCAAGCCTCGTTTTTGATCATTCCCCTCGATGGCTTTGATGTCATCCTCGGCGTCAAATGGCTGCAGGCCTTGGGTGACATTCACTGGAATTTCAGTACTCTTACCATGACGATTCCTCACCAAGGGTCCAGCATCACTCTGGAGGGTATTCGGCGCACTAAGCAACCGCATCTCCTTTCCCTCCAGACCGATCACAGTTCAGCAGTATTGTCCACATTGGCAGCCTTTGAAGATATCTTTGCTGAACCTCAAGGATTACCTCCAGTCCGCACTTGCGACCATCGCATTTGTTTGCGGGACGGCACAGATCCTGTGGTTGTTCGTCCTTACAGATATCCGTACCGTCAGAAGGATGAGATCGAGCGTCAATGCGCCACCATGTTGCATCAAGGCATTATTCACCATAGCCGGTCTCCCTTCTCTTCACCTGTTCTGTTGGTCAAGAAGGGCGATGGCACCTGGCGTTTCTGCGTCGACTACCGCGAGCTCAATGCACATACCATTAAGTATAAGTTTCCAATTCCGGTGGTCGAGGAGTTATTGGATGAACTTCACGGCGCCAAGTTCTTCACCAAATTGGATCTCCGTTCAGGCTATCATCAGGTGCGCATGCATGAGGAGGATATTGTCAAAACGGCATTTCGCACACATCATGGGCATTTTGAATTTCTGGTCATGCCGTTCGGCCTCTCCAACGCACCATCCACATTTCAAGCCCTCATGAATGAAGTTCTCTAGGACTTTCTGCGGAAATTTGTCCTTGTTTTCTTCGATGACATCCTTATTTATAGTCCATCCTCTGAAGCTCATCTGGTTCACCTTCGCACTGTCTTAGAGAGGTTGCGCAGTCATCGCTTGTTTCTCAAGAAGTCTAAATGTGCCTTCCACCAGCAGCACGTGAAGTACCTTGGCCATATTATATCGGCTTCAGGCGTGGCAGCTGATGAGGAGAAAATCCAGGCCATCTCGGCATGGACCAGACCTTCCACGCTCACAGGACTTCATGGGTTCTTAGGGCTCACGGGATATTATCGGCGCTTCATTCGCCAGTATGCAGTCATCGCCGAGCCCCTCATAGCCCTACTTTGCCGGGGGAACTTTACTTGGACAGAGGCAGCAGACAATGCTTTTCACCGCCTCAAAACCGCCCTAAATTCGGCTCCAGTCCTCCGTCTACCCAACTTCACTATGTCATTTGTGGTCGAATGCGATGCATCGGGTCAGGGCATTGGGGCCTTTCTCCAGCAAGAAGGACATCCAGTTGCTTTTTAGATTCTATTGTTAGTTACCATACAGTGTTTACTTCTATAAGTATGTTTGCAAGCAATAAGAAAAAGGCACGAAAAGTATTGCCACAACTTATCTTGGCGGCGCCTTCCGATTAACAAGGCCGGTGGCTCCGTTTGCCAGTTATCCGTCGAATCGCCACCACGGCCTCGACGTCCACTTCCTCTCGTGCCGGTCATCGGCCGGGAACGCGTCTCTTCAATCAAACCCACAACATGCATCAACTGAGTTTTTGCAGTAAGAAAAGCTCCCAGATTCTACATGTCTACTGATGGCGATGCTTGAGGAAATGGCCCATCATTGGAGTTGTCATTGGATTGGGTTCCACTCCTAAAAGCTCCATTGTTTCCTCTTGTTTGCACTATCTGTTGATTACTCCACAAGGTTAGGAGAGAGGGAAATAGCATAGATACGATTCAACAATCCTAGTGCACAGAAAACAAGTTTAACCCAAATCAAACCACCCTAAGCATACCAACTAACGAATGCCTATATGGGTGACACTGCCTAACTTAAACAAATGCGACTCAAAGCAAGAGTCTCAACTACTAGCTAACTCTCTCACTCATCCAACCACCCAGACTGATGCTCTCCCGGTCCATGCACTGGTGGGTGGACTGACAAGGGTGCAAAATGATCTTGGTGCCCTAAAACAGCCTCCTCAAAGTCCACATGCACATCATGCACCTTTGGCTCCATCTCAACTTTTTCGGGGTCTTCCTCCCCTTCCTCACCTTGCTCCTACTCAACTCGATCACCATCATCATTCAGGGCTTCCTCCAACTCCATGATCCTCTCGAATGCATGACTCCTAAGTTCCTCTTCGGCAACCCTCAATGCTTCATACACTTGCTTCAGTTCTCGAGTTGTGTCCTTCATGAGATCTTGAGTAGTAGCTAACTTTGCCAAGTGCACCACAGTAGCATCTTGAGCCAGAAAGCCAACAAAAGACTTGAGCCAGAATTCCATGATACCCTCAAAAGACTTGAGCAAGAAAGCCAACAGAGATACGCCAAAAAGGTAACGAAGAAAACCATACAGCACTTGTAAGAAAGCAATCTCGACATAGCTCAAAACACAAAAATGATATGAAATAGTTATGCAAACAAGCAAATGCCCAATAACAGCTCATGTTACAACTGCAGGAAAGGCCAAACTTCACCTATTAAGCTAAATAGCAGTTGTTGCGAAAATGTAAACAAGAGATGAAATTTTGATTTATCTGTCTTGATGTTACTGTGTATTCGACAGTTTCCAAACGATAAAAAATACTTTCTCTATAATGTTTAGTCAATTGTCTATCATAGCTTCAAGATTTGGGTTTTATTTAATTTGCTTCTTTGGCCAAAAAAGTGGATTTGACAGAGAGCGCCTGCATAACCTAACACCATTGAATAGTGTAAATAAGCTAGACAGAGGAAGGTGCCTCACATTCTCAATAATCCTACAGAAATGATCTACAGTACAGTGAATGACTGAAAACTGTGTCATAACCAGCAATAGGTAGTCAAACCGCAGCAATCAATAGAGCAACTGGAACATTTAGTGCTAAATTCATGTATAAAATATGATTCTAACCAGTCATTTCAGATAAGTACTGAATTTTTCTTCAAGCTAGAAGCTCACAAAAGGAATTGTCGTCAATGGTGCTACAATTAGTCAGCGCTTTTGATAGTTTGTGGCAACTCAAAGCATGACATGAATTAATTATTTACTCCCTACTCACCACATAATTTAACTGGAAGTCTGTGTTCAAAATGGCATGAAGACAATATAGAGGCAGAGGGAGAAGGAGGCACAAGGGGCAGGACACTGGCAGTACACAAAATATTTGGGGTGCAAAAACAAAATCAAGTAAATGTCATACCAAAACCTCAGAATTATCACAAATGCTAATCTGACTGTCAAGCATCTTGTTTTGAGTAGAAAACCAAAATTATTCATTTAGGTAAATAGTTTTACTGCAGCAATAGGACATCGGACTTTCATAGTCAAGGCCAGCTCAACATGTTGGGGTGAACACAAGTGTTCGGGTAATAACATTTTCGTCTATTACCTTCTGTTGTTGGTTGGGAAGGTAGGAATGACAAAAGAGTAAGAAATTGGAACCACTAAATTAACTTCATAAGAGGAAGCCACTAATCAGGCATTCGTCAGACCACAAACAGCTGTGGAATAATGCCGTATAGAAGGATGACCAAAATTGAACAAGAAGAAAATCTATGTTGTATATTTTTGAATGCCAGGCTATCAGTAATCTCTTTGCTAGAGTTCAACTCACAATTGATAAAAATTAGATATTTAATATTTTTATGTATTGCTAGTCAAGACCAAAGTAGTGAAAGTGCATGTTCATATTACCGTTTTTATTTTTGCGCCTACAAAAGTGACATATTACACCTTGAGATGTATGTGAGAAGAGCGACTGGATGAATCTGTAATGATTGGTGGGAAAGGCACAAGTCATGAACAGCACCATAACACTTGGATCGCTTAAGTATCCTAACATAAATTTAAAACTGACTGATTTAGCAGGATGCAACTACAAGTGACTGAAACCAAATCACAGCCCCTTGAAGCAGAGCCTGGATGGAAATCCAGACTTGTATGCGGAGGAGGCTTGGCTTCCCGACAATCCACAGGCATATAAGCCCTAGAAGTTCCTTGTCTTCTTGGACGATTGACTGAGCTCTGAGAATTTCCCCGGTTGCTTGGGTGGGTAACCACCTGAGAAGCACATGCCAAGCGGGGAACAAACAAAAACTTAAGATCATATATATACAGCTTCTGATTCATAACGGGTAACAACCCTAGGGCCTATTTGTTTTAGCTTTTGATTCTGGATTCTGGCCTAAAAAGCAGAATAAAAAACAAACAATCCGATTGTCACAATCCAGCCTACCCATATACAATAGAATCCACAATCCACTTCATATATGCTTTTGGATTTCAGTTTTTGGAAAATCAGCTTATCTACAACCATAATCTAGAATCACCTTTTAGAGAATCCAAAGCTGAAACAAACAGGCCCTAAGCATCAACAAACTGCTCTGCAGTACACTCGATTGGAACATAGACAGATTCGCAAGCAGGTAGTGCTCACTAAACCGAGTTAATTTTGCAGCTAATTTGAGGAGGAAAGCGTTGCTAATTGGTTCTAGTATTGTGTTGTTGTTACCTGGCCTGGAGACGAGGTTGATGCGGGAGCGGGGCGCCGCGAACATCCAGCTGTCATCGTCGAGCGACCTGACCTCCTTGTGCAGCGCCTCCATCACCTCCGACTTGAGCTCTGAGGGGGAACCAACCGAATTTGACCTCTTAAGGGCAGTTGAAAAATAAGTAGAGGAAGGGGAGCTAGGGCTTGCAAGAGGTGGGGGGATTTACCGGCCATGGCCTCATCCTTGCGGTACAGCGCGTCGATGGAGTCCGCGACGTCGTGGATCGCGCCTGCGCTCGCCGCCGAGACGGTGGACCTCGCCGGGGAGCTCATCGGAGACGGCCTTGTTGGAAGTTTGGACAAGTGCGTGCAGCGTGCGTGCTCTCTCTCTCTCTCTCTTGTATATCCGAGGACACGGGGGAGAGAAATCATCCCTTATCAAGCTATGTTATGTACATGCTTTTTTTTTTAATCTGGCTTTCCGAATATGTAGCCATAAATTTGACTTTTTTTCTCGTCTCACCATAAAAGATGCAACATGTGTCGTTTGTAGTGTCTGAGAAGCACGAAAAGTTACTGATATTATGGCAAGGTGAGGGACTGTAGAAGCACAAGAGGAGTTGTTGGTGCGCCCAAAGAGCACATAAGAAACCGCGGCAAAACGTATGATATCGTTAGTGCGCTCGAGTAGTATGGAAGGGCCTGACCACGATAAGCCATGTGTTGCTCCTATGTCAGTCGAGTCCTCAAGGCATCGGTGACCTTTTGTGCTATACAGATGTGGTAGGAGACAAATATCATCTAACCTATCTTATATTAGAAGATTAAATTTACAAATATATATATATAAAGACTGCATTTTAAAAAGAACTACAGGGCCAGATGAGAATAGAGAGACAGGGAACAGCATCAGCTGGGGGAGAGCAGTGGGCCGGCCCATCATCTGTTACGTTCCAGTTTTGTCTTTCCACCACCACCCCACCCCAACCCAGCCGTAGCGGCGGCGACGGCGATCGGAGATGGTGCGGAAGGCCAAGGTCGAGTTCGATGAGCGCCCGCCGGATGATTTCGACCACAAGAACCCGTACGGGGATCCGGTGGCGATGCTCGAGTACAGGGAGCACCTCGTGCGGGAGAAGTGGATCCAGATCGAGACTGCCAAGATCATCCGCGACCGCCTCCGCTGGTGCTACCGCATCGAGGGCGTCAACCACCACCACAAGTGCCGCCACCTCGTCGACCAGTACCTCGAGGCCACCCGCGGCGTCGGATGGGGCAAGGAAGCGCGCCCGCCGGAGCTGCACGGTCCGATCATGATCTCGGCTTTGTTTCCCTTCTCCTCTCATTCCGTTCGTTTTACTGATTGATATAGACGGTTGCTTGTCCGGTCTTGCGCAGAGCCCAAGAAGCCGATCGAGGCCGACGAGTAGCACTGCTGCTGTTCCTGGATTGGAATTGGTGAGGTCAGGCTGCTTCTTGTCTGCTAAGAATCCCGAGTTATTTTCTGTATGCAGCTTAAAATGGAGCGTGCATGTTTTTCATCTTAACCTTTATCATTCCATGATACTTGACCTAATAATTAGTGGATGTCTGAAATTTCAGTGCAACCTCTTCGTTACTGACTGTATTGGGAGAGATTTCAGTTCTTGACACCTTTAAAATTCATTTTTTCGGTATTTGACACCCTAGCCTACTGTTAGTGACTTAGATGGACTCACATGTCATACACAGAGGCTAAAAGGCGTACGAATTGAGTGTCATTTTCTGAAATTTCACCTGTATTGGAGGGCAATAATACCCTGCTCTAGATAGTTGGGAATAGTGTACAACACTAAAACTAGCATAAATATGGAAACCGTTTTGGTTCATGAGGGGGAGGAACAACCGGATGGTCATCTATCTTGACTGCATGTGCAAACAACAACTTAACTCTTCAAATGTATTTTCCTCTTAATAAGGAACAAATCTTTCGCATGTCTCCAAAACTTCCAAAAGAAATACCCCTCATCCAAACAACCCCTTAAGCTCTCATGGCGTACCGCATAACAAACACTGGGTAAGAAGCGGAGATACTTGTGAAGGTGGCACCATTGTTTTCCTTTCCCTATGTGTCACCTTACCTCGCACTGCTGTTGTTAGCCTATTACTTGCCTTGCCTGAACCTAAGATATATCAAACCTGGTATGAAGTCTGAATTTCTTAATAGTGTATGCATTTTTAGTGATAGGCACTGCAGTCAACTTTGTCGTTTATGTCTGTGCTCCATTTGTTTAATCAAGTAACTGTTAAGCCAACAATTACACCTAAGATTATTACGTAAAAAAATATACCAAAGATTAGCAAACCAGCAACCAAAGTTCTCGAAGATTTATCTAGAAATCAACCCTACGTTTCTTTTTATATGCATTTTTGCTTGAATTGGTTGATGTTTTTGGTTATTATGATCATATCTCCTTGGATCAAAGGTGATAGATTCAGAGTCTGTTAGCTGCCATCGTACCTTGTTGGGCCTACTTAATACCTGTGCTGATCTTATTTGGAAAAAAAAAACCCTCAACTTTGGGGAATATAATAGAAGGGTATCATGATTCATGCATCCATGCTACAACCTACCGTACTCATTGTTGACCATAATTGAATGTAAAGTGGATCGGTGAGGTGTGCTATGTTGCTCAGTCCAGGTGAACGAGTACAATGGAGGTACTGTAGTCTTCAAAATCTTGTTGTATGAGGAGCATCTGAAGCTTGTAAAATGATTTTCAATGGATCATCCCTTTTGAACAAGTATGCTAAAGCTAAGGACATGCTGAATGGCTGAAAACATTACACAATACTTTTGAACAGTTGAAAATCTGGAAAGTTTCCTTTGGCGCGAAAGTGTACGCACAATATCTTGATAACTTTTTTGAAGAGCCTCTTTGTATCCCTTGACTTTATCTTTGACAGATTCATGAGATTGATTTCCCACCACTCAACCCTGTGTTATGTTCTCATAGCAAGAAAAAAAGAAGATATAATAGCTAAGGGTAATTATGAATTATTTTCAGGTGACTTTGGAATCTCTTTTGATTTAATATAGTTTTATTAGTGACAGAGTGCAGTCTTCCACTTGCATATGTTATTTATTTACTTCATAGATTTCCTGTGCATGTCTCATCATCCTCTTGACACGTGTTGATTGCACTGGTCTATCTATCATGATGATTCTACTATATCTATTGAGAATTAGTCACTTGTGATTTTCTACCTTGCAGATGCATTCTAACAATCTAACTAGTATTCAAGTGATTCTTCTCTGTTGTGATAAAAAAAAAATAGAGCCATATATGTGATTTATATTTTTGTAGGCCATGACTTTGATCCTTTTATTTTCTTGTGCAGGTGATCTTTCCATTGGAATTGAAGGGAGTAAGTAGGAAGTGCTGCGGTTCTTCTTTTACCTCCGAAGTTGCTGATAGATTTTTAATAAATGATGTCGAAGAAAACATTGTTGTGCGTTGTCTGTACTTTTCTCTGCCACTTTGAAAAATTGAGCAAATAGTTGCCTGGACTTTCCTTCCATGTTTTAAATTCCATTAGTACAAATGATATTTAGATCTTCTAGGATGCAAGAGACAGTTCTCGCTGTACAAGTTTTTCTTTTCAGATGTGCTGCTTTTGTTTTGCTAGGTCTGAACTCTTGCCGGAGTAGCGATTTTATCATCATATGACAGATGACACATCAGCTGAGTCAGTTTGATGTTGAAAGTATAGATAAATAACTTTTTTTCATGTGAGGAATCTGATACCGCAAGATTTGTGGAAAGAGAATATGCCAGTTGGGGAGAATACAGCCCCCCGCTGGGATCATATCTTCCAGGGAGTACAGCGCGAAAATACTGTGCCGATTGTGTTCGCTGTCTTGATCGGACGGTCTTGGTCTACATGGACGGTAAACTGCACGGTATCCTCTCGGTTTATCTTCACTGTATAGAACTAGCTGGATTTTGATGCTCTGTATTTCTGGAAATCCTGCTTCCTAAACAATAGCCATGTATGAAGCATTCCGACAAACAGGTCAATATATTGAAGGAACTACACTCGACGAATGCCCAGCACAGTAACGTCTCAATAGCTACAATATTACGCTCTAGATCTCACTACAACTGATCTTGTTCTAATATATACACCCCAAACTGCAAGCTAACTAGCGGCCGTGTGTCGGGTTCATTGATTCATTTTGAGAAGCAGATGCTGGATCATGAATGTTGCATCAGGAGGTCTGAAGCATTTGCAAGGCCCTGCAGCATCCTGATCATCTCCACCGTGTCCTCCAGGTAGTACTTGGCCTTGCTCGGTTTCTGCCCGACGGTGCAGGCATACACCTCGGCCACCGGCGACAGTGCTGGCCCCGAGACGGCGCCGTTGATCACTTGGAACATGTCCTCGTCGGACTTGTCATCGCCGGTGAAAAGAACGAAGTCGGCACGAATGCCCTTCTTCTGCATTGCCGACAGGAGTTGCTCCGCCACCAGGCCTTTGGTAACGCCCTGAGCAACATGATTTTCAGATTTATTCAGACAAGAAGAACAAACAACAGCTGACCGAGGACCTGAGGCAGACACGAAAGCTGAAGCAGAAGTGAAGTAGCAGAGACGGTTGCAGAGTAAGAAGCCTACGCACGCACCTGTGGCTTGACCTCGACAATGTTCTGGCTGCTCTTGACGGAGACGGGTTCGTTGGAGAGGACGGTCTCGAGGTGGTCGAGGAGCTCCTTGGCTTGGCACGACCCGAAGTCCGGATCAGCGTACTGATAATGCCACACGATCCCGCTCTCCTTGATCTCAATGGACGACCCATCCGTCGCCTCCGTGTAGAGCTCCATGATGGGCTCCGCCATCTGCTTCCAGTCGAAGCTCGCGACCGAGATGCAGGTCGTCCACTCCGACCCGTGCTTGTGCCTGATGAAGTAGCCGTGCTCGGCGGCAATGACGAGGTTGCCGCAGGCAGCGAACCAGTCGCTGAGCGTCTGCTTGTCGCTGGCTCCGACGAGGTAGACGGTGTTGCGGGGGTCCCGGCAGAGGCTGTTGAGGATGGCGATGGTCTCCGGCGCGGGGCGCTTGCTGATGGAGGCGTGCGGCGCCATGGTGCCGTCGTAGTCGAGCAGGATGGCGCGGTGGCTGGCGCGCTTGTAGGCGGCGACGATGTGGTCGACGGAGAGCTTGCGGAAGTTGGGGTCAAGGGCGATGACGCGGAAGCCGAGGCCGAAGCCGATGCCCCAGCAGCGCCGCCTGGCGTGGTCCCTGCACGCGCGCTCCAGGTCCTGCACGAAGCTCCTCGCCCAGTAGGCGGCGTCGTGAGTGCTCACGTACCGGTAGTTCTTGTCGTGCCGGAGCTGCTTCTCCGCCTCCCGCATCTCCAGCGCCGCGTACATGGCCTCCGCCACCGCGTCCACGTTCCACGGGTTCACGCGGATGGCGCCGCTCAGCGACGGCGAGCACCCGATGAACTCGGAGACCACCAGCATGCTCCTCCTGGCCGCCGGCGCCTGCGCCTGCTCCTCCTCCAGCCGCAGGATCCGGTCCAGCCTCTCGTTGCCCTGCCGCGACACGATGTACTCGTAGGGTATCAAGTTCATGCCGTCCCTCACCGCCGTCACCAGGCAGCACTCGGCGATCGCGTAGTATGCGACCCGCTCGTAGAACTGCAGCGGTCGGTCGATGAGGACGATGGGCTCGTATTCCGGCGTGCCATACTTGCGGTTGATCCTCTCCACGGTGGAGTAGGTCTCCTGCTGCGCCTCCTGCACGTCCTTGCCGCGCCCCCTCGCGGGGTTGGCGATCTGCACCAGCACCACCTTGCCCCGCCACTCGGGGTGCTGGTCCAGCACCTGTTCCATGGCCAGCAACTTGAGACTGATCCCCTTGAAGATGTCCATGTCGTCCACGCCGAGCAGCACGGTCTTGCCCCTGAGCCTGCCGCTGCCGGCGACGAGGTTGGTGACCCTGGCCTCGGTCTCCGGGAGGCTCATGACCTGCCTGAGCTGGCCCATGTGGATGCCGGCGGGGAGGATCTTGATGTTGACGGTGCGGCCGTAGTACTCGATGCCGATGTAGCCCCTCTTGGACTCGTAGGCGAGGCCGAGGATGCGGCTGCACGAGGAGAGGAAGTGGCGCGCGTAGTCGAAGGTGTGGAAGCCGATGAGGTCGGCGTTGAGCAGCGCCCGGAGCATCTCGTCGCGGACGGGCAGCGTGCGGTAGATCTCAGAGGATGGGAAGGGGCTGTGGAGGAAGAAGCCGAGCCTGACGCGGTTGAAGCGGCGGCGGAGGAAGGTGGGCAGCAGCATGAGGTGGTAGTCGTGGACCCAGACGAAGTCGTCGTCGTCCGGGGAGATGACCTCCATGACCTTGTCAGCGAAGACCTTGTTGACGGAGACGTAGGCTTGCCAGAGCGAGCGATCGAAGCGGCCGCCAAGGTCGCGGGAGAGCGGGAGCATGTAGTGGAACAGCGGCCACAGGTGCTGCTTGCAGAAGCCGTGGTAGAACCGGGAGAGGAGCTCGCCGGGCACAAACGCCGGCACGCACCGGAACACGTCCAGAAGCAGCTGGGAGACCTCGTCCTGCTCCCGCGGATCCACCTCTGCCTCCGAGCGCAGGCAGCCCACGTACACCACCTCCACGTCCTCGCCGAGGCCGTCCCTGAGCTGGAACAGCAGCGAGTCCTCGTCCCAGCTGAAGCTCCACTTGCCGTCGCCGGTAGGGCGGCGGTGGGCGCGCAGGGGGAGCTGGTTGCTCACGACGATCACGCGCTGGCGCGGCCGCTCCTGTGACGCCGATTCGGAGCCCGTGGAGGCCTCCTCGTCTAGATCGGAGATGATGCCGGCCACGGTCATCACCCGCGTCAGCCTTTTGCCGAGGCCGGCCGACGACTCCTCGCCGCCACCGGAGACGAGGTCCAGGAGGTTGGAGTAGGAGCGAGAAACCATCACTACCGACCAGTGATGAGAATTGGCGCGCGCACCAGCTAGCGGTTGGTTCTTGTCCTGTACGAATTTCTTTGCCTAGACACAGTTGACAAATTAATATATACTCCCTTAAGCCACAAATGAATAAATAATATATATATATATATATATATATATATATATATCGGATATGGATACAGTTACCAAAATACAACTTTCACAATTAGGTTCTATTGTAAAATATTTGTAAAAGCTAATAAAGTTATCAGTAACCAAAGTTTAGCAAGTTCGATTGCGTGTGTCCAAAACAACTTTGTTTTGTGACCGGAGGGAGAAAGCCAAGATTGCTACTAATCCTAGTACAAACTTGTCTCTCCCAGATCTCTACTCTGGTTAACAGTGCGTGCAGCGCAGTGATCATGCTTGGTGAGTCATCATCTCCCGTCATTTGAGGGGTAAATGCGGTGATATTTGGGGTGCTAATGAGATGATGCGGCAGCTCAAGAAATAAAAGAAGAAGAAGATACTCCACATCTTCAGAATTATGCCAGCCAGCCAGCCAGCCAGCCAGCCAGCCGGTGAGAGAGACATGCATCAAAGCCGGTGGTCAGATTAAAGGTCTATTTGTTTTTGCTTTAGATTCTCTAAAAACTTATTCTGAATTGTGGTGGTAGAAAAGCTGATTTTTCAAAAGCTGGAATTCAAAAGCATATATGAAGTGGACTGTGGATTTTAGTGTATGTGAGTTGGCTGAATTGTGAGAATCGGTTTCTAAAATTGGACTGTTTGTTTTTTGATCTACTTTTAGAGCCAAAATTCAGAAACAAAAGTAAAAACAAATAGATCCTAAATTTCGATGGAGTAACACATAAGCATAGTCCCGTTTGAAACTGGCATACTCCTGACCACTTGCAATTCTAGCCAGGAGTTAGATGGCTGCAAGGCTATCGACATGCTTGCAAATCCAAGAAGCAGACATAATGGAACATTTCAAGTAGAGCATGAAGGGGCAATTACTCTAAGCAGGAAGAAGCACTTACTAGTCAGTACGTACTAGCTGCTGTTGCTACTGAACTGTGAGCCAGACCGACGTACATGGGAGGACATGATCCAACAGGTGAGCAGGTGATTGATGATGACAGAGGAGGAGGAGGAGGAGGCAGTGGTTCGGTGGCCAAATCAGGGGGAATTTTGTTGGGAGATGTACAGCAACAGCTCATGATGAAAGAAGAACATCAGCAGGCGAGACAGAGAGAGCAGAGCAGAGCAGAGAGTGAGATCCAAAACAAGCAAGGGGTGCTACGGATGGATTGCTTGTTTGTTTCTCCCCTCCAACTCCGTACAGTGAAGTGTATCGCATGATCAGTGTTGTTGTTGTTCTACATGGGCACCAAAACAAGCATCTTCGAGTGTGCCGGCAGAATTGAGATTTTGTGATTCAGAGAGCAACGCGTGGGAGTCGGAAGAAATACTCTGCTGGCCACCGACTGTCCCCCTCACGGCATACATACTTTCCTACACGAGATTCTGGCCGGGGCTTGGGGATTTTCCTCTTCTCACATCTTGGGCAACAGCCATGCCATGCCATGCCCGTCCTTGTTCTCATTTTTACTGATCCAACTATCTGAGTACAAACACCAGTACTAGTTCATAACGACCTGACTTGTTACACGTACCTACGCACCCACCCAAGTACTATCTAGAATTTCCCCCTAGAAACCAGTCAGAATCAGCTGTTTCAGCACGCGACCAAATTACTGCGACCATGGCACTTATGGATACTACGGCTATATATGATGAGTATTTGAAATTTATTAGATATGTGTCAATTTATGTGGATTGTCCTTGACAAATGACATAAGGAGGTTATAACCATAGAGAGGTTGGAGTGGTCGTGGCGCTTTTGAGTGGTTATGATATTTTTGAGTGGTCGTAGCGCCCTTAAGCGGTCGTGACGCTCTTAAGTGGTCATGGCACCTTTAAGTGGTCGTGGCCTAAAGAGATCACAACCATGGAAGGTCACGGTTTAATGAGGTCATGACTTGAAGAGTAGTTGTGGGCTAAGGTGGTCACAACCTAAATGATCCAAGGTTAGATTCTTAGATATTTGACTAGTCAACGATTTCTTGTCTTAGTACTGTTGCATATGTTGTTGAGAAATATTATGTGATATTTTGCTTGTCTGAGATGGTTGTAAGATTTCGGAGCTAATTCATGGTGAAGTAAAGGAGACCGGGACTAGGCTTAAAGAGTTGAGGTCCAGACGGTCACAGAGACATCAGAAGATGACTAAGGGCGAGGTGTTGCTACAAGCCGGGATAACATTTGGATGATTGAGATGCTAATTTAAGCTCTACTCAAGCGAATGAGGATCATTGGAACAAAGGTTCACGGGTGCAGTAGTGGTTAAGTTAGTGTTAAATGGTTAAAATCCGTTAAGTTGTTAGGTTGCAGGCTAGTCTATGTATGAGTGAAGACGTGAATCTCAACCCTTGATGAGATTTCTTAAAGGCCAAGAAGATCATATAAAGGTGGAGGTTGCTCCTAATATGTCATAATTAAAGGGGTGGAGGAATGCCTCTAGCCAAGTCTAAGACAAGGGTTTTTTTGTTTCCTTATACTTCTTTGAGCTTTGCTTACCATAAAGTATAGCTTTGTAACCATTACTCTCTAAGCAATGCAAGATTCAATTTCATATATGTTCTGAAATTTAATTTATATCTTGCATTTTTGCTTGTTCTTTTGTGCAATTTGAGATTTGCATCCCTTCCTTCTACTTGTTGTATTCCTATTGGATCTAGAAACATGTAAGAGATTGAAGAATTCAACTAGAATAAGTCACAAGCCAATAAGATCCATTAGAACTTATTCTTATTTAAGTTGTACTTGTAACATCGTGTTCTTGAGATTTTCGAGTTTCTTCTTCTCCTATATTATTGATATAGTTATGTGCCCGTGCGTTGCAACGAAAACTCAATTTGCGACAAAAAGTTTATTTGCATAGAGCATTAACAGTGGCAAAGGTGGGTAATTAAAGAGCAATGGCAAAGGTGGGTAATTAATAGCACTAACAGTGGCAAAGGTGAATAATTAAAGCGCAGTGGCAAAAGTGAGTAATTTTGGTGAAGTGATATGAGAAAAAACTCGCACTTTATATAGTAAAGATAAATGAAAACAGATCGGATATGAATAGATAATAGTTCTACCATATTTGCTTTCATACCTTTTTTGATACAGATACGGATAGTCTGGATATGAATATTATCAAATATAGGCACAGAGCGAATACAAATCAAAATGGATACAGTCATAGATATTTATCAGAACATGATAACCCCTTAGATAGTACACACAAAATAAATAAAAAATGAAATTGAATTTTTAAGAAAATTTAAAATTGATTGTGTCAGAAATTTTTCCAAAATTTTTTGTAATGAGTAGCTTTGGCCCAACCCACATGCATATCCGGATATCCAGCTCATCAGTATCTGGATTATCCGAATTCATATCCATATCCGATGGATAGTGAGCTACCGAATCTATGTCTGACAAAAAAATATGTATCCGTATCCGATCCGATACTATCCGATAAATATCCGATTCGACAAAATTTGCTGATAATTAAAGAGCACACAGAAAATGCTGCTGCGGTAAGGATTGGGCCGTGGCAAGGTGGGGCCAAGGATTTTATGAGGCTGTCAGTGGGCCAGGGAGGTCAGGGACGAGCCAAGGGCTGACAAAACGGGCCCACATGGCAGAGGAAAGAGGAGGGTAAAAGAAAATGTGTTTTCTGATTTCTGGACAGCCATGCGGATTTGGATTTAATTGAACATCCAAACTGAGGTAAAAATTTTTGATACTTTTTTAGGAGGATACTGACGAGCTGATGATGTTTTTGTAAAATGTTTGGCTTGAGATTTGACTTGAGGAGGTTTGTAAAATTCTGACAAGCTGACTGATTGACTATTGATTTCTCTATTATTGATTTTATAAAGGTAACAAAAATATTGAAATATTCTGAAATTTTTTTTAAATGATTACAAGGATTTGACCAAGACATTATAAAATTTTTGAAATATTTATATTATATTGTTTGTTAAATATCTACAGTATAGTAATAATCAATACTCCATACATTACAAATTAAAATGTGTCCTTCATACAAAATGTTTATATTACAAATTGAAGCTTGACCTTCATACAAAATAAAGCATATCCTTAATTAATACAACTAATTTACAATTTGTCAGTGTTTCGTGAAACCGGCAAGTAAATTTGTAAGTTAAGGGGCCGCGCGTTCCCCCTCCTTGAATGGTTGACTCAGGGAGCCCAAGATGTATCTTGGTTGGTGAGCGTCCCTACTTCCAGTTCGTGTGGGGGTTATGTATTGCTCGGGGTGCAGTGGACCACACAGCGTTACAAGCGAGGGCAAAAGGGCAGGCCTGATGCGCCTCGTCCGAGTTGAAGAGCTCGGGATCTCGAGTGGAACTAAGGGCTCAAAGCTGTAGGTGCGTCCGAGCCGTAAGTGCTAAAGTTCGTAAGCTTGATCGATCAATCCCCCTCCCTGAGGGTCCTGCCGCCCTTTATATAGGCGAAGGGGGCAGGTTACACGGGAGTTTGGAAAAGAAAAGTAGGGGTATACTATGCCGGAGTCCGATCTTGATCTGGTATTTGGTGGTGACAGTTCTGCTCATCCCACGCTTGGGTTGGTAGACACAGCAGGCGGTGTTCCATCGGGAAGGTGCGCACCTGCCCTCTGTGCACTTGTCAGATGCTGACGCTGTCACGCTGCGCTCTGGCGTTGCCTCAGGAGGGAGCGCATCTCTCCACTGCGCATGACGAGGTGATGGGACTGGCGCTTGACTTAGGCGGCCCCCTAGCCACCTTGGGAAGGAGCCACCTACCCTAGCACGGCCGTCGTGTCCACGGGGCAGGTGACCAGCTTGAGGTCGACCGGTGACGTGGCGGAGGTCGTCGAGTTGGAGCTCGTTGGGGCCCCGACCTGAGGCCAAGTCGGAGCTGCTTGGTGCGCTTGGAGCTGTGGCTGGTCAGACCTCGGATCTTGCGACACTGTGGCTGGTCGGAACTGTAGTCGTCCGACTGTGGCGGTCGGGCGCTCTGGTGGGCTTGATCAAGGCCGAGGATCCTTCATAGTCCAACGAGGCCTTTGGCCAGAGCTGGGCCTGAGGCGGCCCATTTGGTGTTCCGGCCTACTGGGGGTATCCCTGGTATGAGTATTCGTCAGTAGCCCCCGGGACCGTCCCCGAACGCGCGCGTTCCTAGATGGGCCCATCATCTTCGGAGGCTCGGTCTCTTCGTAAATATGATGACGCTTCGGCTTCTTACGCCCCCATTTATTGGAGACCGCTCGGCCTCCGTTCCTTAAGCATATATAAGAGTGGTACGGTTGCAGGAGTTGGAGGAGCCATCTGTCTTACGGATTTTTCTCCGCTCCGTAACACTTGATTCTTCTTATGGCTTCTCCCAACTTCTCGTTCGGCTTTGGAGATGAAGACCCGCCGGCGCCTACGGACGAGGAGGCCTTCCTCGCGGAGCTCTGGGGTGACTTCGACCTCGCCATGGCCGAATGGGTCGAGCTGGACGCCGCCACCCGCGATGCCGCCGCCGTCGATGCGCTGATCGACGTCATCCCGAAGCTCATCAAGACGAGGGACACCCTCATCGAGGCGGTTAGGCGCGCGCGCGGCGCTTAGACGCTATCTTGATGTCTTCAAGCTAGATTGTTATGATGCGAGTAGCAATTATATGTAACTCGTGTATCATATAAATGTTACCAACTTTCGCCCATTGAGAACCTTTGTCCATTCGATCTCTTGGAGACGAGTTATAACATAGCGTAACGAAGCAACCGGTTCTCTAGGGTGGCCGTCTTGGTCGGCCGAGCTCGACCGACACAGTCGATCGGTTTCTCCGGTCTTGTGGCCTCCCGTGAGTGTAGCCCATGAGCCCCCGAGTAGGTCGGAGAGCTGGTCGGGGGGTTACTTTGGTCGGCAAAAACCCGACTGGGTGCGCAAGGGCGGACTCAATCGGCCCCGAGCCCCCGAGTGGGTCGGAAGGCTGCCTTGGTCGGCAAAGCCCGACCGACTTGGTCGGCCGGTTTCGACTGGGTGCAGCCCCCGAGCAAGTCGGAGAGCTGGTCAGGGGGTTACTTCGGTCAGCAAAAATCCCACTTGGTCGGCGGGATCCGGCCCGACGTTGCCTGGGTCGGCGCGGACACCCAGATGCCTTTGGCAAGGTTCTGGTATCCGAGTGCTAGTTTTACGTCATAGCTGGGCCGGCCTTGGTAAACACGGATGTCGGATGCCTCGGCGAGGTTCTGGGTCCGGGTGCTCGTTTTACGTCGTAGCTAGACGTGGCCTTGGTCGGCACGGACGTCTAGATGCCTCAGCGAGGTTCTGGATCTGGGTGCTCGTTTTACGTCGTAGCTAGACGCGTTCGCAAGGCTGGTTTTACGCCGGAGCTTGACGGGGGCGTCCATCCCGAGTCCTCGTCGGGCGAGGCTATCTGCGAAGAGTGGCATTTATCATCCCGATATCGCCCGTCGCGGTGTGGGACACGGAGGGTGAGCAAACGCGTGTTTATCATGAGTTGGTTTGAACACCGTGCTCGTGGAGCTACTAACGGGTTATCCGAGTGGGCCCTGGAGATCCCTCCCAAGGGGGACTTTTCCGAGCGGACGATCCCTGCGCCGGGTGTCCGACCAGTTGGGGATGACCCATAAGAAACCTTTCTTTACTCGATCCCGTATCGGATCCCGGGCCGTCCGCCGACCCGGAGCGCAGCTGGCTGCCACCCATCAATGAGTTCCACGGGAGAGTGTGAAGTATGATCTCGGACATGAGTTAAGGCGATTGGGTCATCCGCCGACCCAATTGGAGACCCACTGGGGGTTCGCCTTGTCCTTGCCCCTTGCTCAATTTTCTGCTGGGGCGAGCATGAATCCACTCGGTGGATCAAGCCTTTGGAACCCACAGCGCTTTTGCCACCACGAGGCCGCAGCGGCCCGGTGGGCTTTTCATACCTGTTTCGGTCCAATCGACCCAGCCCAGCGGTGGAGATCGAAAGGTTGTAGGGCGTGTCGCCCGGAGCGACGTCCTGGCGCCTCCTGCCAGTTTTTAATGCGCGTGGAGGCAATTTAATGCGAAGCGAAATGATTGGCAACCAATGCGTCTCACCAGCGGCCCAGCGTGGCGCTCAGACGGGACGGGCGATGCTTCGACCGAGATGGTGTCCCTTTGACTGGCGTCCGCTCGGCCGCTGCCTGTTCGGCTGGTGCCTGTTCGGCGCCTATAAATTTGGCGTGGGGGGTGCTCGGGCGAGTTCTTCGCATTTGCTTTCCCTGCCTCCTCGTCTTCTTGCCTGAGAAAGGAGAGCAAAAAGAGCCAGAGAGTTCTTCACCTTTCCCCTTCTCCCACCTTTTCGCGGTTTCCATCCCTGGAGATGTCGTGGCTTTGAGTGCTCTGCCCGATCCGGCCAAGACGCAAGGCTTGGAGAAAAAGGTTCCTCCCGCGAGCGTCTCGCGGTGGAGGGTGCCGATAAGTCGCGATCCTGCTCCGGCCGACGACGAGATTGTTGTGCCCGCCTCATTCTACGAGCACGGGTTCGGGCTCCCGCTCCATCCGTTCGTCCGCGGGCTGCTGCACCACTATAAGGCCGAGGTGCATCAGCTCAACCCTAATGGGGTGCTCCACATCACGGTCTTCATCACGCTGTGCGAGGCGTTCTTAGGCATCGATCCCCACTAGGCGCTCTGGAAGCACTTCTTTTAGGCCCGGCTGAGGAAGGACCAACCGGCGGATACTCCGGCGCTCATGGGCGGCGTAGCCCTCCAACTGCGTGGCGGCCGCGCGGTGGGTTACATCGACTTGAAGCTGCCGTCGTTGAATCAAGGGTGGCACCCCGAATGGTTCTATGTCCAGAACTTGGGAGGCAGCGCCCCGGCTTTTACCGGCCGGCACCCTGAGGCGAGGTCCGAGTGGGCCTGGGGGCCCGACCGGAGGGAGAAGAACAAGGTGGAGGTGATCATCGAGCGGATCAAGGCCGAGAAGGCGCGGGGTCTGACCGGCGACGTCGTTGTGCGCGCATTCATGAAGATGCGCGTTCAACCCCTCATGGAAGGCTCGCCCATGTTCGATATGAGGGGTATCCGATCCTCGAGGATGGTGGAAGGCGAGCTCGCCGCGTCGGAGGTCGAGGCTAGGGTAGCCGCCGTGTTGGTCGGGAGCGCCACCGTGGCGGCGGGCGGTCACCCCGAGCCATTCTCGGCGCAGAATCCCTCGGATTTGGTAAGCCGACCGATTCTCTTCCCTTTTCCCTTCTTTCTTCTTCAGCCCTTAGTTTTTGGTCCGACCAATGTCTCTGTGTTATCCAGGGGCTGGCCGGGACAGTCTCCCGGGCATTGCTACCAGGGGAGAAGGAGATGAGGGCTGAGGCCTGCAAGGCGTCCGCGCTGCATGAATCCGCCTGCAAAAGGCGGAAGGAGGAGAAGAGGCGGAAGAAGAAGGAAGAGCGCGCAGCAAGGGCCGCGCGCGGCGGGGAGGTCTCCGACACGACCGCCATTGACACGACCGATCCGGAGTCATCCTCGAGCGACAACAACGGCGACAACCCGTATCGCGGGATCATCTTCGGACCGCCGCGATCGGTGGCCCGTCGAGGGCCGCGCCTTGATCTGGTGTCGTCGAGGCCAGTGAGGCGTCCAGCGGACACATCCGTGGGGAAGCACAGGGGCGACCCGCCTCCTTAAGGGGGGGCCGCGAAGAAGGCGCGGCTGCCGCGCACTCGCTCGGCGCGGGTTCGTATTGGGGTGACGGTGGTCCCGTGAGAGTCGGCGCCGCAGCCGGCAGCAGTCGAGGCATCGAGCACCGAGTTGTTGCCGCCGGTGAAGCCGACGGACGTCGAGTGCCTTGCAGTAAGGACCGCCGCAAGAGAGAGGGTCTGGAGGAGCTGGGCGTGAGGTCTGGCGCCCTTGGCGGTCGGGGCCTCGTCGGAGGCGAAGAAACAAGGAGTGCTCCGCCGCCACCGCCGAGACTGCGCCCGGTGGCGTGGTCCGGCACCTATCGCGACCCCGCCGTCGTCGCCCAGGGGCCCGCCGGAGGGGGCGGTCCAGACGTTGGAGGTGGTAATTCTTTGGGCGCCGGTGGGCGTATTCTGCGACCCATAAGCCTGACTGTCGGCGGCCACATAAATCCGCCCGAGCGCCCTTGCTGTCTTGACTGGATGGGCAACGACCCGACCGGCAAGGCGCTGTTCGTGGTGGACGACGCGGCGGAGGGAGGGCATGGGAGGCCCTCCAGGGGGGCGTGCAGCGAGTCGAGGCTAAGGTGAGCCAGATCCGGGAGGGTTTGGCTCTCGCCCTCGCATCCGCTGATAGGGCGTTGAAGGTCATCTCCGAGGAAGCTCGCCCGATCGGCGCGGTAAGCCGAACCAAGCCCCATCCTCCGTTCTCAATAAGTTTTAGTGGTCGGCGAGCTAATAGGGTGCTTCGTGTCTCGCAGCAATTGCTAGACCGATCGGTGGAGAAGTCGAAGCTTCTCCAGAGCCTGTTCGGCCGGAGGATGGCCGCCGAGAAGGAGTCTGTTGGCTGCGCCCCAGTGCCTGGCTCGGGAGGCTCTAGCGTGTGAGACGGAGGCGAAGGGCCCACCGGGCTGGGTGGTCTGTGGCCCCTTGCTCATGAGTGCCGGATAACCAAGTCCCTGAAGGTGAGGATGTTCGAGCTTGAGTCTCTCCTGGGGGAGGCCAACAACGCTAAGGATGCCGCCGTCGCCGCGGAAGAAACCGTGCAGTCGGAGGTGGCCCGCCTCTAGGGCGAGCGCGACCAAGCTCGGGAAGAGTTGGACTCTGCGAGGAGAGATGCCGCGTGCGACAAGGAGGCCTGGGCTAAGGCCGAGGAGGATCTCTGCACTCTGACGGCCTCTGCGGCTGGTAAGCAACCCAATCCTGGTTCAGTTTCTGCGATCGTGGCTCGCCAGGCATGCTTTTTGATACTGCTTCGATCTGCAGAGTTGCAGAAGAATCTCAGCAACGCCGTGGAGGTGCGGAAACAGGCGGTGGAGGAGCGTGATGCAGCGGCCACGTCGTGGGAAGTGGCCCTGTCGGCGAAGGAGCTGGCGAAAAAGGAGCTATCCGAGCAGACCGCCGAGCTGGCGACCCTTCGGAGGGTCGGTCGGGAGGTCTGTGACCGGATGCTCGGGACCGCCATGCAGGGTCCGAGCTCACTTGCCACCGATCTAGCCCGCGTGCCGGAGCACGTCGAGAGCTTGGTGAGCGAAGGGATCGTCCTTGGAGCCTCTTCGGCGCTCGTCAACGTCATCTCCTACTATGACGGTATCAATCTTGATGCCGTTAGTAGTGCGATTGCCGCGGACTGGACAGAGGAGGAGATCAACGGGTTCGCGGCCCAAGTCGAGCCGCCCGCCCAGGTGATTGCCAGCCGGATATCACCACAGAGCACCATCCACCGGCAGTAGAGGAAAAAATTAGATGTTTTGACTTTTGTAATGTAACAACTTCGTCATGTAATGAACTGAAGTTTGTTTTAGCGTTTTGGCCAGTCGACCGACCATAAGTTTGGCTCTTGTCTTTTGCACTCTCTTGCTGTGATGAACACTTCACGACCATAAGCCTTAGGAACCGCGAGGGTAATTTCAGCGTAGGTCGGCATGTTACCACCTTTGAGGGAAGCGCAAAGAGAGCAGGAACCTAGGGACGAAACGTTCACTCACACTCGACACGGAAAAGGAGTGTTCCTGACCAACCATGGATCGTACCGCACGGGCACTTCCTTCTTCCGCGAAGCACTACTTCGCAACCGTAGCCGCTAGGGCGTAGGCCGTAGTACTTGGGTCGAGAGGGTTACCGCTAGGGGGAACCGAGTGGCTAGTTGGGTCACCGACCCGTGTAAGTGTAGGAACTTGAGTATAAATCGTTCGTCTGCACTTGCGCGGGAGAGGAGTGTTCCCGACCAACTATGGATCGCACCGCACGGGCACTTCCTTCTTCCGCGAAGCGCTACTTAGCAACCGTAGCCGCTAGGGCGTAGGCTGTAGCACTTGGGTCGAGAGGGTTACCGCTAGGGGGAACCGAGTGGCTAGTCGGGTCACCAACCTGTGTAAGTGTAGGAACTTGTAGCCCCCGAGCGGTGCGTGGGGACCAAGCTGCGGTCGCTACGCAGCGCTTAGACTCGGAAGAATGGAAAATGGGTGCGAGAATAAAAAAGCTTTAGGGATAGAGTCGCCTTAGCTTTTTGTTCCGCGTGTTGGGGACGCCGTGGCTATTGGGCCCATCGCTCAGCCCTCCACCGGGATGGCGAGCTAACGGGCCTTTCGCCATCTTGGGGCCGCAGCGGCCCGTCCAGGCCTTTCTTCGTTATGGCGATGCGGTCGGTCCAACCCAGGAGCCGAAACCGAGGGGTTGCGCCGCGCCCTGTCTGAAGCGGTGTCCTTCCGCCCACTGTCGTCCCGTCGCGTTTTAATGCGTAGTGGGGTTTCAATGCGTAGTGGGGGGAGTGGAAAGGGCACGTCCCGTCACGCAGGGCGTGGAGTTAATGCGCGTGCGGCGCTCTGCCCGGGGCGACGCCCAATTGGACCGCTCCGCCCTGCCTCTATAAATACGGCATGGGGGGCGTGTGAGCGGCCATGCCCAGCCATTTCCTTTGCCTCTCCGCCTCCCCTTGCCCTTCTCTGCAACACGAGAGGGAGAGGTTCTTGCACCTTGAGCACCAGATGGCGAGCGGAGGTGGCAGCGGCAGACTCACGGGCTCGACCCAGGAGGCCCAAGACGACCGCCAGGACCCCTCTTGGCCATGGCGGCGTGATCACCCTGCCTTCGTCCACCTTCTGCATCTGGGACCCTCTTTGTAACATCCCAATTTTTGACATTTTAATTATTTAATATTATTTTATTGTGATTTATGATTTTTGTGAATTTTCTAGAATTATTTGGATTTTCTGAGATTTATTTGAATTATTTGGAATTTAAACATAATACCTTTTGTTAAGAAATAATTATAAAAAAAACATTTAAAATAAAGTTTTACCAAAAATATTTTATTTAAGTCTAGAATGTCTCAAAGTATTTTTGAGATTTTTCTGGGAATTTTTAGAGTATTTTTATTACCTTAAATAAAGCAAATGAATTTCTCGAATTATTTAAATATAAAAAAACCTGGGAAATTCTGGTGAACAGTAATGGGCCGAAGCCCATCACTGTGCAGGCTGGCTGTGATTCGGGAGGATTAATGCCAACCATTGGATTGAAATCCAACGGCCTTCATCAAGCCGCGTCACCAGCCAAACCCTAACGCATGTGGACCATTGGATTTTCATCGAACGATTGTAGTCAAGCCATACCGTTTGGAAACCTAATCTATCACGGCCGTCGGATCGAAATCGTGTGGCTGCCAGCCATCGTGTCCGTGCGGGACTTGGACGCCGCCGCCGTGACCGAACCGGACACCGCCGCCGTCATAGTTTCCATGGATATGCACACGTCGAGGGGTATTTAAGGACCAGAGCGCACCCCCCAAGACCCCCACATCCCGCCGCACCTTTTCGCTGAAGAATCGCCGCTGGAGGGTCACCGATAGGGGTGAAAACGGAACGGAAACGGTCGGTAAATAGCTGTTCCGTTTCCATTTCCATATTTTTACCAGTATGAAGCGAAATCGGAAACCGGAAGCGGAAGCAGTAGCGGATAGTGGCGAAGCGAAAGCGGAGCAGGCAGGCGGATCTGGCGAAATGGAAAATTTCACAAGAATGTAGTACACGATCTATTCAAAGTTACAAAGATTTGACAAGTGACAAAATGCTTTAACACATGGTAGCTTTGAGCCGATGACATGAAGTCGCTTGTTAATATCCGACCATAGTGATTTGGGATTTGGTGTAGATAATTCCTATGTTGCTTCTTTGGTATAATTTGAATCTAAGATGGATAAAGAGAAGTGTAGTACAAATGCATCGGAAGATGTTCATTTGAGTAACTTTGATTTCACATACAGGATTATAGATCATCGAGAATTTGAACATTAAAAGGATGATGAAGAACATAAAGAGTTAAATACCTACAACCTACGGCATAGTGAATATCCAAGAAAGGATTTATTCCTTCTCTTCCTATCCTTCTCGAATTTGCGGAGATCTCGCCATCCGCTTCTAAATCTGCCAAACTAAGATGCGGGCTTAGTGTCACGACAAATGTCACTTCTCCACCGGGTTTTATAGGAAGAGCAGATTTCCATGTGCTATGGGCAATCGAAATAACGAGAATCTGGTTCTTCCTCGATAATGCAATATTTGCTTCTTCAAGCGCACAGTTCGGCATTTGTCAGCATAATTAAAACCTCACGAATTTCACCTTCGTATAGAAGAATAGACCCATCTCCACCAACAACATTTCCAACTAATAAAGGCAGAGGAGGAACAACAGAAATGTTAGGAAAATTAACACTCTTAAACTTGCTACAGCCACAGCATCTGAAAGGATCAGAAAGAACATATCAAAGGCACCGATCAGATCGGGATGAAATTGTACTCCTGGAATGATTTCTTAAAAACGGTGAGTAAAGAAATCGTATGATGTTCCCAGTTCACCCAAGTGAAATACCTAGATAAATCCATCCAGACTGCCAATTTGGTATATATATGTGTTGATCGAGCATCAATACTGGAATTGCATTTCAGGGAAAGGATAATCCAGCTCAACCTTGCCCTCTGCAAGCAAATGATACATGCACCCCAAAAACAATTTGCATCTATCTATCTCAGAGCAATTGAAACAATTGAAACCACCAAGAATTGGGAAGTGCAAATGTACCTTCAGGAGGCAGGAATTGAAACCACCAATTGGGAAGAACTATTGAAACCACCAGACGGAGGATGAAATTTGGTGGCGGCGTGGTGGGGGCGGCCTGATGGAGGCGGCGCGGTGGTGGCGGCGGCGTGGGGGCGTGCGGTGAAGCGGCGACTTGGGGCTGCTTGCGTGGGGCGACAGGATGGGCGAGGGCGCAGCGGCGTGGGGGTCGTCGGTCGGCGCTGTGGTGGACGAGGGGCGCGAGGGCAGCATGATGGCGTCGTTAGTCGTGTGATGGGGTCGCCGATCGCGGTCGGGACTCGGAGGCGGAGGCGGGCTCTCGTGAAATCGGCGCGATGGGCGTCCTCGATGAGGAGGCAACTAGGGTTCAACTTCAAGTTTTGGCTAGTATTGCGCTAGATAAATTTGGGCTGGCGCATGTTCAGTAAATTCGGTTTGATTACGGAATTTCCGTTCGTTCGTTCCGTCGGAATTAACTCTCCGTTTCGTTTCGTTTCCGGAAAAAAAATTCCGTTCCGTTTCGTGCGAAAAATTCGTTTCGTTTCGAAAAAAAGCTTCGTTTCCGTTTTAAATCGGAGCGGTCGAAAAATTCATTCGTTTTCACCTAGTCACCGAGGAGGTCGCAGCATCGCCCAGTGCCGAAGCTTTCGCCGTGTTCCGCCGCCGCCGGGAGCCTCTTTCGCCGCGCCACGGTCGGGATCGAGTTCACCGCATTGTACCGCACCCGTTCCGCCAACTCTTCATCGCCGGAAAGCGTCGGAACGCCGAAACCGTGGTCGTCGTCTTCGAGTCCGGCGGAAGCCAGCGCCGCATCGCCATCACCATTCGCGAGAAGCCTCAGCCGTTGGATTCTTCATTAACGCTCCAGATCGAACCACGTTGCGGAGTATACAGCACATCGCTCAGGTAAGTTCATCCGTTAGATTAAGATCGTATGGTTGCAAATGCGCCACGTTGATTAGGGCTACAGTAAAGTGCTCGGTAAGCCGTGGTCATCCGATCTAGATCGGATGGATATATTTTAGCCACGTGGTGGATTAATTATGAGCCATTAGATCGGTTTTATATGGTCCAAATTTCGCCATGTGTCGTCCGTACAGCCGGGGCGGGAAAATTCATATTTTTCTTTATAAAAATAATTCGGGAAAATTAGAATTTCTAATTTCAGAATTTATTAAACTTCTAAATGCTATAACTTTTGCATACGAACTCCGATTGAGGTGATTCAAATTCTTAAAAATTTGTAAAATTGAGATCTATCCAATGGTGATTTTTAATTGAATTTTTGAGTTCATTTGTTCTTTAGTTTTGGTGTTTATTTGCTATTTCTTCTCGATTCGCGTAGACGTTGAATTGTGCGAGGCTTCGGAGGAAGAATTTGCAACTCAAGAATTATATTCAGACCAAGACCAGGAGCTTAAGCAAGGCAAGTTGTGCTTTGATCATGTTGCACCCATAGCTAGATTAGTTGCTATTTTGTTTTAACTATATTGCATGTTATTTCAATTGTATAAATGATTTCAACTTAAATTTGGGATTAGCTAATGCACCCTTTGAATTATACCCTACCTTGTCATTTGTATGCCATGATCTATTGTCACCCTTGGTTGGTTCACTATAGTTGGTTAATAACGAAATCAACATGGGATGGTTAGAACGGAATAGAACTGCTTAGCCATGCCACGTCATCACATGTACTTGAATCTTTGATAAATAATCTTGACTAATGGAATATGGAACAATGTTCTGAATTTGTGTGCCATGTGTGGTCACACGATGAGATTGAGTTGTGGTGGCAATGGATGTTACGCAGCGATATTGAATTGTTGATGGCACGTGGTGCTTGGTAATCAACTGGGGTGGTTATGATTTTAGATCGGAGCAAGTGGCAAGGGCAGGATGCCATGGTGGGCCCGATGGGCAGAGGGTATGTGTATGTCTTGCTTTGATCAACCCTAAGGACACCTTGCGAGCCTTTGACCTGAGTCGATCATGCAAACACATGTCTGTTATGGGGCAGCCTAGCTGACTAATTTGCAAAGTCTTAGCTTTAGTACTATCGTGGTGGCGTGAGACCGGGTGGTAGTAACGATCCATGCTCGGGTGGCTCACATGGCGCAAGAGGGGGCCTGGATGTGGTAACCAGTCCACCGGTGTTGAAACCTCGTGGGTAATCTTGGGTTAAGATGATGCATTGTAAAGGCTTTGTCATGATTCTCTGCCAAAGACACCAAAGGAAGTGTGCTAATGGCGTGCACAAAAGAGATTATCATGTCGTGTGGGTAAAGTGCATAACCTCTACAGAGTGTACAATCTATTAGGATAGCCGTGCTCACAGTATTGAGCAAAGCTCGGGATTCTGATCAAGGGTTTAGACTTTTGCAAAATAAAACTTGGGATGGATGGCGGGTTGCCATGGAAAGTTGAATCTGGACTTAGGATGAGAAAACTTGGTTTACTTGAGAAATGCTGAATCTATCTATTACTGTTATTTGTTTTTACTGTCTTTTAAATCTATATACTGTACTTGTTCATAAATGCTACTTTACTGCGAATGAACCTCTTAGCCTTCCTTTGGAATAAGCCTTGCATATAGTTATGATAGAATTGCATTCTGTGCACAACTTGTTGAGTGCTTTATGTACTCACCCTTGCCTAAACCATCATCAGAGCTGAAGAAGGTGTACCATGAAGAGACGAATGTTTAGGGTGCGAGCCTTGTCAGTTGCCTGTGGTATACTGAGGGGTTACCTAGTCTCTATTCCACTGCAGTTTAATTTGTTGTTCAGCCTTGTGAGGCATCGTCACGTAAGTTGACCGTAAGGTCATACAACTGGTAATATTTAATATATAATGTCTTTTATCTTATTTCCATTGTGTATGATTGTGATATTCGCGATGTTGAGCTGTGTGCACTAAGCGTGATCTGGACTAGTGCGGTATACGGAGGGTTGGTTGCATATTCGGGTCCCGACACTCTTCCAGAGTGAGTTCCCTTTGATTAGCTTTAGGATGTCCTTGATTTCTTCTTGCTAACGTTGAGCTGCTTCTTCTCTCTCCCAGCCCCTCTGGCTCGGGCTCACGCCTTGATCGCTGCTGGCGCCCAGTGTCGCTTTGGTGGGGAGGTGGATCTGCCGAGCCGCGCTCGACGCTCCCCGTGCCGCCCAGCGATCCCTCTGCGGAGCAGGGCAGGCGGATATGGCGGCATGACGCAGTGCGAGCTTCCTTTAACGTCGAGGCTGCGCCGCCGCTCGAAGCGGAGGCGTTATGCAGCCGGGCAGGTCGGGCAGTGAGGAGGAGCTTGCGAAGATGCGCGAGGAGGCGCTGGCGCAGCGGGCTCGGGCCGAGGTCGCCGAGGAGGAGCTCGCCAAGACGCGCGAGGAGGCGTCGTCGCAGCGGGCTCGGGCCCAGACCGCCGAGGAAGAGCTCGCCAAGATGCAGGAGGAGCGCTGGGTCACGCGCGAGAACCTCCTGTCCATGCTCCGCCCAGCCTTCGAGAGCATGGGCAGGAGTTTGGAGCCACTGGGGGTGAGGCTGAACAAGCCACTAGGCGTCTTGCGTCGCGATCGCTTCGCTCACCCAGCGGCCGATGCCTTGGCCGACACGCTTCGCGCCTCGAGCAGCGTTACGCTTGCGAGCGCGGAATCGCCATTCTGGCGGCGAGTGCGTCTTCTTCTTTCGCGCTACCGTGACGCCTCGCCGACCCAATGGCGATCATCGCCGGGATCGATGGCGACCCGGCGTGGCGAGAACACGGGCATGGCGGAGAGCGGTGTATGAGCGGCTTCACGTTGAAGACAAGGACGCGGGCGACGGGGACGGTTATAACTCCGATGACGACGCCTGGGGTTAGGAGCCTTCTAGGCGCCTGCATCTAACTTTTGCTTCTGTGTGATGTAATGTTTATACAATATGTATTTTGGGAACTTTGTTTGGTATCTTGCATTTCCCCTTTGTGATGAGCACTCGCTGAATGACCGTAGCCCTCAGGAACCACTGGGGTTGTTTGAGCGTAGGTCGGAGCGCTTATCTTTCGAGGGAAACGCAAAGGTAGCAAAAAACTTAGCAACCCAAAAGCGTGTCCCCGATCGACCAAGGACCGCTCCGCATGGGCATTTCCTTTTCCCGCAAAGTGCTACTTCGCAACCATAGCCACTGTAGGTCGTAGCACTTCGATCGAAAGGGTTACCGCTAGGGAGGTCGCGATGGCCAGTCGGGGTGCCGACTTAGACGAGCAAGCGAACGAGTAGCCCCCGAGTGGCGCATGAGGACCAGGACGTGGTCGGCACGTGGCGCTTTGAACTCGGAGGACTTGGTGGAGACACGATAATAAAAGAAAAGTTTTAGGGATAGAATCTCCTTAACTTCTCAATATTCCATGCATTGGACACAACGTTGCCATCGGCATCTTTGAGTCGAAAGGTGCCGGGTCGGAGGACCTCCACGACGGTGAAGGGGCCTTCTCAGGGAGGAGACAGCTTGTGCCTATCCTTGTTGGACTGAACCTGGCACAGGACCAGGTCGCCAACGTTGAAGGAGACCGCGGACCTGACGACTGTGGTAGCGCCGCAGCGTTTGCTGGTATTTGGACGATCACAGAATGGCCACGTCACGTGCCTCGTCGAGCTGGTCAATGGTGTTTTGTTGCGCGTCGAGCCCCCGTGCCTCGTCGAAGGCTTGTAATCTTGGGGCGCCGTACTCCAGGTGGTTGGCAAGACAGCTTCAGCACCGAACACCATAAAGAATGGTGTAAACCCGGTTGACCGGGTCGGTGTGGTCCGCAGGCTCCAAAGGACGGAAGGCAGCTCGGCCGCCCACCGTCCCACGAATTTTTTCAACCGACTGAAGATTCGCGGCTTGAGCCCTTGGAGGATCATGCCGTTTGCCCGCTCGACTTGGCCGTTGGTCCGCGGATGGGCTACGGCTGCCCAGTCAACGCGGATGTTGAAGTCATCGCAGAACTCGAGGAACTCCTTCCCCATGAACTGCGTTCTGTTATCGTTGATGATGGAGTTCGGGACTCCGAACCGATAAACGATGTCGCGGAAGAAGTTGGCCGCCTGCACCGAGGTGATGGCGGCGACCGGCTTTACTTCTATCCACTTGGTGAACTTGTCCACCGCGACGAGCAGGTGGGTCATGCCCCCGGGCGCCTTTTTGAAGGGCCCGACCAGATCGAGTCCCCAAACAGCAAATGGCCATGTGATGGGGATCATCTGCAAGGCTTGCGCTGGAAGATGCGTCTGCCGGGTAAAGAATTGGCACCCTTCGCAGGTGCGAACAATTTGCTCGGCATTCGCCACGGCGGTCGGCCAGTACAAACCTTGGCGGAAGGCTTTCCCTACGAGGGACCGTGGCGCGGCGTGGTGGCCGCAGACACCGCCGTGGATGTCGAGCAGCAGCTGCTTCCCTTGGTCCGCCAGAATGCACTTCTGGAGGACTTCAGAGGGGCTCCTCTTGTAGAGGTCTTCGGTCGGGTTGGCGGGGAGCGATCCGTCAGTCAATCGGTTGATGAAGGGCTTCCTCCAGTCGAAGTCGGCGACCAAGACGCTGCGTGTCTGACCGGACGATTCAGCGTCGGACCGCTTCAGCGGTCGGAGCGGTGCGTCCGGAGAGTCGTCGGTGCTTTCGGTTAAGCGAAGTCGGTCGGACGGAAGGCTTGTGGAGGTTGGAGACGAAGATCCCAGGCGGGACCGGTCCTTTGCTGGAGGTGACATTGGCTAGGTAATCGGCCTCACCATTGTAGCGTCGGTAGCTGTGGTGAAGCTCAAAACCCTTGAATCTTTCCTCGAGCTTGCGCACCTCCCGGCAGTACGCTGTCATGCGGGCGTCACGAGGCTCCGAGGCCTTCATGACTTGGTCGACGACGAGCTTGGAGTCGCCATATACGTAGAGCCAGCGTGCGCCGAGGTCGGCAGCGATCCGGAGGCCGTTGACGAGGGCTTCGTACTCGGCGACGTTGTTAGTTGCGTCGAAGAGCAGTCGGATGGCGTACTGGAGCTTGTTTCCGAACGGGGAAACAATGACGACTCCAACACCTGCTCCGTTCTTGGTGTAGGACCCGTCGAAGTACATCATCCAGTATTCGGGGTCCTCAAGCGCCGGTGGCGCCTGGGCTTTGGTCCACTCGACAACGAAGTCGGCCAAGACCTGCGACTTGATCGTCGTCCGGGGGATGTATGATATGTTGTGGCCGTTGAGCTCAAGCGCCCACTTGGCTATTCTCCCTGAAGCGTCGCAGTTGTGGACGATTTCGTCGAGTGGCGAGGAAGTCACCATGGAGACGGGATGCCGGTCGAAGTAGTGGACCAACTTCCTCTTCGTGATGAGCATCGCATAGAGCAGCTTCTGCAGCTGCAGGTACCGAGCCTTGGACTCGGAGAGTACTTCACTGATGAAGTACACTGGCTGTTGTACCTTGAGCACATGGCCTTCTTCAGCTCGCTCCACAACAAGCGCCGCGCTGATGACCTGGGTCGTGGTGGCAATGTAGAGGAGGAGCGGTTCCTCTGGTGCCGGGGAGACCAGCACCGGAGGTGAGGTCAGGAATGCTTTCAGTCGGCTGAGAGCTTCCTGCACCTCCTGGGTCCAGCTGAAGTGATCGGATTTCTTGAACAGCTTGTAGAGCGGCATTCCGCGTTTGCCAAGGCGAGACACGAAACGGCTCAAGGCTGCAAGGCATCCGGTCAGCTTCTAGACTCCTTTGAGGTTGTCCACCGGGCCCATCTTCATGATCGCAGAGATCTTCTCCCGATTGGCTTCGATGCCACGCTCGGAGATGATGAAGCCGAGTAGGTTTCCCTTGGGGACCCCAAAAACACACTTCTCGGGGTTGAGCTTTATACGAAACCGTCGGAGGTTCGCAAAAGTCTCCTCTAAGTCGGCGACGAGGTCATCGGTCTTCTTAGTCTTGACGACAATGTCGTCGACATACGCCTCAATGTTACGGCCGATTTGGTCGTCGAAGCATGTTTGCATACATCGCTGGTATGTAGCACCCGCGTTCTTTAGACCAAACGACATCATTACGTAACAGAACGAGCCGAATGGAGTGATGAAAGAAGTCGCGAGCTGATCGGACTCTTTCATCGCTATCTGGTGGTAGCCCGAGTAGGCATCCAGAAAGGACAGGGATTCGCACCTTGGGGTGGAGTCGATGACTTGGTCGATGCGAGGCAATGGAAAAGGGTCCTTGGGACATGCCTTGTTCAGGCTCATGTAGTCAACACACATTCTTCATTGCCCAGACTTCTTTTTTACAAGGACAGGGTTGGCTAGCCACTCGGGGTGGCGCACCTCTTTTACAAACCCTACGGCCAAAAGCTTGACGATCTCTTCCCCTATGATCTTGCGCTTCTCCTCGTTGAAGCGACGCAAGCGTTGGGCGACCGGCCTTGAGCCAGGTCGGATATTCAAGGAGTGCTCGGCAACTTCCCTTGGGATTCCCGGCATGTCGGAAGGCTTCCATGCGAAGACATCCCGATTGGCGAGGAGGAAGTCGACGAGCGCGCTTTCCTATTTGGCGGGGAGCGTGGCTCCGACCCGCACGGTCTTGGCTGGATCCTTGGGATCGACCACAACCTCCTTCGTGTCCTCGGTGGACTTGAAGGATCCTGGCCCCGACTTGCCGGAGTCGGGGGCAGACACGGAGGTTTCCCTCCAGAGATTTTCAAGCTCAACGAATGCGATAGCGTTGACGCCAGCTCGCAACTGCTGTGCTCGCAGTTGTAGACGAGCTGAAAAGACGAGGCCACGGTGATCACTCCTCGTGGTCCCGGCATCTTCAGCTTGAGGTAGGTATAGTTGGGGACCGCCATGAACTTGGCGTAACATGGCCTTCCCATGATGGCGTGGTAGGAGCCGGGAAACCCCACGACCTCAAAGGTGAGGGTTTTGGTGCGAAAGTTGTCCGGGCTCCCAAAGGTGACGGGCAGGTCGATCTGCCCGAGCGGGTAGGCCTGCTAGCTAGGGACGATGCCGTGGAAAGGCGCCTTGCTCGGTCGAAGACGCGAGCGAGGGATTCCCATGGCGTCAAGAGTCTCAACATACATGATGTTGAGGTTCCTGCCGCTGTCCATGAGCACCTTGGACAGGCGCTTTGGCCCCACAACGGGGGCGACGACCAGTGGATATCTCCCTGGTTGCGGGATATGGTCGGGGTGGTCGATCCGATCAAAGGTGATCGGTGACTCCGACCACCGGAGGTACTTGGGCACGGCAGGAGCCGCCGTGTGGACCTCGCGGAAGGCAAGCTTGAGCTGCCGTTTGTCGGCGTAACTCGCCGGCCCACCGAAGATCATGAGGCAGCCTTCGGGTTCAGGGAACTCGGCGTCCGCCTTGTTTTCCTCGGCATCTGGTGCCGAGCCGCTTTTTCCCTTTGCCCCGCGTGGGGGCTCCAGAAATGAAGCGCTTCAGGGTCTCGCAGTCCCGGTACTTGTGCTTGACGGGGTACCCGTGATGTGGACATGGGCTGTCCATCAGCTAATCAAAGTGGTCGGGCGCCTGCCGTGCCTGCTGCTTGGCAGGGCGGTCGGCGGCTGCGAGCACATGACCTTCGCGGCTTTGCTTCCCCTTCCGCTTCCGTTTGTCGGAGCGGTCGGAGGGGGCACCGGCGTCGGGACCGGACTCCCGCTTGGCCTTCCCCTTGTCGAAGATGGCCCCCACAGCCTCCTCGCCGGAGGCGTGGTTGGTGGCGATGTCCAAGAGCTCTTTGGTGGTCCTAGGCTTGGCGTAGCCCAGCTTGTGGACCAGAGCTTTGGAGGTGGGGCCATAGATGAACGCCCCGACGATGTTGGCATCTCAGATGTCGGGGAGCTCGTTGCTTCTTTGGGAGAAAGCATTTGGATGTAATCCCAGAGAGACTCCCCTGGCTGCTTGTAGCCCTTCAGGTCCCAGGAGTTCCCAGGGCGCTTGTAAGTGCCCTGGAAGTTACCGACAAAGAGGTTCTTCAAGTCGGCCCAGTCTCTGATGGTGTTTGCGGGCAGGTACTCGAGCCAGGCTCGAGCCGAGTCCACAAGGTAGATGGGGAGGTACTGGATGATGAAAAGATCATCAGTAGCTCCCCCCGCCCGGCATGCGAGCTGGTAATCTTCCAACTAGACACTGGGGTTCATCGCCCCAGTGTACTTGGTGATGTTGACAGGCGCCCGGAACCTGGCAGGGAAATCCGCATTGCGGATCTCCTGACAGAATGCCCGAGGCCCAGGGCTGTCGGGGCTTGGGCTACGGTAGTGGCGCCGGCCGCTATCCACGGCCCACGACTGGGCGCTTCGTCTATCGCCCTCCTCCGCCCCTCAAGGGTGGCGCGGACGTCTTCACCACGCCTTGGCCTCTGGGTCTTCTGGCTCGGGAATGCCGCGAAGCAGCATAGCCGCTGCAGCGACATTCTGGCTAGCGTGGGGGAAGAACGGAAGATCGCCAGACCCCTCGGCCAGTTGATGTTGGACCTGGCGTGCGTGTGCGCGCGCGACGCCTGGCGCGTGTGGGGGCTTAGGCTGACTCTGCTCCAGGTCAGCCTGGAGTTTGTCAAGCTTGGCCTTTTGGGCCTCCAGCTCATCGCGGCATTGGAGCTGGAGCTCGGTGGCGAGCTCGAGGCGCTTCAGCCAAGACCTTGTTGGTACTCTGCCTCTGGCGCCGGTCATACTGGAGGATAACCCTTGAGCCTTTAGAAGTTGCGGTCGGGTCACCCACGCCTGCCATATTGCACTTGCGGGGGCACGGCTCGTCCGCGGCATGCTCCGTGTCGGAGCTGGAGCTGTGGCTGGAGGAGTCTTCCAGCAAGTCGTGGATGGAGGCCGGCTGGTAGCCGGTCATTGCCACAAGGTGCGAGCCTGCAGGGGGTGAAGTTTCCGCCCGCTTGAGCTCATGCGCGCTGCCACCGGAGGTGGCGCAGCGCGCGCCGGGCTCCGGCATCGAGGTCCGCGCGGGGGCCTCGAGCCGGAGGCTACCAAGGGCGTTGACGACGTAGTCCAGGCTCCCGGTGGACGCCTGGTCTTAAGAGGGGGCGGGGACGAGCACAAGCTCTCCCGCCGGAGTGGCGATGAAGTCGAGGGCGCCGAAGCGGATCCAGCTCCTCGACGCTAATGCGCCGTCGCGGGTGAAGGAAGCCATCACGGAGGTGACCGGGAATCCGGAGATTACGGAGATGACGTGCGAAGCCCCTACCAGGCGCACCAACTGTCGGTGTTTTGTGAAACCGGCAAGTAAATTTGTAAGTTAAGGGGCCGCGCGTTGCCCCTCCTTGAATGGTTGACTCAGGGAGCCCAAGATGTATACTGGTTCGGGCTGAACGTCCCTACTTCCAGTTCGTGTGGGGGTTATGTATTGCTCGGGGTGCAGTGGACCACACAGCGTTACAAGCGAGGGCAAAAGGGCAGGCCTGATGCGCTTCGTCCGAGTGGAAGAGCTCAGGAGCTCGGGTGGAACTAAGGGCTCAAAGCTGTAGGTGCGTCCGAGCCGTAAGTGCTAAAGTTCGTAAGCTTGATCGATCGATCCCCCTCCCTGAGGGTCCTGCCGCCCTTTATATAGGCGAAGGGGGCAGGTTACACGGGAGTTTGGAAAAGAAAAGTAGGGGTATGCTATGCTCGGGAGTCCCGGTCTTCGGTCCTAGTGACTGGTGACTGACAGGTTCTTGCTTATCCCACGCCTGGGTTGGTAGACACAACAGGCGGTGTTCTATCGGGAAGGTGTGCACCTGCCCTTTGTGCGCTTGTCAGATGCTGACGCCGTCACGCTGCGCTCTGGCGTTGCCTCGGGAGGGAGCGCGTCTCTCCACTACGCATAACGAGGTGAATGGACTGGCGCTTGACTTAGGCGGCCCCCTGGCCACCTTGGGAAGGAGCCACCTACCCCAGCATGGCCGTCGTGTCCACGGGGCAGGTGACCAGCTTGAGGTCGACTGGCGACGTGGCGGAGGTCGCCGAGTTGGAGCTCGTTGGGGCCCCGACCTGAGGCCAAGTTGGAGCCTACGGGTCAGCCGACCGAGGCAGTCGGGCTCTGGGCGCCTCGACACATGGCTGGTCGAGCTGCGGATCTTGCGACCTGTGGCTGGTCAGGCGCCCTGGTGGGCTTGATCAAGGCCGAGGATCCTTCGTAGTCCAACGAGGCCTTTGGCCAGAGCTGGGCCTGAGACGGCCCATTTGGTGTTCCGGCCTACTGGGGGTATCCCTGGTATGAGTATTCATCACAATTCAACCTTCGTTATGATTGTGGCGTATGTATGTAGCTTCCTGTCTGTCTTTCATGAGACCTAGGTCGATGTTCTCACCGAAAGAAGGAAGCTCATCGAATTGGTTATAGTCTTCCTCGTCGACTACATTCTCAACTTCGATAATCCTTTTTTCTTAAAGAACCACGCGGCGTTCCTTGTCAACCAAATCCCTTACAAAGAAAATTTGTGTAACGGCATTAGTAAGTACAAATGGTTCTTCTCTGTATCTGATTTGTTTGAAGTTTACGGTAGTGATACCGTACTTGTCGATATGCACGCCCCTAAGGAGTCTGACCTACTGGCACTGAAAGAGGGGGACCTTCAAAGGCCCATAGTCAATCTCCCAAATCTCTTCTATGAATTCGTAGTAGGTCTACATATTGCTATTGTTGTCATAGGCATCTATACGGACCCCGCTGTTCTGGTTGGTGCTCTTGTTATCTTGTGCTCTCGTATAAAATATATATCCATTGATGTCGTATCCTTCAAATGTCAAAATTGTATATAACGATACCTTAACCAACGCTCTCAATTGAGCACACTCTGTCTGCGTATGCATCATATGTCTAAGCAACCAATCTTCAAATTTATTTCTGTTCTCTCTCGCGATCCAAACCTCAGACTTAAATGGGTTTTTTCTTCGTAGCATGTTCTTGTGCATGTTAACATATGGGGCTGCTACAACTGATTGGTGCAGAACTGTAAAATGTGCTTGCGTGAATGAAGCATGATCGTTAGTACGGATCGATTTCTGACCTAGTATCCCTTTCCCTTGTACCCTCCCCTTATGGTGAGATACGGGCACACCAATCGGTTTGAGATCCATGTGATCGATGCAAAACTCGATGACCTCCTCGGTTCCCCAACCTTCAACAATGCACTGTTCCGAACGATGTCGATTACGAATATATTTCTTCACAACCCCCATGAACCTCTTGAAAGGGTACATTTGATGTAGAAACACAGGGCCAAGAAACTGTATCTCTTTCACAATATGAACAATGAAATGGACCATAATATCGAAGAAGGATGGAGGGAAGCACATTTCAAGCCGGCATAAAATGTGGATCACATCTTGCTGCAGCTTATCCAGTTTCAACGGATCGATGACCTTCTGTGAAATCGAGTTGAATAATGAACACAACTTTATAATTGGGTCTCGCACTTTCCCTAGCAGAACACCCTTAATTGCAATAGGAAGCATCTGTGTCATCATCACGTGGCAATCATGAGACTTCATACCAATTAATTTCAAGTCTTTTATCGAGACTAGCCTCTTTATGTTGGTAGAATAATTGGACAGAACTTTGACTCTGTGCAAGCACTCACACACGCTAATTTTTTCATTCTTGCTAAGAATGTAGCAAGTTGTGGGAAGGTACTTTTTACCTTTACCAAGATCTTCGTGATGCAGCTCCTTCCTGAGTTTCATATCTTTCAGGTCCATCAGTGCGTTGATTGTATCTTTTGTTTCGCCAAGTATGTCTAGTAAAATACCAAGCAAGCTGCCACACACGTTCTTCTCTATATGCATGACATTGATCACATGTTGAACATCCAGGTGCTACCAATAAGGTAGGTCCATAAATACTGATCTCTTTTTCCACAAAGGAGCTGTATCACCAGAACTCGAGACTGATATACTTCTGGCTCCCTTTCTATGGATAATTTCAATATCCTTTATGGCCACAAATATCTCTTTACCGTTGCGATGTTGCGGAGCTGAAGCAGTCTCCTTTGTACTGTCAAAACCTCTCTTGTTGTTACAATACGGGTGGTCCTTGCGAAGAAACCTACGATGCCACATTTAACACATTTTTCGATAGTATTTTAGCCACCGGCTACCCGTATCACCTATGCAATGGATGCATCCATTGAATCCTTTTATAGTCTGGCCCAAAAGATTACCAAGAATAGGGTAATCATTGATAGTTATGAACAACAATAAGTGTAGCATGAAGTTCTCTCTTTTATACTCATCCCATACCCGTATATCGTCGTTCCACAATACCAAAAGATCTTCAACCAATGGTTTGAGGTACACACCAATATCGTCGTCAGGTTGCCTTGGCCCTTGGATCAGCAGTGGTATCATAATGTACTTCTGCTTCATATAAAACCAAGGAGGAAGGTTGTAGATACATAAAGTCACCGGCCAAGTGCTATAACGACTACTCATGTTGCCGAAAGGATTCATCCCATCCGTACTGAGTCCGAATCTTATATTCCTCATATCATATGCAAAGTTATTCTTGTATTTTCTATCGATGTTCCTCCACTACGCGGAGTCAGCAGGGTGTCTAAGCATTTCATCCTTCTTACGCTCTTCGGCGTGCCATTGCAGCAATTGAGCATGCCTTTTGTTCGCAAACAGACGTTTCAAATGGGGGATTATAGGGAAATACCACACTACCTTGGCTAGGGGTCTTTTCTTCTTACGCGCCGCCTCGATGTCATCATCACCGCGTTTATACCGAGACGCCTTGCAAACGGGATACACATCCAAATTTGCAAACTCATTGTGATACAATATGCAATCATTTGGACATGCATGTATTTTCTGCACTTTCAGTCCCAATGGGCAAACAACCTGCTTAGCCTGGTATGTGGTTGCTGGCAATACGTTACTATCTAGAAAGACATCTCTAAAGAAACTTAACAGCTTTGTGAAACTCTTATCGGACTAACCATTGTTTGCCTTCAACTGCAGCAGCGTAAGCACAACATACAACTTTTGAGCTCCTCCTTGCAGCAGGGGTACAAAGGTGTTGTAGAATCCTCTACCATACACTGGAACTTCTGAAAATCCCTTTCACTCGTGAGGTCCTCCTCCCCATCATGCAACATCTGTTCTAGATCATCTTCATAGTTATCGATGAACGTGTCTTCATGAGTGTCGACGAACGTATCTTCGACCGCAGTCGAGTCGTTGTCTTTATCATCATCATCATTAGTCAGATGCCCTTCACATACAATCTCATCTTCACCGTGCTCGGTCCAACAGGTATAGGCAGGCTTGAAACCCCTTCGAAGCAAGTGTGCACGGATCGCCTCAAGGTTAGAAAATTGCTTCTCATTCTTGCAATCGACGTATGGGCAACAAATATAGATCATCAGCTTATTTGACTTGTACGCCGCAGCTGTGCTTAGAAAACTAGTCACACTGTTAAAGTACTCTCTATCGCGACGGTCTGCTTCATACATCCATCTTCGGTCCATCTACAAATATTTATAACAAACAAAATCTCAGTAAATCAATAAGTGGTCACAAATTGTTTTGTTCATTTAATTTATTATGTAGTGCTAATTAATCTAGAAATTTTCATTAATTATAAATCTATATCCAAATCTCGATTGTAAAATCAATTAAATAATTGCTATTAGTTATAATGGTCTATCCAACAAATTTGCATTACTTACAAAAGTATTAAATTAATATACACCAAATAAAGAAACAATTTTAAGTAATTAGATTAAACAATAGTTAATTATGAAGTGCTATCACATTTAAATCTAATCTACGTATTAAATGCAATCACTAATTTAGTTCTCTAAATACTTAAATTCAACCTACATCATAATCTCACCAATCACTATACATATAAAAGTTGGTAATTTGAAATCTAGTCTCTAGATTAGAGCTCTAATTGTGCTCACTATGCAATCAATAATTTTCACAACCTACAACAATATAGAGCGTAATACCCAACTAAATAAACTACCAATGAAATATACATCAAGATACGAATCTTAGATCACGAATTAGAAAACGAATTCCACCAAATTTGAGAGCAAGAATAGAGCTCCTCTCTGTTTTGGACAGGTTGGGGCCGGAATATATATAATACCACATTATCATTACCGGCTCTTGCTCTGGAACCAGCAGTAATATATCACTGCCCCTTCTATCTCTAAATCCGGCAGTGATATTGCTGCCGTTCGCGCGAGAAATCGCGTTATCACTGCCGGTTATGCTTTTGAACCGGTAGTAATACATTACTGCCAGTTCTATCTCTAAATCCGGTAGTGATATTGCTCCGTTCACGTGGAAAAATATACTGTTCTTATCACTGCCGGTGATAAGATTATCATTGCCAGCTCGGACCTTCCTGGCAGTAATGGAGGGTCACGGATGAATCAGTCTGTAGTAGTATCTATTTGGCCTAGCTAAGTTTAACTTTTAGGAAAAATTACCTATTCACCCATCTCTGGTCGCTGGTGTTGTTCCTTCCGTGTGTGTGTGTATATATATATATATATAAATAAAGAGGAGAAGAAGGGGTACTTCGACCTGCGAAATACCTGTATCGCAGCAACTTGTGGATGTGCGAGCTACATACGGATGAACGTGGACAGAATAAGGCAGGGCAGCAACTTGCAGTAAGAGTTGCAGTTGTAGGCTTGTAGCTGCGGCCAGCGCTGATGAGCAGAGGGTCCGCGCGCGTAGGTACAATCGGCGATCAAGTGAGATGGCAGGCAGCAATAGATGTATACATGTCTCCTGAATCCCTTCGTAATATCCCTTAACAAGACGGATGAAAGAGAGTGATTTGAAAGGGCTGGCTATCCAGCTATTGCTGGGTTAGGTAGCAGGTCCACGTTGGCAATGGCCACCATGGTCGGGAGAGCGCTATCGATCAGTATACTATCTGATGGTGTTAGCTTAACAAGTACACAACCTAAAATGCAATAATGAGCTAGCCGGCCGGCCAGCTCGATCCGACAGAAAATCTGGCTAGCTCGCTCTCGAATATGATCGATAGCGCAGCTCTCTCTCTCTCTCTCTCTCTCTCTTTATGTCTAGTATCTATCTAGAAGCAAGTCATGTTGTGTGCAGTCCTAGTCATTGCATTTGGGCCGGGAGGATACAACTGAAGACAAATTAGGCTTCAGTATCAGCAGGTGACGAACGATCGATTGCCAAGACAGGCTCAGCTCCCATGGAGTGGAACACAACAAATAATTATCCAAGACGATGAGAGTTGTTGATGCTGTACTGTACTAAACTAGTAGATATTTTGCATTGCGTAGCTAGGTTGTGTTAAATCAGAGACCAAAATATATCACTGCACTGTGACAAGCTAGCTAGCTAAGGAAGCAGGTAGCAGCTAGCTGCAAGCGGATTGATCACCACAAGAAACGGAGCAGTAGAATTAAAGCAAGCATGGGTAGATTCATGCATGTGATGTGCCTAGCCTTATTTCTGGTCCAACTTAATAAAGGTAAAGCAAGATTTTCTTTGCTTTGGTACATTCAAAATCAACAATGGATCACAGGTGAGGTTCTGAGAGGATATATGGATTGGAAATTGTCCACTTAAAAGATCAATACCCGGGTTTATATAGCATTGTTAGAAGAAAGTTTACAACTATTACTGAGGTCTTCAGAACAGCACAACCAAACATTTCTTGGAGAAGTCACTGATTGGACCAAAGTTAGTGGCGTGGAATGAACTACTTTCACGCATCATTAACATTAATTTAACGCAAATTGATGATGTGTTTTACTGGAATTTGTGTCAAAATGGCCAATTTACGGTGAAATCCTATTATCAAGCCTTGCTTAAAAGTGATGTGCCAAATTTAAATAAATAATTATGGAAACTTAAAGCTCCACTAAAAATAAAAGTGTTCTTGTGGTACCTTAGGAGATGAGTGATTCTGACTAAAGATAATTTGGCAAAGCGAAATTGGCAAGGCAGCAGAACATGTTGCTTTTGTCATGAACCAGAGACAATTAGGCATCTATTCTTTGATTGTCGTTTTGCGCATACAGTTTGGACCCTAATCTATTTGGCCTTTGAAATATCTAGTCCAACGAGCGTTGCTAATATGTTTGGAAGTTGGATAGGAGATTTTGATAGGAACGTTAGAAATCTCGTTCTTTTTGGTGCTGCAACTACATATTGGTCTATTTGGTTAAACAGGAATGATAGAATATTTCAAAAGAAAACCAATTCTTCGTCTTTACAGGTTATTTTTACTATTACCCACTGGCTACGTACATAGGCTGTGCTGCAGAAGGTGGATATGCGAACTACTTTGGTGGAGGCTACGCGTTGCTTGGCGCGGGTGGTCAAGGATTTCTATTCCCAAGCACATGGGTGACGGTCTAGTCTTCGGATTGCTAGTCACTAGATTGTGCGTGTTCTATTTTAATCGTTTATGGTTCTGTGCTTCAGGATAAGCAGAGACCGAAAGTATTTTTCAAGGACATGTATCATCTTGATGTAATGCTCTTAAAATTAATAAAAAGCTTCTGTTATAAAAAAAAAAAAGTGATGTGCATGGCCAGCTTCAACTTTGGCATGCAAGTGGCCTAGCTAGCTAGCGGCACACGGACCGTCCTTGGTGCATGCTCATCGATCTCGATCATATAGACCGACACATCTACCTAGAGAGGAGCACGATCGCATCGAGGCGCAGCGGCAGCTTCGCCTGCCTGCATGGCCACAGATCGTTGTTGACGTACTGTTGCTGATGCCAATTACTAACAGCACTGAGCGCAACCAAAGCAGTCGTCCCAGTCCATACATCATCGTGCCCCACCACCATTGACGACCCCAACGAATCGAATCGATGCTTAGTTTTGCCTTTCCAGCATCAAGCTAAGCTAGCTCGCAAAGTTATTACTAGTATTACATAGGGACCATATCGATCCGTCAAATCCATGGTGATTTACTGAGCACTTAGCTTTAGCTTTGGGCTCATGGTTTTGCTAATTTCAGGGCTCGTCACCGGCTTGCGACGTGTGACGACGCTCCTTATAATTCTTTCCTTTTTTTTCCCCCTCCCGTACTTCCTTTTCTCTCTTAAATGCTCTCACATCGTAACAAATTGCGGTATCCTCTTCATTCCTCTTTTTGCCTTTATTCCCTTTCAATAAAACTAAAAAAAGCTTCGTTTTCAAATTCCCACCAAATTTTTGAAGACTAAGGGAGACATAGTCATTTACACAGGTTCAAACGCTAATGAAGACGCTCTACTTTTGTCGATGTGCCTCCGAGTTTAGGGTAGAGGGGGTGCCTCCTTACCCAGGAGTGACCCTGAGGGTATACTAATTTGTGTATGTTTCGTATTTCATTAGAGATCTAGTTACAAGTGAAAGTTATAATGAGTTTTTAAGTGTGAGCATCTTCGTCATTCCTAGAAGGTGGTAGTAGATTCCATGCAATTGCTCTCTAGGGGTAGGCCTTTGACTCCAAGGTCTCACGGTGGGTCTCAAGGCTTGGGCCTTCCTTTTTGGGCGACCTTGCGAGGATCACGAGACTTGGCGGTCTCACTCATCAGTCGATCCCAAGAGAGACAAAAGTGTCCATACATTTCCATGCGTGCACCAAGGAGGCGCCCGAGTAAGTTAGACATTGAGCCATATGCCTCATAGATAGGAATGGGGTGAAGCACCCTTGAGGCAATGGCGCTTCACGAAGTGCCTAGTGGGTTAGGAAACTCTACCATGTGCCCTTTCCTAGGGTAGAAGGTGAAGGTGAAGTTCTATAGGGGGCCATGGGTTTGTTAGACGTAAGCCTGACTCTGGGTTCCCATGGAGGGTCTTAAGGCTTGAGTCTTCCATTGTGGGCCGATCTCACTGGACTATGGGACTTAACGGCCCTACTCATCAGTCGATTCTAAGCGAGATGAGAGGCCTATTTATCTCCATTGGGCACCTAAGGGGTGCCCTAGTGGACATAGCGTTGAGCCATATGTCTCGTAGATAGGAATGAGGCAAAGTGCTCTGGATAGAAGGGTACTTCACCAAGCTCCCATAGGTTAGGGCACTCTACTATATGCCTTTCTCCAGATATGAGGTGAAGTGTTTTAGGGGTCACAAGGCTTGGTGGCCTACTAATCAATCAATACTGAGCAAGGTAGGGGTGCAACTCTATCTTAGTAGGCATTTACAATAGGCTCTCGTAGTCCTAGAGTTGAGCCTCGCGCCCTATGAATGAGAACAAGACAAATGCTCTGGAGGATTGGCAGGGTACGGTGGAATCTCCCACAAAACCTCACACCACATAATGGGATCTTCCTCAACACCTCACACCATATGCCTGGTTTAGAGGGGGCTAGTGTAGTATGATATGATCTCTCCAATAGTATCCTCTTTAGAGAGCCAACGGAGTATGGGCCACCCATCGGAGAGGTAATGGGATTTCCTCCAATAGGAAGTAGTTTTTAACTATTTTCAAAAGTTTTTGGACTACAAGTTTTTCAAATTGAAATTTTTTGAAAGGAAAGTTTCCGCACCGAAAGTTTTTGGATCAAAAGTTTTCGAGTCGGAAGTTTTGAACCAAAAGTTTTTGGATCGAAAGTTTTTAGACCGAAAATGTTTTGTTGAATTGAAAGTTTCGAACCGAAATTTTTGATTCAATATCTAAGTTTCAAATCAAAAGTGTTTGGATCGAAAGTTTTCGAGCCGAATGTTTTTAAATCGAAAGTTTTTGAACCAAAATTTTTTGATTGAACTGAAAGTTTCAAATCAAAAGTTTTGAATCATCTAAATTTATAATCGAAAGTTTTGAACCGAATTTTTTTGTTTGGATTAGAAAGTTTTGATTCATCTGAGTGAGCAGAGCGGCCGCGCGCGGATACCCGGCCGGCCGGCTTCCAGGTGCGAGGCGATCCAATATATACGGTGATCAGCGGAAATCGATGGCCCTCTCCCTCCTCTCCTCTGGCGACGTATGAAACGGACCAAGGAAAGGGAAAAAAGACCGAATGGACCAACAAGGCATGAGGCATCATGTGCTTTGCTTGCTCTCATCGGTCGTCAGAGACAGAGATCATAACAAGAAGAGATTCCAAACGCCCCAATAGCGGAGAGGAGGAGGCACAACCAAACTGCTACTTATTGACCTCCTTGTTGGCACCCGATCTGGTCTACTCGAGCTTGTCCAACAATGCGCTCTATTTTTAGATAACCATAGCCGCGTTACTCCTTCACTGGAGGATTAGATTCTACACCAGGAGGGGGAAAAAAAGGCATCAGGTCCAAGATCCTTCACTAGAGGATTCAACATCAGGATTAGGCATTTAGGCCGACTGGTCTTTGGATTTGGAGTCTGGAGTGGAGAAAAAAGCCCATTCCAGTCCCAGTGCGGATATGTAGGAGACGCATCATGGGGCCTAGTTTGAAGAGAAAGAAACGCATCTGAATCTGATCCAAGAAGGAAAAAAAAAGTCCATGCACAGCGCCAGAGCATCTATCATCCACGACATCGAGTAAAAGAAACAAGGCGCAACGTTTCACACTGGAGATGCTTTGGATCCTGATCGCAAGTGAGCAAAATTTATTCAAGCGGGATGATATGGCTTTTATCCATCGATAAGAATAAATGTGCAGACCACCAAAAGAGAAACAAAATTCCATGACAAATCAATAAGAATCGACCGAGGGGAATCAAGCACAAAATAACGAGTCCAGAAGGAGGCATATATAGCATGTCATAGGGGCATAACAAACTCACAGTATTGTTTTCAGATTCGGGTTCAATGAAATCCAGGGGGAGAAAAAAAAACACCTCCTACCATGAAACATTGCTTCATGTTCTAAAAACATTTAAGCATCGATGCCTACTGATGAAATATTACTATCCGAGTAAAGCTAAAACAGTACCATAATCAATAAAGCCTCCAACAAATGAATTGTAAGCTGTTACTTCCCTAGATTATTACATCAGCGCAGGCAGGCGAGAATCCATCCTAATGTCAGGAATGACTATTCATGAATCATTTCATCATCTGCGACAAAAAGAGTGAAGCCTATGGCAATCAACTGACATTGAACAAAACACAGATAAAACAAATCGCAAATACACTAAACTTAAAATGTCTCACATTATGAAGGAATAAAAAAAGGGCAGCTTGCATTACGCAACTTTTGACACCATAAACAACGATATTCATCATGATATAACAACGATGTTGATGATGTAACTGTTGTCATAAACAGAAGAATCTCTGCTTTGCATGCAAATAAGGAAAGGATAGTACCATGGTCAACTGAGAACATATTTATCATTGCAGCACCACTAAGAATGGACATTCAAAGAAAGGTGTCTGACATTTCATCACAGGATGATACTGTAGAATTTTTCACTAGGTTCTTGCTTTGAACTAATAGAACCAGTTCTAAAATCTCTACTCATTTTTATTTGATAGCATGAACATACCAAACTGGATTATAGCACAGGCTACGAGCATTCCAAGAGATGCATCGCAAAATTTGATAATGGGACTGCCGTTAATCCAGAACTCAAGAACAAAAGGTTTGTGCATTGAGAGCAAATTTCCTTTAGAAGTTTGCTTTCATTCTCTCTTTTATGTTCTAACCAAACTAGGAACAACAGAAAGATACCTAAACAACTGGTATGAAAGGAGTCAGGAGTAAGGATTTACACCGCAGGGTCTCCGCGTTCCGCCTGTTGAAACCCTCCGGAATCCGTTTGTCCCCATCCTAATTGGTTGTTCATTATTCCCCTCAAATGGTGCAAGCAGCCTGCCACCTTGCATTCCCCAGACATCCAAGGTTTGCAACCATGCTGTCCCAAATCCATCTCATTTCACGACGACATGATTGCTCCCCTTATCCTCCTTATGTGGTACGTCATCCTTATGAACCATCTCCCAGAAGAAATCTGTGAGGACAGTCTCGTATCCCGGCATCTTGGCGTAACCAGGGAAGTAGTTGATGTCAATGACGAGGTACCGGTCGCCGGCGCAGACGTCCCGGATCATGTCGAAGTTGAAGAGCTGGAGGTCCAGCGCGCGGCGGAGTCCCCCTGCGATCTCGTTGACGAAGCTGGTGGGCGGCATGACGGCGTCCTCGAGGCGCATGGCCTCATAGTACTCCTCGGCCGTGCGCTCGGTGGGGAGATTGGAGACCTGAGAGAAGGAGACGGAGCCCTCGGCGGAGGTGTCCTCGAGGATCTCCTTGGACACATCCGGGAGGCTGCGGCGCTTGACGCAGGTGACGTGGCCGCCGACGACATAGACCTTGAAGATGACACCGCCGTGGTTGACGAACTCCTGTAGGACGAGCGGCGGGCGGAGCTTGCGGAGGCCTTCGCGGTGGTAGACGAGGGACATCTTGTGTGACTTGGCGGTGCCGTCGGCGACGAGTGGCTTGGCGATGAGGGGGAAGCGGATGGCGGCGAGGAGGCCCGAGTCTGCGAGGGCAGCGACATCGTATACGACGACCTGGCTGGGGATGCCGAAGGTGTGCTCGGCGGCGAGCGGGACGTCGAGCTCGGAGACGACCTGGAGCATGGAGATGCGGTTGTGGAGGCGATCGATGGCGTAGGGCGGGTCGACGACGGGGACGGAGGGGTGGCGCGTGGAGAAGGCCTCGAGCTCGGCGCGCCAGGAGTCGCCGTAGAGCTTGTGGATGAGGAGGTCGAAGGGGCCCTGCTCGGCCAGGGGCCGCGAGGCGTCGACGGGGACGAGGTCCATGCCGCGGGCGGCCGCGCTCGAAAGGAGCGAGGGCTGGATGAAGCTCTGCTGCTTCTTGGGCGCGAGCGCGTAGCCTATGAGGTAGCGGCGGTGGTCGCCGGAGGAGGGCTCGGCGGCGGCCATCGATCTTGATGGATGGATAAAGGTGGGAGAGGGATGCCTTCCTTACTTCACTGCTCGCTCGCTCGCTCTTGCCTCCGTGGACCCTCCCAGGTTTCCCGTGGACTGGGTCTACAAGTAACACATGACTCTTGAGTGTGTCATTATCCTTGAATAATACTACAGAATGTAGGGTGATCAACTATTTTCTCTCTTCATTGATTGCTTCAATCCTCCTGTATAATAGGATGCTATATTTATGCTATATTTATACTCATAATCCCTTAGGGATAGTTTTGGAATTTGTCTACCAAAACCAAAAGTCTGGACCATGAGTCTAGTTATATCTCAACATTTCCCCTTGGACAAATACAACGTAATGCATATGCCTTGTAAAAAACTCCTCTAAAAAATCCAGTGAGAAAAAGGTAGTGAAAAGAGCATCATATTGTGTTATAATTGTCACCTCATTAACAAATTTTATGTGAGAAAACTCTAGGAAAACTCAACAAGGGAAATGGTACAACTTGTAATATTCTGGATTAGAGTAGTATATTCAAAATCGTACTAGGGTTATGGTCTAGGGATTTACTCTCTGTAAACTCTGCATATCTCTAAGTTATCTCATTCCAATGTCACAAATATATATTTGGAAACTAGATGTTGACAAAGACTTAGTGAATAAATCAGCTAGATTTTCACATAACCTAGTTTGAAGGATCCTTACCTCACCATTCTTCTAGTGCTCATAAGGAAAGAAAAGTTTAGGGGCAATATGCTTCGCAATGTTGCTTTTTACATAAACCATTTGCATTTATGCAACACAGGCAACATTGTCTTTATAGATAATTGTGGGGTATCGACGGTATTAATGCCACATGACTTCTAGATATAGCAAATCGCATGTCTTAAGCCAAATACATTCACATGAGACTTCATATAATGCTATAATCTCTAAATGATTGTGTCGACTATCGGGATCGCCTAACCGCAAATGTGAAACGGGGTTAGTGTGAATGGGGGACCCAAAACGAGCTACGCTCAACGGAGGAACGGATGTTGGTCGGGGCGAAGCGTCAACGAGCAAGACACGGCGGATTATACTGGTTCGAGCCCCCGTGAGGGTAATAGCTCTACTCTAGTCTTCTCCTGAGGCGGAGGAACTCACTATTCTTGAGTACAGAGAGTGGGTACAACTCGAGCTTGAGCGTTCCGGTTGTGACTATTGGCCTATTGCTTGTGTGCTGATGTCGTCCCCTTTGCCGATCTGCTTCAGGGGATTTTGTACCCCTCCCGGCCGTTACCAGAAACGGCCGGGAGAGATCCACGAGGTAGTGCATGGTGCGCATTGAGAACGTGCTGCAATCGCTCCTGATCTGACGCCCACGTCCGCCTTAACTCCGGGTTTCCCGGTCTTGGTAACCGTCGAGTGCACGCACAACTTTGAGCCAAGGTCGAGGTCGTGTGGGAGTTGAATCCCCACTCCCCAAGCTCGAGGTCATGCGGGGATCGATGCGGCTTAGGTCGTGGTCGGTACCATCTTTGCTTTCGACCGAGCTAGGGACCTTGACCGTAGCGTTGACTGTCGAGATTCCTCGATCCTGACGGCTAGCCCCGAGGCTCAAGGTCGTGGCAAGAACTTGGGTCGACCTCGAGCCTCTCACTATGGTCAGAGGGGACTCTGGAAACTTCGAACCCAAAGTCGAGGTCGGACGGAGACCTACGAACGGGTTTTGGTGTCGTTACACCTAGCGCCCCTTGATCTTCAGAATTCTGATACGGCCACAATCGAGTAGCGAAACCGTCTGCAACGCCTCGATCGCGCTGCTCAACCCTTAAACGCACCTGTCGAGTCGCCTGACCGGCGCACCTTTTGAGATGCCCTTAACTTCCAGTCGGCAACGATCTGAGCTTATAAAACCCGACCCTACCGCAACTTCGAAGAATTCTCGACCTTCTTCCAGCCTTTTCCTCCTAACTCCTCACTCGTGCCCTTCTTTTTTCTGTAGACCAAACACCCCCTCAGCCGCCATGGCCAAGCTCGGAAAGAGTTCCCTGTCGATGGCGAAGATGAAAGAGCTCGAGAGCTTGGGATTGTTGGATCCAGCAACGTGGCGGCTACCAGGCGGAGAGACCGAGCCGCAGCCACGGGACGACGAGCTCGTCAGTACGGAGTATTACATACTCTTCGGCTTGCGGACGCCGGAGAGCTACTTCCTCACAGTGGTTCTTGCCCAATGCGAGATCGAGCTTATCAACCTGGTGCACAATTCCATCCTTCTTCTTTCTATCTTCTCTCATCTGTGCGAGGGGTTCCTCGGGATCCTTCCCACCCCCTTTCTCTTCTTTCGCTTCTTCTCTATCTTCCGCACCGGGAAGGACCCCATGGTCGGATGCTTCTACTTCCGGCTGCGGGCGGGGCTCCCTTGGTCCTTCCCCCAATCCGACCTCGGGACTCCCTTGGTCCATGGACTGAGCGGTGGTTCTACCTGAAGAGGGGCGAAGACGGTGCGCTGGCGTATGACGGAACCCCCATCACCGGAAAGAAGCAGACCCCGGAGGCGGACGACCTGGAGACCGACCAGGAGGCCATCGCCGCCATCCAAATCTGCGCCTCACGAGGCCTCACCGGGTAGGCCAATGCCAACGACTTCCTAAGGAACCGGGTGTTCCCTCTACGGAAGAGGATGCACCTGTTCTTCGAGATCAAAGGCCGCGATGACCTTACCCGTGAAGGGACGTCTGGTAAGTATTTCTGCTCTGAGGTTCGCTCGAGTTTTGATCCTTGGGCTTCCTTGACGAACTTGTCTCTTTAGCAGCGCCGAAGGAGTCCTGGATCGCCGCCAGGATGAACGAGATGTTCGGGAAGGCGGCGCACGACTACACCCTCGATGACCCCGTTTCGAAGAACGTGCTGCGCCGAAAAGCCAAGGTAAGCCGCCCCTGGCCGAGTTTCTTAGCTAACATACACCTAGGGCCTTCCTTGAGTCTTCAATGTGCCCGCAGAATAAGCAAGAGTTGCTTGAAACGGCAAGGAAGATGTTCTTGCATTGCCGGCGAGCAAGGGCAAAAGGCGAGCAAGAAGGCCGCAGACGGACGGAGCAGCGGTGCAAGGGTCGAAGAAGCGAAGACGTCGAATGGGGCGACCGCACGATGGTGAGTTTCCTTGGTCGAGACCCCAAGTACTTTGCTCGTGTTCTTTCGCCTTCTGACATAAATTTCTCCTCGCGAACAGAAGGCCATGCCACCTCGAGACTTGACAGAGGACACTGGAGCCACCATGGCTCGGCGTCCCAGGCTCGAGGCTCTCGAGGAAGGGACGCCTCTTCACCCTCAGATCGCCAAGACCTTCGCTAGCCCCCTGCGAGGCGGAGACTGCAGACTCAGGTGCATCATCAGCTCTTTATTTGCTTAGTTTCCTCTCTATCTTTTAGCTTAGTAGCCTTTCATTATCACAGACCTTGAGTGCTCGAGCTCAATGCTTGCCCATCTTGACAATGCCTGTTGTCCAAGGCGAGTTCGAGCCTGAGGAGGAGGAGGAAACCTCCTTCATGCTGGTGCCCCACCGGCCCTCGAGCCGGGGGTGCACCCCTTCAGGGTCCCAAAGCTGGGCCGCGGTTGGCGAGTTCGACCAGGGGGTCGACAACCCGATCGAGGATGATGTCTTACCCGTGGTCAGCGAGGACGACGCCGCCGGCTCCGTGGACGCCAAAGATAGCGCTGACCCGCCTGAGGCCGCCGCAGGAGACGACGCCGGGGACGCCTTGACCATGGCTGTCGAGGCCACCCAAGCCTCACCTGCCGAGGTCGCCCCAACCATGGCGGTCGGGACGCTCCCGGCCGCCGAGGCCGATCATGCCTTGGCCGGAGCGAGCACAAAAGGTCGGGCTGAGGATCAGGCCAAGGCCTTCATGGGTGAGGGGATAGAGGACGCCCCAATCGCGGAAGACAAGGCCGATCATTGCGGGATCGAGCCAGGCAGTGAGCCCCGGGAGGAGGTTGAGCGAGGTCACCCCAGTGAGTGCTCGAAGGGCCCTGCCCAAACAACCCAGTGGCGGCAGCGAACGATACTGCACCAGGGTCATCGGGGAGCAGACCCGTGGAGTACTCCCGTACAATTTTCGAGGGCCAGCTTAGCCAGGTTTGAAGCCTCTTCTCGTCATTGTCGAACTTTAGATCGAGTCTCCATTCCTTCTCTCTTCCGACATGGACCGTGTTGACTTTTCGAACCACGCAGGCCATCGGCTCCGTCGCCCAAGGGCTGCAGGGTCTCTAGACGCACGCCGACGCGCTGAGGGTCTTCCTCAACGTGGTGGAGGAGCGGGAGGCGCAACGCGTCAAGCTCGTAGAGGCCTTGGAGACCGACCGAGAGGAGTGTCGGGACCCGAATTTGCAAATCCGGACCCTCTGTGTATTCAGCACTAGTCCAGGATCACGCTAGTGCACACAGTCTCAACATTGGTACATATCACAGTCATAACCAACGAAATAATAAGTACTTTGATTAAATACTCAAACTAGTTGATCGACCTTATGGTCAAGTTACAAAGATCGCCTCGTGGGCGAAGACTTATTAAAATATTCAAATCAATGAAATAAAATAAACTCATGGCGCCAACCAATTTGCCACGAGTAAGCCGACTAGGCTCGCTCCTAGTTTGTCGGCTCCTCGATACTCCTCCTCTGGCGGGGTTTGCTTCTTCTTCAAGCTGAAGTTGTGTTGTTGTGGGGTGAGTACTTTGAGCACTCGACAAGTCATGCCTGAGAATGCAATTCTAATATTCTACATGCATGGCTTAGTACAAAGGATAGGCTATGGTTCATGAGCGATCTGACATTTAAGAATAACGGATAATAATTTGCAAAGCGACAAAAGCGATAATAAGAATAGTAGCTTTCACAAACATTTTAATCACAATCATATTTCCATCCTATGTCAAGTTCCTCATTACCAACCCCAAGCATTTTCCATAAACAATTCATTTTCATGAAAATCTAACCCTTGGCCAGTAATCACCGAAGCGATGCTCATTACAGTGAACACGGCTATTGAATAGGTTGTACACTCTGCAGAGGTTATACACTTTACCCACAAGATACAATCAAATACCACCAAGGCAAATAACCGTAACGAAGCTTTTCCAAAGTTCCATCTAAACCCGATCTTGCCGCTAAGGTTTCAACCTTTGGAGGGGTGGTTACCACACCAGGGCCCCCTCTTGCGCCATGTGAGTTCTCATTCCGCTTCTCGGGCCTCACACCACCACGACAGTACCAAAGAATAGATTTCCCGGTTTACTCGGCTAAGTCCGTCCCATTCACGGAGCTTGTGGGTCATATGAGAGACTTCAGTTCAAATGTTCGCAAGGTTAAGTCCTTAGTTGACCGAGGCAAGACTAACCAAGTGTGATCTCAATTATCCAAAACCAATAAAAACCAAATCGACCGCCAGATTGCCACTCTTGGCCCACGAAACAATCTTGCCATTTGCCCCAGTCTAAATCATTTTCCCACCCCGGTTCTTTACCATTGCACCACGTGCCATCATCAACTCAATAATCACATGTCTCATTCACAAAGCATGTTCACTATCTCATTAAGTCGATATTCACTTTGGTATTCCAAAATCATGAAAGCGTCACGTGGCGGGGCTAAGCATACTACTTGGTCTACTCAACCCATGTTGGCAAATTATAAAAGTCCAACTATTAATCCATATCCTAGGGTGACAAAAGATTCATGGCCTACAATTATATATGACAAGGTGGCATCTGACAACTTAGGCATTTAACTAATCCCAAAACTTATTCAAAATCATTTCTATCAAATTAGCATGCAATAGTTTAAATCAAAATAATTTGCTCTAGTAGGTTCAACATGATCAAACACAACTTGCCTTCAAAAAGTCTTGATTACGGCTCTGAGCTTGCTCTCGGTCGAACCTCTCCTCGAAACCCGGGCACTTCAACGTCTCGCCCAGCGTAAACACAAACAATAAAATAAATAAACAGTGGGCAAACATTGCTAAAAATTCAATTAAAATTCATAAACAGAAAGATCACAATTTTACAAATTTATAGAAATTGGAATCACTCAAATCGGAGTTAAAAGCATAAAAGTTATAAGCATTTGAAGTTTCAAAATATATTTAAAATCAATATACCGAATTAAATAAATATTTTCTTTTTGGAAAATCAATTATTGCGTCATCGTGACACGTGTCGCCACCAGAGAGTGACACGTGGCCTCGTGACGTCGACATGACGATGGCCCGTCATGACGTCATGACGTCATCACGACTCGGCTATCTCTCGACAAGTGGGTCCCACCGTGGCGTCGGCATAGCGTCGGCGGTGGCGTCCACGCGCAGTGCGCGCGGCCGACGGGTGGGCCCGTCTTTGTCGGCGTCTCATGCGACGATGCTTTCGGCGGATCGACATGTGGGTCCGCGTCGTCGATGACCGTGCGCGATCGCTTCGTCGCGGGCGGCCCGACATGCGGGCCCGCCTTGTCGGCGTCTCATGCCTGATGGCGCGACGTGGCACTACGGTGCCCTTAGATCTACATCTAACGGCGGAGGTTAGAAGATGGGGTTTCTTGTTTATGGGGCGGCGTGGCGGAATCCGGTCGTTGATTGGAGATCGGACGGTGTGGAGCTTCGACTTCGGCGGCGATAGTCGGCGGCTCTGCTTCACCGGAGAGCGAAACGGCGACGTCGGCGTGGCGTTCCGTGGTCCTCCGCGACGTCGCGGTGATGCTCCCGGCGCGGCGCGACGAGTAAGTTCGAGGTGGCTCGGGCGGCGGCGGAGAATCACCGGCGGCGATTTAACCGACGCGAAGAAGTCGCGGCGGACGGCCGGACTTCAGCGAGGTCGTGCGGCGGCGGCGTCTCGGTGGCGTGAGCTAGGGCAAAAGGTGCGGCGCTTCTAGGGCTTCACGAGGCGTGTGGCGGCGCGTTAAATAGTGCCCTCGGCGTCCGGTAAACGCTGCGAAACCGAGGCCCACACGGGCGGCGCATGAGTCCGTGGCGATTCGGAGACGACGCGTGGCGCGCGTGGACCGTCGGATGGAGATCGAGCGCCACGCGCTAGGGTTTTTTCGAGCTGGGCCGCACGAAGATTTCGCCCAATCTGTTCATCCGGATTTTAACTCTTTTAGATTAAAAATAATCCCGAAAATAAAATGATTTATTTGGGGCATTAAAAATATCGAGAAAAATTTGGAAAAATTCTCATAAATATTTTAGGACATTTGTGACTCAAATAAAATATTTTCAGCAAAACTTTATTTTAACTTTTCCATTATTTAATTAATTTGATAAATGTTTAATTCAAAATAAATTCAAATAATTCCAAATAAATCCAAATAAATTCCAGAAATTCCCAAAAATTCAAAATACCATTTAAATGCAAGAAAAGCAAAAATTGGGGTGTTACAAACCTCCCCCTTATCGGAATCTCGACCCGAGATTGAAATTGACAAGGAATAGGTTGAAATTCTCGCTTCAGTCTTCTTCACGCTCCCAGGTTGCTTCGCTCTCGGAATGGTTACTCCATTGAACTCTGCAGAAGCGGGTCGATTTATTTCTCGTTTCTCGATCCATTGTGTCCAAGATTTTCACGGGGTACTCTTTATAGGTCAAATCCTCCTGTGACTCGGCCGACTCTAATTCAAGCATCTGCTCTTCGACACTCGGAGACATTTCTTTAATTGTGACACATGGAACACATCATGCACACTGCTAGAGGCTGCGGTAGCTCAAGCGATATGCTACCTCACCTCTCGACTTAGAATCTTGAATGGGCCAACATATCTTGGCGCTAACTTCCCTTTAGTGTGAAACCTCTTAACTCCTTTGAGTGGGGTAACTCGAGATACACAAAATCTTCAGGGCTCAAAGCTCAAATCCTGCGGCGATTATCGGCATAACTCTTACTGTCTTGATTGCGCAATTTTCAATCGTTCACGATCATGGCTACTGCTCTTGACTTCTCGAAGAATGTCCGGCCCAAACATATGGCGTTCTCGGTCTCATTCAGTTCAACGGCGTCGACGAGGTCTTCCATATAAGCGCTTCAAATGGCGACATCTCGCAAACTTGCTCGGTAGTTGTTGTTATAGCTAAACTTCGGCATATGGCAAACACTTATCCCACGAAGTTGTATAAGCCAATGCACATGCCCTCAACATGTCCTCGATGTCGATTAACTCTTTCCGTTTGCCCATCATGCATGGGTGATATGCGATCTTGAAGTTGAGGCGGGTTCCTAGGGCCTCATGCAACTTATCCCAAAATCTTGAGGTAAAGCGGGTACCTCGTGTCGATACAATTTTCTTGAACTCCATGCAGACACACAATTCTTGACATATACAAATCGCTAAGCGGTCCCCTGAGTAGGTAGTTTTCACCGGTATGAAGTGGGCGACCTTGGTCAACAGGTCCACTATAACCCATATGGAGTCATACCGTATGCAGGTCCTCGGTAGACCGATAATAAAGTCCATTCCGATTTCCTCCCATTTCCACTCGGGTATCTTGATGGTTGTAGCAACCCTGCTTGGCCTTTGATGCATTGCTTTGACTCTTTGGCATATGTCGCGACAACGCAACATGCTCTGCAACTTCACGCTTCATGCTTGGCCACCAAAATCTTTCCTTGGTCTTGGTACATCTTAGCACTTCCGGATGAATCGAGTACTTGAGTCATGAGATTCCTCGAGAATCATTTGTTTAGATTCCTTCTTGTGCGACGCAAATCGCTTCTTGATCCATAATGTACCTTGCTCATCGGCTTGAAATCCTTTGCCTTGCCTTCCTCCATTTTCAACTTAATCCTCTGAACCTTGACATCGTCCTTACGTCCTTCCGGATCTAATCTTCGGGGTAGGCTTCACTTCTAAAGCGGCTATAAATCCTTTAGGCACAACTTCGGCTTGACACGAAATTCCTTGCATAACTCAACGACTTGCTTCCACCAACATGTTCACCGAATGGCTTTTTCGGCTTAAAGCATCGGCCACCACGTTGGCTTTCCGAGGTGATAATGAATCCCAGTTGTAATCCTTAATTAGTTCCAACCATCTTCTCGCCTCATGTTCAGTCCGATTGTGTAAATATATATTTAAGACTCTTATGGTCAGTGTACACCTCACATCTGTTTCCAATCGATAGTGCCTCCATAACTTCAAAGCATGCACTACCGGCTGCTAACTCCAAGTCATGTGTGGGGTAGTTCTCCTCATGCGGCCTCAACTGCCTTGGCGATACATAGCGACCTTTACATTACGCATTAACACGCATCCTAGTCCTTGGCACGATGCATCACAGTATATATCAAAACTCTGGCTTAAATCCGGTAGTACTAACACTGGCGCCGTTGTCAAACGTTTCTTCAACTCCTGGAAACTCCGCTCACATTCCGGCGTCCATGCGAACTTCTTTTCCTTTTTCAACAATTGCGTAAGAGGTCTCGCCATCGTTGAAAATCCTTCAATAAATCGGCGGTAATAACCGGCCATTCCAAGGAAACTACGAATTTGAGTCACCGTTTTGGGTGGCTCCCAATGCAACACTGCTTCCACCTTACTTGGGTCAACTGCGACTCCTTGGCGGTCACCACATGTCCAAGAAATTCCACCTTGTTCTTCGAAGTCACACTTGCTAAACTTAGCGAAAAGTTCTTTGCTCTCTTAACCTCTCGAACTAGCCGGATGCTCTCGCATGCTCTTCCACGGTCTTGGAGTAAACTAGAATGTCATCTATGAACACAACAACGAACTTATCCGGTATTCCATGAAAACCTTGTTCATCATGTTCATGAAATATCAGGTGCATTTGTCAAACCGAAAGACATAAGCGTGAACTCGTAATGTCCATATCTTGACGAAAATCTTTGTCTTGGCACATCCTCCGTCGAATCTTCATTTGGTGATAACTCGATCGAGGTCAATCTTGGAGAAAACTCGGCTCCTCTCAAGCGGTCAAAGCAGATCATCGATCTGGGTAGCGGATACTTATTCTTTATAGTGACTTCATTCGATGTTTCGGTAATCCACACACATCCGGTAACTCCGTCCTTCTTCTTGACAAATAGAACCAGGTGCTCCCCATGGCGGCGAACTTAGTCTAATAAATCCCTTATCCATTAACTCCTCTATCGCTTCTTCATTTCCACTAGCTCATCGGTTGACATCCGATAAGGTCTCTTAGCTATCGGGGCCGTTCGGTACTAACTCAATTACAAACTCTATGTCCTGTCTCGGTGGCATCGGGTAAATCCTCTGGAAACACATCCGGGTATTCTCGACAAGCTGATACGTCTTCTATCTTGACGGCCTTCACACTATTGACCATCAAGCTGTCCATCGAGCAGCGTTGGCTTGAAACTCTACTTTTCTCCCACAAGGACTCTCGTGATATGACTCTTCGTCCACAGTCTAACACAACCTTGTGCTTAGACAACCAATCCATTCCCAAAATAACATCTAAGGTGCGGGTATCTAACACTACTAAGTTTGCTAGGAACTCCATTCCATCTATAAGCAACTTTACCCCAGAACATCCTACATCAGATCGGAGTTCTGAATTCCCGGGGATTGTACTAGCAATACATGCCTAAGGTTCACCATTTTCAATCCATTATTCACAGCAAAAATCCGAGATATAAGCGAATCGAAGCTCCGAATCAAATAAAAGCATTGCAGTCTTGAGTTGACAAGTAACTTACCCGATCTGACGTCCGATGTATTACACCTTTGCATCGGCGGTGACATGATTGACTCGCCTCTTACCACGATCGAGTGGCGGCTCAGACATGTAACTCCACGACTTGCTCTGGCGCAGTGTCTTTGTTGGAGTAGTCCCAAGGTTGAAGCGGCTGGTGTCCTCCTCCTCCTTCTTAGGACAATAATTTGCAAAATGCTCGGCTCGTGACCAGATAAAACAACGTTTAGCGTCATTCTTGGCTCCTCGCATTGCATTCCCAAGCCGGTGTTGGTGTCTGGAAATTTTGTCCGCGGGTCTTAATCTTGGCGGTGGCGTCGTCATCACATTCCTTGGCTGAAATCTGAAGAAGCGGTTTGGTGCAACCCTCAACCGCTGCGCTCCTGGCGTGCTCCTGTTTGTGCCATCCTGCGCTTCGGTTGTCCTCCGGCTCCTTGCGCTTGTCCTCCAATATCGGCGCCTTGTTCACTAGCTCTGAAAATCGGGAAAAGTGTGGGTTATGAGTCCCACTGCAGCCCTGAATTGATCCTTTCATGAATCGAGGCTGCTGGCCTTATCCGTTGCTCGTCCTCAAGTGCGTAGCGTGCCAAGCTATGTGAACTTATTGAGATACTCGGACAGCGATTGATTGCCTGCTTGATGCCCTAAACTCCTCCTTTTCAGCTCCATTATGCCTTGGGCACATGGTGCTCGCCGGAAGCGATCGTGAACTCCTCGGTGATGTCCACGGGTGCTCATGAGCAAAGCGAGAGTTTTCCCACCATTCATTGCGGTTCCTTCAAGGCGATGAGAGGCATAGAGTACCCTCTCATTTCCTTCACCTTTGGGTAATGTGCAACTTTCTCTCTATCGTCCTCAGCCAATCATCTGCCTCCAATGGATTGGCATTTCCAGAAAATGTAGGCGGTCGTGTCCTCATGAATTCTGACAGCCTCGAGTGTGGTCTCTGCCTTTGGGTTGACTGGTTAACCGGCGGCGGCGGCACTTGGGCGATGACTTCTTGCATCTTTGCATCATGGCATGCATTAACTGGGTGCATGCAGCAATAAAGGCTCCAAAGTTACGCATATCAATGGCGGTCTTTGGTTGGGGTCCTTGTCCTTCCCCATCGATGTTTCGGTGGCGAGAACCGCTCCCATTTCCTCCTTGGTTTCCTCGAGTGTTCACCATCTGCCGATTGCTCCATGGTTTAGAGGCGAGAGGAAATAAGAATAGACGAGTAATAGAGTACTTATGCGAGGTCAAAGGTGTAACACAAAATCCAACTTTATTACTTTATTAATATTTGGGTATGGTTGCTCACAATGCCTAAGGGCCTTGCAACACATACCAATCACTCACAAGCATGAAAGAAGCCGTCGAACTAACATTAGAGTCAAGCGCCTCTAAGGGTGACTCTTATTCGAGACGCGACTCGACGCAGAGTCTCAACCACTAATCCTAACGCTCACTCCTCTAGCCATTCCCCAGGAACTTCTGGTGGATACACCGCAGGTGTCTTTGGTGCTTGGTACAAACCTATCCCAACGATCCTCCATTGGATCGCCTCCTGCCTGAGCTCAACCTCCACTGGTTCCTGCTTGACCTCCACAGGCTCGGGCTTCACTTCCACTTGCTCCGACTTCACTTCCACTAGCTCTGGCTCTGGCTGTGGCTCCTGCTGTGGCTCCTCCGGGTCTAGGTCGTGTAGCTCCAAAGCCGCTCGGCTCGTCCGCACAATATTGTCTCCAGTTCCCCAATCCTCTGGATAGAGTGGGCCAAGTACTCACAAGTCTGCAGCAGATGAGCCCTAAGTTGTGTGAACTAAATCCACGAGACCTCTGCAGCTCTGAACCGTCTCGTCGATAGCATCCTCTTGGCGATAACATATCCGCCGGTGGGTGATCGTGGCATCCTCCTCCTCGATGGGCTCTCGGTTGTAGCGAGTGTCTCTCGTGGGTGGTGACGAAACTCTTGTGCCATCCAACTCTCTGGGGTAGGTACGAGCAATCGCCTCATCGCCAGACGCGATGTCTCCTGAATCCCGGCGTCAAATGACAACCTCTGGTGTGATACGGATCTGACGGCTCGCCCTTGCCCTATCCCGGCGTAAACCGTGATAGTGACATCGGGCAATATCGATCTGCCCGATCCACGATAGTCCCTCGGTAGATCGGCTGTCATATCCTCCAAGCGGTGCATCATCGCCAAAGCTCATGGCGTACCCTCGATCGCGCCACCAAAAGAGTGGATCATCCTCATCGCCAAAGGACACTCACGTGAAACTCGGATATTTTAATCAAAGCGAATATGTGTTGAATTCAGCAAGGGGTATGAAAGAAGAGAAGGGTAAGTCGAGATTGCATTATCATCTTGGCACATTTTAGCTTTTAGAAAATAGTTTTATCCTCACTCGACCATTCTAACTAAGGGCCGATCCTACGGTCGGTATGGCTCGATACCACCTCTGTCGGGACCCGAATTTGCAAATCCGGACCCTCTGTGTATTCAGCACTAGTCGAGGATCACGCTAGTGCACACGATCTCAACATTGGTACATATCACGGTCATAACCAACGAAATAATAAGTACTTTGATTAAATACTCAAACTAGTTGATCGACCTTATGGTCAAGTTACAAAAATCGCCTCGCAGGCTTAAGACTTATTAAAATATTCAAATGCGTGAAATAAAATAAACTCATGGCGCCAACCAATTTGCCACGAACAACCGACCAGGCTCGCTCCCTAGTTTGTCGGCTCCTCGATACTCCTCCTCTGGCGGGGTTTGCTTCTTCTTCAACTGAAGTTGTGTTGTTGTGGGGTGAGTACTTTGAGCACTCGACAAGTCATGCATGAGAATGCAATTCTAATATTCTACATGCATGGCTTAGTACAAAGGATAGGCTATGGTTCATGAGCGATCTGACATTTAAGAATAATAAATAATAATTTGCAAAGCGACAAAAGCGATAATAAGAATAGTAGCTTTCACAAACATTTTAATCACAATCATATTTCCATCCTATGTCAAGTTCCTCATTACCAACCCAAGCATTTTCCATAAACAATTCATTTTCATGAAAATCTAACCCTTGACCGTAATCACCGAGCGATGCTCATTACCGTGAGCACGGCTATTGAATAGGTTGTACACTCTGCAGAGGTTATACACTTTACCCACAAGATACAATCAAATACCACCAAGGCAAATAACAATGTGAAGCTTTTCCAAAGTTCCATCTAAACCCGATCTTGCCGCTAAGGTTTCAACTTTGGAGGGATGGTTACCACACCTGGGCCCCCTCTTGCGCCATGTGAGTTCTCATTCCGCTTCTCGGGCCTCACACCACCACGCAGTACCAAAGAATAGATTTCCCGGTTTACTCGGCTAAGTCCGTCCCATTACGGAGCTTGTGGTCAGTATGAGAGACTTCAGTTCAAATGTTCGCAAGGTTAAGTCCTTAGTTGACCGAGGCAAGACTAACCAAGTGTGATCTCAATTATCCAAAACCAATAAAAACCAAATCGACCGCCAGATTGCCACTCTTGGCCCACGAAACAATCTTGCCATTTGCCCCAGTCTAAATCATTTTCCCACCCCGGTTCTTTACCATTGCACCACGTGCCATCATCAACTCAATAATCACATGTCTCATTCACAAAGCATGTTCACTATCTCATTAAGTCGATATTCACTTTGGTATTCCAAAATCATGAAAGCGTCCACGTGGCGGGGCTAAGCATACTACTTGGTCTACTCAACCCATGTTGGCAAATTATAAAAGTACAACTATTAATCCATATCCTAGGGTGACAAAAGATTCATGGCCTACAATTATATATGACAAGGTGGCATACTGACAACTTAGGCATTTAACTAATCCCAAAACTTATTCAAAATCATTTCTATCAAATTAGCATGCAATAGTTTAAATCAAAATAATTTGCTCTAGTAGGTTCAACATGATCAAACACAACTTGCCTTCAAAAAGTCTTGATTCGGCTCTGAGCTTGCTCTCGGTCGAGAACCTCTCCTCGAAACCTTCGGGCACTTCAACGTCTCACGCCCAAGCGTAAACACAAACAATAAAATAAATAAACAGTGGGCAAACATTGCTAAAAATTCAATTAAAATTCATAAACAGAAAGATCACAATTTTACAAATTTATAGAAATTGGAATCACTCAAATCGGAGTTAAAAGCAAAAGTTATAAGCATTTGAAGTTTCAAAATATATTTAAAATCAATATACCGAATTAAATAAATATTTTCTTTTTCGAAAATCAATTATTGCGTCATCGTGACACGTGTCGCCACCAGAGAGTGACACGTGGCCTGCTGACGTCGATACCGACCGGCTCCGTGATAGCGTCAAGATGACGTCATCGTGGCGTCAAGACGACTCGGCTATCTCTCGACAAGTGGGTCCCATCGTGGCGTCGAGATGGCGTCGGCGGTGACGCCACACGCGCGGTGCGTCTTGGTGACGGGTGGGCCCGTCTTTGTCGGCGTCTCATGCGCGATGATGCTCGTGGCGGATCGACATGTGGGTCGCGTCGCGTGACGCGCGCGATCGCTCGTCGCGGTGCGGCCGACATGCGGGCCCGCCTTGTCGGCGTCTCATGCACTGATGGAGGCGCGACGTGGCACTACGGTGCCCTTAGATCTACATCTAACGGCGGAGGTTAGAAGATGGGGTTTCTTGTTTATGGGGCGGCGTGGCGGAATTCGGTCGTTGATTGGAGATCGGACGTCCATTGTGGAAGCTCGACTTCGGCGGCGATAGTGCGGCGGCTCGCTTCACCGAGAGCGAAGACGGCGGCGTCTTGTGTGGCGTTCCGTGGTCCTCCGGCGACGTGCGGTGATGCTCCCGACGCGGCGCGACGAGGTAAGTTCGGGGGTGGCTCGGGCGACGGCGGAGAATCACCGGCGGCGACGAACCGACGCGAAGAAGTGCGGCGGACGGCTTCGGGACTTCGGCGAGGTCGTGCGGCGAGGCGGCGGCGTCTCAGGTGGCGTGAGCTAGGGCAAAAGGTGCGGCGCGTCTAGGGCTTCACGAGGCGTGTGGCGGCGCGTTAAATAGTGCCCTCGACGTCCGTGTAAAAGCTGAAACCGAGGCCCTTACAGGCGGCGGCATGAGTCCCGGCGATTCGGAGAGACGGCGTGGGCCGCGTGGACCGTCGGATGGAGATTGAGCGGCCACGCGCTAGGGTTTTTTCGAGCTGGGCATACGATACTCGCCCAATCTTGTTCATCCGGATTTTAACTCTTTTAGATTAAAAATAATCCCGAAAATAAAATGATTTATTTGGGGCATTAAAAATATCGAGAAAAATTCTGGAAAAATTCTCATAAATATTTTAGGACATTTGTGACTCAAATAAAATATTTTCAGCAAAACTTTATTTTAACTTTTCCATTATTTAATTAATTTGATAAATGTTTAATTCAAAATAAATTCAAATAATTCCAAATAAATTCCAGAAATTCCTAAAAATTCAAAATACCATTTAAATGCAAGAAAAGCAAAAATTGGGGTGTTACAAGGAGGCTGCGCAAAAGGCAATGGCCTACTCCAACGAGGTCGCCGGCCTCTGCCAGGCGGTGAAGGCGCTCGAGACCTCCCACGCATCCGAGCTCCAGCGGGCTATCGCCACCGAGCGTGACCACACGTACAAGGCCGTCGAGAAGGAGTGCGCGAGGTCGGCCAAGGCGCTCAAGGCCAAGCGAGCCAAGGCCGCTGCGGACCAAGCAGCCGCCTCGGCGAGGGCCTCCCCCGAGATCGAAGCCAAGGTCCAAGAGCTCGAGGAGAAGTTGGGTTGGGCGAGCAAGATGGCAAAAAGCGCCCTGACTCAACTTCAAGAAGAGCGACGCCGCGCCGTCGACGCCGCCAACGAAGCCCTTCGACTCCAAGGCGAGTTATCGACCTTAAGGGCGAAGGTCGTAGAGCTCGAGCAAGAGAAGCTCACGCGCGAGATGGCCGACCTGTAGATAGGCTTAGACTTTCTTGCCTGTAATCAAAACCTTTTGTAAGACAAAAGTTTAATAGAACGACATTGTTTTGGTAGAAATAGTTAATGTCTTGGTCTGCTTATGATTTTTCGATCAAGAGATTTTTTTCTTAATCGTGCACTTAAACTTTTGCTCGTAGTATATCCCCGTCCAGCCCCCATTGGGACCAAGGTCGAGCAACGCCGGCCTTGGGCGCAAGTTACAAGCCTGCAGAGACCATGACATGCAAGATCGAGAAAAAACCCACAGGGAGCACAACACAGGCGCACGAGGAAAGACTTAGGCTCCAAAGTGTTAGGATTGTTTCTAGGTCAAGCTTCTCGAATCCTGACAATGATTTGCGCGAAGAGATTCGGCTTACAAGTAGCTCGACCACTGGGGGTTAATTTCAAGCCCACGACGCCCGGGCCAAGAGCAAGCGCGCTTGTTCGCAGGTTGGATTCAAAGAAGACCCGAACTCGAGCCAACACAAAATATAGATGAAGAAGAGGCGCAAAGACCAACATGACAATTGAATAATAGCTTTATTGAAATTTGAGGTAAAAGGTATTACACATAGAATTTTCGAAGCTGGTCAATGTTCCACGAGCTAGAGAGCTCTCTGCCATTGGGCATCGCTAGCCGGTAAGCCCCCGTGCGATCTGTTGAATCAACTCTATAGGGGCCCTCCCACCGCGGGGATAACTTGTTGGTATTGGACGAGCCCTGAATCCGCCTCAGGGCTAGGTCCCCAACAAGGAGCTGCCTAGGTTGTACCGATCGAGACGCATGTCTACGAAGAGCTTGCAGGTAGTACGCTGATCGTAGCAGTGCACGGCATCTTACTTCATCCGCCAAGGTTGTGAGGAGCCGCCCAGACCGTCCTCGGGTTATTCGAATGCCCGGTCGCCCTCATCGGATTTGGAGGCTAGCAACGGATCACCGATGGTTCTCACAGTGCTAACACCCAAGCCCAATTAGGATAACCATGACCCCATTCGAATAACTCGACAACAATCCCGGTATTCCCCCGGTATGCGACCCGAAGCTCGCCCAGGATCGCCCCGCACACCGGTTTCCATTGCCATATCAATTCAATTCGCATAAAGGGGGCAACGAACCCAAAACTTTACTACCGGAGACACGAACGCGAAGCACCTAGCAACGAAAAAAAAACAAAGCACAAAGACAAACCAGGCAACCACGCGATGCAAGAACCAACAACAGCAGACTAAGACTCACAAAAAGGACAAAACGCAAGATCTAGCCTAGACTCAGGAAATCTACAAAATTTCGGCATGACGCCCCTAGAAGTACGGACATCCACTCAGCAGACAGAAGAAATAATTAACTAAACAAATATATCACAACTACAACCACAATAAAAACAGACATGCATATAAGCAACAACCCAGACATGAGTTAAACATGGCGATACATTAAAGTTCAACAACGAAAATAGCCAAGTGATTAAACATAACCATAACAAGTTTGAAAGCTAACTATACAACAAAATGAACGCACAACCACCAAATTAAACCAAAAGTAAGACATCTCCGGAAGTGTTCTGCCCTTGAACACTTCCGGGCGTTTACATCGTTGAGCTAGCTTTTACTCGGTGCCCCGCCCGACCACCGAGAAGCAGTACGGACAGAACTCACACCCGTCGGGGTCCTCACTTGAAAACCACAAAGCAGAAGCAAGAGTACAAAAGGCACTCGCAAGACTTACCCGTGGTCCATATATGACCGACTCGAAAGAATATGCATTTGGATGTAGCAAGGTATAAGCTTAAGGTAAAAGTGCGGAAAAGCTTACTTTGTTGCATAATCGTATTCAACTACACAAATTTCAAGTTTATAGCATTTATGGATAGCACCTATTGCTAGAGTGAAATCTGAAATTAAACATTAAAGAGAGCAAGTAATAGCATAAACAAGTATCAACATCAAGTATACCAACTAGTTTCAATTTAAGTTATTACTACGTTGAAGTGTCGGATGATACAAGCGTGCTCATATCCGAGAGCGCTGCAATTGAATCGCCTATTCACCTGCAGGGATCATCAATCGCACGACATGTGCCACAAGGAACCTCATGTCAACCCTCCTCCCATCCATATCTACTCGTTGAGCCATCCTCATGCGGCCGAGCACCTAGCAACCTCCTCGGCGGCTCAAGCCTCGCTTAGCCCTCGAGAGTCGCCTAGGCCTCGCCCTCAACCACGCCCAATCGCATGAGGGCATGACCCATCGAGTAGTATGCCATGAAAGGGTGGCTTACCGTACCATTATATCGGGCATGCGATCAACAAGGGGTGCTCGATCAACATGGCAAACAACAGATCGGACCTTAACCAACACAGGTGAGACTACAACATTTGAGTCTCCACACTCAAATGATCCAACCCTCTCGCTTGGGTCTCAATTTTACATTTCAAACATAACCATTTCCATTTACAACCCAATAGTGTGAAATAATTATTCTCAAATGAGGGAACCATCCCCCACTTGGCCCATACCCGACATCTAAGCAAAACTAAGCATGGACACAATGTAATTACCCATATACTAGCTCCAAGGAAGGCATTCAACAATTATCAATGAGTGTATGTGCAACAAGTAGGTTCTAATCCTATCCCACATTTCAATTCCTAATGCAAGACATAATCATCCAATAAGCAAATTATTCGCTAAAATACAATCATATAAGGTTGAAAATGCTTAGGTGCTTGCCTTGAGCTTCTGTGGGATTCTCAAAAATAGCTGGCTCTCCGGTAAAGGTAACCCCCTCAGTCACCGCCACGCCACCCTCCGCGTGCTCGTTCTCTACACGTTCGCCATGTATGAAAAATGAGATGCATGCGATGCATATGAAATGAAAATACTAAATGCATCCTCAAGACAAATCCAAAAGTGCAAACATTCATCTCAATTGAAGAATGAAAATGCAATTGCAAGACTCCACTTCTACTCTAAAGCCAAAATCTGAAAATACATGCATACACCTCTAAACAGGCATAACTTTTGAATGCTTAATCGAAAAAATGATTTTTTTACTCTAAATGACCACAAGAGGGTGATCTAACTTTAACATACAACACAACATTCAGAATATAGATTGAAAGTTTTTAACTAAACTCTGAACTTCAGCCCCAAAGTCTGAATTTCAGCAAAACCCAGTTTCAGGACAGACATTGATACAAATGGCCATAACTTTTTGATTGCTTAACGAAATTGAGCAAACTCAGATCCTAGACGACCACAAGACATAAACCTACCACTTAACTTTGGCTAAACACCCAGATTCTGCACAGAGAATTCCCAGTTTGGCCAGGAACAGAGAACAGTTTCAGTGTTCAGAAGTTTCAGAGTTTCAGAACAGCATGCAAAAATTTTATCATATAAATTGCTATACTTAACGGAATTGAGTAAAGAATGATATTTTTACAATCTACATGAAATTTCCTACAACTTATCAAGCAAAATTAATTTCTAATTCGGCCTCTAACTAATTTTAATTCGCAGCTCAAGTTTCAGCTCCACATTTTCAGCATTTTCAGAGCAGCACGCACTAAAATCGACATAACTTTCAGCTGGGTTAACGAAATTGAGTGATTCTAGTTGGAAATGAAAGATAATTTCATTACCCACAACTTTCTCTACAGCCAACCTAGCAGGAGATGCTCGAAACTTGCTCAAATCAACCCGAAACTGTAGCTACGAAATCTGCTCGAAATTTAGAACTTTGCTCCAAACTCTAGAGTGGTTATTTCCCTTCAAAAACTCAAATCTCTGCTCTCCTAAGCCCCCAAATTCACCAATGCTGCCCCCAAAACCAGAAAACAACAAACCCTAAATCAAGAAAGAGCCTCACCTCAAAATCCACATGGGGAACAAGGGAAGGAGAGGAGGGTGCTGCTGCTGCTTGGAGAGGGAGAGGGAGGCACCCAGGGTGGAGATGCAGGGGAGAGGCGCCACCAGGGAGCAGCAGGGAGGGCGTGGCCTGGTGCTGGCTGCAAGGAGGAGTGAGGGAGGCACTTGGAGTGGGGGAGGAGCCAGGAAGAAGAGGAGTGGGTTGGCTGCACCTTTTCTTTTTGTTTTGTGCTGGCTGGCTTGGGAGAGGAGAGCTCAAAAGAAGTGTGCTGGTTCAGTTTTGCTGCAGCCCTAATTTCTTTATATTGATCTCACTTAACCCCCACTAGTAAGCAATGGTTGTAATGACTAAGTCCTAGAATTTCAGCACAGGATTCAATTTTTGAGCCATGTTTAGAATTAGTATTTGGCATTGGACATTGGTTCAAACCCCACAATGCTGTAGAGAAAAGTTTCTAGTTTGTGATTAGCTAATCCGCATATTCTAACTCCTTATAGTTCTCAAGTTACAAGGCTCCGAACTTTGATGAAAACCATATTTGCACCTTGAAATTTCTAGCTCTTAATTTTTGCTACGTTTGGAAATTCTTCTAAGTGCCAGTTTAGGATATTCACTGAAGTCGGAGTCGATCTCAAATGCGGCCAAAACTTGGTTGGCGCTAATGTTAGCCGCATGAGCCGATTCCGAATTTGGGGCCATGACAAAGGTAAGGTCGAGGGACCGTTCTTGCTCGAGGTCGATCTGGTCGACCGAGCCGACCCTAGCAGAGCCTAGCATGACCTCTAGAGGCAGGACGGCTTCAGTACCGAATACAAGCCGGAAGGGTGTGGACCCTGTTGCTTGGTTGACTTTGGTACGAATAGACCATAAGACGGTGGGAAGTTCATCCACCCAGGTATGGCCATGTCGTTCGAGTTCATTTGATACTCGCTTTTTGACGCCTTGAATGATCTGCCCGTTGGCGCGTTCCACTGCTCCATTGCTCTGCGGATGGGCCACCGAAGCATAGCATACTTTAGTGCTGATGTCTTCGCAATACTCCTGGAACAGTTCACTAGTAAATTGTGTTCCATTGTCAGTGATAATTCTGCATGGAACCCCATACCTGGTGACCACAAACAAGCGGAAGAATTTGACCGCCACACGAGCAGTGATGGTCGAGACAGGTTCGGCTTCGATCCACTTGGTAAAGGTATCGATGGCGACGAACAAGAACTTCTTCCCACTGGCCGCCTGTGGGAAGGGGCCGAGGACATCGAGCCCCCAGGTCGAGAAGGGCCAAGCGAGTGGAATTGTCTGGAGTGCATAGGTGGGCTAGTGCGACTTTCGAGCATGGAACTGGCAGGCTCGATAGGCGTGGACGATGTTGCGAGCGTCCTGGAGCACCGTTGGCCAATAGAACTCCATGCGGAAAGCCTTCCCGACCATGGTCCTGAAAGAGGAATGCGCCCCATAGAGACCTGAGTGAATGTCGTTTAACAGGCACTTACCCTCCTCCGTGGTAACGCACTTTGTCAGGATTCCAGAAGCATTCCGATGGTAAAGCTTGCCGTCCACGAGCTTACCCAGTGCTTGATCCTGCTCCTCTCCGCGGGATTGGTTGGAAGCTCTCCCTGCGCCTGAAAGTTGTGGATTGGCTCGGCCCACGAGGGAATACCTTCGATGAAGGCGACCGAGTCTCCTTGGTCGGAGATTGAAGGCGACGCCAAGGTCTCCAGGATTACATCTGGAGGAATTTCATCGTCGGATGACCCGAGCTTGGAGAGGAAATCCGCGCTGGAATTGTCCTTCCGAGGCACGTGCGCGATTTCCAGGTTTTGAAACCACTTCTCCATCTTGCGTGCTTCGGCGAGGTACTTGGCCATGGAATCTTTCGAGCATTGATAGCCCTTGTTGAAATGGTTGATGACGAGCTAGGAATCGCCCTTGACGATCAACCGGCGCACACCCAGCGCCTTGCAAGCTTGGAGTCCTGCCAGGAGGGCTTCGTATTCTGCTGCATTGTTTTCACTGGGAATCCAAAACGAACCACGTACCTCAGCCTGTCGCCCTGTGGGATGAGAATGAGGATCCCAGCCCCCAAGCATTTGAAGGATCTTGAACCATCGAAGTACATGACCCAAGGCTTCTCCTCTTCGACCTCGAGCTCGGGAGCTATCGACATTTGTTGCCGACAATAATGAAAAGGGGGCTAGGCGCCGGATCCAAACTTGATGGTAGCACGGGACACCGGATGTATACAGGTTCGGGCTCTCACGGAGGAGATAATACCCTAATCCTATGCTCTGGAATTATTTGTGGCTAGCTAATTGCTGATGAGATTGTGTTTTGATATTCCCCCGTACCTCCCTTTATATAGCAGAGGAGGGCGGGTTACAAGAGAAAGAGTCCTACTCGGATACAAAGTAGGGATCACATCCTGTTTCTATCCGTTTCGGCAACAGTTTGGATTACAATCGTATCCTACCAAATCCGGTTTAGTTACTATTTCCAAGACTTCCTTATTGGACCTGCTTTGGCATCCGGATAGATCCTTCCTTTCTACAGTCGGTCCAGCCCATCCGTGCCTAGATGGGCCTCGTTGGCCTGTCATGCAGATACCTGGACACATATGTCCCACAGTAGCCCCCGAGTGCTTCGCGGTCGGATTGCCTTCTTACTTCCGAGGCTTCACGACTGGTCTTTTATGCCGCCGAGTGCTCTGCAGTAGGCGAGTAGTCCGTGAAGGACTCATCAGAGTTGCACGTGGCACTATTTCGAGTGGTCCCCAACCCGATTTCTCGGATCAGCACGCGACTCGATATGGAGAATATCTCCGCTCAAGTTGGCTTTTAGCCGAACGGTACCTGTGCACCAGAGCGCACAGTTATTAGCCTGTCATGAGGCGTACCACTGGATTTTGCTTTTTAGACTATCTTTATGATATCTGATCCCGTTTTAAACGGTATCCAGCATATGGCCTGTCATGAGGCATATCATAAGAGGATGTTTATATTTGGAAGGTACCCAAATCCAGTCTGATGCGTTCATTGGCTTTTGGCCCATCATGGAGCATACCATTTTCCAAGTCAATTTTTGGCCCAATTGAGCCCATGCACAGTGATTCACCACACACGGCCTTAGGCCCATCTTAGAGCGCACCCTAGGGCAACCCCAAGTTATGCAGAGGGCGAAGCATTTTCCCGCTCAAAGCGAAAGCTTGCATCACTCCCTATAAATATGGAGTCAGGAGCAACCGAGACGGTTTTCTGCGCACTGTGCCCATTTTCTCCCTCATCTTCTTTTGTTCAGCGTTCTTCTCGCGAAATCCGCCGCTAGGGTTAGCAGCCTTCACCTTCCCAATCCGGCGCAATCACTGGGTGATTCCTTCCACAAAATGCCTTCTCCTCTTCCCAAGGATGCTCTTTCTTCCGCATCAGCCAAGGATTGGACCACCTCGGTGACAACGGATGGGCGACTAGAGGAGCTGGTCCGTGCCGGCGTTTTTCCCCCATTGGTAATGCTCTCCGCTCGTCCTGTCGCCGGTGAATCTTGCCCCACTCCTCGCACTGAGGAAGTGGTTGTCTTCAAATCTTTCTTTTTGCGTGGATTCGGCCTCCCCGCATGCCCCTTCATTCGAGGTCACCTTGAATTTTATAGAATTGAATTGACTCATCTCAATCCCAATTCTATCCTTCAAATCGCGATCTTTGTTCACCTTTGTGAAGCTTTTCTTGGCGTTCGCCCACACTTCAATCTTTTTCACCATCTTTTCCTTCTTACGCCTTTTCCTAGCAAAAATTCCCCAAAGGGAGTTGGCGGTGCCGGATTCCAGCTGAGGGACGGCCTGAAGAGGGCTTATGTAGCCATTCCTTTCAAAACTTCAAACAAAGGCTGGCACCGGGAATGGTTCTACTATTCCAATCCCAAGCCCTCTCTGCCTGCTTTTTCTGGAGCGCCTCTCAAACCATCGATCAATTGGACCTCGCTTCCTACGGGTGACGGGATGGACCAAGTGGTAGACCTTATGGGGATGATTGCTGATTTGAAGGAAAACGGTCTCACCGGGGTAACCATTGTCCTCAATTTTGGTTCGCGCCGAGTCCAGCCCCTAAAGGAACGAGTTCATCTTGGATATGCACATGAAGGGCCAAACGACCCTACACGAGAGGTCCCTGAGCCAATTTCATAGGAGGAACTCCTTGATCGTGTGGCCGATTTGTTTGCTCCGGGTGTTTTGATCACCAACGAGGGATGCCCAAGGCCCTTCAAGCAATCGAACTCTCCACCTCCGGTAAGATGCCTTCTTGTTTCTTTGGATCGGGTCTTCTGATTTGTGCTCGGCCGTAATTGAACATGCGTCTTGTCAGCACCTGCAGGGTCGCAATGCCTTCTTTTCTGACGCGCCGTTGCCCGAGTTTCCGGTGCACAAGAGCACCAAACGGAGCCGGCCGGCCCGCTCCTCGTCCCCTACTCCTACCACCAAGAAGAGTAAGGCAGCTGAAGCTAAGGACCCCCTGGGAAAGGGAAAGTGCCCGGTCGTCCGAGTGTCCAAGGAAGAGAAGAGGAAGTCGGCTGCAAGCGTGCGCCCGACAGGAGGGCCGAAGATTCAGGACTCGGTGGCCGTGTGCCTTGCGATTTCATCTTCAAGTCAATCTGCGACCCGAATGGCCCCTGAGCCCCTGGCCTGGCACTCGGCTGACGGCGTGCCTCCACCTCCACGTCCGACTAGGGACCCTTCGTTCCCCACTCCAGGTGTGCAGACTGGTTCTTCTACCGGTGGTACTTCTGCCCGAAAGAACTTGTCATTCAAAATAACAAGATCCGTCAGGTTGGTTTCTTTGTTCATTCTTCTTTTTTCCCTCGCGTTATGTCTTGACTGTCTCCTTTTTCAGGGAACCTACCAGCAAGATTCCTACAGATGCGCCACACCAGGAGCCTGAGAGGGAAATTGCTGAGGATACTGCGGGCGCGCCGGTGGCCCACACACCAGATGTAACTGAGCCCGCCGCCACTGAAGTGGTCGCGGAGCAGTCAACAACAACTCCTTCGCCCGCTACCGTAGCTGCGAACACCGAAGCTGGCCCGAACTCAACCAGCCCCCGGCCATCAACCCTTTCAGAGCCGACTAGCCAGGATGGGCCTCCTGAGCCGACTGGTCAGGATGCACCTTTTGAGGCTGCCACCGATCCTGCTGCTGATCCTCTGCCAGAAAAGCCTCCTCAGCCCTCTCGCCACTCGCCACCAATAGAAGAACTCCCTCGACCTCCTCCCCCGAATTCTTCGATACGGATTGCCTTCTTCGACAGATATGACAACGGGAGGAACCTTGATGACGAGGATGAAGCTGATGAGTGGACGTCGTTTCGCGATGCCGCTTTTACCTGTTATCATCTTGGCGGCATAAGTTGCTTACACTGAGTAATTGTAAGGTATCTCCTTTTTTATTGTCTGTGATGCGCGATGTATCTTTGTTGTTCTTGTCGCCGTCTTCAGCGCTTGGCGGAATCCTCTAAAGATCGGAACGCCCTTATCCGGGAATTGCTTCTGAGGACCAAAATGCAAAAAGACTATGCAGACGAGGTCGAGCAGATTCGCGTCCGACTGCAGGAGGAGCTCAACCGAGCCCGGGTCGAGAACCGAGAGGAGCTGGATAGACTTCGGGCCCAGGTCTCTGAATTCGAGGCGGAGAAACAGAATCTGACATCTTCCCTTGACGGTAATCCCTTTGTCCGACTACATCGATCCGTATTTTAGCTTTTTTGCTTCTTGACTCGTCCCTCCCTACCTTGACTTCGGTTTTTCGCTGCTGCAAATCTTCGGGTGAAGCTTAAATCCTCCAACGAGCAGGTTGAGAAGTTGAAGAAGTCTGAAGAAGAAGCCAAAACCGAGGCGGCAAAGTTGAAGAAAGAGCTGGAAGGTTTTCTCCCAACTCATCTTTTGCTTCCCCCTTGTCCTTGGTAGCACCCTCGAACTAATCCGACTGGTTATGCAATGCACCGAGTCAACTCGCAAGCCCAATATCACGCTCTTGACGAGAGGATCAAGTCCACTGAACTCCGGGTCGACAGGATTCAGGAGGGTGCTGAGAAACTGCTACGGATGCTGAGCCCTGACGAAGCCTGGCCCAGCGCTTTCCCATATGACGCGGACGCCACAATCCAGCGGCTGGCAGAAGGGCCCAAGCAGCTAGTTGTGGGGAACCGTCCCCGGGACTCCACTGATTCACCCAAATGCGCGGTACATCTCAAGTGAATCAAGGGAACCTCGGGCGTTCCACGATTATACCCGTGTTGGTCCCAGGATAGTTCGCCAACACGAGCATTCTCATCCAACAGTTGACATCACAACACATACACAATTATCGGAAGCATAAACGCTATTACATTCCAAAAGTAGGACTGCTGTCCATAACGACATATTTAGAGTTATTACATCAAGTAGCAGCGGAAATCATAAGATAAACAACAAAAGGGCCAGCATGGCATGCCCCCAAACACTCAGGCAACCAACTGGGGCAAGAACGGCGACTAAACGTTAGAACCATCGAAATCTGCCCGGTAAAAGTCCCCGGGTAATGCCTCATCCTCACCTGCAGCAAGTGGACAATCCGATTGAGTACAAAGAGTGTACTCGCACAATAATATACATTGTATGCTGATTTCTAGCTACATGTGGTTGCTACATCAAAGGAAGGCATAATGGCAATTTCAGCATAAAGCAATATTTGAGATAAATCATAAGCAAGTATAGATTGAAAGATTTGCATTTAGTAAACATTTGCAAAGTCTAGTACATAATATAACATCATCATAATCACATTCATATCATGCCTTCAAGCATTCTCCGAACCATGAGTTCCATCGCTCATGTTCAATTAATTCATATCATGCCTTCAAGCATTCTCCGAACCATGAGTTCCATCGCTCATGTTCAATTACACACGCACACAAGTACTCCAATACTTGTGTCTATTTTCCCACTCCCACATCCCATTCTTACCAAGTCCTTAATACTGCCCAAAGGATCGACAAATCGAGAGATCGTCCTTAACCATGGACGCGGCTATTCGAATAGTTTAAACTCTGCAGAGGTACGACTTTACCCACACGACACGCCACACTCGTAAGCCAAGCTATTAACACATTTCCTTAGATGTGTCGGCCGAGGTGAAACGTGACAAACCATTTTCCAAAGATGCATGGTAGTGTATCTAAACCATCCGGATGATCGTGACCCTCGATCCCACGTGCCCGATTAACGGTGTGTGTGGATCAAGGAGTACACCCGTTGTTGGACATCCCCAACTCAACAAAGTTCGAGGGACTCCGAGGACATTCCCTGGCACTCCACTAAGCCCAGGGAATTCCGGCGGTCATTCCTTGACGCTCCACTAAGCCCAAGGAATTCCGCGTGCACATGGTTTACATAACCTAGTCATACATAAGTACTTGGTTACGCCGGTCCCATAAACGGCGTGTGGTTCGCACGATAGTTACTCAAAGAGACGTCACCAGGATTTAATCCTTAGGGTCCTTAACCAATATCTCTACTCATTAAACATCAATTAAAAACATCATCATCGTAATAATAAATCTTGATCATTGCGACCGATGGACTAAATCCATCTATCGCGGTTTCTAACGGTGATCTAAGCATGGCTAAGCAATTCGAACGAACCCATATATAATAATAAACCAACCACTTAGGGCGACAATGGAACATGGAGTGAACATGCTAAGGGTATAACACACAACATGGTAATAGCTAAGAATTCTACCCAATCATAATTGTAATTGAAAGTAAGCATGCAATTGATAAAATAATTCCAAAGATGTAAGTTGCAAATAGTAGGAGCAATCATGGTCAAGGAGTAAGATAGTGCCTTGCTGCTCGTTCTTGACTTCGAAAGCGTAGTCGTACTCGGGAGTGCCCTCCGAAACGTCAACACCTAACGAGAAAATCCAATTCAATAAACACCAAATCAAGAATTCAAATGGTGCACATGATGAAAAGATGCATGAAATGCTCATGATGTGTAGCACTAGTCATAATATGAAAGTACTAATTGAGTTTTTGCGTTAAAAGTTCAAGTCTTAAAGCTTTTATTGAATTATGTTCGAGTATCCGAGTTTCACTTCTGACCGTCCGAGTGGACCTCTCGGTATGAAGTGAAATTCCATTCGGACTATCCGCAATTTGGTTGGAGTATCCGAAGGTAGTTTCGAGTATCCGAACGTTACCTCGGAATGTCCGAAAGCGAGCCCTCTCGGTCACGCCATATCAGTTCTATTCGACCATCCGAAATACCATTCGAATATCCGAATAGTTCGAATGTCCGAGCTAAACCTCGGACTATCCGAGCTGGGCGTCTCTGTTTCAAAGCAGTTATTTGCCTATTTGCCATCTACATTTCAAAGGAAAGGTCTAGGGTTTTAAGGGGATGGGCTAGGGTAGATTCTTACCACACTAGGGTTGCTTGTGTACTTAGTGGATGTTGGTTTCGGCGAGTGGATGATGAAAATGTCACAATGCCGGTTCTTCACGGTTCACCTCCCCCTAGCTCACGTAGACGGCAATGCCTTCGCTTGCTCGAGCTTGCAACTACAACTAGCCCTCCTCCTCCGGCTTCCATATGACATGCGCCACCCGATTCAAGTGTGACAATGGATTCCATGGGGAAAATAGCAATGAGTTACAAGGAGCAGAATTTCAGCACATGGGTAGCAAGAAAACGATTGCCACTTACCCAAAACTTGGTTCCTCAAGAATCCGCTTGGATGGATGTGAAGCTCTTGACCTTGGCTACAATATGGTGTAACATGCACAGCCTCAAACTTCAATCTTGTGAAGATTTGAGAGGAAGAAATGGCAAGGGGTTTGAGAAGGGTGCTTGCTGTTTTTCAGGATGTGGAGCAGCAAATGAGCAGTAGGGGGAGGAGAAAACAAGGTGGAGAGGCTTATATATGGCTGCCATTCATGCCTTACATGTGGGGCTAGGTCCCACATGTCATAGGGTAAGTAAAGGAGTGGGTATGGGTGGTTGAAGTGAGAAAAAGCATGGAAAAGATGTGCAGTCCACAATTTTCTATGCAAAGGTAGGTCCCATGTGTCATTGACTTGTCATGTACATAGGTAGGGGTGAGTAATGTAGCAACTAGTAGGGTAGGTAAGTGCAGCCTTCACTCCTCTCTCATATGCATATGGCCCACATGTCAATGACTAAGGCAAAATAACATGTGTGCAGTTTGGAATTTGATGTTTAGGGTTTTGCTACTCCCTCTTTATGCAAGATGAATGTCCTAACACTTGTATGATTATCATTAAATGAGGATGTAACGACATTATGGAAGATGTTAGTGCGACAAGCCTCACTTACCGGACTAGCGAAAATCGGGCTGTTACACTAGTGGCGCACTTAAAGGATATAGCGACCACAAGCGCTTGCCAAGCATTAGCCATAGTAAAATCCCTGTATCCTCGGGTGGAACTTGAGGCAATCAAGGAGGGCTTCGCCTGCACAGTTGACGATGACCAAGCGCTTGCCCTTGTCGACGAGGTTAGGGACACCGCTTCTGCTTTAGTTGAGAACCTGAATTTGGGTGTTGTGTAAACATTGTATTCTAAGGCTTGTCCTGCACTTGGTCTTTTTGCCCATCGGAGAGGTGCTTGATTATTCATGCTGTATTTTGCTTTCGAATGCTGTATTTGTGGGACCTTTTTCTTTTGAAGCTGAACTCAATTTAGAGGGTACCTAATTCCCGTCCTTGACACGGGCTTTGGCCTTCGGCCCATCGTGGGGCTTACTGCACTTTAAATCGAATTCGGCCCATCTTGAGATTCCTGTCATATAGTGATCATCGTGCGCGCCGCCTGGCCCATCTCGAGACGTGCGTTAGGTCGTGCCTAGTACACACGGAAGGTGAAACGTTTCCCGCATAAGGTAAAGGCTGACGTCGCTCTTTATAAGGGTGACTCTTGCCTCGAACGCAGCAGTCTGCTGCACACTACTGCAATTCAGCTGTCTCTTCTTCTTCTTCTAGCGCTCCTTCATCCGCCGCTTCGGAGCTTGCGTCCGTACGTTTTCTTTGATCGCTGCATTTCATTTTTCCTTCTTGCTTCTTAACCTTCATTCTTCGCACGTGAGGACGTGACCACTGTTTGAGCGATCGCCCTTTTCTAAGCTTTTTTCCTTGTTTCCTTTTCTTCAGGTCCTTCATGGCTTCTTCCTAGAGCGCTTTCTGTCTGACGACGAGGAGCTGGTGTTTGATCTTAAAGATGAGAACCCTCCGCCGCCCGTCGAAGAGGAGGACGACCTTGCTGAGGAATGGGCTCTGTTCGACCTTGCCATGGCCGAGCTTGCGGAGATGGAGGCCGTGGCCCGGGACACCGCCGCCGTCGATGCCCTGATCGAGGCCGTTCCGAAGCTCATCAAGGCTCGGGACCCCCTCATTGAAGCCGTAGGGTGCGTGCGCCGGGCGTAGGTTTTTTTTTATTTCTGCAAAAAATTAGTAATGCAGTGTTTTGGCACATACGTACTTCAAGCGCCTGGGACGATGTTATCTTATGTAATATTATCTTAATGTTGCCTGTCCTTTCTTTTTCCCTTTTTGATCCTTCGACCTTCCCGAGTGGTTTTCTTCATCCCTCATGTTTAAACGCCCTGACCGATTAGTCTAGCCCCCAAGTGTCATTGGCGCTTGGCCTTTCTTTTTGTCGGGACCCGGATATGCAAATCCGAAACCCTCTGTGTATACAGCACTAGTCCAGGATCACGCTAGTGCACACAGTGGAAACATAGATGACATATCATTCCATACATCGAAATAACTAAAAAGAAGCAAATTATTATTGAATAAAGCAAACGACCTTATGGTCAAGGTTCATACACCAATGCCTCTTGGCTTAAGGAAACAAATAAAAGCATTGCAATGAAATAAAATAACTTGGGCTATTCGACATGCCACAGGCAATCGTCTGGGGAAACGCCTTCCTAGTCGATATAGTCTTCATAGTACTCCTCCTCTTGATACTCATTACCTGGTCCTTCCTCAGCAACTGAACAACAGGGGCATAAAGCCGTGAGTACAAAGCGTACTCAACAAGCCGAGGGAAATGATGCAATATATTCATGCACGGCTTGACAAAGGATAGTTATATGGTTCATTTGCGTAAAGCAATAACTTGAATTTAAATACAATAAATAGATTGAAGGCGATTGATAAAACAATAATAAATAATCGGTAAATCAATGGTAGACAACATGAGCAGTAATGACGAGGCATCACCCTACATCATTGAAACAAGTATCAACCACACAATTCAACGGTATAGCTTGAGACAACAAAACAACAAATGAACTCCCTGTTCACATCCCAACCATTCCACATTTCAAGAAAATACTCTATACCCGTGTGAAATCCCGGGCTTGTCCATGACCGCGGACACGCCTATTCAATAGTTTACACTCTGCAGAGGTTATGCGGCTTTACCCACAAGACATGATCATCCCTTAATGCCAAGCGCTAAGAACACACTTCCCTTGGTGTGTCGGCAGAGAGATCACTACAAAGCCTTTACAATGCATGTCTAAACCCGAGATCGCCCTCTAAGGTTTAGCCCTCGGGGCCCCTCTTGAGCCATGTGGGTCTACCCGTCCATCTTGGACCCCACACCAACAATGGCAATACTCAATTCGGACATTGCAAATTAATCACCTAGGTCCGCCCCATACCGGACTTGTGGTTGCACGGTTAGGCCAGTTCAATGGCGCACAAGATTAAGTCCTTAAATTGTTTCAGAGCAAGACGACCACATCCCAATGTGCCAAACAAAGCACCCTTTATTGCACGATCAATTGCCCGAGGGAAACATTTTGTTCAACCCAAAACCAATGGCATCCCCTGCCAGTGGTACAACAAGTTTTACAACAAGGGTCAATGACCACAATTCAAGATCTCATTAAGTCAAGATTAACATTAGCTCACAGTGATATGAATCCCATCGGACAACTAAGCATGGCTAAGCATAACTACGATAACCCAATGTTGGTACTATGATTATGTCCAACTAATAACGTCCCAACTTAAGGGTAACAATGGATACATGGCATTCCAATAATCAAAGGGGCATACTCAAACAGTAAATAGCTACTCCCATAAACTAGCATTGTTACACAAATAGCATGCAATTGTATAAAACAAAGTACTTTTGCAAACATGGGTTCAATATGATCAAAGGTCTACGACTTGCCTTGTTGTTCAAGTGCTGATTCTTGGTCCTCGAAGTCTCCGTTCATTCCTTGGGATTCAAGGCTTCTCTAGAAAAATAAAGCAATGAAACCAAATAAATACAAAAAAGAGGAGAAAACAAGATCAAAATTGAAAATAAATGACTCTGGAATGTAGATCTTGATTTTATAAAAATTTAGAAATTTGAATCACTCTAATCGGAGTTCGGACGAAGGAGAACGGGCCTCTGGAAGATTTAATTCAGAGAAAATGAGAGAAATTCACAAGGGTGACACGTGGCAGCTTGTGATTGGCTGGGATTTTCGGTTTTTCGGAAAATCAGAAAAAGAAAATAAATGCCGATCGACATGCGGGGCCCACATGTCGCTGGCTCGATCCTGATGAGACCGAGAGCACCGAGGCGATGAGGCGATGTGGCGATCGCCGAGGTGGCGCACACGCAGCCTCGACGAGGGCCGACGCGACGCCACGCATGAGCTAGGGCTGACGCGGCGCACACATGGCTGGTGACGCGGCGGCTGGCGAGGAGAGGCCACGCGGGCGACTGGACGTGGCAAGATCCGACGCGTGCGATTGCGATCGGACGGCCAAGAACGCGTGAAGGAGCTCGACGGCGAGAGGCGGCGGCGCTACTCACCGGAGGTAGGGAAGACGATGCACGAAATAGCGGAGGACGACCGGATCGGGCGGAAGAATCTGCGGATCCGGAAGAGGAGAGCGCGGGCGACCCGGACGTGAAAGCGGCGACGGAGGAGGTGCACCGGAGACGGAGAACCAAGCGGCGGAAGGTGCTCGGACGGCGAGGAACTTCGGCGAGGGAGATCTCGGTGCTGGCAGCGTCTCGGTCGACAAGGAAGGAGGCGGCGGACTCAGCGCGAAGCGGGAAACCTCGGGTTGTGTGCGGCGGCTGCTTTTATGGCCTCAGGAGGCGTGAAACACGCGGAGACCGAGGAAGGTGGCGTGCGGCGCGCGGACTCCGGGATGGATTAGGGTTAGGTTTCGGCGAGGCGGTGCGGGCGACGTGGACACATCTCGGCCGAACGCGTGGCGGCGATCGAATCTGACGCGGCCAAGGCTGGCTGGGGCAGGCGGAGAATGTTGATGGGCGGGAGGATTCGCCCGAGGAGAGTTTTGAAAATTAAAACATTTTCCGAATTAGAAAAATCCCAGAAATTCAAATAAAGGCAAATAAATTCAAATAAATAGCAATTAAATTTAGAAAAATCTCCAAAAATACAGAAAAATTCCTTGAAGCACAAGGAACCCAATAAAAACTGGAAACCTTTAATTTGATACTTAGATTAATCTAATTAAATCTTTTAATTATTAGAAAATTCAAATTAAGCTTCGGTTAATTTGAGAAAAATACGAATGGTTCATTTTTAATTTAAAACATACCAAAACTCAAATTTTTGGGATGTTACACTTTTCAGGCACGCTTTTATTGGGTAGCTAGATTTTGTCGTTCATATGTCAGGGTTTCGCAATCAGGAATTAAATCACTCGGACTTAATCACGATCATTAGGAAAAAAGGAAGGATAGCAGATGATCCATAAGAAGGGTTGCGCATGCACAACACTATTAGGTGTAGCCCCCGACTTACTGCTTAATTGAACATCAATTGAGCAGCAAGTCAAGAAGAAGAACTTTATTTATAAATAGTATAGCTAATGTACAATATTTTAAGAGTAAAAATGATGTAGCTGCTCTATGTTCCATGAGTTGCTGATGATAGCACCATCTTCCCGCTTAAGCCTGTAAGCCCCCGGCCGTGTCACCTCGTCGATGATGTAGGGGCCTTCCCAGCTTGGAGAGAGCTTGTGCTCATGCTTTTGATTCTTTATTAGGACCAGATCGCCCTTAGAGAACGCACGGCCCCGCACATTTCGGTCGTGGTAGCGACGCAGGCCTTGGAGGTTCTTGGGCGACTGGATCGCAGTGACCTCCCTGGCTTCTTCCAATCGGTCGATATCTTCTGCTCTGCTCACCTCCGACTCGGCCTCCTTGTAATTCCGAACCCGAGGGGATCTGAAAGTCAGTTCGGTGGGCAAGACCGCTTCCGAGCCGTATACTAGGAAGAAAGGTGACTGCCCGGTAGCCCTGCTGGGAGTAGTTCTCAGCCCCATAGTACCGAAGGCAATTCCTTTACCCATCGAGTTGTGTACGGCTTGAGACGGTCGAAAATTCGCACTTTTAAGCCTTGCAGCACCATGCCGTTTGCATCTCCACCTGACCGTTGCTCTTTGGGTGGGCTACGGAGGCAAAGCAAATTTTGATGCCGAGCCCCCCGCACCAGTCTTGGAATTCTTCACCGCGGAATTGAGTTCCATTATCCGTGATGATCCTGTTTGGTACGCCGAATCTTACCACGATCTCCTGAAAGAACTCCTTAGCCTTGGCCGTCATTATTGTTGTCACAGGTTTTGCCTCGATCCACTTAGTGAACTTGTCGATGGCTACGAAGAGATGAGTGAAACCACCTTGAGCCTTCTTTAATGGGCCGATCATGTCGAGCCCCCAGACTGCGAATAGCCAGGTAATCGGGATAGTTTGCAGCTCTTGTGTCGGCACGTGTATCTGACGAGCAAAAACTGGCATCCTTCGCAAGTTCGGATGATGTCTTCCGCGTTAGACCCAGCAGTCGGCCAGAAGAATCCTTGACGATATGCCTTGCCCACCAGAGTGCTTGACGCTGCATGATGCCCGCAAATTCCCAAGTGGATTTCTCTGAGGAGATTTTTTCCCTCTTGCTCCGATATGCATCGCCTTAGGACTCCGGAGGCGCTCCTTCGGAAGAGTTCTTCGCCTATCACTGCATAGTTCTTGCATCGTCGTGTGATACGCTCTGCTTCTGCGCGATCTTCAGGGAGCTTGTCCTTTAGCAAATAGTTTAGGAAAGGAGTTGATGAGGACATCACCAGCATGGATACGATCAATGTGACCGCTGCCCCTCCTTCCTCTCCGGCTTCGCCAATGACTACCGACGCTGCTCCATCTTCGTCACAAATGATCGACACTGCGGGAACTTCGTCGCCGAGAGGCCTTAATCCAAAAGCTCGGCTATTCAAGCCCACATCAACAGACAAGGGCCTCAAGCACACACCCCTAGAACAGCCCATGCGTCAAGGAAGGCCCATATGGAAGCCCAAGATGCCAAAAAGCCCGGTTCGGCCATCCAGCAGCATGCCAACTTCAAACGGGCATAACTTGGGCTCCCGGACTCCGTTTTCAGCGTGCGACCACCCGTTTGAAAGCTTAGGAGATAAGCTTTCCAATGGATCCAGCCCCACTTCCAAATTCACTCCAGAACGACGGAAAAATGCGGAATAATGTCACGGGCCAGAAATTCAAGGTGCTGCGTCACCTCACTTTTGGGCCTATGGCCCATGTATCTTAGGGTTTTGGTGGCCACCACCCTTTTGGCTGCCCTACACCTCTTGGCCGCCGCTATATATGTGGCCGCCACCGTTTCTTTACTCTTAGGTTTTGTTGTGTTTTGGTAGACCCTTTGTGCGTCCCTCCTCGTGTTCGCGTGTGTCGACTAGACCACCCGTGACGAGAAACAGAACCTCGCCTTTGTATCTTTGAGATTATTGGATTGAAATTGCTCTCACCTTGTTCTTGCTTGTTCTCGGTTGCAGTAGGTACAAGGATCGATCGGGTTTTGATTCGGTTGATCGCCTCGTGTGGTGACATTGCGATTGCTTGGTTGCTGATCTCGTGGTTAGTAGCCGTTCCATCTACTTTGTGCACCATCAAACCGACGTATCGTTCTCATCAGAAGATCGGGCCGACCCCCGTGCGCATCAAGTTGGTATCAGAGCTCAAGGTTGCTCGGTGAGATTTCCCCTCAATTCTGATTTTTTTTCACCTAGAGTCCAGAAAAGAACCACAAAAAAAAAATTAGTAGATTGGTTTTCTATCCGAGCCAATTTGTGCCCTAACTTTTACTACTTGTTCTTGGTTTGTTGAATCGTCGGATGCATAATTGTGTCTTTGCTGGTTTTAGAGTCTATTTCCTTTAGAGTTTCGAGTTCTATTCACGTAATTGTCATAGTGTTTTTCGCGTTCATCGTGTCTCCTTTGTGCCATCGCCACCATCTACGCCGCCGCTAACAACAAGCGCTGCAGCCCCAAACCAACCATATCCTGGCGCCTTTACCTTCCAAAAATAGTGGATCGGTTCCAAAAATAGCAGATTGGTTTCCAAAATTTTTGGTTGATCTTCACCAAAAATAGCGGATTGGTTTCCTTGTAAGAGTTTCACAATTTTCACCTGCCAAAACACCCTCCACATCCACCGGGCCGAGCCCCACCACTTCCCCAACTCAGCCAAGCCCAAAAAGGAAACTCCAAAACCTACTCCAATTCGTTCTCGCGTGCAATTTTGTGACTGCTGCAGTAAAACAGTCATAACTTCTGCATACGAACTCGGATTTGGACGTTCTTGGACTCGTTCGAAAGATCACGAAATTTCCTATCAGATCCGACTTTGTCTTTGACAAATATATATTTCCAAATTCGGCCTCTAACAGTGAGAAAAGTTGCAATCTTTGTCAGGCTGATTTTTGATCCACCGCAAAAACAAAAAAAAAGTGTGTGTGGTGAGTGTTGCTTGGGAGTCTCCTTTGAGTCTGTTATTCAGTTTTAGGGCTCCCACAAAAAAAAAAAAAAAAAAATCAAAAAAAAAAGAAAAAGAAAAGAAAAAGAGAGGAGCCCTAGCTGCTTGCTTTGTGTTGTGGTCATTCTCATTGCATCTCTGTGGCATCGTTGGTGTTTAGGCTCGCGTCTCTAGCACGGTCTAGCCTAGGACCAGCCTCAGATCTTGATTGTGAACGACTTTTCAGCTTACTTTGGTTCGATGGTATTAGTTCCTCCTTTGCTACATACTATTGATCGTCAAGAGCTCCCCATCTTCTAACCACACAAGGTTCCGAATTTGCAATCGCTTGCCACATCGAGGACTTGTAAGAACTTGGTAGAAGCTTGGCGTGTGGGAGGCTTGCCACGCATACAACCTAGTAGTTCATAGGAACTAATTCTCTTGCGAGTTCTCTGTTTGTTGCCCCTAACAATGGCAGGTTCACATAGCAAGACAACTTACAAGGATGATATTGAGGATTGTCCATGCTTGTGAAGAGAAAAGAAATCTTGGCGACAACTTAGCGACTTGAGTCCTTGCGAAATCAAAGGGTGAGGCGATTCGAGCATGGGAGTATCCTTGACCAAGAATGAGAACACACCATTGAAGAAAGATTTGAAGCCTACCTCACCCAAGAAGAAGAATAGTAAGTGTATTTCAATATATAATGATCTGAATGTTCTTGCTATTCTGCGACTAACCACATGAGCAAGAATGATCAAGATGGTGTGCGCTTGATCGCTGCAATGACGACGACTACAAGAGCCTAAGGTCATAGCGTGTACTTAGTGCTCCACCGGAACATGCTAGTCAAACTCAACGCAACAACTTATTTCACACTAAGTTTGTTGTCCGAGAACGTGGGGTACAAGTCATCATAGATGGAGGAAATTGTTGCAACCTCGCAAGTCAGAACATGGTTGAGAAGCTTGGCTTGACCACAACTCCACTTCAACAACCTTACGAAATCGAATGGTTCAATTCCTGTGGTAAGGTTCAGGTAACACAAACTGTGCAAGTGAGTTTCTCTATTGGTTCCTATTATGATTTTGTTGATTGCTATGTTGTACCCATGGAAACATGCTCACTTTTATTAGGAAGACCATGGTTATATGACGTAGAAGCTATTCACAATGGTAGAACCAATCAATATTCCTTTCTGTATTATACAAAGAAAATGATTTTGGAACCAATGACGCCGGCTGAATTACTTAAGGTTGCTGCACCACATGCAAAAAGAGAGCACGAAAGTAATGATACTAAAAAGAAGAGCGTAGCTAATGAGCTAAATCTGCCTAAAGCAACAAGTGATAAATCTGATCGCAAATTAACAGATGTAGTTTTGTTAGCTACCAATGTTACGATACAAGATGACAAACTTGTTAGTGGAGTACAACAATCTAAACCAATGTTCAAGAAAGAAATTCTTTTAAATAAGATTGTTTCCTCACATGATATTGCTTTGCAGACATCTGTTTCCTTGCCTCCTGTTGCCACTAACCTTTTGCGGGATCATGAGAAGGAGTCGAGGACGACTCCAATTCAAGAAGGGGAGGATGATGAGGACATCACCAACACGGATACGACCAGCGAGACCGCTGCCCTCCTTCCTCTCGGCCGCCAATGACTACCTAAGCTGCTCCATCTTCGTCACAAATGATCGACATTGCGGGAACTTCGTCGCCGAGAGGCCTTAATCCAAAAGCTCGGCTATTCAAGCCCACATCAACAGACAAGGGCCTCAAGCACATACCCCCAGAACAGCCCACGCGTCAAGGAAGGCCCATATGGAAGCCCAAGATGCCAAAAAGCCCGGTTCGGCCATCCAGCAGCATGCCAACTTCAAGCGGGCATAACTTGGGCTCCCGGACTCCGTTTTCAGCGTCGACCACCCGTTGAAAGCTTAGGAGATAAGCTTTCCAATGGATCAACCCCACTTCAAATTCACTCCAGAACGACGGAAAAATGCGGAACAATGTCACGGGCCAGAAATTCAAGGTGCTCGTCACCTCACTTTTGAGCCTATGGCCCATGTATCTTAGGGTTTTGGTGGCCACCACCCTTTTGGCTGCCCTACACCTCCTGGCCGCCGCTATATATGTAGCCACCACCGTTTCTTTACGCTTAGGTTTTGTTGTGTTTTGGTAGACCCTTGTCGTCCCTCCTCGTGTTGGCGTGTGTCGACTAGACCACCGTGACGAAAGCAGAACCTCGCCTTTGTATCTTTGAGATTATTGGATTGGAATTGCTCTCACCTTGTTCTTGCTTGTTCTTGGTTGCAGCAGGTACAAGGATCGATCGGGTTTTGATTCGGTTGATCGCCTCGTGTGGTGACGTTGCGATTGCTTGGTTGCTGATCTCGTGGTTAGTAGCCGTTCCATCTACTTTGTGCACCATCAAACCGACGTATCGTTCTCATCAGAAGATCGGGCCGACCCCCGTGCGCATCAGGAGTTGTCCAATCAGGGCTGATGACTAAGACCTCTTCCTCGGCGAGTGCTTCTTCTGATTTGTTTGGCTCCTGCTGTTGGCTTATTGAAGGTTTATGGAGCTCTTCAACAAACCGCCCGATCGATCTTGTTGCCGGTGGAGCCTAGTCTGGCAAGCTCGTCTGCTACTTCGTTGTCGCGGCGAAGTACGTGAATGAGTTCCAGCCCGTCGAACTTGTCTTCGAGCTTTCTTACTTCTTGGCAGTATGCAGCCATGTTGTCTTCAACGCAGGACCAGTCTTTTTGCACCTGGTTGATTACCAACATGGAGTCGCCTCGAATTGTCAATCGCCGAACGCCGAGAGATATTGCGATGCGAAGTCCATGGATGAGTGCTTCGTACTCGGTGGCATTGTTTGACGCCGAAAAATGGAGCTGAAGGACATACTTCAATCGTTCGCCCGTTGGAGAGATAAGCACCACACCAGCCCCCGCGCCGCTGAGCATGAGGGAGGCGTCGAAATACATTGTCCAGTACTCAAGTTCTTTAGTTGTCGTGGGGGTTTGTAATTCTACCCACTCGGTGGTGAAGTCGGCAAGTACTTGAGATTTTATCGCCGTTCACGGCCTGAAGGAGATTTCAAAAACCCCAAGCTCGATCGCCCATTTTGCGATTCTCCCTGTGGCTTCCCGGTTGTGGAGTATATCCCCAATCAGAAAAGAGGTGATCACCGAGATCGAATGCTCTTGAAAGTAGTGCTTGAGCTTGCGAGAAGCAAGCAGTACAGCATACAATAGTTTTTGTACCTGTGGGTAGCGTGCCTTGGATTCTCCCAACACCTCGCTGATGAAATAAACCGGTCGTTGGACCTTCTGAAGGTGCCCTTCTTCCTTTCGCTCTACCACGATTGCAGCGCTGACTACATGAGTCGTCGCAGCAATGTAAAGCAAAAGGGGCTCTTCGGGCATTGGTGGAACCAACACTGGTGGGGATGACAAGAATGTCTTGAGTTCCTCAAAAGCCTGCTGCGCCTCGGCGGTCCATTGGAAGTTACCCTGCTTTTTCAGAAGTTTGAAAAAGAGCATTTCCCCATGATCCCAGTCGAGAAATGAACCTGCCGAGTGCCACCATGCACCCGGTGAGCTTCTGGACTTCCTTCTGGCTAGTCGGAGGTTTCATCTTTAGAATTGCACTGATCTTCTCTGGGTTCGCCTCGATGCCCTGCTGTGACACAATGAATCCGAGTAGTTTTCCCGAGGGAACTCCAAAGACACACTTTTCTGGGTTGAGCTTCATCTTGTAAGCCCTTAGGCTTTCAAATGTTTCGGCCAAGTCGGATATAAGGTCCTCCTTCGCCCGAGTTTTGACAACGACGTCATCGACATATGCCTCCATGTTTCATCCGATTTGGGTGTGAAAACATCGATGTATCGCGCGTTGATAAGTTGCGCTAGCGTTTTTCAGACCGAACGGCATTGTGACATAGCAAAATGCGCCAAATGGAGTGATGAACGAAGTCTTGATGCAGTCTTCTTCTTTTAGCCTGATCTGGTGATATCTTGAGTAGGCGTCCAGAAAGCTAAGGAGCTCGTAGCCTGCCGTTGAATCTACCACCTGGTCAATGCGGGGTAGCCCGAAAGGATCTTTTGGGCATGCCTTGTTAAGATCGGCATAATCAACTCACATGCGCTAGCTTTTATTCTTTTTGTGAACAAGAACTGGGTTCGCTAGCCAGTCGGGATGATACACTTCTTTTATAAAACCTGCTGCTAAAAGCTTAGTGATCTCTTCCCTAATGGCCTCTCGGCGGTCTTGAGCAAATCGTCGGAGCCGCTGCTTGATGGGCTTGGCCTTCTCGTCAATGTTTAGAGAGTGCTTGATCACCTCCCTAGGGACACCGGGCATATCGGATGGTTTCCACGGAAAAATGTCCCAGTTGGCCCGAAGAATGGTGACGAGCGCGTCTTCCTATTTGGGGGTGAGACCTATCCCGATCAAAGCTGTTTGAGCTGAATTGGACGGGTCGAGGATTACCTTCTTGGTCCCCTCATCAGGCTTCATGCTTGTCTTGACTTGCTTCTTGACCGACACTTCTCCTTCATCCTCTCGATGTGTAGCTGCCTGTTGGATCTTCTCTCTGTCATCTGCTGCCTCTTGAGCTTCGGCCATCTCGCAGCTCTCTCATCCTGAACGAGCAGCCTTAGCGTTGCCGCGGACGGAGATGATGCCCTTCGGTCCTGACATCTTCAGGACGAGATAAGTGTAATGGGGCACGGCCATGAACCTGGCCAGGCCCGGCCTTCCCAAGATGGCATGGTATGCCATCTGAAAATCAGCTACTTCGAAGTTGAGATATTCCATCCGAAAATTTTCTTTGGTCCCAAACGTGACTGGCAAAGTGATTTGTCCGAGTGGGACCGAAGAGGTTCCGGGAATTGCTCCATGGAACGGTGACGAACCCCGCTTTAGCTCGGAGCGAGGAATCTTCATATCGTCGAAGGTTTTAGAGAAGAGGACGTTGAGTCCACTCCCCCCGTCAACCAGCACCCTTTTGAGTTTAACACTGCGGACCACAGGGTCCAACACCAGAGGAAATCTTCCGGGATAGGGGATGTGATCCGGATGATCCGAGCGGTCAAAAGCAATTGGAACCTCGGACCATCTGAGGTACTGGGGAGTTGCTGGCATGACTGCATTGACGTCCCGGGCAGTGAGGTTTTGTTTTCGCTTGGACTTATAAGCCATTGAGCCTCCATAGATGTAGTTGAGCTCGTGCTCCGTCTTCTGGTACTCGCCCTCATCATCTTCAGGGGGATCTTGTTTTTTCTTTTCTTCGTCTTTTGCTTCGCCCTTGGCCGACCGCCTTCTGGATTCCTTGGCGAACCTCCTCAAAGTGAAGTAATCATTCGCAGCGTGTTTACCCTTTGGATTGAAAGGGCAAGTGGCTTCCATTACTGCATCATAGTCGTCTATGCGCGGCGCGCGATGCCGGCCCTGCTCGGCTGCCGCCACTATTTCTTCAGGCTAAACCACTCGGCGAAGCCGGGGAGTGAAGGCTCAAATGCCCTCAATAGGCCCGTCGATGCGCCGTCGTGGGGAACGCCAATGAGGCGATCTAACTCGGTGGTCTTCATTATCACCTTTGTCATAGTGGAGATGACTTCTACGATCATCCTGGTTGTCGTGGCGGATGCCAAAACGTTCATAGTCATCTCTGCGCCTACGGCGCTCTTCATCTTCCCGGTCTTGCCATCTGGCGTTTAAATCAACCCAGAGGTCACGGCTGATGCTACGCCGGGCGTCTTCTCCTCGTCGAAGCTCCGCTTTGGGACAAGCTGCGCTGTATTCTTGCTAGCGACTGTGAGTTGACGATCGCGGTGCAGAGTGCTCCTTTTCCTTGGCTCCTCGATCTTCTTTGAATTCTTGCCGCCGTCACCATGGCCTGAACCTGAGCCACGATCGGCGCAGCTGGGTTGTCAGGTGACGATATTCTGCTGAGAAGTATGAAAAACCGATTGGTTCCCCATCTTCGTCTGCAAAATTTCTTCATTAACATTGCGGCCTCTGTTCTGGAGAGATCTCGCACGGCCTTCTTGATGAAAGTGCTCTTCTTCTCTGACATTCGCACATCATACATTCTTTGGGACTCGGTTCGTGGGTCTCGATTCACGCCGCGAAAGCCACGAAAACTTTCGCTCATATACGAATCAGAAGAACAAGAGGATAGGTAGGACTGACCTTCAGACCCGAGTAGTTCCTTGGCATTTTTAGCCACTCGGGATTCGTCGTTATCCAGCTCCTGCTCAAGATGGGGGACAAACTTTTGGCTTACCGTCCGGAGACAGATGGCCGTACTTATCCCTGATTTGAGTGGTTGACTGGCTAAGGGAGTAGCAGAATCGCTTCAAGATTGGATCTGATCCGAATCCGAAAGGGTGAGGTGGCCAAAGTCGTCGGCGATGAAATCCAGACTTCCGAAGCGAAACGCCTGGGTCGGCGCGAAGGTGGCCATGTCTTTGTTGAAGATCGCCATCAAGCTTGCTGAGATTGATCTTAGCGCTGCCCCTACTTGGTGCGCCAACTGTCGACGTTTGTTACAGACAATAATTAAATGGGGGCTAGGCGCCGGATCCAAACTTGATGGTAGCACGGGACACCGGATGTATACAGGTTCGGGCTCTCGCGGAGGAGATAATACCCTAATGCTGTGCTCTGGAATTATTTGTGGCTAGCTAATTGCTGATGAGATTGTGTTTTGATATTCCCTCGTACCTCCCTTTATATAGCAGAGGAGGGCGGGTTACAAGAGAGAGAGTCCTACTCGGATACAAAGTAGGGATCACATCCTGTTTCTATCCGTTTCGGCAACGGTTTGGATTACAATCACATCCTACCAAATCCGGTTTAGTTACTATTTCCAAGACTTCCTTATTGGACCCGCTTTGGCATCCGGATAGATCCTTCCTTTCTGCAGTCGGTCCAGCCCATCCGTGCCTAGATGGGCCTCGTTGGCCTATCATGCAGATACCTGGATGCATATGTCCCACAGGAGCCGGCTGCGATGTCTGCTCGACCACGAAGTCGGCGAGCACCTACGACTTGATGGTCGTGCGCTCCACGAACTGGAGGTCGAACACAGCCAGCACCATAGCCCACTTGGCGATGCGACCTCGAGCATCTGGGTTCCTCCAGATCTCTCCAAGCGGGAAGTTGCTCGGGACGACCATGGAGTGAGCCTGGAAATAATGCCGGAGCTTGCGGGAAGCCATGAGGAGGGCATACAGTAACTTCTGGACCTGGGGGTAGCGCTCCATTGGCCCGTGGAGAATCTCGCTGACGTAGTAGATCGGGTGTTGCTGTGCATCCCGCTCGGCCACCAGGATAGTGCTTACAGCTTGGACGGTGGCCGCGAGGTAGAGCAACAACTGCTCGCCTGGCTGTTGGGTCGTAAGCAATGGTGGGCTTGATAAGTATACCTTCAACTCGTCGAAGGATCGCTGCGCCTCGGGCGTCCACTCGAAACTACCTTGCTTACGCAAGGCCTTAAAGAACGGCAATCCACGCTCACCGAGCTTCGAGATGAACCAGCTGAGGGCAGCCATGCGTCCGGTGAGGCATTGCACCTGCCTTACTGAACTTGGGGGGCATCTTTTCTATCGCCTCGATCTTCTCCAGGTTCGGGCTGACCCCCGAGCCCCTAATCATGTAGTCGAGCACCTTTCCTGAAGCAGCGCCAAACACACACTTCTCCGGGTTGAGCTTTATCTTGTGCTTGTTCAGGTTAGCGAAGGTCTCTTCTAGGTCTTGAACGTGATTGTCTTCAGAAGAGCTCTTGACGATGATATCATCCACGTAGACCTCGAGGTTGCGGCTGATCTGGGGATCGAACATCTTGGTCATCAGGTGCTAGAAGGTCGCACCGGCATTGCGAAGACCAAACGACATGGTCGTGTAGCAGTAGGTTCCGAACGGTGTGATGAACGACATCTTGCTTTCGTCGTCGACCGCCAGCTTGATCTGGTGATACCCAGAGTAGGCGTCCAAAAAACTTAGCATCCTGGCATTCGCGGTGGAATCTACGATCTGGTCGATGCGCGGGAGAGGGAAGTTGTCCTTCGGGCCCGCCGAGTTCAACCCCGTGTGATTCACGTACATCCTCCACTTCCCGCCTTTCTTCTGCATGATGACGGGATTGGCCAGCCATTCGGAGTAGTCGATCTCACGAATGAAGCCAGCCTTCAGCAGCTTGTCGAGATTTTCCTTGATTATGGCGACCTTCTCGGGAGAGAAGCGTCGTAACTTCTAGCGCACAGGTCAGCAGCCGGGCTGCACCTGCAATCTGTGCTTGACCACCTCCCTCGGGACACCCGGCATGTCCGTCGGCTCCCAAGCGAATATATCCTTGTTGGCGCGGAGGAAGGTGACGAGCTCCTATTTGGAACTCAGCTCGGCCGAGACGTGGACGCACTTGGACGTGTCGCCTTCCTCGAGCGGCACAGCCTTCGTTGCCCCGCGCAGGCTGGATGACCGTCTTCTGGTGGGTGACCTTCGGGGTCGCTTCTGGGCCCTGCTGAGGCAGCATGCTGCGAGGGCTAGGGCCTACGTCTCGCAACCGTGCGCCGCCTTGAGGTCGCCCCGCATAGTGATGATGCCGTTAGGCCCTGGGAGCTTCATGCAGCGGTGGTCGTAGTGGTTTGCCGCCATGAACTTGACCAAAGCCGGACGCCCGAGGATGGTGTTGTAGGGGAGATCGCTTTCAACCACCTCAAAGGTGATCAGCTTGGTGCGGAAGTTATCCGAGGTGCCGAAGGTGACGGGCAGGACCACCTGTCGTAGAGGAGCGGTCGAGCTTCCGGGGATGATCCCGAAGAATGGAATCACGATATTCTTGACTTTTGGTAGGGAATTTGCATCGGTCGGCGCTTAGCCAGAGCGAGTTGAGGAGCGCCCCATCGACCATGACCCGCCCGACCATGGTGTTGCTGATGGTCGGGGTCACAACCAGGGCAGTCTTGTGATCTTTGGACATACCTTGGGGGGCATCCTCCGGTGTGAAGGTTATCGTTGCCCCGGCCCACTTGCAGGGCTGGTCCGCGGGCTTCCCAATGGTAGCCTGATAAACCACGCACACGGTATCCTTGATCTCGCGTCGGGATTGATATGTCGACGAGCCGTCGAAGATGACGTCGATCCGGCGGTCGCCTTGCTGGAAATCCAGGTCGAGGTCGGCCCGGTCCTCTCCAGTGTTGACCCTGTCGGGCTGATCTCCCTCTTTTGGGAGCGTGAGCATCTCTCCACGCCCATCGTAGAAAGCCTCCAGCTTGTTCTGCCAAGCCCTGCAGCTTCACAGGTCGTGGCCCGGAGTCCTGTGGAACAAACAAAATTTGTCTTCATCGAACCGGGGTCGCCCCTCAGGATCCTGTGGACGGCCGTCGGCTTGCCGTGACCCAAACCGATGGTCCCCCTGTCGAGGTTGGCGCCGCACCTGCTGAGGTCGCGACCGATTTCACTGAGGACGGGATCCCTCCTGGGCTGAATCTCGCACCTCCATGACCTCGCGGTGGCTGTCTGCTGAAACGACTACCCGTGGTCGGCCATCGCCGCGCTTGCGATCCCTCTTCCTCTTCTTGGCGATCGAGCATGGTTCAGCACTCTTGGCGCTGGAGGGACCAGCCTCGCCCGAGTTGATGCCAAGCTTACCTTGGTCGTAGTCACGCTTCCAGTGGACCGCGTCGTCCGCATCCGCGTAGCGCTCCGCCATGCGAAACAGCTTGTCGACGGTAAGCCTTGCCGTAATCTCCAGGTCTTCGGTGAGGCACCGGTCGCGGACGCCGAACTTGAAGGCCTTGATCACGGCCTTGTCGGAGACACTCGGAATCAGGTTCCTCGTGTGGATGAACCATCGCACGAAGTCACGGAGAGGCTCATTCTTCCCCTGGATAACTCAGTCCAGGTCCTTCTCCCTACCGGGCCGCTCGTAGTAACTCTGAAAGTTGGAACGGAGGGCGCCCTGAATTTGATGCCACAAGCGGAAGGTGCCGGGCTTCTGGTTGAAGAGCTAGGTGCGGGCGGCTCCATCCAAGACGATAGGGAGGTAGTTGGCCATCATGTACTCGTCTCCTCCTGTGGCCAAGATAGCGGTGGTGTAGATTGAAAGAAACTCATCGGGGTTCTTCGTCCTGTTGAACCGCTCGATTAAGGCGGGCTTAAAACGAGCCGGTCAGCGCACCCGCCGAAGGTCGTCGGAGTACGTCGTGCAGCCGTAAGCCGGAACAGGGGTGCGCCTAGAGAGGTGATCGCTGCTGCTGGAGTCAGAGTCATGAGCGCCTTGGCGTCCCGACCCACGACCACGCCGGTCGTGGCGACGGGCCCGAGCATTGCCCGGGAGGTACTGCAAGCGCTTATGGACCCTGCGACGCCTTGGGGGAACGTCAGGGGAAAGGCCCGACATCTTCTTTGCTAAGCGAAATCGCCAGTAGTCCGCCATCGCCGCACACCATCGGTCGTACTCGGGAGCGGCAGCGGAGAATCTGGGTACGGATCTCGGGATTGCCGGCGCGCGGGAGACCAGCGGGGACGCTGGCGCCTATGCGAGGAACTGCCGTCACTCTTCGAGGACGGGACCCGAAGAGGCGGCCTTGGTCTTTGTGGCGACCGCAACCGGTAGTAGCCTTATCGAGCTCGTCTCGAGAGCTCGGCGAAAAAACCCGACCTCGAGCAGGCGGGTCGATCATGACTCGAGCAATCGCGCGAGGCGCTTCGCTCGGCGAGAAACTTGGAGCATACGGCGATGTTCCAATCTTCTCGCGCTCCTCTCGCCGGAGGGTGGTTATGGCTTGGTTGATGGCGACTTGAGCCATCCGGGGAGCGTCCTTGGGGGTCTTCGGGCTACGCTCGCCTTCCTCCACTCTCGTGCCATGGCTAGCAGCCATGAGAACAAAGCGATCACGCTTGATGGCGAAGAGGGGAGACGAGGGCGTGGAGCTTCCATGCTCGGGGACTGCATTCGAACCCGAGCTCGCGGAATGTCCTGCTGCGGAGGATGCCATACCTCGAAAGTCTTGAACTTCTTCCAGATGAGTGAAGCTTTCGGGCCCCACGGTGGGCGCCAGCTGTCGACAATCGGAATCGCCTGACCGCAAATGTGAAACGGGGTTAGTGTGAATGGGGGGACCCAAAATGAGCTACGATCAACGGAGGAACGGATGTTGGTCGGGGCGAAGCGTCAACGAGCAAGACACGGCGGATTATACTGGTTCAAGCCCCCGTGAGGGTAATAGCTCTACTCCAGTCTTCTCCTGAGGCGGAGGAACTCACTATTCTTGAGTACAGAGAGTGGGTTACAGCTCGAGCTTGAGCGTTCCGGTTGTGACTATTGGCCTATTGCTTGTGTGCTGATGTCGTCCCCTTTGCCGATCTGCTTAGAAAACCACCAAGAACTAGTTGTACCGTAGTAGAGAAATACAAAACCAGTATGAGATTTGGTATTCATATATCCCACCATGGTCATTCAAGTCTTGGTCTTTCCGGTAAAGTAAGCCAAGATCTTGTGTACCTTGGAGGTATCTAAATAAAGTCTTGACACCATCCCAATTCCTTTTGGTTGGAGCTATACTGCCTCTATCTAGCAAATTTACTATGGATGCAATATTAGGCCTAGTACAATTTGCAAGATACATAAGTCCTCTTGTGACGCCTAAGTATGGAACTTTGGATCCTTAGACTTCCTCATTTTCCATCCTCGGTTTGAATGGATTTTTATCAACTTCAAGAGATCTTACTACCATAGGGTCTTTAAAAAGATGAGATTTATCTATATTGATTTTTTTCAATACCTTCTTATTATAGGTTAACTCGTGTACAAAGATTCCTTCAAAGAAATGCTTGAGCTATAGGCCTAAGCAATATTTGGTTTTACCCAAAGCTTTCATCTCGAACTCCATCTAAGGTAAGAAGTTGCTTCTTTTACATCCTCAATGATTCCTATGGTTTTCAGATCATCAACCTGGACTGAGCTGATATATAATTCATTCTAGAATATCTTTATAAACACATAGGGACAATCATCATTATTGGTCTAACCCTTCCTTAGGAGGAACTCACTAAGTTAGTTGTACCAAATTCTCCCCAATTGTTTTAATTTGTATAGCGATATTTGTAATTTGATACTATACATGTTGCGATTACTTTATTAGGATCCAGAATTTTGACTCATTCAGGGACTTTCATATAAATATTTGTATGCAGTGACGCATATAAATATGCGATCACTACATCCATTAACTGCATTGATAGTTCAAGCTAGTTTCCATTGATATTAAATATTGGAATGTTATTCCACTCATCACAGGAGAGTAAGTTTTATCGTAATCATTGTCAGGTATCTGCGTGAACCTAGGTGTTACATGCCTTATTTTATATCTCACTACCTATTTGTTTTCATTTTTCTTCTGGATGGATATCCATTTTGACCTACAGGAAACCCTTTAGAAGGTACTCGGTTAACAGGACCGAATACTTTCTTTTTGTTATGCCAGCGCAATTATGCCTCAATTACTTCTTTCCGTTTGACCCAATCTAAGCACTTCTGCCACTTTGCTATGGAATTTGGTTCTATATCCAGATAAAGAGTTTTGGAAATTTTCGAGGCAAAATATATTTGATAATTGTAGTCTTTCTATTATACAACTCTTCTGTAGCCACATAATTAGTGAAAATTTCTTCTAGCTCCTCATGATTTCCCACAACAATAGAGTCTGGGTGTTTCGACTTTTTAGTGTCAGATTGTGTGCACAAATATTCACTAGGGTTACCATCTTTAGGATGGCTCACTTCAGGTATGTTCTCAACTTGATGTTGAGATTCTTCCACTGTCTTGGAGTGTATTCTCACTTGTTCGATTCTCTATTTCTGTAGACGTCTCCGCAAAATTGAGTCTCATATGCTTGGACGTCTCCCCCTCTTCTTATTATGAGGGGGTAAGAGTGGATTTAATATCTTTCTAGGGTATTTGCACTCTTTTTGGTGCATTTACTGCAGGTATATGAGATTTTGTTACTCCCTTTTAGTTAGTGGAAGCATCTAGCAGATTATTAGCTATATGTTGTAAATTTATTATCTTTGAAACTTCAAGTTCCGATTCTTTAGTGTGTGGGTCTAATGACTAAATGCCTATGACATTCCAATCTATTTTTAGTATTCTTTAGTTTAGTATTTTCTCCTCCTAATACTGGGAAATTATTCTCATCGAAAATACAATCAGCGTACTGAGTCATATACATATCCTCTGTCATAGGCTCTAGGAATTTAGTAATTGATTTAGATTCATAACCTACATAGATCCCCAACTTCTAGTGAGAGCCCATGGTTGTACGTTGTGGTGGTGAAGATTGGCACGTATACATCACAGCCAAATTTTTGCAGATAGAAAATACTTGGTTCTTTCCAACGTATTATCTATAAATGGAAAATTTTATGGTATGTAGTTTGTCTGAGTTGAATTAATATAGTAGCATGTAGCACTACACAGCCCTAATAGTTGGTGGGTAGTCTATAATTTTGCAAGAGTGGCCTAGCAATAAGTTTTATTCTTTTAATTAATGACTTTGCAAGGCTATTTTATGTGTGGATATAAGGTACTAAATACTCTATGTTAATGCCCAAAGCCATATAATAATCATTATACCTTTGAGGTAAACTCATCAGCATTATCTATTTGAATAGACTTGATCCTTTCATTTGGACAGGATTCTCTTAATTTAATAATTTGGGCATTAATTTAATAAAAGCATGATTCTGGATAGATAAGAGGCATACATAGAACTATCTAGTAGAAGTATCTATCAGTTCCATTAAGTATCTTAATGGGTCCAACAAGGGCTGATAGGTCTACAAGTATCATTTTGAATTCTCTCTAGGGAACTCGGTGATTCTTCCCTAACTTTAAGATGAGATGGTCTAGATTATTGATGATTTTTCTCATTATATTTAATCTAGGATGACCTAGTACATTATGTCAGATCTTAAATATTTTTGGGTTTTTAAGTATTATCTTCACCGCAACAAAACATTTAGGTTATATATGTGCAGTATAATCTTGAGGAAACAAAACGAAGTTTTTCAACCACACATTTCTAGCACCTATTAAACTTGGTTGTGAGTAGGTCCTAAGAATTAAATTTATAGTGCAATTGTCTACAAGATAGATTTCCTCCTTCTTTATTGGATTATAAATATTTTTTTATATTTAGAGTATGATTTAGAAATCAAACAATTGTTGCATCAAGAACATATTGCAAAATATAGAACAAACATAACGCAAGGAATGAACCAAATATCCTGGGAATAACAATTTATTTAGCTTTAAATAATAATAGCTCATTAGGAGCGTAGACCAATGTTCATTTAGGAACTAAAAACTAAACTGATAAGTACACTATTAAAGGGACTCATAAGGAATACATGACAACGACTAGCAAAATGAAAGGAATATTAAAAGAATATTTAGCAGATTGTCGATGTCCCCAGAAGAACTATATTATCACACTTCTCGATGTCTGTATTAACAACATGTTGAATGGTGAAGTGTTCCTTAGCATTTTTTCCTAGGTCTTTTTGACTTTTTAGTAGATTGCATGACACGGATATGCATACGTCAAGTACTTTTCGATTGAATATTTAATTAATTGGAAATAATTATTAAGCCACATAAAATATCAATAGGTGAATTTGTTTCTTAGTTAATTTATTTTATTATATGAGAATAGTCTATTACTTGATAGCTGGTTGTTGCTTCTTGTTAGGTACAATGAATGGTCAAATGCCAATTTGTTGTCAAATTACATCATTGTATTGGATTTGGAGAGCCAAAGAGCCCAATTTGGAATACCCAACCAGTTAGACTTAAAAAGGATATAATTCTCAGAAACGGACTCCAATTACAATGTTTTTGTACTTGTTTGAAAGTTTGAAACGTCATCTCTATTTGACTCCATTACAAGTTGGTCAGAATCGGTCTCTTTCTATCTGTAAATTGGCGAACAAGTATCAGATTCCAGATTGGCCAAATTAGATTTGAAATTTGAGTTAGAGATAGAATCCAAAAAGAGTTGGACTTACTGTGGCCAGCCCTAGGCCAGGTTGCACGCCCCCTTAGTGTCTTTTATATATTTGTATTGTTCTCTATTATAAACTCAGACCATGTTATTTTTAAGATAGCTAATATTTCTTATTCTCGGGTTTATGCTATGCGCTGCCTCTTGGGAATTGGGTGATTTTCTTGTGAATACCTCTGTTGTTTTTGTGATTGCACGAATCGTGTGTCTACTCTTACGTAGTTGGGTAGACGTGGATCATAAGTATGTTCTTGGGCAAATTCATTTGTCACAGGTTGCTGTATTGAGACAATGGTTGGATACATCATGTTCGTCAAGGTTCACGAATCCAAAGTTATCATTAATTCTACATCGTGAAGATCAGGCATCCCGTATCATTACACATAAAGGTCTATCAAATGCTTTGGGTGCGGCAGTTGCACGACCAATGGCACGTGTATCTCCACCTAAAGCAGGGTTGTGAAAGGGTAAGTGGCCTTGTTGGTTGAGTCTTATTTCCAAAAGCTCCTTGGCCTTTTACCTCTCCATTGAAGCTTGTATCTTCCTTTTTGTATTCCACCATTCTTCCATTTTCCCCATTATGCTTTGGCCTTTTCCGTGGCTAAGGTTATTGCTAGTCTATTGAGTATTGGCATGCACTTTGGACATTGACTTGTCCTATTGCAAAAAATATGGTGATTCTTCATTAGAAGTTCATCATGCTTCTCTGTTTCTAATAAAGTGTAGATAAGCTCATAATACTTCTGATATTTGGTTTGATGGTTCTATTGTTGTATTATCCTCATGTTGGGGTGGAAAATAAATAATGTTGTGTCTATCATTTCATCATTTGTAACTTTTCGGTTACAAAAATGCTAATTGGAGACAAGCTTGTGAATGGCGCAGTTATATATTGCCACGATTTTGTAGTCTTGGAAGTATGAGGTTCCATTCGCGCTATGCTTCTAGCAGCAGGGTAGATATTTGTTGGTTATAGTATTCCTTCTAGAAATTCTATAATGCTAGTGGGTCGTGCTACATCAAATATTGGGCCTTCAAGTCCGTATGTAAATGGTGTATTAGGAATTGTAGAGCCGCACACTTGGTTCCTTCAAGAAAATCAGGGATGCCAGCTTTAGGCTAGGTAAATTGCAGCTCCAAGGGATCGAGTTGTGAAGTTACTCCTGGCATCCATTGCCCAGGTCAAGCAATTGCTACCATTTAGGGCAAGCTTGGCAAATTCCATCTTTGCGATGTCTGATATATGGCCTATGTTATATTCATGCAAAAATGAATTTATTACTGCTAAAATCAATATATTGCATGATCATTCTTGAATCAGTAAAGCTTAGTCTATATCTATTCAGTAGATAGTTATCTGTAATTTCCCTGAATTCTCCTAGCATTTTCCATAATTTTATGCTAATTATCGAGCAATTATTAGAATTACCAAAATAATAGCAAAATAAATTTAGCACATGTACAAACATGGTATTATCTAGGAAAATAAACCCCAAAATATGAAGCTTCCAACGTGTGCTAGGTCTAAGGTTCAATAATTTACGGAAGCTCATATACCTAAAAATTTACTTTCTATGATTTAATATAAATTTTCATAATTTATTAACTATTTTTGAGATTACAAAAAATTTCAAGGTCCGAAATGTAAAATTTCTTTATCATTATATTTTTTTGTAATTATGAAGAATTACAAGGTCTTTTTTTGCAAAATTTACCACATCCGCTTGAATACGTGAAAACTTGGTAGTTAAACCACAAAAGTAATGTAGCCCAAAAGAATTTCGTCTTCAAGCCTGTTTAAATACATGGGTCGAATCTAGTACGACTAGGTTGTATTGGATCTGATTCTATCTTGACCCATTTAGCACCCAAGCACTAGGGTTTCCAAACCCTATGAAGGATCGAAATGGCGATCAAAGGGGGTGAATGATCCCAATTAAAATTTCTTCCACTCAAAATAATCCAAAACAAGTTCTCAAACAAACCAAATAAAAGAAGCAAACAAGAATGAGCTATTTGATCTGTATGGCTGGTATGACCGCAGGGTCTCCAGTATGACCGATGATCGGTATGACTAGAGAATGTCGGGACCTGGATTTGCAAATCCGAAACCCTCTGTGTATACTGTACTAGTCTAGGATCGCGCTATTGCGCACAACGACAACACAGATGAAGCATCATTCCATACAACAATTAGACTAAGAAGAAGCACATTATTATTATTCAAAGCAAATGACCAGATCGTCTGGGGAATAAAATATTATGGCGGAAAATAAATAACTTGAGCCATTCGACATGCCACAAGCAATCGTCTGGGGAAACGCTTTCCTAGTCCACGTAGTCTTCATAATATTCCTCTTGATACTCATTATTTCCTAGTCCTTCCTCAGCAACTGATCAACAAAGGTATAAAGCCGTGAGTACAAAAAGTACTCAGCAAGTCATAGGTAAATGATGTAGTATTCATGCACGGCTTGACAAAGGATAGTCATATAGTTCATTTGCATAAAGCAATAACTTGAATTGAAATACGGTAAATAGATTGAAAGCATATTGATGAAAAAGATAATAAATAATTGGAACTACAATGGTAGACAACGTGATCAGAATGGCAAGGCATCACCCTACATCATCCAAAATAAGTATCAAACCACTAAATTTAGCAGTATAACTTTAGACAACAAAACAACAGTGAACTTACCGTTCACATTCCAACAATTTCACATTCCCACATTTTATGAAACACTCTATACCTCATATGATATTCCCGGGCTTGTCCATGACCGCGGATACAGCTATTCGAATAGTTTTACACTCTGCAGAGGTTGTACAGCTTTACCCACAAGACATGATTAGCTCTTGTTGCCAGGCGCTACGAACACACTCCCTTTGGGGTGTCGGCAGAGAGATCATGACAAAGCCTTTACAATGCGCTGTCTAAACCGGTATTGCCCTCTAAGGTTTCACCCCTCAAGGCCCCTCTTGAGCCATGTGGATCTACCCATCCATTCCGGGACCCACACGAACAATTGACAGTACTCAAGATTAAACAATGCAAATTAATCAGTTAGGTCTGTCCCATACCAGACTTATGGTTGCATGATTAGGCCCAGTTTAATGGCGTACAAGATTAAGTCCTTAAGTTGTCTCAGGCAAGACAGCCACATCTCGATGTGCTAGAAAGCATCTCCTTTACTGCACGATCACTTGTCCGAGAGAAAACATTTTGTTCAACCAAGACCATTGGCAACCTTGCCATGGTACAACAAATTTTACAATAGTGGCTACCAGCCACGATTCAATATCTCATTAAGTCAGATTAACATTAATTCACATATGATATGAATCCCATCGTACGACTAAGCAGGTCTAAGCATAGCTACGATATCCCATTATTGGTATTATGATTATGTCCAACTAATAATGACCCATCAAGGGTTTACAATGGATACATGGCATTCCAAAGATGAATGTGACATAATGTCAATCAGGTGAATAGCTATTCTCATAAATTAAGCATTTATACACAAATAGCATGCAATTGTATAAAATAAATTACTTTGCAAACATAGGATCAATATGATCAAGGTTACGACTTGCCTTACTGATCTAGTGCTGAGTCTTGGTCTTCAAAGTCTCCGTTCGCTTCCTTGGAATTCGTGTTTATCGAAAAATAAAGTAATAAAATGAAATAAAGACTCAAACAAGCTCAAAATTAAAAATAAATGACTTTGAAAGGTAGAGCTCGATTTTAGAAAAATTTAAAAATTTGAATCACCTCAATCGGAGTTCATATGAGCGAGAACGAGCCTCCAAAATATTAAATTCAGGGAGAAAAGCTGAAAAATATTAAATCCAAATTTCTTGATTTATTTTTATATAGGAAAATTGATTTATTGTGCAATCGCTGACATCAGCAAATCAATTTCTCGAAATAAAAATAAATCCAAAAAATCTTATTTGATTGACAAGCGGAACCCATGGTTTATGGATCGAGTCCACGGTGGATCGGGCTCACGGAATAGCACTAGGTCGGCGTCATTCGACGGGCGGCATGGTCGACCACGGCGCCTGCCTGAAGGCCGACACAGCGGCCACACGAGTGCTGGCACGGACGGCCACGCGTCACATATCTAGCAACTCAGCGCGAGATCGGACAGCGAAGAGGCAAGGGCGTGGGCGACTGCAACGTGGCGCGATCTAGGGTGCTGGTGGAAGATCGGATGGCCACGAATGCGCAAAGCAAGACGATGGTGAAGGGTGGCGTGACTCACCGGCAGCAGGGAAGACGACATTGGATGAGGCGAAGAAGCGATGGATCGGAGCGAGACAAAACGGATCCGGACGAGGATGACACGACGAACTCAGTTGTGCAAGCGGCGGCGGCGGAGATGAACTGGAACGGGCAGACGGTGGCAAGAAAGGTCTCGGGCAGAGGCAAAACTTTGGCGAGCTCACAGGAGGAGACGGCGGTGCTAGAGGCTATGCGAGATGGGGCAGCAGATGTGGCGCAACGAGGCAAACCTTAGACGGGGTGCGGCGGTGGCTTAAATAGCCTCAGGAGGCGGGCCCATGCAGAAAACGAGGATGGCTGCGGTTAGGGTTAGGGTTCGATGGCGACGCAACAGGAGTGATGCGGTTGCATCCAAAGCTACACGTGGCGCAAATCAGCGGTGCATCTTGTGAAATTTGGCTCATTTGGAGGAAGCGAGTTGAGTGGCGATCTTGGTAGGGTTAAAACACAAAGTGAGCCGGGCGAAACAGAGGAAAAGTAGGGTGGGCCGGGGAGAATAGGAACAGGCCAGCGAAAATGGATTCGGCCTGAAAAGAGTTTTTTTATAAAAAATTCCGAATTAATAAAACTCCAGAAACTCAAATAAAAGCAAATAAATTCTAATAAATAGCAAATAAATTCATAAAAATCTCCAAAAATATAGAAAAATTCCTTGGAGCACAAGGAACCCAACAAAAACTAGAAATATTTAGTTTGATGAATAGATTACTCAAATTAAATCTTTTCATTATTAGAAAATTCAAGTTAAGCATCGATTAATTCCAGGAAAATGCAAATGGTTCATTTTCAAATTTAAACATTCCAAAACTAAAATTTTGGGATGTTACAAACCTCCTTCGTTAAATGGAATCTCGACCCCGAGATTCAGACTGGCTAGAGAATAGGTGGGGAAACTCGGACTTCAGATCCTCTTCTCGCTTCCACGTAGCTTCCTCTTCTGAATGATTGCTTCACTGGAACTTGCAAAAACGGATGATCTTGCTTCTTGTGGTGCGCTTTGCAACATCCAAAATCTTCACTAGTTCCTCTTTATAGGTGAGGTCCTCTTGCAAATTGATGGCTTCCAACGGCATCTATTCCTTTGGCACACGCAGACACTTCTTCAGCTGCGACAAGTGGAATACATCATGGATTCCAGCAAAAGACTTAGTGTAACATCCTAAAATTTGGTTATTTTTAAATTTTATAATTTATTGGAAATTTTTGAGAATTTTCAGAATTTATTTTGAATTAATTGGATTTTTGGAAATAGACTTTTCTTTGGAAATTAATTTAATAATGAAAATTTTTAATAAAATATAAATGGAAATATTTTATTTGAGTTCAAAATGTCTTAAAATATTTTCTGGAATTTTTCTAGAATTTTTACGATATTTTAAGTGCCTCAAATAATTTAAATGAATATTGAATTATTTTTATTCAAAAACAATTGAAATTCGGATGAATAGGAACGAAGTGAGCCCACTCATTGGCGCACCGTCGAAACCCTAATGCCGCTCCTTTTTCCACCGTTGGATTTGCATCGAACCGTTGTGGTTCACCCGTGTCGTTTCATCAGCCGCGCCGTTGGATTGCCACGTGCACGACAGTTCTTGCGCTGTCGCTTCGATTCATCTTCCGAGCGTTTCGCCGCCGCCTTTTTCGACGAGAAACCGTCGCGTTTAATCGCCGATTGAGCACGCACGACGAGGCTATAAAACTCGGAGAGGAGTCCATTGGGAAGCTCTTCGCCGTGCGCATTCCCTGACCCAACCCACACCGTCTACCTCATCGCCGTTCAGCCGCATTTACTCGCCGTAGTTTCGAGACTCTCCGCCGTGTTTTGCGCCCTCTCCGGTGACTCTCCGCCGCAGCCAAGGACACCGGAGTACTCCACGAGACGAGCCGCACCTGTGGAGTTATCTCACTTCGCCGGAACCTCATCGGAACGCCGTGCGCGAGGTCATCTTCTTCCTCTCCGGCCACCCCTGCTCGCCGCGTCGTCATCGAACTCGGAAGCTACATCGACCGTTCGATCGTCATCCAACGCCTCCGACTCATCCACATCGTCCTAGCAACAGTAAGAGTGCCATCTTCTAACTGTAGCCGTAGGATTCACAATGGATGGCTAGGATAGTGCCACGTGCCCGTAGCTGGGATCGCCCGCGTGTGCTAAAAAACCGAGTAAAATGTTAGCCGTTGGATTCGTATCGGATGATCTGGAATTAGCCACGTAGTCATCGCAACAGTGAACCCCATCTTCAAATGCTAGCCGTTGCATCCGGATCGTGTGGTTGCTAATTCACCACGTAGCACATTTAACTGTAGCCATTAGATCTGAGATATTAAACGTTAAATTTGAAGCAATCCAAGCCGTTGATTTTGAATCGAACGGACCGGATTCTGCCGCGTGCCGGGCCAGTCTCGTGTCGACGCGTGTTCACCGGAATCGAGGCGACAACGCCGTCGCTGCTGTCGACGTCACCCGGTTCAAATCGGCCATTCGGTTTTGGTCCGATGGTCATGGTTGAGCCACGTGTCAGCACCGCAGTAGCGATCCGGAGTGTCGGTGCGATCTTGGCCGTTGATCTCGTCGCACGAATCTTGGCGTTTGACCGGGTCGATTGAATCGTTATTTGGTTTATTCTCCGCCGTTAGATCTCGATCCAGTGGTTGATATCGTGCCACGTGTCACCACCGGAGTAAACTGAGCTGAATCGACGTTAGATCGTGGCCGTTCGTTTTGAATCGGACGATCAGAAATAAATTAATCTCTCGGCTGATATTTCGTCGCCACGTGTCATGACCAGATCATGACATGTGTCATCTTGCCGACGCCGATGGGGCCTTCTTGTCGATCTTGGCACGATGATTCTTGACATCGAAGTGACGTCATGCTGACGTCATAAATAGTGATGCAGACGTCATAAATAATTTTGAATAATAAAAATAAATAAATTTATTTGGTGGAAAATGGTTTTGGTGCTGACGTCATTAATAGCCATGCTGACATCATAATTCCGGATTTTACCGTATAAAAATAAATAAAGAAATTCGGTTTATTCTTTTTAATTATTTTCAAACTTCAAATGGCTATAACTTTTGTGTTTTAACTCCGATTTGAGTGATTTCAATTTCTAAAAATTTGTAAAATCAAGATCTATTTATTGCTGAATTTTGTGGAATTTTTAGAGTTGAGTTTGCTCTCTATTAAATAAATTTATTGTGTGTACGTTGTTTTTAATTAGATGTTGATTTGCCGGAGGCTTACGAGGGGGAATTCTTAGAGCAAGACCAAGCTTATGGCCAAGACCAGTAACTCTTTGAAGGCAAGTTGTGCTTTGACCATTTTGATCCTAAATTTTGAAATGTATTTTGTTTCAAATTATGCATGCTAATTCAACTAAAATTGGACTAAAATATTTTGGGTGAATTAGTTAATCAACCTAATTGTTTATGCCACCTTGATATTATTCGTATGCCATGATCCCTTTGACAACTTAAGTTGGTAATATTAGTTGGCTGATGATATTGTGCCAACATGGGAGGCTAGACCGTGAATAGTTGCTTAGCCATGCTTATAACGTGAACAATTCTGTTTGGATTACAAAAGAAATATTGACTAAAAAATAGTGAATGCATTTTGATGAAATGTGGAATGATGTTGGTTTTGACACTGGAATGTAGAGACCTGTGTGGTTCTACATGAAAGATGGTTATGAGCATGCGTTGCACTGTTAACAACTTGGGGTGGATTTGATTTAGACTGGGGCAAGTGGACCGAGGCTTTGTGACAGGTGGGCCTGTGTGGCAATTAGGGGTGGGGGGGTTGAGTGTGGTGAGGGCTGTGTGCCAAATTGAGAGAAGGAAGTCTTGCCTTGGTCAGTTAAGGACCTTACCTTGCAAGCCTTTGACCTGAGTCTTTTGTACAACCACATGTCTGAATGGGAAGACCTAGCTTAGTAGGGTTCTGATGTCTTACCTTTGATACCTCGGGGTGGCAGTTACACGGGGGTAAATGTACGGGGGAGCATGCCTATGCTTCGTCTTGGTACCCTATCCAACAGTGTTGTCGATCCTATACTTCGGCTCTGAGTGAGGGAAGTGATAGTGAAGGCAACACGGAGAGGTTCTTAGGCTAAGATAGAAGTCCCTGAAAAGCTTTGTTACGGTTAATCACCTTTGTGGTGTGCTACTGTATCTTGTGGGTAGTGTACAACCTCTGCAGAGTGTCAAAACTGTTCGAATAGCCGAGTCCACGGTACTGGACAATGCTCGGGGATTACAGTCATGGGGTAGTGTTTGAAAATAAAATGGGGTGGGTGGCTGTGTGCCAAAGTAAAAGATGAATGTTGATTAGGGACTATGTGTCCAAAACAATGTGGAAAACGAATTGAGAAATATAATGGTTATATGGTTTTGATGCTTTCAATCTAAATAAATAGTAGTTTAAAATATTGATGCAAAAGCAAAATAACCAGTAAAGCCTTTCCTTGGTAATAAGCCATGCATGTAGTAAATAGATCTGCATTTTGTGCATGACTTGTTGAGTACGGTGTGTACTCACCCTTGCGGACAAACTTACCAGAAAAAGAGATTACGCCTGCTTATGAAGAGGAGTTCGTTGAAGGGCCGGAGAACTAGGGAAGCAAGCCTCAGTCAGGGCGCCTGTGTTGAAGATGGATCGCTACGAAGATTTATTTTATTCCGCTGTTGAACTTTTGTATTTGATATGTAAGCCCTGTGTGGCAGACTATTGTAAGGGACCATAAGGTCGTACAACTCGTTTATATACATGTTTGTAGTATTTATTTAATATTCCGCTGTGTATGATGTGATATTATACCCTGTTTAGTCTGTGTGCACTAGCGCGATCCTGGACTAGTGCAGAATACACAGAGTGTCCGGATTTGTAAATTCGGGGCACGACAGAGGTGTTATCAGAGCATACCGACTGTAGGACTTAACCCTAGGTGGACTGGCCGATTATGATAAAGTTAATTTCTAAAAGATAAAATTGCACAAGATTATGAATGAAATCTTGACCAATCTTTTTCTTCCTAATTCGCACCTATGCTGCAATTTTCTGTTATTACTTTATGATTTTAAAATCTAGTTCTAACGAGGTGTACTTTGACAGATGAGGAGGATTCACACCTTTGGAGAGCGCACTGGTGGCTTCGCAGCTGAGCTGTGGTACCTGCTGCAGTTTCTTGAGGGCTTTGTCCGGCCGATCTACCGAGGTACTTCTATGGTCCAGGCAGGGCCGGACGTTGCCTGGGACGTGAAGGTCACTGTCTACGCGCGAGACAGGGGGAGGGCTAGTCGTCCTGTACACGTCAGTTGCAGGAGGTCTACGTTTGAGGTTGGCATCTAGGAGACCGCACGCCTTGCGATGCGGCAGATTGCCCGCACCTACTCCACCGAGCTTGAGGGTACTGTCTTCCGTCACCATCCGCGACGGGACAACCGTTTCGACCGGGATCCGATCGACGACGACGACGCTACGATCACCCACTTGGTGAGATACGTCATCGCTCAGGAGGAGACCTTGGATGAGACAGTCCAGGAGCTGCAGAGGGCTCGTGACGAGATCACAGAGGTCAGGGCTCGGCTGTGTGAGGCTACTGAGGGCCTGAGTATCTACATCAGGAGGGTGCACGGGCTAGAGGAGGCACTGGAGGGACCTGAGCCAGAGCCGGAGCTTGAGTTGCACGATCCCGACCCCGAGGAGCCCGAGCCTGACAGGAGGCGCCGGTGCAAGAGGCACCCATTCAGGAGGTACCAGTGCAGGTGGTGCCAGAGCCGCCAGCACCCGAGCAGGTAGCCTCGGAGCCAGCTGAGTCGGTGGGCTCTTTTGTTCCGCCGGTAGTGGGGCATCAGGACCAGTTTGCTCCTATGCCGCCGCACCCACCGCAGTATCCACCTAGAGGACCGCAGCCTGGATGGCTCGACGACTGAGTGTTTTTGTTTTCCCTCCAGAGTCGACCCATATGTTGAGTCAAGTTATTTCGAGTCAGTTTATTGAGTCCGTCCTTAGAACGGCTGTTTGAACTTATGAGTTATTATGTTTCCTGTTGGATGAACAATTTACATGGATGTTTTATGTGTGCTGGTTATGTGTCGCGATGCCTGTAGGCACCTGTGAGCAGCCATATCCCTATAATATCAAATAAAATGGTGTGCTTATGTTCGAGTCAAATTTTCTCCCCGCATAAAATTCCTGTATACTTGTCCACTCTATTTCCTCTTGTCCCTAAATTCTTTGTTCTTCAGATGGTGAACACTCGTGGAAACCGTGGAGCTGGAGGAAGCGGATCTCAGCAGGGTGGAAACCAAGACAACACATCGAATCCTCAAGCACCACCTGTTGACATGAACAACTTAGGAGCATTCCTGACCGCCCAGACCCAACTCATGCAGACGATGATGCAACAGATGCAACAGTTGCAGAATCAAGCCGCAGCCCACAACAATAACCAAGCTGTACACCACGAACATTAGTCTAGGCTGTCTGATTTCATGAGAACCAGACCCCCAACCTTCTCTGGGAACGTCAATCCCATTGAAGCAGATGACTGGTTGCGCACGATCGAGAGAAAGCTGCACATATCCCAATGTGTAGGCGAGGAGAGAGTCCTGTATGCCTCTCACCAGTTAGAAGGAACAGCTGCGGAATGGTGGGAGAATTATTGTGCGTCCCACGAGCATCCCCAGGAAATCACTTGGGATGAGTTTACAGTTGTCTTTCATCAGTATCATGTGCCGGAGGATATGATGGAGCTTAAGAAGGAGGAATTTCGCTCTTTGAAGCAGGGAGGCCGATCTGTGGCCGATTATCTTAACAAGTTTACACAGCTTGCACGATATGCCCCAGAAGACGTAGCCACGGACAAGGCTAGACAGTCCTGATTCATGAAGGGACTGAATTCTAGACTACAAGTGGGACTGATTACCCACACATTTCTGTATTTCCAGGAGCAGGTCAACAAGGCACTTATCCTAGAAGATAAGCGCAAAGAACTGGATGACAACCGCAAGCGTCGCTTGGCACAGCAGGGAGGACGCTAAGGTCAGCAGAGACCGAGGATGGTATCTCAACAGTTCACCCGATTTCAGCCAGGGAGCAGCGCAAGAGCACCACTGCCTGTACAGCGATCTACCGGTCAGAATCCATAAACACCTGCAAGAACCATCAGCCCAGCTGCAGGAAATCTGTCAATGGTAGGAAGACGTTGCTACAACTGCAATGAGATGGGGCATTTCACCAATATCTGTCCTAAAAAGGAGGAGTTACCCCTGTTCGCTTTAACTTGGGTAATACGCCTGCAAGAACACCAGCTCAAGGAGGAAGTCGAGCACCTACTCAAGCTGGAGCGGCACCTCAGTCTGCTGTACGAGGAAGAGTTAACCATATCATGGCGGATGAAGTTCAGAACGCCACAGACGTTGTACTGGGTAAGTTCCTAGTTAACTCAGTACCAGCTACTATTCTGTTTGATTCAGGAGCTTCTCATTCATTCATTTCTCAAGTTTTTGTGTGCAAAATGAATTAGATGTGGTTAAACCTAAGAATACGTTAATAGTCCAAACCCCTGGATCAGAACTTCGAGCTAAAGTAGGATGTTCTGGGGTGAAACTATCAACAAATAGAATAGAGTTCCTCGCGAACTTAATTATATTGGACATTCAGACCATAGATGTTATCTTAGGAATGGACTGGTTATCCAAGCACAAGGCAGTGCTAGATTGTGGTCAGAGAGTAGTAACAGTTGAGAGCCCAAACGGCAGGAAGGTGGAAATTCAAGCAGTTACTATTCAGGATAGTCAATTAATGGTTAACAGTGTGAAAGCTGTTGAAATGATGGATGTTCCAGTAGTTAATGAATACCCGGATGTATTTCCAGAGGATCTACCTGGAATGCCACCAGACCGGGATATAGAATTCGTAATTGAGTTAGTACCTGGAACAGCTCCAATATCCAAGAGACCCTATAGGATGTCTACCGAAGAATTGGTGGAAATAAAAAGCAAATTGAGGAATTATTGGAAAAGGGGTTTATAAGACCTAGCTCGTCGCCATGGGGAGCACCAGTGCTGTTTGTGAAGAAAAAGGATGGGAGTTTCAGAATGTGTATAGACTATCGTGCACTCAATGATGTGACAATAAAGAACAAATATCCTTTGCCCAGAATAGATGACCTTTTTGATCAGTTAAGAGGAGCAGGAGTATTCTCCAAAATAGATCTTCGATCCGGATATCACCAATTAAAGATTCGGACTGAAGATATACCAAAGACGACTTTTTCGTCAAGGTATGGGCATTATGAATTCACGGTCATGTCCTTCGGACTGACTAATGCTCCTGCGTATTTCATGAATATGATGAACAAAGTATTCATGGAATATTTGGATAAATTTGTTGTCGTATTTATTGATGACATTTTGGTTTATTCCAAGTCAGAGGAAGAGCATGCTGGACATTTAAGGATGGTCTTGGAAAAGTTAAGAGAAAACCGGTTGTATGCAAAATTCAAGAAGTGTGACTTACGGAAAAGAAGGTTGAATTCTTAGGTCATGTAATGACTGCCGAAGGAGTAGCTGTCGATCCTAAGAAAGTAGAGGCAGTGTTGCATTGGGAGCAACCAAAGTCAGTTACTTAGATCAGAAGTTTTCTTGGTATGGCAGGGTATTATCGCCGGTTTATTGAAGGATTTCTTCAATTGCGAGACCTCTCACGCAATTGCTAAAGAAAGAGAAAAAGTTTGCGTGGTCGCCTGAGTGTGAAAAGAGTTTCCAAGAGTTGAAGAAGCGTTTGACTTCGACACCTGTCTTGGTGTTGCTGAATACCAAGGATAATTTTGATATATACTGTGATGCTTTGCGTCAGGGACTCGGATGTGTACTAATGCAGAATGGTAAAGTAGTAGCTTATGCATCAAGACAGTTAAGGCCACATGAGCAGAATTACCCGACCCATGATTTAGAGCTAGCTACCGTAGTGCACGCTCTTAAAATATGGCGTCACTATCTCATCGGAAACCGATGTGAAATATACACCGACCACAAAAGTCTAAAGTATATATTCACTCAATCGGACCTTAATATGAGACAAAGGAGATGGTTAGAACTAACCAAGGATTATAACTTCGGAATCCACTATCATCTAGGAAAAGCAAATGTAGTAGCAGATGCTTTGAGTCGGAAAAGCTATAGCTTGAATTTGGCGATAGCAAAAGATCAGACTGATTTATGCAAGGAACTTCAAAAGTTAAGGTTAGAAGTTGTACCGGAAGGATTCCTAGCTACGTTGGAGGTTAAGCCGACCTTAGAAGAGCAGATTAGGGAAGGTCAAAAGGATGATGAGAAGATTAACAGAATCAAATCCAAGACGGATGAAGATTTAGCCAAGGACTTCAGAGTAGATGAGCAGGGTACCTTGTGGATAAAGAACAGAATTTGCGTACCCCATAAACCGGAATTGAAGCAGTTGATATTGGAAAAAGCACATGATTCTAAATACTCCATTCACCCTGGAAGTGCTAAGATGTATCAGGATTTAAAAGAAAGATTTTGGTGGCCGAACATGAAGAAGGAAGTAGCTGAGCATGTAGCATTTTGCGATGTGTGCCAAAGAGTAAAAGCAATGCATCAGAGACCAGCCGGACTGCTACAACCACTAAAGATACCAGAATGGAAATGGGAAGAAATCGGGATGGATTTCATCACCGGGTTGCCAAGGACTCAAGGTGGATATGACTCCATATGGGTCATAGTGGATCGGTTAACAAAGGTTGCACATTTCATACCTGTAAAAACAACTTATTCTGGAGATAAGTTGGCAGCACTGTACATAGCCAGAATTGTGTGTTTGCACGGTGTGCCTAAGAAGATAGTATCGGATAGAGGTACTCAATTTACCTCAAGATTTTGGGATAAATTGCATTCAGCTATGGGCACCCGTCTGAATTTTAGTACAGCATACCATTCGCAGACAGATGGTCAGACTGAAAGGGTTAACCAGATACTTGAAGATATGCTAAGAGCTTGTGCATTTTCATATACCACATCGTGTGACAAATGCTTGCCATATGCCGAGTTCAGTTACAATAATAGCTATCAAGCCAGCTTGAAAATGTCGCCTTTTGAAGCTTTGTATGGTCGACCGTGTCGAACACCTTTGAATTGGAATGAGACAGGAGAACGTCATGTTTTTGGACCAGATGTACTCTTAGATGCAGAATAGAAGATTGCTCTGATTCGAGAAAGGTTGAAGACTGCACAATCTAGGCAAAAGAGTTACGCAGATAACCGACGCCGTGATTTGAGCTTTGAGCCAGAAGACTATGTTTATCTCAAGGTCACGCCATTAAAGGGAGTTAAAAGGTTCCATGCTAAAGGTAAACTTGCCCCGAGATATGTGGGTCCATTTAAGATTCTGAGCCACAAGGGAGAAGTTGCATACCAGCTGGAACTGCCGCAGTCTTTAGCAGGGGTACATGATGTATTCCATGTATCGCAATTGAAGAAATGTCTGCGAATACCGGAAGAACAAGCATCAATAGAAGCCATTGAGTTGCAAGAAGATTTAACTTATAAGGAATATCCAATGAAGATTTTGGATACCATGGATCGTGAGACCAGAAACAAGTCAACCCGCTTTTGCAGAGTTCAGTGGAGCAATCATTCAGAAAGCGAGGCAACATGGGAGCGCGAGGAAGATTTGAAGGAGTTTCCCAACCTCTTCTCTAGTCAGTCCTGAATCTCGGGGTCGAGATTCTGTTAAGGGGGGGAGGTTTGTAACATCCTAAAATTTGGTTATTTTTAATTTTATAATTTATTGGAAATTTTTGAGAATTTTCAGAATTTATTTTGAATTAATTGGATTTTTGGAAATAGACTTTTCTTTGGAATTAATTTAATAATGAAAAGTTTTAATAAAATATAAATGGAAATATTTTATTTGAGTTCAAAATGTCTTAAAATATTTTCTGGAATTTTTTAGAATTTTTCTGATATTTTAAGTGCCTCAAATAATTTAAATGAATATTCAGAATTATTTTTATTCGAAAAACAATTGAAATTCGGATGAATAGGAACGGGCTGAGCCCACTACTGTGCGCACCGTCGAAACCCTAATGCCGCTCCTTTTTCCACCGTTGGATTTGCATCGAACCGTTGTGGTTCACCCGTGTCGTTTCATCAGCCGCGCCGTTGGATTGCCACGTGCACGCACGGATTTGCGCCGCGTCGCTTCGATTCATCTTCCGAGCGTTTCCGCCGCCGCCGCCTTTTCCGACGAGAAACCGTCGCGTTTAATCGCCGATTGAGCACGCACGACGAGGCTATAAAACTCGGAGAGGAGTCCATTGGGAAGCTCTTCGCCGTGCGCATTCCCTGACCCAACCCACACCGTCTACCTCGTCGCCGTTCAGCCGCATTTACTCGCCGTAGTTTCGAGACTCTCCGCCGTGTTTTACGCCCTCTCCGGTGACTCTCCGGCGCAGCCAAGGACACCGGAGTACTCCACGAGACGAGCCGCACCTGTGGAGTTATCTCACTTCGCCGGAACCTCATCGGAACGTCGTGCGCGAAGTCATCTTCTTCCTCTCTGGCCACCCCTGCTCGCCGCGTCGTCGTCGAACTCGGAAGCTACATCGACCGTTCTATCATCATCCAACGCCTCTAACTCATCCTCATCGTCCTAGCAACAGTAAGTGCCATCTTCTAACCGTTGCCATAGGATTCACAATGGATGGCTAGGATAGTGCCACGTGCCCGTATCTGGGATCGCCCGCGTGTGCTCAAAAACCGAGTAAAATGTTAGCCGTTGGATTCGTATCGATGATCTAGAATTAGCCACGTAGTCATCGCAACAGTGAACCCCATCTTCAAATGCTAGCCATTGGATCCGGATCGTGTGGTTGCTAATTCGCCACGTAGCTCATTTAACTGTAGCCATTAGATCTGAGATATTAAACGTTAAATTTGAAGCAATCCAAGCCGTTGTTTTTGAATCGAACAGACCGGATTCCGCCGCGTGCCGGGCCAGTCTCGTGTCAATGCGTGTTCGTGGGAATCGAGGCGACAGCACCGTCACTGCTGTCGACGTCACCCGGTTCAAATCGGCCATTCGATTTTGGTCCGATGGTCATGGTTGAGCCACGTATCAGCACCGCAGTAGCGATCCAGAGTGTCGGTGCGATCTTGGCCGTTGATCTCGTCGCACGAATCTTGGCGTTTGACCGGGTCGATTGAATCGTTATTTGGTTTATTCTCCGCCGTTAGATCTCGATCCAGTGGTTGATATCGTGCCACGTGTCACCACTGGAGTAAACTGAGCCGAATCGACGTTAGATCGTGGCCGTTCGTTTTGAATCGGACGGTCAGAAATAAATTAATCTCTCGGTTGATATTTCGTCGCCACGTGTCATGACCAGATCATGACATGTGTCATGCTGACGTCAGCAGTGGGGCCCACTTGTCAGTGTTGGCACAGTGATTGCTGACGTCAGCAGTGAGGTCATGCTGACGTCATAAATAATTTTGAATAATAAAAATAAATAAATTTATTCGGTGGAAAATGGTTTCGGTGCTGATGTCATTAATAGCCAGGCTGATGTCATAATTCCGGATTTTACCGTATAAAAATAAATAAAGAAATTCGCTTTATTCTTTTTAATTATTTTCAAACTTCAAATGGCTATAACTTTTGCGTTTTAACTCCGATTTGAGTGATTTCAATTTCTAAAAATTTGTAAAATCAAGATCTATTTATTGGTGAATTTTGTGGAATTTTTAGAGTTGAGTTTGCTCTCTGTTAAATAAATTTATTGTGTGTACGTTGTTTTTAATTAGATGTTGATTTGCCGGAGGCTTACGAGGGGGAATTCTTAGAGCAAGACCAAGTTTCAAGCCAAGACCAGCAACTCTTTGAAGGCAAGTTGTGCTTTGACCATTTTGATCCTAAATTTTGAAATGTATTTTGTTTCAAATTATGCATACTAATTCAACTAAAATTGGATTAAAATATTTTGGGTGAATTAGTTAATCAACCTAATTGTTTATGCCACCTTGATATTATTCGTATGCCATGATCCCTTTGACAAGTTAAGTTGGTAATATTAGTTGGTTGATGATATTGTGCCAACACGGGAGGCTAGACCGTTAATAGTTGCTTAGCCATGCTTATAATGTGAACAATTCTGTTTGGATTACAAAAGAAATATTGACTAAAGAATAGTGAATGCATTTTGATGAAATGTGGAATGATGTTGGTTTTGACACTGGAATGTAGAGACATGTGTGGTTCTACATGAAAGATGGTTATGAGCATGTGTTGCACTGTTAACAACTTGGGGTGGATTCGATTTAGACTGGGGCAAGTGGACCGAGGCTTTGTGCCAGGAGGGACTGTGTGGCAACTTGGGGGGGGTTGAGTGTGGTGAGGGCTGTGTGCCAAATTGAGAGAAGGAAGTCTTGCCTTGGTCAGTTAAGGACCTTACCTTGCAAGCCTTTGAACTGAGTCTTTTGTACAACCACATGTCTAAATGGGAAGGCCTAGCTTAGTAGGGTTCTGATGTCTTACCTTTGATACCTCGGGGTGGTAGTTACACGGGGGTAACTGTACGGGGGTGCGTGCCTATGCTTTGGCTTGGTACCCTATCCAACGGTGTCGTCGATCCTATACTTTGGCTCTGAGTGAGGGAAGTGATAGTGAAGGCAACACGGAGAGGTTCTTAGGCTAAGATAGAAGTCCCTGAAAAGCTTTGTTACGGTTAATCGCCTTTGTGGTGTGCTACTGTATCTTGTGGGTAAAGTGTACAACCTCTGCAGAGTGTCAAAACTGTTCGAATAGCCGAGTCCACGGTACTGGACAATGCTCGGGGATTACAGTCATGGGGTAGTGTTTGAAAATACAATGGGGTGGGTGGCTATGTGCCAAAGTAAAAGATGAATGTTGATTAGGGACTGTGTGTCCAAAACAATGTGGAAAACGAATTGAGAAATATAATGGTTATATGGTTTTGATGCTTTCAATCTAAATAAATAGTAGTTTAAAATATTGATGCAAAAGCAAAATAACCAGTAAAGCCTTTCCTTGGTAATAAGCCATGCATGTAGTAAATAGATCTGCATTTTGTGCATGACTTGTTGAGTACGGTGTGTACTCGCCCTTGCGGACAAACTTGCCAGAAGAAGAGATTACGCCTGCTTATGAAGAGGAGTTCGTTGAAGGGCCGGAGAACTAGGGAAGCAAGCCTCAGTCAGGGCGCCTGTGTTGAAGATGGATCGCTACGAAGATTTATTTTATTCCGCTGTTGAACTTTTGTTATTTGATATGTAAGCCCTGTGTGGCAGACTATTGTAAGGGACCATAAGGTCGTACAACTCGTTTATATACATGTTTGTAGTATTTATTTAATATTCCGCTGTGTATGATGTGATATTATACCCTGTTTAGTCTGTGTGCACTAGCGCGATCCTGGACTAGTGCATAATACACAGAGTGTCCGGATTTGTAAATTTGGGGCACGACACTTAGGCAATTGAAGCTTGTAAGAAACCTCTCCTCTTCTTTCCAAGACTCTGAATGGTCTCACATATCTGGGGGCAAGCTTTTCTTTTACTTGAAATCTCTTAACTCCTTTGAGAGGGGTGACTCTAAGATGCACTTAATCATTGGGCTCGAAACTCAAATCTCGGCGACGATTATCTACATAACTCTTTTATCTGCTTTGAGCTATCTTCAATTTGTCTCGAATTAACTGAATTTGCTCTTTGGCTTCTTGTTGTATGGTAGGACCAAATAACTACCTTTCTCCAGTCTCTTTCCAATTGAGAGGGGTTTTGCACTTTCTTCCATATAAAGCTTCAAAAGGAGACATTTGCAGACTAGCTTGATAACTGTTATTGTAAGAAAATTCTACATAAGGCAAACACTTGTCCCACTTGCCACCATAGCTCAATGCATAGGCTCTTAACATATCCTTAAGAATCTGATTCACACACTCAATCTATCCTTAGTTTGAGGGTGATAGGCAGTACTGAATCTGAGATGAGTTCCCATAGCTTCATGCAAACTTTGCCAAAAACGAGAGGTAAACTGAGCTCCTCTATCAGAGACAATCTTCTTAGGCACTCCATGAATACTGACAATCCTTGACATATAAAATTCAGCCAATTTATCCCCGGTGTAGGTAGTCTTAACTACAATAAAGTGAGCTACCTTAGTCAATCGATTCACTATTACCCAGATCGAGTCATAACCAGCTTGGGTCTTAGAAAACCTGGTAATGAAATCCATCCCAATTTCTTCCCACTTCCACGCTGGAATCTGTAATGGCTTTAGCAATCCTGCTGGTCTCTGATGATCTGCTTTAACCTTCTGGCAGACATCACAAAGAGCACCTCAGCCGTCCACGAGGCGTGGATTGGGCGGCGACGGAACGGGCTGGCAGGCCGGGCGAGCACGAAGAAGCTGGGCCGAGGCGCGGGTGGACACGGGCCAAGGTGAAGCGGCTGGACCGGACCGAAGCGGGGAAAAACGGTCGAGCTGAAATGAATAGGAACGGGCTGACGGAAAGGATTCAACCTAAAAGCAAATTAAGAATTAAGATCTTTTTCCGAATTAATAAAACTCTAGAAATTCAAATAATAGCTAATAAATTCAAATAAATAACAAATTCATTTAAAAATTTACAAATTGAAATTCACTCTCACTCATGTAGGCCAATGCTACCACCCCGTGGCCAGTAGCACCACTGCCCAGTCATACCACCCCTTGGCCGGTATGATCGGCCCCAAAACCTCAAAGAACCCCTCTCTAGAAAAATCACATTGGCCTGAGGCCGGTGCAACCGCCCATGCTCGATGTGACCGAACACCCACTGGTAGCACCGCTGGCCAGTATGATCGGACCACAGCCGGTCATACCGCCCCTGACTACAGCATTTAGATTTCTTCAAATTTTGATTTAAACTTCAATGTCACTTCAAACTGAAACACTATATTGTCAATAACTCATCACAAACATATGTAGACCTCCACATGGTCTTTCAATCTCCCCCTTGATGAGTATATTGACAAACATACAAAAAGGCATAAAAATCTAATTTTGAAAGAAAAAAGAAAGCATTTTGAATGCAGAGCCAAACTTGGTTCTAAAAAAAGGAAATGAGATCATGACTAAATTGTCAAGAGGGGTTTTAGAGCAAAACTTGAGAAAGAGCAAATTTTCCACAAAAAACTCTAAAATCCAATAGAAACTCACAAGAAGTTCAAATATGGGTATGATCCATAAGAGATAACAAAGTTTTACCAAGATCATAAGAACCAAATATGCATTCATATTTTTTATTTTTAAAAATGCCTTTTTTTACATTTTCTCTCCCTTTTGGTAATATAAACATCAAGATGGCATTTTCTTCCCCTTTTTATATATATGCACGGAATGCATCCTATATGTGCTTTGAAAGTTATCCAAGTGACCACAAAGACAAAATATGACATCAAGCTAGTTAATGACAAATTAGACTAAACTAAGACATGTCCAAGTGCAAATAACACATTTTTCTAACAAGCTTAGCTTTGAAAATATCATTTTAGCAAGATTCGACATGTGCAACACTTAGCATTAGTTTCAGAACTAGAAGCAAAGCCACTCAAAGGATCAAATGGAAAACCTAGAGTTCAACCCACTCAACACTTTGGAGAATCTACATGGTCCTTCGAGCTTATTTTTCATTTAATGCAAATATTTCTTTATGATCTCAAAAGACATAGTCAAGTGCAAATGTTTTACATTATTTGCATTCTTTACCTACGTATGTTTCTTTATTTGCATTTTTTAATTGACTCAAGTCATATTCGACCATCTCGAGAAGGACTATTAAGAGAATGGTTTTGGTCATACATAACACATTCCAGGTTCATCCCAAGTGCAAAGAGAAGCTGTCTTGTGAATGTGAGGTGTCGAGTCTAATGTGCACAAATAGAGTCAATTTTGCTTAATTTTCATTTTAGCACATTGATTTATAAGCAAGTGAAGGACTCTAGTATGGATCAAACAAGTTTCACCCAAGTTGCTATAGAGACTCTAGAGAACTCCAAAATTTGACAAATCATGGCAAATACACCTACAGAAGAAACTCAGCAAGTAAAAGCAACATATTTCATCAAGTTTTTCTTTAAAAGCTAATTTTTCAATTTTTTGCAAGCTTAGCAAGATAAATGAACTTGGACATATCTAAGTTAGTAATTTTCTTCATATAATGTAGCATGGTGTATAGCATGAAGAATAAGTCATTTGCATAATAGACAAAGCCCATAAAACAGGAAATAAAATCTATATGCAATGCATGAAGCAGATTCTTAAACTCCCCCTCAACATGTGATTCAATTTTAAACACAAATCTGGTTCGAGTTGAGTTATTACCAAGATTAAGCTCAAGAATGATCCAAAAGAACTCAATCAAAATTAGAAACACAGAATGGAGAGAAGAAGAAACTACGAACTAGGTGGCTATAGAGCATGGAAAAGCTAGTAGAGAACACTATGACTCAAACTCGCTCTCATCTTCCCCAATGACTGACATAGGAAAGCTGCCTCTAGATCTCAAGCTAAGGAGTGCATATAGACCTTGTCTACTCAGGGGGTCCAACACCTGCTAGACTTATAAGACTATGAGGGAACTCAACCTAGAGAGAAGAGAAAATAGTTAATTGCGCGTGATAGCAACCTAAAACATAAGATGAGAGGTCCATGTGAAGCATGCCAGAAGTCTAAGTGAAATGAACTCATAACTCTAGAAAATAAACCCCATAAACACCCAGAACAATCCAAAAGAAAGGAAAAATTAGAAGAAAATATATAATACATAATACACAGACCAGCTCCCCCTCACAATAGGCCGTAAGGGCACACAACTTCAAGTTCACTCCTCAAGGCAGCAAAACTAGAGCTATCCAATGGCTTGGTAAAGATATCGGCCAACTGATGGTCACTCTCCACAAACTGAAGCACTATATTTCCTTTCTCCACAGTCTCTAAGGAAGTAATATCTAACATCAATGTACTTCATCTTGGAGTGTTGCACTGAGTTCTTAGTAATGCAGATAGCAGAAGTGTTATCATAGAAAAGTAGAACACTCTATCTCCACCCCAAAGTCCCGTAAGGTCGATCTCATTCAGAGCACCTGACTACAGCAACTGGCTGTAGCAACATACTCGACCTCAGCGGTAGACTGTGCAACTCTGGATTGCTTCCTGGATGACCAAGAGACAAGAGAAGTGTCAATGAATTGGCAAGTGCTAGAAGTGCTCTTCCTATCTATCCTATAGCTAGCAAAGTCATAATCGAAAAAGGCTCTAAGGGATAGACAAGAAGATGAAGAGTACCAAATACCATAATCAATAGTAGCACGAAGATATCAGAAGATGTACTTCACTGCCTAGTGGTGAGAGGTGCAAGGAGAAGCCTAAAAATGGGCACACATACACAAAGCAAAGTGTATGTCTAGCGTGAGGCAGTGAGATACAAGAGAGAGCCTATCATACTCCGAAACTCCTTCTGATTAGCGGGCTCACCATCCTCGTCGGGCTCAAGGACAGTAGTAGTGGCCATAGGAGCCATCACATGCTTCCCATCAGATATATCAAACCGCCTCAGGAGGTTCCGAGTGTACTTACCTTGGTGTAGGAAAATACCCTCCGAGTCTACTTAATTTGGAAGCCAAGGAAGTAGCTCAACTTGCCCATCAAACTCATCTCAAACTTCGTACTCATCACCTCAGAAAACTGAGACACAAGAGTATGAGAGGAGCCACCAAAGATAATATCGTCCACATAAATTTAGATGAGAAGAAAGTGAGAACCCTGGCATCTGATGAACAGAGTCTTGTCTACCCATTTTGAAACCATGGCTGAGAAGATAGGACTTAAGCCTCTTATACCATGCTCTAGGGGCCTGCTTAAGTCCATACAAAGCTTTGAAAAGTTTATAGACATGGTTTGAGTATTTGGGGTTCTCAAATCCTAGAAGTTGCTTGACATAAACCTCTTCCTTAATATAGCCATTAAGGAATGCACTCTTGACATCCATTTGATAGAGCTTGAAACCCTAGGATGCAAAGAATGCAAGTAGGATTTAGATAGCCTCTAGTCTAGCTGTAGGGGCAAAGGTCACCATAAAGTCAAGACCCTCAACTTGAGTGAAGCCCTGTGCAACTAGCCTAGCCTTGTTCCTAATGATAACTCCATCCTCACTCTGCTTGTTTTTCAACATCCACTTGGTCTTAATGACATTATGACCAAATGGGAGTTAAACAAACTGCCATACCTTGTTCTTCTTGAAGTTTTCAAATTTCTCATGTATAGCATTAATCCATGACTCATTGGATAATGCATGAGAAATATCCTTGTGCTCAAACAAGGTAACAAAGTCTAAGTGAAGGCAGAAACTGAACAAACCAGATTTTGAGTGAGTAACTCACTTAAATAGATCACCAATGATCTGATTAGGTTGATAAATTTTCTAAATATGGCAAGGAGGACCAGAAATAGAAGTGGCCTCTACCTCTTGAGTAGAAGAGACAAGAATAGAGACACTCGCTGAAGGATAGTCTGAAGGTGTCGGGACCCGAATTCGCAATCCGGAAACCCTCTGTGTTTTCAGCACTAGTCCCAGGATCAGAAGCTAGTGCCCACAGTTAACAAAGATGAATATCACAATCATACACAACGGAATAATAAATAAAGTATTCATCTATTAATATAACATGTTGAACAATCTTAAAGTGAACTTACAATTGTGAAGCATAGATGGCTTCAGCTCAGAGTAAAACGAACAGCAGCGGAACGAAGAACGTCGGTGAATCCCATCAAAATACCACAGGCATTTGACAAGGTTCAACTCCTAGATATTCGTCTTCTTGCAGAAATTCTCCCTTCTTCGAAGACAAAGACTTCTCCTCAACTGGTGATGTTTTGTTAAAACAAGGGTGAGTACACAACCGTACTCAACAAGTCATGCACAGAATGCAGATCTATTACTACATGCATGGCTTATTCCAAAGGAATGGCTGAATGGTTCTTTTGCAATAAAGCAGCTTTCACAAATAATCATAATAGATAGAAAAGCAGTAAAACAAATAATACCCATAATCAATTTCGTAATCATTCTCAAGTAAAACATTTCTCATCCTTAACCAATTTCCATATCACATTGTCTACATTCCCAACCTCATTTTTATCAAAATCTAACCCTTGACTGTAATCCCCGAGCAATGTCCAATACCGTGGACACGGCTATTCGAATAGTTTGTACACTCTGCAGAGGTTATACACTTTACCCACAAGATATAATCAACTCACCACGTCAGCCGTGAATCGCCATACAATAGTATGCGAATGAGCGATCATAACAAAGCCTTTCCAAAGATCCGTCTAAACCCAGTACTACTCGCTAAGGTTTCAACACTGGAGGGACTGGTTACCACAACCAGGGCCCCCCTCTTGGGCCTGTGAGTTTTACTACCCGCACACCCGGGACTCACTCCACCACGACAGTACCGAAGAATAGATTTCATAATTTACTCAGCTAGGTCCGTCCCATTCCGGAACTTGTGGTTGTTTGAATGACTCAGGTCAAAGGCTCGCAAGGTTAAGTCCTTAGGGTTGATCAGAGCAAGACTTGCACAAACCCCTCCGCTCGTCGGGCCCACCCAGTTGATTATTATGCAACACAATGCCAACAACAACTCAACATCAATGTAGAACCACACTGGTTCCACATATCAACATCATCGTGTGGCAACACGTCACACCATTTCACAAACATATTTCATAATCCATTGATGAGTATTAACCTTTTATTTTCAAAAGACATGAGCTGCGTGGCATGGCTAAGCAATTATACACGGTCTAACTAGCCCACGTTGGCATGTAATAACAACCAACTAATAATCAACCATCTTAGGGTGACAATTGAATTATGGCATACAAATAATCAAGGCAATGTGACATTAGCAATTGGATTGAATAACTAATCCCAAATTAATTTAAATCATTTTAATCTTGAACTAGCATGCAATAATTTGAATCAAAGTAAATTTGTAAAGCTGGGAGCAATATGATCAAAGCACGACTTGCCTGGCCCTTGCAATTTATATTATTCTTTACTCTTTATCTTCGATCCTTGATCCTCGATCTTCAATCTCCGCTTGCTTGATCCTCAGCTCCTTCGAGCGACTTCCGGCATCGCGTCTAACGATAAACAAACACAAATACAACAAAACTCAAAAGGCAAATCAAGTAAACTCAAATTTAGAACGAATAGCATTGGGCACAACGGCTTAGATGAAATTAAAAACTTAAATGGATTAGGTCGAAGATTAGACAAAAGAGAACGGACTTTTGAAAAATACACCAAAGAGAAAGATTAATAACTGGGAAAGAAGGAATAGTATTCCGAAGAATATTTCTTTTGAAGTTGCTATCTTGATTAGACAGACAATGACATATGGCTCTCGATCCATAGACCGGGTCCATGAAGATTTGTTAGTTCACGATGAACTAAGCTAATGCAAAAGTTGACTTTTGTTGACTGAACAGATACACGACGATGCCAACGGAGGACGTCCGGCGACCGTTTCTTCGATTTTTGGAAGGTCAAATGTTCTGGAAATGGAGAGCGAGGGTGAGCACCGTGCTGGGTAGACTGAAACACTCATTTTGGGTGGTCACACGCGATGAGGGGTTGAGAAACGAAAGAGTTATGGCTCAAACAAGAAACGGAAAAGAAGTGATTGCAGCAGCCGTTTCACTTGATTTTAGAGGGGGGAAACTGTAGGGGAATTGAAGCCCTTAACTAGACTGACGATTTGCAACTGATCTCACTCAATTTCGTTGAGAATTACAAAAGTTATGAGCATTTGAAGTTTGGGCTGCAAATGGGGCTGGAACGTGAACAGTGCACATGGCTGGAGGTTTAAGATGAACATTAAAGGCCACGTGTTGCTTTCTCATTGGTCGGAAGAAATGGAGGGATAAAAGCGCGAGGAATAAAATAGCAAAAATAATCCAAAAATCTTGAAAAAATTCCTAAAAATACTAGAGATTATTTGGAACCCAATAAAATTGGTTTAACTGAATTTTGATAAGTTTTGGAATTCAGACAATTCCGGGACTAATATACTGGATTTAACGAAAGACCGCGAGAGTTAAAATACCGGAGAGATTTTATAAATCTTAGAAAAATTCCTAAAATCATTATAGAATATTTGGAATCTAATTCTATGAATTTTGATATTTTTAGAGTATTTTAGAACTCAGGTGAAATTTCGAATAAGGACCGGAATTTACCATTTTGGCTTTGCGGACGGAAAAGGATTGAACTTTAATTTCAGAAGGATATGGATGCCAGTTTAATTAGAACACTGAGGAAAATCCAAATTTTGAATTTAAATGGAATTTCCAAGGAAAGGTTTGAATTGGAATTTGGATATAGAATTGCCCGAATAATTAATAATTCAAATTCAATAAAAATCCAATTAACATCCAAATGTTTAAATTAATAATTTTAATTAATTTTTAGCAAATCTCAAATTTGAGAAATTTCCTGAGATATAAAGAACACTGTAAAAACTAAATTTTAAATTTTTGATACACACAAAAGGCACATTAAAAATAGTTTAACTTTAGAAAATTCTAGATTAAGCTTCTTTAATCAAATAAGATTGATGTAAAATTTTTGGAAAGATAATTTAAATATAAATTTTTGAAAACCCAAATTTTGGGATGTTACAAACCTCCCCCCCTTAACAGAATCTCGTCCCCAAGATTCGAGCTGACTAAAGAATAGGTTCGAGGAAACTCGACCTTCGAGACTCTTTGCACTTGCAGTCAACTGCACACTTGATGGAATTGCTTCGAGGTCAAACACTGAATAACATCCTCCTACTGGGTCAAATTTTGACAGGCTGCTCCTTGCAGGCAAAATCCTTTTGCAAACTTAATTGGTTTCAACTAGGTCTACTTTCTGACATATGGAACACTTCTTTCACTGAGGCCCTTAAAAGACAATCTGCACTCTTCCTAACAATGCTGACAACTTCCATTGTTAAGCAACCTTTTATTATGCACTGACACTTGATTCTTTGCTTCTCTTGGAGACTGAACAAGCTACTCTTGACGGCGAAAACGACTTGTTATTATGCGGTCTTGATCAAAGATTGAACATTGTTTCTGTTGAGTTGGTTCTTGAAACAGCTCTTAATCTGAGGAACTCAAGCTGATTGATAATTGCTTCATGGCATTTCAAAGTCTTGAACGATTCTTTGATCCTCGCAAATTCACTACCAATGACCTTCGGAGTAAGGGACATTGACCGAAATGAATCTGGCAACTCTTAACATCACGACTGAGTCATGGGATTCTGAAGGTTCTGAATTAGTTTTATTTTATTGGACTTGTCAAAAGCATGGATAAAAAATACCAGCTCTGTTGATCTGTTGGTCTGATACTATCTTTGTTGGTTTGGTTCTCGAGTAGCGACTGGAAATTCTATATTAGCTAGATATTCTTTCCATAGTGATTTAATGCTTCAATTACCACTTAAGTAAAGGTACTAGTCTTCAATATGCTAAATCAACAAATTTTTGTCTTTACATCACATTACTGAGACCTCAGGCTCTATGGCCAACATACACATGAACATTATCTGGTAAAGTGAATGCTCAAAGACATATCAAATCCTTTATTGCCCTTAATACTTTTGATGTAGAATTCTGGGTACATTTATTCCGCAAATAGGAATTACTAAGAGAATTCCTTGACATTACTCTTATAGACTAGAGTATGGCATCACAGCTTCTGGAACTTATTGGTAGCTTCATCAGTCAACCGTCTTTTCTTCAACTGCTTCTTGGAACAATCGGCTTCTGTTGTTGCTTCAAGCATACTTGGCAATACAGGCTCAACTAAGGTAGCTTCAGGAATAATTTCAATTCCACAAGGTACTTCACATTTGAATGGGCATTGCTTGGCAAAGTGACCTCTTTTACGGTAGGCATAGCATAATCGATTCTTTGATGCTGCACCTTGCGATCTTGGTATTATGCTTTGAACCGAACTGACTTCTGGGATGACTGAAGGTAAAGGAAATGCTTGATGCTTCTGGGGACATCGTCTGGCATGGTGACCTTGTTTACCACAAAGGAAACAACTTCCTGGTGTCATTGACTTGCTTCTTTTCTACGGTAGCTTGCTAGATTCTTGGTATTTCTCTTTTAACTGCTCCTGTGACAAGGCATGGGTCGATGACAACATACCTTTCTTTGCTAACTCCTGAACCATAATGGCTCGGAAATTTTCTCGTTGACATTGCATTGCAGAGGTCAATACTGAATACATAGCACACTGGCTTGGGCAATGATCTTGAACTTCACAAAGAAAACATGAAATTTTATTATTCGGACATTCTCCGAGAGGATGGTTCCCTTCACAACTGGAACAATTGATATGATGCTCGTCCAAGGTATGTCCTATGACTCCATAATGGGTACATGCACGATCCTCTAATTTGCCTAGTTCTATAAACTTTGTAAACTTGCACTGAGAACGCACTGTTGAATTTTCAACCGGTGGAACTGGAGATTGCTTTTGGTCAACATCTGCTCTATATCGACATGGCGGCAACATCTGAACTGACTTGGACTGCTTCAGGAATACTACCAAGGTTGATACTAGATAATTTCTCCATCTGTTGACTGACCATGGTTAATAGGCAAGAAGTAAAAGTATAGGTAAGTATCCAAGAACTATTACGGGGATTAGGTTTAGCCCAAAACCTCAATTTACACAATCATTATTTACAACTTGGTATGGTTGCTCACAAAAGCCTAAGGGCCATGCAACACATGCTGCAAACTCAGCAAACAGAAAACCAAATTAACCTAAGCACACAAGTCTAACGTCTAGAAAGGGTCGCACTCCAAACTTAGACAGACGCGACTCTCACACATGAGTCTCAACAGCTACTCAAGCACTGATTCTTTGAATTTCTTTGAACACTTCATCGACACTGGTTCTTCTACCTTCTAGAACACTTCATCGGCACTCTTTCCTTGAGCTCGACAATTCCTGTCTTCCCGATCTTCAGGTTCAGCAACGGCACCCAGTGCTTTCTCCTAAAGTGTGAAACATCGTTATCTATTCAAGACAACTGAGGTAAGATTTTCAACTTAAATCGGCGGGAAAAGATAGAAATTTCAGCAAAGGGAAAAAGAACGGAAGAATAAGATAAGTCAAGAACTTGTTATTCTTCAAGTTAAAATTTCTCTTTAGAAAATAATTTTGAAGTTCCTAAAGAATGGCCAAACTATCTAGGGTCAAGACCTACAGTTAGTATGCTCTGATACCACCTCTGTCGGGACTCGAATTCGCAATCCGGAAACCCTCTGTGTTTTCAGCACTAGTCCTAGGATCAGTAGCTAATGCCCACAGTTAACAAAGATGAATATCACAATCATACACAACGGAATAATAAATAAAGTATTCATCTATTAATATAACATGTTGAACAATCTTGAAGTGAACTTACAATTGTGAAGCCTAGATGGCTTCAGCTCAGAGTAAAACGAGCAGAATGAACGAAGAACGTCGGTGAATCCCATCAAAATACCACGGGCATTTGACAAGGTTCAACTCCCAGATATTCGCCTTCTTGCGAACTTCTCCTTCTTCAAGACAAAGACTTCTCCTCAAGCTGGTGATGTTTTGTTAAAGCAAGGGTGAGTACACAACCGTACTCAACAAGTCATGCATGTAATCGAGATCTATTACTACATGCATGGCTTATTCCAAAGGAATGGTGAATGGTTCTTTTGCAATAAAGCGACTTTCACAAATAATCATAATAGATAGAAAAGCGAAGAAACAAATAATACCCATAATAAATTTCGTAATCATTCTCAAGTAAAACATTTCTCATCCTTAACCAATTTCCATATCACAATGTCTACATTCCCAACCTCATTTTTATCAAAATCTAACCCTTGACTGTAATCCCCGAGCAATGTCCAATACCGTGGACACGGCGTTTCGAATAGTTTGTACACTCTGCAGAGGTTATACACTTTACCCACAAGATATAATCAACTCACCACGTCAGCCATGAATCGCCATACAATAGTATGCGAATGAGCGATCATAACAAAGCCTTTCCAAAGATCCGTCTAAACCCAAGATCGCTCGCTAAGGTTTCACATCGAGGGATTGGTTACCACAACCAGGCCCCCTCTTGCGCTGTGAGTTTTACTACCCGCACACCGGACTCACTCCACCACGACAAGATCAAGAATAGATTTCACAATTTACTCAGCTAGGTCCATCCCATTCCGGAACTTGTGGTTGTATGAATGACTCAGGTCAAACGCTCGCAAGGTTAAGTCCTTAGGGTTGATCAGAGCAAGACTTGCACAAACCCCTCCGCCCGTCGGGCCCACCCAGTTGATTATTATGCAACACAATGCCAACAACAACTCAACATCCATGTAGAACCACACTGGTTCCACATATCAACATCATCGTGTGGCAACACGTCACACCATTTCACAAACACATTTCATAATCCATTGATGAGTATTGACCTTTTATTTTCAAAAGACATGAGCTGCGTGGCATGGCTAAGCAATTATACACTGTCTAACTAGCCCACGTTGGCATGTAATAACAACCAACTAATAATCAACCATCTTAGGGTGACAATTGAATTATGGCATACAAATAATCATGGCAAGGTGACATTAGCAATTGGATTGAATAACTAATCCCAAATTAATTTAAATCATTTTAATCTTGAACTAGCATGCAATAATTTGAATCAAAGTAAATTTGTAAAACTGGGAGCAATATGATCAAAGCACGACTTGCCTGGCCCTTGCAATTTATATTATTCTTTACTCTTTATCTTCGATCCTTGATCCTCGATCTTCAATCTCCGCTTGCTTGATCCTCAGCTCCTTCGAGCGACTTCCGGCATCGCGTCTAACGATAAACAAACACAAATACAACAAAACTCAAAAGGCAAATCAAGTAAACTCCAAATTAAGAACGAATAGCATTGGGCACAACGGCTTAGTTGAAATTAAAAACTTAAATGGATTAGGTCGATGATTAGACAAAAGAGAACGGGCTTTCGAAAAATACACCGAAGAGAAAGATTAATAACTGGGAAAGAAAGAATAGTATTCCGAAGAATATTTCCTTTGAAGTTGCTATCTTGATTAGACAGACAATGACATATGGCCCTCGATCCATAGACCAGGTCCATGAAGATTTGTTAGTTCACGATGAACTAAGCTAATGCAAAAGTTGACTTTTGTTGACTGAACAAATACACAGTAAAGAAAAGAAAGATAAGCTGATAGATTAGATATGGGTCAAAGATATGACACATGGTCAATGGTCTAGCGATCAAGTCCACGAATGAATTCTGGGTTAATGGCATATTAGATTTTCAGGGATAAGACAAGGACGGATGGAATCGACATTCAGTGCGATCTGATCGGGGTTCAGTCATACATCAACGAAGAGATTTGATGATAACCGGGCGATAATGATATGTAGTAAGACAGAGCACAAATATCTTACTACGGTGGACACAACGAGGGAAACCGCAATACCGGCTGCGCAGCTCACGATGAACTTAGTTCATCGAACCGGTCTTGACGAATACTCATACTGGGGGGTACCCCACAGGGAAGTATACATCCACTTCAAGATCGTATTTCTCTCAGTCATACGGTCATCGCGACAAGATCTACAAGTCTTTGGAAGGGCATTACCAAAGTCCCGCCCCTCACAGATGGGATTATCCCTAAATATCGACCGGAGTACTAAATGGACCCTCTCAGGCCCAGCTCCAGTCAGAAGGCCTCAGACGGTCCACGAAGGGCCTGACGCCGCCCGCCAAGAAGACTCGACTTGGCCTCGGGTCGGATGCCCCCACGGCTCCCGACCCAGCCTCCGTCAGGATTCCCGCAGCACCACAGCCAGTGGGACTAATAGGCGCACCACTACAAAGCCTAGCCATCGGTCGGGCCCCATGAAGGCCACCCCAGCGACTTCGTCCACATCACTGATCGACCCCGAAGTTGGCCACCTTCCGTCAGAACAAGACGGCCGCGCAGGGATTGGCGATCCTTCCCAAGGTAGCGTCAGAGGCGCCACCCTCACAACGTCAACTCCTGACAGGCACACAGAGGGTGGGTGCACGCCTTCCCAATGAAGCGCCGCAAGCTAAAGTCTATCGACAGGGCGTCGCTACCCGAGCCTGCCAACCCATCGTGACATAAACAAGAACTTGTCAGTCCTCAAGGCTAAAGACCGGATTTACAGGGCACCGCGCGCCCCAAGCATTCTTCTCTCCTGAGTCCCGTGTAACTTGCCCCCTCCGTCTATATAAGGGGGGGAGGAGAGGGGGCTCAGGAGGGGGGGCGGGGGGCTCTCTGGCCTTTTTCTTTTTTCCTCCACTTAGGCGGGGTTTGGGTGGCTCCAAAGCGCAAAAACCCATTTCCACTCGGCTGAGTACTCGGGGCCTGTCCCGAGTTCTCGCTTGTAACTCGACGCGGTCCGCCGCATCCAGAGCAATACACCGCCACCACCTTAAACTGGAAGTAGGGACGTTCAGCCCGAACCAGTATAAATCTCGGGCTCCCTGAGTCAACCATCAAGGAGAGGGAGCGCGCGGCCCCTTTACTTACAAATCTACTTGCCGGTTTCGAGAAACGCCGACAGGTCTTAAGTTAGGTTTTGGTCTAGCTTTGCAGATGATAGAAAGATAAAGCCAGATTCACAAGGAATGGGGTTAGATCACGATAGGACGATAAAAAGATGATGATATTGCACTAGGGCTTTTGTTTGTTTTGCAAGATGCAATGACAAAGAGAGCAATGACAGGACACTCATGCAAGGATAAGTATCGACTGTAGATATGACGAGGTAAGGCTATGGTTCACGATTGATCTGCGGATGCGGAATTTACATGTCACGTCGCAACGTCGACGACAGATTAGACCTAGTGTTAGGTTGGGGTTTGAGCTAGATGACTTAAGATAGATCCACTTAAAAAAAAGAATGGAATAGGTAGGGTTAGCTGCGATACAAAGAATTACCAAGGATGGTTAAGCGAACCACGATCTGATCGCAAAGCGACTAGACCAAAAGATGATGGGTAGGTTTTAGATTAAAGCTTTGATGGAAAATGGAGATCAAATGAACTCGAAGGATGGACAAAACAGTAGGGTAACGACCCACTGGATGGGAGGACTCGGCCAAAGCGAACTAGGATGTTTAGCGACAAAAAGCGATGCTGCAAGCGATTTAAACCGACGGCGAAATGAATATTAAAATTTTTGGATGGTGGAATAGCAAAGGTAGGGTGAGCACGGTGTAGAACGCGGCGATACGAACTCAACGGTATAGGAGAATTTGGCGGCGACCCACCGGATTAATCACAAACTGCCGATTAACGGTTGTTACAACTAATAGATCTAATAGCCATAACTACTAGAATAATGAATGAAAAATTACTAAAAAATTTATAGAGCCTACTGAGATCCTAGAACACGATATGACGCAAAGAGAACGGATTTTTACCTTCTGAATCAACGGGGAACGCACGATGCCATTCCCTGCTGTTCGTACGCAGTCTGATCGGGGGAGATTGATTTTTCTGCACAAATCCCGTAGGTAAAACTTTGAGTTATGGTGAGCACCACATAGGGGACATCAAGGGGAGTCTACCATAAAAATTTCATGGCCAAACTCGCAGAAACAAAAGAGAACGGGCTCCAGCAAGATTTGATCTTTGGGCGGCCATAACTTTTGATCTAGTGGATGAAATTGCACCAAATTTGGATGGAAGACAGAGGGTACCTTGACGCACGACATGACATAGACGGATCTTGAAAAGAGTTGACGAGTTGACGGGGAACGTGCCTCAAATTATGGCCGACGTGCGGCGGCGCTTCGGAGGATGAGGGCAAAGTTTCTCGGGTTTGGATGAGTTGATCTGAGGTGAGGACGTGTGGGAGAGGTCATGGGAGGTCTACTAGGGCTTGGGGTGGCGGCTAGGTCAAGAAAACAAAGAAAAACGTAAAAACCAGCTTCACAGGCATTTTATCGGGCAATTGGCGTGCGTGCACAGAATTGGGGCGACGTTGGCCAATTGAGGGCCGGCCAGTGGTGGGGATGGGGTGGAGAGGTGAGGGGAAGCCCATGGGCATGACGGCCGATGGCGGGGATGCCGGAGCGACGGCGAGGGCGACGGCCGACTGTAGGATCGAGGATGCGCCTAGAGGGGGGTGAATAGGCGTTTTACAAAATTCGATCGCTCACTAAAATAATTCGCTCTAATACACCCCTAAGTCAAAACCTAATCAAAGATATATGCGGAAGCGATAAACTCGGTTTTGACAATTAAAGCCTAAATCAACTAGGCTTACTAGTGCACTAACTAAATTATGTCTCTATACTAGAATTGCTAAATTGAGCAAACAATCAATACTAAGCAATTCTAATTATAATCAAGCAATTGATAAATATACAATAAAGTAAATGCTTGAAGGTAAAAGAGACAACCGATATTTTTCCGTGGTGTTCGGAGACTTGCCGGTCTCCCCTAGTCCACGTTGAGGCAAGCCCAACCACTTGGATCGGCTCCCGCCGAGCACCGCCTCGCTTCCACTAGTCGTGGTTTTTCACGCTATGCGTGAGGCTCAACCCGAACCTTCACAAACTTGCCGAGGCTTTCACACCTTGAGAGCTCACAAGACGACGCCCACGCCGCCTAGGAGTCGGTAACCTCCAAGAGTAACAAGTCGCCTTCGCTTGAACTTCACCGAGCACAACGAATGCGCCCCGGTGATCACCAAGTGCAACACATGCACAAGGACCTCCTCAAGTGCAACACATGCACAAGAGACTCTCAACCCACTTCTAATTGCAACACATGCAATTAGTCTCACTCTTGCTCAAGAACAACTTGCGGAAATGCAATACAAGCAAATCACCTCTCAAATACTCACACAAGAGCTAATACACAAATGAGAGCTTCAATACATGAACCACCTCACCCAATATACTCTAGCAACCAGCAAATGCCCCCATGACCTCCTTTTATAGCCTCACAAAGAAAACTAGCCGTTGGGGGCAAACGGGCATTAAACGAGCTAAAACTAGCCGTTGTTACAGTGTTTTGGTACTACGCCTCTACGGGCGGTAGTACCGCCTAGGGATCAAAAACCCTTCTCTGCCAAAAGTTACAGAAGGGCGGTACTACTGCCCCTACGGGCGGTAGTACCGCTGCTACAAGCATACTAAACGCCATAACTTTTTACTCCGAACTCCGATTTGGGTGATTTTTTATTCTATGCGAAGCTTATCACGAGGGCTACAATCTCCACCCATTTTCAAGATTTAATCAACCATAGATATTTTTAAATATCACTAACACTAAACTCTAATGTAGTCATTCAAGTCTAAAATCTGATTTTCTCGAAATACTTCACATAGACTTGATCAAAAACATGACTACAAGCTAGCAAGGGTTCAACAAGATTAAAACTTGAATCATGAGATGATCAACTCATAATCAAAACAATTTGCAAAACACATTTGCAAATACTATTCACATGCTTTAAAGAACCGCATATAAACTCCAAATCCAACTTGCTTGAGCATCCTCGTTTTGCAACTCATACAAAACCTAGCTCCAAACAAAACCAAACAAACTCAAATGCATGAGCTCACTATTTGCAACACATGCAAATCTTAGCTCCAAGCAACTACTTTGATTTAAGAAAGATTTGTTTTGTAAAGAGAAAACAAAACATGAGGCTTCAACATTTGCAACACATGCAAAAGTGAACTTCACGTTAAAAGCCAACGATATTGCTTATCCTATTTGCAACACATGCAAATCAAAGCATTATGCGAAAACCAAATGCATATGCTCTTCCTCTTGCAACATATGCAAATCAGAGCATAAACCAATAACAACCGAAAGATAAACTTAACCCATTCGCAACACATGCCAAATGGTTAACTCTTATGCAAAAACCAAATCCAAATGATTTGAGCTTGAGTGAATGCGGATTGAGATCATCAACACATGATGAAGCCAAGTTAGGAGACAACCCTCTTAATAGTACGGCGATAAAACTAGACTCAAAGACTACAAAAGTCCTTAACCTATCTAGTTATACCTTCGCATTGCATCAAGCAATCCCCTTTGGGGTCTTTATGATCTTCACTTGATACTCCCTTGGGATCATCACTCGACTCCTCTTCTTTATCATCTCATCCATTTTTGGACCTAACTCAATCACAACTCATAAAACTTGTTAGTCCAAGATGCATGGTTGTCTCAATTATCTCTTGCACTCCATTAACACATAATGGATGCCTTTAGATCAATTGAGCACAACCTAAATCAATTTGAATGATTTAAGTGTGTCTTAAGTACAATAGTGCAACTCATGCTTTATTATACTTAAGAGCTATTCATTTGTCCTTAATTAATCAAGGAACACCATCAACACATGATGAAATGTTCTTTAATGATTAACAAGACAAATGAACTCAATTTAAATTATCATTTAAATTGATATGAGTATATATTAACTACTCAAGTTTTCATATACTCATGTATTTAGTTTCTTTGTCTTGATCCTTATATGTGTCAATAAGAATTAGATCAATACAAAGAGACTTTCAAGTTAAACTATAAACTCCCCCTAAGTGTGTGCATTCATGTAATATATGGATTGGGAAACATGATGCACATTTTGTGGTTAATATAATGAGTACATTCATATTTTAACTTGACTCCAAAGTATGCAACTAATACTAGAATGGATACGCAAACATACCTTGGGTTTTCCATTCTTTTAATGCGATGAGACTAATCAAAGATATTCTAAATAAACAAGTTAGTCTCGATATAAGATTTGTCATTAATAATAAAATCACATTAAGGGATATTAGATTTGTCATTAACACCAAAACCATAACTAATGAAGGTTGAACTTACAATCTCCCCCTTTTTGGTGATTAATGACAAATCCAAGCTTAATAAGCACATTTGGATTAAAACTAACATATTGAGAGAATTTAAACTATTTGAATGCATATGAGAATCAATTCTCCCCCTTAATCATATTAAGCATTAAGCTCCCTTTTTAAGCCAAATGATATTAAGCTCCTAATTCTCCCCCTTTTGGCATTAAACACCAAACAAAAATGTTTCTCTTAGATGGTTTCTCTATTTTTAAGCAATCTACCCCCTTTTGGCATTAATGAGATTTATCATTATCTCCCCCTTTTGGGTATTTAACTATCTCTTTTAATGAAGGTCATACAAGAAATAGAATGAACACTTATGACCTTTGCAAGGAATAAGATTTGCATACCACTTGAAAAGATAAGCATAAAAAGGCAAGGAAGGGTATCACACGGGTTATTTGAAACATATTCAAATAACTCACTCCTCATTTTATTAGGCTTTGCAGATTTTCAACATGATTCTTTTGAAGAATCCAATAAATTTCCTAACCGGGTTAAACGAGGAACCCAAAAGAAATGAACACCACTTGAGCAAATAGATATCACTTTAAATCTATCTCAAGGGCTTTACTTGAAGATTCAAGAGAAATGAGTATTTTCAAATTTTTGTTGAAGAACAATGCTCAGCTAAAGATTTTCCTCTTTAATGTATTTCAATTCATAAAGAATCTCACAAAGAGAATTCTTAAGCGATTGAACTTACAATTTTAGTTTAGAAGGAAAAATCTTAATCAAGAATGTGGGTATCGGTGTAATGCTACAAATAGGCAATGAAATACCACTTGTAGGAAATAATTGAATTCAATGATACCACTTAAAAAGGAAGTCGATTTGCCTTACCGGATCAAAAGATGACACGACGATGCCAACAGAGGACGTCCGGCGACCGTTTCTTTGATTTTTGGAAGGGCAAATGTTCTGGAAATGGAGGGCAAGGGTGAGCACCGTGCTGGGGAGACTGAAACACTCATTTTGGGTGGTCACATGCGATGAGGGGATGAGAAACGAAAGAGTTATGGCTCAAACAAGAAACGGCAGAGAAGTGATTGCAGCAGCTGTTTCACTTGATTTCAGAGGGGGAAACTGTAGGGGAATTGAAGCCCTTAACTAGACCGACGATTTGCAACTGACATCACTTAAGACTTCTTAGGTAAGACTTTTAATTCAATTTAGAAGAGGTAAGAGAAGAAATTTCAGCAAAGGAAAGGAAAGAATTTTTGGTAAGGACAGAAATAGAAGAATGAGATAAGGCAATATCACATTGTTCTTCTAGGTTAAGTCTTTTACTTTAGAAAATAATTTTGAAGGACCTATAGAGACGACCAGCTATATAGGGTCAAGACCTACAGTCAGTATGGCTCTGATACCACCTTTGTCGGGAACCGAATATGCAAATCCGACCTCTCGTGTATATCTTGACTAGTCCAGATCACGCTTAGTGCACACAAAGCTCAACATCAGTGCATATCACAATCATACACAGCGGAAATAAGATAAAAGACATTATATACTAAATATTACTAGTTGAATGACCTTATGGTCGACTTACATAACAATGCCTCACAAGGCTGAACAACAATTTGAACTGCAGCGGAAATGAAGACGTACGTAACCCCTCAGTATACCACAGGCAACTGACAAAGCTCACACCCTAAACATTCGTCCCTTCATAGTACACCTTCTTCCGCACTGGTGATGTTGTAGGTAAGGGTGAGTACATAAAGCACTCAACAAGTTGTGCACAGAATGCAATTCTAATATAACTATGTGCAAGGCTTATTCCAAAGGAATGGCTAACAATGACTATTTGCAATAAAGCAGCATTTATGAACAAGTACAGTATATAGATAGAAAAGACAGTAATAAAACAAATAACAATAATAGATAGATTCAACATTTCTCAAGTAAACCAAGTTTTCTATCCTAAGTCAAGATTCAACTTCCCATGGCAACCTGCCATCCATCCCAAGTTTTTATTTTGCAAAAGTCTAATCCCTTTACTGTAATTCCCAAGCATTGCTCAATACCGTGAGCACGGCTACTCGAATAGACTGTACACTCTGCAGAGGTTATGCACTTTACCCACATGACATGACAATCTCTTTGTGCCTGGCCATTTAGCACACTTCCTTTGGTGTGCCGGCAGAGAATCATGACAAAGCCTTTACAATGCTCTGTCTTAACTCGGTACCACCCGCTAAGGTTTCAACACTGAAGGGACTGGTTACCACAACAGGGCCCCCCTCTTGCGCCATCTGGGTTCATTAAAAAGGATGAACCTCACCACCACTGGTAGTACCAAAATTAAGACATTGCAAATTAATCAGCTAGGTTGCCCCATAACAGACATGTGGTTGCATGATTGACTCAGGTCAAAGGCTTGCAAGGTGTTCTTAGGGTTGATCAAAGCAAGACTTGCACATACCCTCTGCCCATCGGGCCCACCCAGGCACACTTGCCCTTACCACTTGCTCCGATCTAAATCATAACCACCCCAGTTGATTACCAAGCACCACGTGCCATCAACAATTCAATATCGTTGCGTGACATCCATCGCCACAACAACTCAATCTCATCATGTGACCACACATGACACAGAAATTCATAACATTGTTCCATATTCCATTAGTCAAGATTATTCATCAATGATTCAAGTACATGTGATAACGTGGCATGGCTAAGCAATCTAATCCGATCTAACCATCCCATGTTGATTCTATTAGTAACCAACTATAGTAAACCAATCTAAGGTGACAAGTGGATCATGACATACAAATGACAAGGTAGGGTATAATTCAACAGGTATGGTAGCTAAGTCCCAATTTAAGTTGAAATCATTTATACTCTTGAAATAATATGCAATAAGGTAAAACAAATTAGCAATTTTGAAAACATGGGTGCAACGTGATCAAAGCACAACTTGCCTTAGGAAAACCCTTATCCATGCTCAGGACCTTGGTCTTGGGTTGATGAATCTCTCCCGGTTGCATCGCACAATTTATCGTCTACGCGAAACGAAAGAGAATGCAAAATAAATACCAAAACAGAGAGAAAATAAACTCTAAAAATCAAATAAAATTTACCAATAGATAGATCTCAATGTAACAAATTTTTAGAAATTTGAATCACCTCAATCGGAGTTCGTATGAGGGAGAACGAGCTCTCGGAAGATTCAATTTCCTGAAAATTCCTAAAATTGGAAAATCAATAATTAACCGAATTGTTTTTAAAAGAAAAATCGCTTTATTGCGTCGCTGACGTCAGCCCTGATTCGAACCAATCAGAACGCGACAAGTGGTCCTCGGCACTGTTCCATGGACTCGGTTCACCGCACGGCCGGTTCACCGTAGACCATGCACACTGTATCGTGGACCGGATGATGTCATCGCCGATGTCACCCACCACGTGTCACCTCCTGATTGCTCTGACCCGAGCTGCATTCTGCTCTGCATGATCCGATCTAACGGTGCACGATTAGATCTAATCTCGCCCGTTCCGTCCCGATCCAACGGTGATAGGTCACAGCCACGCGGTGGAATCTAGACCCTTGGATCGGATCCGACGGTACACGCGAGATCACAAGGGCTACCATCGACACAACGACGTGGCACAAATCCTACGGCTCACCCTTAATCCAACGGCCACAGAAGACCGAGACTTTTACTGTTCACCGAGACGACGTGGCTTGATCCGAAGCGTCTGTGGCAGATCCGACGATCTTCAAAGCTCGGCTCCGACGATGGCGAGGCGACAGTGCAAGGTTATCGGAGTTGGGGACGGCGACCTTGCTTGCGGCGCTTCGGTGGAACTTCGGCGACGTGAAGTGGCGGAACAGGTGCAGCGCAACACGGTGAATCTGGATCTACCCCCAGGACGGCGGAAGAGACTCCTGACGGCAATGGAACGCGCCGCAAAGCTCCACGGACTCCGACGAGCTACTGCGAGCGCTACGGGCTCTACTGGCGGCGGCGCTTGGGCAGGACTATGCGGCGGCTCACCGGGAATCTCGGGAGAAGGTCCGCTTCCTTAAATAGCCCTCGAGCGACGCGTACTTCTTGGGAAACTCAACGGGCACTGTGGCGGCGTATCTACGGTGAACTCGGAGTCCGAATTCTAGACGATGACTACCAACCCTTCGATCTAAATCAGACGGTCACGAAAGAATCCTGGCGCGACACTATCTTAACCGCCCACCCGGATTAACAGCTCGGATCGGATACGGCTGCAACGGCTCGATCTAAACTCCACCGTGCGATGACGATCCAACGGCGATCAACGGCTAGGGTTTCCACAGCGGCGCGCTTGACGAAGGCCTTTGGATCTCAATCCGACGGCTACGATTCGAGTTTCTAGAAGACGGGCCGAACAGGCCAAGCGACTGGGCCTAGCCCATTGCTGTTCAAACCAAATTTTCGAGGTTTTCTTATTTAAAATAAGTAGATAAATTACTTTGATTCAATTAAGGCAACTAAAATATCAAGAAAATTCCAAGAAAAATCTCAAAAATACTTTGAGACATTCTGGACCCAAATAAAATATTTTTAACAAAACTTTATTTTAAATTTAGTTACATATAATTGGTTTTGAGCAAAAGGCAATATATGTTTAATTTAAATTAATTCAAATAAATCTCAGAAAATTCCAATAAATCCAAAAATCACTCAATTGCAATAAAACACTAATAACTAATTTGAGAAAGCCAAAATTTGAGATGTTATGACAAATCCCTTGAAGTGAGAAAAGGTCTCATCCTTCAAGGCCATAAAAAATACCCAAGAATGCCTTGAAAAATCATCAATAATGACAAGAACATACCACTTCCCTCCTGCTGACTTCACTCTAGCTGGACCAACAACATCCATATGTAAAAGCTGTCCTGGTGCATCTGTCATCACAACGGTGATTGGGGGATGAGAGGCAGTAACATATTGCCATATCGGCAAAGAGAGCAAACTAAGTCTTTGACCATCTTGAGTTTGGATAGACCACGAATGAGGTTGTGGCTGCTAACTCTGGTCAAATGATCAAAACCAATGTAACCAAGTCTTCTATGCTAGAAGAAGAGATCACGAGACTCAGAAGCAATCAAACATCGAAGAGAGTCTCTAAAAGAAACAGAAAAATCAGTACGAAAGACTCTCCCAAATCTAAAAATCCTGCAAACTAACCCTCCTGATGAATCAAGAATTCTACAAGCATTACTCTTGAATCTTACCTCAAAAGAGTCATCGATAAGCTGAGAAACAGAGAGCAAGTTATATTGCAGCTTACTCACTAAGGCAATGTTCTTAAGAATAAAATTTTCATTACTGCAAAAAGTACCTTTAGCAATAACTCTACCTGATGAAGCATCCTTAAAAGTGATCAACTCATCACCGGGGGTTCAGACTAAGGAAGAGAACCAACGAGAGTCTCCAGTCATATGGCGAAAACAACTGGAGTCAACAATCCAAACATCTCCCTTCCCCATTTGACGAATCTGGCCAAGCCAAAAGAGTGAGAGAAGACTCAGTACTAGGATAAAGTGAAGACCTGGGAACCCAATACTAAATCACATAACGCCTCAAAGTACTAGCCACTAAAGAAGAAGACTAGACTCTAGTGCCTCTTTAATGCTCAACTCTCACAAGATCAGAAGTAATAGAAGATCTAGGAGATAAAACTGGGTTGGTCCACTATCGAGCAATGGTCGGAACATCCCAGTGAGGCTGTCCAAATCTCCTACTAGGAACTACCACTCGCCACTGATATCTACCTTGATGGAAAAAATAAGGAATATCAAGAGGACGACGGTAAGACTGACCACGAGCAGCTCCAGGACTAAAAATCAACTGAACAATATGAAACCCGAGTCCTAGACACTGCCCAAAAATAAGCGACTATCTAACCTATCTAGTAGCAGTGTGTGCCTTAGGAGCACCCAAAGTCTAGGGAAGACCCTGAATACCCCTAAGAGCAGCAACACGCTCACGCCTTGCAATTTTGGTGCGCCTAAAGTAGAAATCTACTAGGTGATCGTCCTTCTGACAGAAGGTGTATGAGTACTTCACCTTGCTAGAGGCAGAAGTAGCAGGAGTAGCAACCTTCTGGTCAGAAGTCCCAAAGACAACCCTAGCAGATCTAAACACAGTGGTACTCACCTTGGGAGCTATCATGATCTCACCACTCTTAGAGCCATGTACAATGGTAGGAGGATGAGTCCTAGTGTGCTCCAAGTAGTCAAATCCTGGACCCTGATTAAATATGCTAATCTTGGATTGGTCTTGTAACATCCTAAAATTTGGCTATTTTTGAATTTTGCAAATTATTTTAAATTTTTGAGAATTTCTGGAATTTATTTGGATTTATTTGAATTTCTGGAATTAACCTTTCTTTGAAAATTTATTTAATAATAGAAAAGTTTTAACAAAATATAAATGAAAATATTTTATTTGAGTTCAAAATGTTGTAAAGTATTTTCTAGAATTTTTCCAGAATTTTTCTAATATTTTAGAAGCCTCAAATAATTCAAATAAATTTTTGAGAATTATTTTTATTCGGATTTCAAAGAAAATCAAATGAACGAAAGAAGGGTCTGCCCATTACTTTTGCTACCAGACGCCATTTCGGCCGAAACCCTAAAACGTCGCCGGACCGCAGCCGTCCGATCCGCATCGCATGGTTGTGAGTCGCCCAGACCGCTTGCCGCTTCTACCGTTGGATCTTCGCGTGGGATTCGACGGATATGCGCCACATCGCCTCGCTTCGCTCTCGTAACGTCGCCGCCGCCGGGTGTTGCGGTTAGTAACCGTCACCATTACTCGCCGGCGAGTGACTCTTCCGCTTCATTAGCTGGCACACGGTATAAAGCACGTCGTTCCGCACCTTTCGAGACCTTTCATGCATTCCGAGAACCACCGTAGCTCCCTCACGACCTCGCCGTAGTACCGAAGCACTTCCACCATTGTTCCGCCATCTCCGGTCACTCTTCGCCGCGTCTGTGGTCACCGGAGTACTTCTCGCGTCAAGCCGCGTCGACTCGTCCACTTCATCTCGCCGGAGGAAGCCCGAAACGTTGTTGCCTTCGTCATCTTCCCCAGTTCCGGTCTTCGAACGCCGCTGTGCCATCACCGAGTTCGTGAGCAACGTCAGCCATTGGATCTGCATCACACCGTCCTGGTGAGTCCACATATTCCTTCTCGGTAGAGACTAGAACAGTGTCGCGGTAGATCTTAGCCGTAGATCTAAAGATGAATGGCTAGGATAGCGCCATGTGCCCGGATCGAGATCGCCCACGTGTGCTCAAGATTTGTTAGATAGTGGCCGTCGGATTTAGATCTAGCGGTTTAGATTCAGCCACGTAGTCGTGTTAATAGTAAACCCCATCTTCATTTATCAGCCGTTAGATTCCGATCGTATGGATATTGTTTCGCCATGTAGCACTGATAACCTTAACCGTTAGATTCGCTTAAGTAGCGCTAGATTGATTTGATCTGGATCGTCGGATCTTAGTTGAGCGGTGTTGATGCATCCACGTGTCACACACCGGGGTAACCACGTCGCCGATCGAGATGCGTAAATTACAATCAATCCGGACCGTTGATTTTGAAATTAACGCTCGGGATCGCGCCGCGCGCCGGGCCAGACCCGTGTTGATGCGTGTCATGCGAGAGCCGAAGCGTCGGCGCAGTCGCCGTGGCTGTCTACATCACCCAGATGAATGCCAGCCATCCGATTGTGATCTGATGGTAACGGTGAAGCCATGTATTAGGATTTAGAATCGAAGCGTCGGTACAATCTTGGCCATTTGATTTGAATCGGATGGTCATTTTTCAATCGGGCGTTCGGTTGATAATTCTTTGCCACGTGTTGCGCCCGGATCTTGCCACGTGTCAGCTCCGGAGTAACCGAACCGAAACGTCGTTTAGATCTCACCGTACGTTTTGAATCGGATGGTCAGGATTAGATCAACCCCTCGGTTAATATTGCGCTGACACGTGTCATGGCCAGATCACGCCACGTGTCATGCTGACGTCAGTAGTGACGTCTTTAGTGGGGCCACTTGTCAGTGCTGGCATAGTAGATGCTGACGACAGCAGTGACGTCATGCTGACGTCATAATTTCGATTCTATTAGAAAAATAATTCAGCCGAAAATGGTCTTGGTGCTGACGTGATAAATGGTCATGCTGACATCATAAATGCCGAATTTTCAGTATAAAAATAAATAAAGAAATTCGGTTCATTCTTTTTGATTTATTTTAAAACTTCAAATGGTTATAACTTTTGCGTTTTAACTCCGATTTGAGTGATTCCAATTTCTAAAAATTTGTAAAATCGAGATCTATTTATTGGTGAATTTTATTGAATTTTTAGAAATGAATTTGCTCTCTGTAAAATATATTTATTGTGTGTATGTTGATTTTAATTAGACGCTGATTTGCCGGGGAGTTACGAGGGAGAATTTCCAGTACAAGACTTAGCTCCGGACAAGGATCAGTAACTCTTTGAAGGCAAGTTATGCTTTGACCATGTTGCTCCTAAGTTTTTAAAATGTATTTTGTTTCAAGCTATGCATGCTAATTCAACTAAAAATGGATTCAAATATTTTGGGTGAATTAGCTGATCAACCAAATTGTTAATATCACCTTGTTATTAATATTGTATGCCATGATTCCTTTGATAACCTAAGTGGACAATACTAGTTGGTTGATAATATTGTGCCAACACGGGAGGCTAGACCGTGAATAGTTGCTTAGTCATGCATATAACGTGAATGATCTTTTCAATTACAAATGCAACTTTGACGAAAGAATAGTGAATGCATTTTGATAAAAGGTGGAATGATGTTGGTATTGACACTGGAATGTAGAGACCTGTGTGGTTCTACATGAAGGATGATTACGGGCATATGTTTCACAGGTAAACAACTGGGGATGGAATTGATTTAGACCGGAGCATGTGGACCGAGGCTTTGTGCCAGGTGAGCCTGTGTGGCAATTGGGGGGTTTGAGTGTTGTGAGGGCTGTGTGCCAAAATCTGAGAGAAGGAAGTCTTGCCTTGGTTAGTTAAGGACCTTACCTTGCGAGCCTTTGACCTGAGTCTCTCGTATAACCACATGTCCGAATGGGGAGACCTAGTTTAGTTGGATTCTGATGTCTTGCCTTTGATACCTCGGGGTGGCGCTACACGGGGTAATCAGACGGGAGCGTGCCTGTGCTACGGCTTGGTACCCTATCCAACGGTGTTCGTCTGTCCTATACTTCGGCTCTGAGTGAGGGAAGTGATGGTGAAGGCAACCCAGAGAGGTTCTTAGGTGGAGATAGAAGTCTCTGAAAGGCTTTGTTACGGTCAATTGCCTTTGTGGCGTGCGACTGTATCTTGTGGGTAAAGTGTACAACCTCTGCAGAGTGTTAAAACTGTTCGAATAGCCGAGTCCACGGTATTGGACAATGCTCGGGCTTACAAATAAGGGGTAGTGTTTTGAAAATAAATGGGGTGGATGGTCAGATGCCAAAGTTAATGATGAAAGATGATTAAAGACTCAGATGTCCAAAATATTGTGGAAAACAATTGAGATACTTACTATGATACTAAAGTTTTGCTGCTTTGAACCTAAGTAAATAGTAATTTGAAATATTGATGCAAAGCAAAATAACCAATCGAGCCTTTCCCTTGTAATAAGCCATGCATGTAGTAAATAGATCTGCATTTTGTGCATGACTTGTTGTGTACGGTGTGTACTCACCGTTGCGGACAAACTTACAAGAAGAAGAGACTACGCCTGCCTATGAAGAGGAATTCGTTGAAGAGCCGGAGAACTAGGGAAGCAAGCCTTAGTTAGGGCGCCTGTGGTGAAGATGGATCACTACGGTGTTATTTATCATTCCGCTGTTGAACTATATTACTCTGATTATTTAAGCCCTGTGTGGCAGATTATTGTAAGGGATCATAAGGTCACACAACTCGTTTATATACATGTTTGCAGTACTTATTTAATATTCCGCTATGTATGATGTGATATTATACCCTGTTCAGCCTGTGTGCACTAGCGCGATTCTGTACTAGTGCAAAATATACAGAGTGTCCGGATTTGCAGATTCGGGGCACGACAGGTCTAGAATGAGATCGATCTTCTTCTTGCCTCGTACAAACTTCTCAAGAGTGTTCATGATATACTCACACTCTCGGAAGAGAGAGGCATAGAAAGAACAGAGCTGATGGGAAGAAGAAGTAGGAAGATAAGATCTACCAGCACATGCATTTTTCTCCCTCAACATGGATGCCTCAATTTTGAGGGCCTTACACAAAACACAAGCAGCATCTCCAATCCTAAGGGTTTGGGCCTCAAGTTTCTTCCTAAGTTGTACTTAGATTTCATCCAAGTCCCCCTCAATCACAGTACATCGCAAGTAACTTTTTCGTGACTTATCTAGTAAGTCCTTAGCAATTTTAGCACACTTGCAATTTAAAGATTTATTGTCAAGTTTTAGTTACTTACTGCCCTCATATGAGCTGACAGGGTCCTTAGAAGCATTCATTTCAAGTTCATCATTTCTAGAAGAAAGCTTCCTAAGGTGAGTGCTCATGGCATCAATTTCAGCAAGCAGTTTAGGGCAATTATCACAAGATGGAGTAGAATGAGCATGAAGAAAACTAGCATTTAAAGTCATAGTATCAACAGAACAAGTGCAAGCATTCTTCGACCTAAGACTCTCAAGTTCAGTAAGCATACTATCATGCATAGTCCTTAGGTTCTCTAGCTCCACAAGCAAAGCATCACACAATAAATAGTCATTAGAAACTCGAAAGGGAGAAGTTATAAGAGTAGCTAACTCCCGAGTCGTAGGAGGGTATCTCATTCGAGTCATTGTAGAGCTCGGAGTCGCTGATGCCGTTGGCGTCCGCCATGAAGCAAATGCCGGAGAACTCGTCGCCGCCTTTCTTCTCTTGCGGATCATCCTCGCCTTCGTCGCCCCACGTCTCCATATCAGAGAGGCTGATGTCATCGAGGGCGGCAAAGACGTGGTAGAAGAGCTTGTTCTTCGAGAAGTTGTGATACTTCTTCTCACGGGCCAGCTTGCGAGCTGGAGGCTTCTTGTTGAGGTTTTCGTTGGTGTAGTCGATATTTCCCAAATCACCGGAGTCATTCTTACCCTTCTCCAGCTTGGGACAGTTTGCTCAAAGGTGGTTGGGGCCACCACATTCTAAGCAGGTGATCACGCCACCTCTCTTCCTCTCTCTCACCCTCTTGTATGCATGAGAGAATTTGTGAGCTAAAAGACCAAGCTCATTTTCTAAAAATTTTTCTAGTTGGTCATTGCTTAGCTCGCAAAGGACGGAGAGGGAAAATCCAACAAAAAGATCAAAAGAAGATCCAGTGGGATCAGCGACCAAGGCTATTGACTGAGATTTCGTCTTGTGTGAGATGACAACTTTTCATGAGTCGAGTTGGGAATAGAGCCCATCAAGACTTAGAGTTGAAAAGTCAGTAGTGTCCTTGAAAAGTCAACTCGCTTCTGCAGAGTTCAGTGGAGCAATCACTCAGAAAGTGAGGCCACATGGGAGCGTGAGGAAGATCTGAAGAAGGAGTTTCCCAACCTCTTCTCTAGTCAGCCTTGAATCTCGGGGTCGAGATTCTGTTAAGGGGGGAGGTTTGTAACATCCCAAAAATTTGGCTATTTTGAATTTCTGAGAATTTCTGGAATTTATTCGGATTAAATTGGAATTTTTGGAAATTAATTTAAAAATGAAAAGTTTCAACAAAATATAAATGAAAATATTTTATTTGGGTTCAAAATGTTCTAAAATATTTTTTAGAATTTTTCTAGAATTTTTCTGATATTTTAAATGCCACAAATGAATTATTTAAATTTTGAAATGAATAAAGAATTCGGCCGAGCCCATTATCGTGCTGCCACAATGCGCTCCGCCCAAAGAAACCCTAACGCCGTTTCTCTTCCACCGTCTAATTCACATCGGACGGTCAGTGATACTTCGCCGCTGCTGACGCCGCCCAGATCTTCGCCGCGGACGCTTGAATAGCGCCACGCCACTTGCTCGGGAAAGGAAGCGCCGCCACCGTTATCGCTGAAGCGCTCGCGTGATGAAACCGCCGCCGTGTTCACTCCACCGCTTCATTAATTGGCGCACGGTATAAAGCACACTTTTCCGCACACTTCGAGACCTTTCACGCCTTCCGAGACACACCACCGCGCGCACGCGAGCTCACCGTAGTTCTGTCATTGCTTCGCTGTGCTTTGCGCCTTCTCCGGTAAGTCTCTGCCGCGGTCAAGGTCACCGGAGTGTTCGTCTCATCAAGCCGCACCCGAGAAGCCGTTCCGTGTCACTAGAGAAGCCCTGGAACGCTGACGCCGTGGTCATCTTCTTCATCTCCGACGAGACCGAACCGCTGTGACCTCACCGACGAGCCAAGCTTCGACAGCCGTTCGATCATCAACCAACGCCCAGATTCGCCCACATCGCCGTCTAAACAAAGGAGTTTCATCTTCAAACACTCGTCGTTAGATCTTAATCGGGTGGTTCATAATGTGCCACGTATTAGTGTTAATTGTAGCCATTGGATTGGAGATGAGAGTATAGGATTGATTCAACATTGACCGTAGGTCTGTGGATGTAGGGTTAGATATTGCCACGCGTTCGTGATCAGATCACCCACGGTGCTCAAAATCGTGCTAGATAATACCGCCGGATTCGTGTTGGATGGTCCGGATTTAGCCACGAGTCGCGCTAATAGTAAATCCCATCTTCACTTATCAGCCGTTAGATCTTGATCGTGTGATTGTAATCTAGCCACGTAGTCTATTTAACCAAAGCCGTTGGATCTGTGTTATCAGTGTAAGATTGATTAGATCTAGACCGTTGGAATTTGAATGAACGACGAGATCGTGACCGCGCATCGACCAGATCCGCGTCGACGCAGGTTGCACGGAATCGAAGAGTCGGCGCCGTCCGCCAGACGCCGCCAGATTCGATTCTAGCCGCACGATTTATATCTAATGGTTGATATTGTGCCGCGCAGGTCCCACGTGTCAGTAATGGCACACTAAATGCTGACGTCAGCAGTAATGTCATGCTGACGTCATAATTTCGATTTTCTTTAGAAAAATAATTCGGTGGAAAATAGTTTCGGTGCTGACATCATGCTGATGTCATAATTCTGAATTTTCCATATAAGAATAAATAAAGAAATTTGGTTTATTCTTTTTAATTTATTTTCAAACTTCAAATGGTTATAACTTTTGCGTTTTAACTCCGATTCGAGTGATTCCAATTTCTAAAAATTTGTAAAATCAAGATATATTTATTGTTTAATTTTGTGGAATTTTTGGAGTTGAGTTTGATCTCTGTAAATTATATTTATTATGTGTATGTTGATTGCGAGTAGACGTTGATCTGCCGGAGGGTTTCGAGGGAGGATTTCCATATCAAGATCAAGCTCCGGACTAGGATCTATCACTGTTTGAAGGCAAGTTATACTTTGACCATGTTGCTCCTAAATTTTGAAAAGTATTTTGTTTCAAACTATGCATGCTAATTCAATTAAAAATGGATTTAAATATCTTGGGTGAATTAGCTAATAAACCTATTTGTTAATGTCACCTTGACACTAGTATTTGTATGCCATAATTCCATTTGATGCCCTAAGTTGGATAATGCTAGTTGGTTGATAATATTGTGCCAACATGGGAGGCTAGACCGTGAATAGTTGCTTAGCCATGCTTATAACGTGAACAATTTTGTTTGGATTACAAAAGCAATATTGACTAAAGAATAGTGAATGCATTTTGATAAAAAGTGGAATGATGTTGGTATTGATACTGGAATGTAGAGACCTGTGTGGATCTACATGAAGGATGAGTACAGGCATGTGTTGCACCATTAAATAACTTGGGATGGAATTTGATTTAGACTGGGGCAAGTGGACCGAGGCTTTGTGCCAGGTGGGCCTGTGTGGCAATTGGGGGGCTGAGTGTTGTAAGGGCTATGTGCCAATCTGAGAGAAGGAAGTCTTGCCTTGGTCAGTTAAGAACCTTATCTTGCAAGCCTTTGACCTGAGTCTCACATACAACCACATGTCTGAATGGGAAGACCTAGTTTAGTAGGATTCTGATGTCTTACCTCTGATACCTCGGGGTGGCAGTTACACGGGGGTAACTATACGGGGGAGCGTGCCTGTGCTTCGGCTTGGTACCCTATCCAACGGTGTTCGTCGGTCCTATACTTCGGCTCTGAATGCGGAAAGTGATAGTGAAGGCAACACGGAGAGGTTCTTAGGCTAAGATAGAAGTCTCTGAAAAGCTTTGTTACGGTTAATCGCCTTTGTGGTGTGCGATCAGATCTTGTGGGTAAAGTGTACAACCTCCGCAGAGTGTCAAAACTGTTCAATAGCCGAGTCCACTGTGATCGACAATGCTCGGGATTACAAATCAAGGGGTAGTGTTTTGAAAATAAAATGGAGTGGAAGGTCAGGTGCCGTGGTTAATGATGAAAGTTGATTAAGGACCTGTGTCCGAAAATTATGTGGAAAACAATTGAGAAACTTATTATGTTATTAAAGTTTTGCTGCTTTATACCTATATAAATATTGAATTAAAATATTGATGCAAATGCAAAGCAACTAGTTGAACCATTCCTTTGTAATAAGCCATGCATGTAGTAATAGAACTCCATTATGTGCATGACTTGTTGAGTACGGTATGTACTCACCCTTGTGGACAAAATTTACCAGAGGAAGAGACTACACCAGCATATGAAGAGGATTACGTCGAAGAGCTAGGGAACTAGGGAGTAAGCCTCTGTCAAAACGCTTGTGGCCAAGGATGGAACATCACGACTTTTATATTTCTGCTGTTAAACTTTGTTTACTCTGACTATTGTAAGCCCTATGTGGCAGACTATTGTAAGGGACCATAAGGTCATACAACTCGTTTATATACATGTTTGAAGTACTTATTTGTTATTCTGCTGTGTATGATGTGATAGTTTAACCCTGTTTAGCCTGTGTGCACTAGCGTGATCCTGGACTAGTGCGGAATACGCAGAGTGTCCGAATTTGCAGATTCGGGGCACGACATCTTGCTAGCATCTCATCCATTCCTTGTCTTCTTGGTTTGCACGGATTTCGTCTCCGATTATCTTCTAGCGATCCTCGATTGTCTGGACCTCTAACACTCCTCGCCTAGTCCCAATCGTCTTCTGCCTCACCATGACCTAGCACCATTGTCCTGCAACCATCAAAGACAAGGAAACCCATCACATAGCAATGACTACAAAGATATTCAATCAAATTCATCAAAAAAATCACAAATTGAAATTCACTCACCATGTAGGCCGGCATACCGCCTCTAGTCAGAAGAGCACGCCAAATATACATACCGCCGGCAGACGACCGCCCCAAAAACTCAAAGAACCCTCTTCGAAAAATCACACCACTGGGGCCGCAGTAATCACCATACGGTGTGACCAGACACCCACCGGTAGCATCGCTGGCTGGTATGACCGGACCATAGCCAGTTATACCGCCTCTAATTGATAGCATTAATATTTCTTCAAATTTTGATTTAAACTTCAAATCCACTTCGAACTCAAACACTATATTGTCAATAACTCATCAGAAACACATGTAGACCTCCACATGGTCTTTCACCCTAGAACTCGAGCATGGTGGTAGTGGGAGCAGGCATGCATGGCTCGTTGACACGGCATAAGGTGGATGGGCCACATGTCAGCATTGGCGGGTACATGGCAGTTGCTGGCGTTGGCACTCACTTGGTGGCAATGCCCTGTAGGGGCATGGTGGCAAGCAAAGGCACGCTGCGGTGGGCTAGCGCTCGTATGAAGTGGCAGGAGAGACGGAGCATGCTTGTCGTCTAAAAAAATTTCACTCATGAACAGTACCCTAGGCAAATTCCTAATTATCGATTAGATTAATCTTGTCTCTAATTATCTTTTAATAATGACTAATCTAGGTAATTAGGGTAATTAATTTGTATGATAAAAGAAATTACTCAGATCAGATTAACTCATGTGCTTCGAACTTATGTACATCTTATAGTAGATTTAACGTTTTATGCCGGTGAAGCATCTAGGCCTCAATTCTTTTATGTGGTTTTGGTAATTAATGATAATTGTAACATCCCAAAATTTGGCCCAATTTAAATTTTTGGAGTTATTTAAATTTTTGTGAATTTTTGGAATTTATTTGGATTTATTTTGAATTAATATTTCTCTTTGAATAATTAGATAATAGAAAAGTATTTACCAAAAATAAATAAAAATATTTTCTAAAATTTTTCTAGAATTTTTTGGGTATTTTTAGGGCTCTAAATATTTAATTCAAAATTTTGAAATTATTTTAATTAGGAAAATATTGGTGATTCGAGTGAACAGTGTGGGCCAAGCCCAACATTGTACACACCAGTTCGGCCTGGCGCTAGCAAACTCTAAAGCCCCTTGTCTCCAGCCGTGCAATCTCCATCGGAAGGCTGAGATTGAGACGCATCGTAATCAAGTGAGGGACGTCGGTTCGCATCGGGTTGGACGGCCCGGATTGCGCCACGTCGAGCGGAGGGTGAATAGTCGACGCCGCCATCGCCATTACGAGGTGGTTGGCAGCCGTGGTTACGGTGGCCGATTTGCGCGCATATCGAAGCGTCTCCGTACGCGTGATATACCCTCGCGAAGAGAGCTCTTCGTTCCGCACCCGTAGCACACTCTCCCGTACACCGTAGCGCTCTGTAGCTCGTGCTCTTGCTCACCGGAGTTTGGCCCTCGTGCCGCTTCGGTTTTGGCCATTTTCCACTGCCGTCCGTCGCTCACCGCTGCACCTGATCCCATTCCAAGTTCGTCGTGGCAAGCCGCATCGGTTGAGACACTTCATTCCCTCGGAGACGCTCGGGAACGCCGTCGACCTCGGCTTCTTCTCCGAGTCCGGTGACCAAGCGCCGCGCACCACTGTCAAGCTTCACGAGCACCGACAGCCGTTGGATTTTCATCAAGAAAACCAGGTAACGCCGCGTAGTAGTGCTATTTGGGTTAAAAATTTTAGATACTTCCAGCTGTTAGATCCGGATCGGGCGATAGTCGTTGCATCGAGTCATACCGGTATAGACCTAGTATTAGCCGTTGGATCAAGGATGGCCGGCCGGGATGCGGCCAAGTGTCTCTCGCCGGGACCGTCCATGTCGCTAGGTCAAAACTGATAATTGGACTGAATCCAAGCCATCGGATTTTGAATGCACGGGCAAGATTTCGCCGTACCATTAGCCAATAGAAGCGCGCCGCGTTGCCACTCGGGTTCCGAAGCGGCATCGCGTTGGAGCCATTGGATCCAACGGATGGCTTGGATGGTGCCACGTGGCGAGTAGGTTGACTGTGCGTGGACCGACCGTTGGATAAAGAACCAACGGGCGGGGAAGTTGCCGCGTGGCCCAATCGTGTGTCGACGCGTGGCTCGAGAGTTGATCTGGTCCAATCGTGACCGTTGATTTGAGCGGGCCACTAGGATCTTGCCACGTGTCGGTAATGGTAAGCCCAGTCGTGCTTGCACTGTGTAGCGAGACCCACCGGTCGGTGAAACTAAGCCGTGAGCCAAGTCCTCCGTAGACCACCACTGTTCTGTGGGCACGGTCCATAGACCGTGGGCCCACATGTCGCACAGCTTGTCGCTCGGTGGACCGGTCCACTATGAACCCGCGCGAGCCATGAACTCCGTCCATAGTCTCATATGACGTGGCCCACTCTGGTGCTACCACGTGTCGGCCGGAGAATATATCGGGATTTTCCAGAAGAAAAATAAATAGATTAATTCGGGTATTTCTTTTATTTGAAATTCCAAACCTGTAATCGCTATAACTTTTGCGTTTTAACTCCGAATTTGGTAATCCAATTTCTAAAAATTTGTAAAAATGTGACATATTTGTTGCTGAATTTTATTTTATTTTTAGAGTTGATCTTGCTCTCAGGAAATTATATTTATTATGTGCTCATTTATTCAAGTAGACGTTGATTTGCCGGAAAATTTCGAGGGAGAATTTCCAACACAAGACCAAGCTCCGAATCAGGACCAGCCACTGTTTGAAGGCAAGTTGTGCTTTCACCATTTTGCTCCTAAATTTTGAAAATGTATTTTGATTCAAACTATGCATGCTAATTTAATTAGAAATGGATTTAAATAATTTCGGTAAATTAGTTAAATCAACCTATTTGTTATTGCCACATTGTCACTAGTATTTGTATGCCATGATTCCATTTGATGCCCTAAGTTTGGTAATAATAGTTGGTTGTTAATATTGTGCCAACATGGGAGGCTAGACCGTGAATAGTTGCTTAGCCATGCATATAACGTGAATAATCTTTTTGAGTACAAAAGCAACATTGATTAAAGGAATAGTGAATGCTTTTTGATAAAAGGTGGAACGTTGTTTGTAATGATATTAGAATGTAGAGACCTGTGTGGATCTACATGAAGAATGATTACGAGCATGTGTTGCACCGTTAAACAACTTAGGATGGGAATTGATTTAGACTGAGGCAAGTGGACTGAGGTTGCGTGCCAAGTGGGCCTTCGTGGTATTTGGGGGTTTGAGTGTTGTGAGGGCTATGTGCCAATTTTGAGAGAATGATATCTTGCCTTGGTCAGTTAAGGACTTCGCCTTGCAAGCCTTTGACCTGAGTCACTCGTACAACCACATGTCTAAATGGGAAGACCTAGTTGAGTAGGATTCTGATATCTCACCTTGATACTCGGGGTGGCAAGCTACACTGGGGTAATCAGACGGGAGTGTGCCTGTGCTACGACTTGGTACCCTATCCAACGGTGTTCGTCGGTCCTATCCTTCAGCTCTGTGTGAGGGAAGTGATAGTGAAGGCAACCCGGAGAGGTTCCTAAGTTGAGGTAGAAGTCTCTGAAAAGCTTTGATACGGTCAATAGCCTTTGTATGCAAGCATCAGTATCTTATGTAAAGTGTACCACTCAGAGAGTGTGCCAAAACTATTCGAATAGCCGAGTCCACGGAACTGGACAAAGCTCGGGGATTACAGTCAGGGGGTAGATCTTTGAAAATAAAATGGGATGTAAGGCTGTGTGCCAGGATTAATGTGGAAATTTGATTAAGGACTGTGTGTCCAAAATTATGTGGAAAATAATCTGAGAAGCTTATTATATTATGGTTTTGCTGCTTTATATCTAAATAAATAGTAAGTTGAAATATTGAGGCAAAGCAAAATAACCAATTGAGCCATTCCTTTGTAACAAGCCATGCATGTAGTAATAGATCTGCATTATGTGTATAACTTGTTGAGTACGGTGTGTACTCACCCTTGCGGACAAAAATTTACCAGAGGAAGAGTTTACGCTTGCTTGGGAAGAGGAGTTTATCGAGGAGCCGGAGAACTAGGGAGTAAGCCTCGTCAGTTGCCTATGGCAAAGAGATGGACCACTATGAAGTCTATTTTTCCACTGACATTTTCTTGATACTCTGATTTATGTAAGCTCTACGTGGCAAACTATTGTAAGATAAGGTTGTACGACTCGTTTATATTCATGTCTGAAGTACTTTATTATTATTCCACTGTGTATGATTGTGGTACTTTAACCCTATTTAGCCTGTGTGCACTAGCGTGATCCTGGACTAGTGCTGAATACACAGAGGGTCCGGATTTGCATATTCGGGTCCCGACAGAGTTGGTATCAGAGCCATACTGACTGTAGGACTTAAGCCTAGATAGACTGGCCGAGGAAGATAAAACTATTTTCTAAAAGAGTAAAATTGAACAAGATTATCAATGAAATCTTGACTAATCCCTTTCTTCTTACTTCGTACCTATGCTGCATTTTTCTATTGTTACTTTGTGATTTTTAAAATTTAGGCCTAACGAGGTCTGTTGTTGGCAGATGAGGAGGATCCACACTTTCGGCGAGTGCACTGGAGGATTCGCCGCAAAGCTGTGGCGTATGATGCAGTTGCTTGAGGGCTTCGATAGGCCGATCTATCAGGGAACCTCTGTGGTTCGAGCAGGGCTGGACGTTGCTTGGGACGTGAAGATTACAGTTTACACTCGCGAAAGGGGGAGAGCGAGCCATCCTATCTACATCACTGCCAGGAGGTCTACGTTTGAGGCCGGGATTCAGGAGACAGCGTGTCTTGCGATGCGGCAGATCGCCCGCACCTACTTGGCAGAGCTGGAGGGCATAGTCTTCCATAATCACCCGCGTCGGGACAACCGCTTTGACCGAGATCCGATCGAGGAGGAGGACGCTACGATCACCTATCTGGCGAGGTTCGTCATGGCCCAAGAGGAGTCCATAGACGAGACAGTCCAGGAGTTGCAGAGGGCCCGTGACGAGTTCGCGGATGTCAGGACTCAGTTGCGGGAGGCTCGAGAGTATCTAGCTCACTCCATCCAGAGGGTTCGTGAGCTAGAGGAGGCGTTTTACGGACCTGAGCAAGAGCCAGAGCTGGAGCTGCACGACCTGGACCCCGAGGAGCCAGTGCAGGAGGTGCCAGAGCCACCCAAGACAGAGCAGCAGCCCAGAGCCATCGTGAGTCGGTAGGGTCGCTCAGACGCTAACAAGGGGGCATTAGGACCAGTTTGCTCCTATGCCGCCGCACCCGCCGCAGTACCCACTAGGAGGACCGCAGCCAGGGTGGCTCGATGATTGAGAGTTTTATTTTCTTTTCAGGGTCGATTCAAATGTTGAGTCAAGTTATCGAGTCAGTTTTATCGAGAGGTTTCTTAGAACATTTGTTTGAGTTAGTCCTATCGAGTCTGCTCCTAGAACGTTTGCTTTGAGTCAAACTTTATGTGTTGTTATGGTTGAATGATGTGTGTTTGACGTGTGTTGCATGGCCCTTAGGCCCTTGTAAGCAACCATACTTATCTACTATCTATGAATTGTCGTTTAAGGGTTTTAATTACACATATTTTCCCGTATAAGTTCTTCTACTTATTTACTTTCTTTTTCCTTATGTCTAAACCGTCAAAGCAATCAGCAGATGGTGAACACACGTGGAAGCCGTGGGGCGGGAGGAAGCGGTTCGCAGCAGGAAGGAAACCAAGACAATGCACCAAATCCTCAAGGACCACCACCTGTTGATATGAATAATCTAGGAGTTTTTCTAACTGCTCAGACTCAGCTGATGCAAACTATGATGCATCAGATGCAACAGATGCAGAACCAGGCTGCAGTCAATATAATCAGGCCATGAACCATGGACACCAATCTAGACTTTCAGACTTCATGAGGACTAGGCCTCCAACGTTTTCTGGTAATGTCAATCCTATTGAAGCGGATGACTGGCTATGAACCATTGAAAGGAAGTTGCACATATCCCAGTGTGTAGGCAATGAGAGAGTTCTGTATGCCTCTCATCAACTGGATGGAACTGCTGCGGAATGGTGGAAAAATTTATGTGCTTCCCAGGAGCATCCTCAAGAGATCACCTGGGAGGAATTTACTACAGCTTTCCGTCAATATCAAGTACCGGAGGGTATGATGGAGCTTAAGAAGGAAGAATTCAGGTCTTTGAAGCAGGGAGGTCACCAATCGGTCGATTACTTGAATAAATTCACCTAACTTGCACGCCACGCCCGGAGGACGAGTAATTGACAAGGCCAAAATTCCGATTCAAGAAGGGACTTAACATTGGACTGTAGGTGAGATTAATTACCCATACATTCCCTGACTTCCAGGAACTAGTCAACAAGGCCCTGATTCTTGAAGACAAGTGCAAAGAGCTAGATGACAACCGCAAGCGCCGCATGGCCCAGCAAGGGACTCGTCAAGGGCAGCAGAGACCGAGAATGGTATCTCAAGAAGCTCACCGTGTTTCAGCCGAAGCAAGGCTGTAACACTGCTAACGCACCGCGACCTACTAGTCAGAATCCTTAGACACCAGCAAGAACAATGAACCAAGCTGGAGGCAACTCACCGATGGTTGGAAGACGCTGCTACAACTGCAACGAGATTGGGCACTTTGCCAATGCTTGCCCCAAGAAGGAGGGTCACCCCGCCCATTTTAACTCGAAATATACGCTAGAACTCCTACCCAAGCAGAAACAAAGGACTCGCCAAGCCGGATCAGATCCCAATCGGCCAGCGAGGAAGAGTCAACCACATCACGGCAGATGAAGTTCAGAACGCCACGGACGTTGTACTGGGTAAGTTTCTAGTTAACTCAGTACCAGCTACAATCTTATTTGATTCTGGAGCTTCACATTCATTTATTTCTCGAGTTTTTGTTGTGCAAAATGATTTGGATGTTGTCAAACTTAAGAGTACGCTTATAGTCCAGACCCCTGGATCGGAAGTCCAAGCTAAAGTAGGATGTTCCGGGGTAAAATTATTAATAAATGGAATAGAGTTCCTAGCGAACCTAATCATATTGGATACCCAAACTCTGGATGTTATCTTGGGAATGGATTGGTTATCCAAGCACAAGGCGGTGCTAGATTGTGGACGGAGAGTGGTAACAGTTGAGAGCCCAGATGGTAGGAAGGTGGAGATTCGAGCGATTGCTGTTCGGGATGGTCAATTGATGATCAATAGTGTGAAGGCTGTTAATATGGAAGATGTTCCAGTAGTTAATGAATACCTGGATGTGTTCCCTGAGGATTTACCCGGAATGCCACCAGACAGGGATATAGAGTTTGTAATCGATTTAGTGCCTGGAACAGCACCAATAGCAAAAAGACCATATCGAATGTCTACTGAAGAGTTGGTAGAAATGAAGAAGCAAATCGAGGAGCTGATGGAAAACGGATTCATCAGACCAAGCTCGTCACCTTGGGGAGCACCGGTTCTGTTCGTTAAGAAGAAAGACGGGAGTTTTCGGATGTGTGTAGATTATCGAGCACTTAATGAAGTAACAATAAAGAATAAGTATTTGTTGCCCAGGATAGATGATTTATTTGATCAATTAAGAGGAGCAGGAGTTTTCTCCAAGATCGACCTTAGATCAGGATACCACCAGTTGAAGATTAAGACAGAAGACATACCAAAGACTACATTTTCTTCAAGATATGGGCACTACGAGTTCACTGTTATGTCCTTTGGATTGACGAATGCACTAGCATACTTTATGAACTTGATGAACAAAGTTTTTATGGAATATCCAGATAAATTTGTTGTCGTGTTCATCGATGATATCTTGTTTTATTCAAAGACGAATGAAGAGCACGCTAAACATTTGAGATTGGTTTTGGAAAAATTAATAGAGCAGCAGTTGTTGGCCAAGTTCAGTAAATGTGAATTCTGGAAAGTAAGGTAGAATTCCTAGGGCATGTAATGACTGTCGAAGGAATCACAGTGGACCCAAGCAAGGTAGAGGCAGTACTGCATTGGGAGCCACCAAAGACGGTGACCCAGATCCGTAGTTTTCTTGGGATGGCTGGTTACTACCGCCGATTCATTGAAGGGTTCTCGACAATTGCTAGACCTCTTACGCAATTGATAAAGAAAGAGAAGAAATTTGTTTGGACATCAGATTGTGAGAAGAAATTCCAGGAACTAAAGAAACGTTTAACGTCAGCACCAGTGTTAGTTCTACCAGACGTGCACCAGAGTTTTGATATATATTGCGATGCATCATGCCAAGGACTTGGATGCGTGTTGATGCAAAATGGAAAGGTAGTAGCTTATGCATCAAGGCAGTTGAGGCCGCATGAAGGGAATTACCCGACGCATGACCTAGAATTAGCAGCCGTAGTGCATGCCTTAAAAATATGGCGTCACTATCTCATTGGGAATAGATGTGAGGTGTATACAGATCATAAGAGTCTTAAATACATTTTCACCCAATCTGACCTGAATATGAGGCAAAGAAGGTGGTTAGAGCTGATTAAAGATTACAATGTGGGGACTCATTATCACCCCGGTAAAGCCAACGTGGTGGCTGATGCCTTGAGCCGGAAGGGTCATAGCATAAATATGATGGAAGGAGAGAGCCGGGCGGAATTGTGCAAGGACCTTCAAAGGTTGAAATTGGAAGTTGTTCCGAAAGGATTCGTAGCTGCTTTAGATGTAAAGCCTACCTTAGAGGACCAGATCAGGGAAGGTCAGAAGAATGATGAGAAAATTACGTGGATTAAGTCCAAGATGGAAAAGGGTGAGGTAAAGGAATTTAAGCTGGATGAACAAGGCACACTATGGATGAAAGAGCGCATCTGTGTACCCAACAAAAAGGAGCTGAAGCAGTTGATATTGGAGGAAGCTCATGACTCCAAGTATTCGATTCATCCAGGGAGTGCAAAGATGTACCAAGACTTAAAAGAAAGATTCTGGTGGCCGAATATGAAGAGAGAGGTAGCTGAGCACGTAGCGTTATGTGATGTATGCCAGCGAGTCAAATCTATGCACCAGAGACCAGTAGGACTGCTGCAACCATTAAAAATACCGGAGTGGAAGTGGGAGGAAATCGGAATGGATTTCATCACCGATTTGCCAAGGACGCAAGGTGGTTATGACTCCATATGGGTCATAGTAGATCGTTTAACAAAGGTTGCGCATTTCATAACAGTGAAGACAACCTATTCAGGAGATAAGTTAGCAGAGCTATACATAGCAAGGATTGTTTGTTTGCACGGAGTACCTAAGAAGATAGTATCGGATAGAGGTACTCAGTTTACCACAAGATTTTAGGATAAGTTGCATATGGCAATGGGCACCCGTTTGAACTTCAGTACAGCTTATCATCCGCAGACAAATGGACAGACCGAAAGAGTTAATCAAATATTGGAAGATATGTTGAGAGCTTGTGCGTTAGCTTATACAACATCTTGGGATAAATGTTTGCCATATGCAGAATTTAGTTACAACAATAGCTACCAAGCCAGTTTACAGATGTCACCTTTTGAAGCACTGTATGGTCGACCTTGTAGAACACCATTGAATTGGAATGAGACCGTGAACGCCGTGTCTTCGCACTGCATATACCCAAGAAGTCAAGAGCAAATAGCACTGATCAGAGAAAGGTTGAAAATCGCGCAGTCAAGGCAAAAGAGCTATGCAGATAATCGCCGCAGAGATTTGAGCTTCGAGCCTGAAGATTATGTGTATCTCAGGGTTATGCCTCTTAAGGGAGTCCAAAGGTTTCACAAAAAGGCGAAACTTGCACCAAGATATGTAGGACCATTTAAGATCATAAGCCGCAGGGGTGAAGTCGCATATCAACTGGAGTTACCGTAGACATTAGCAGGAGTCCACAACGTCTTTCATGTATCGCAACTCAAGAAGTGTCTCCGAGTGCCTGACGAGTAGACACCCCTGGAAGCAATTGAACTGCAAGAGGACTTGACCTATAAGGAATACCCGGTAAAGATTTTGGACACAATGGATCAGAAAACAAGAAGCAAGACAACCTGCTTCTACATAGTTTAGTGGAGCAATCACTCAGAGAGCAAAGCCACCTGGGAACGCGAAAAAGATTTGAAAAAGGAATTTCTGAACCTATTCTTTAGTTAGCTTCGAATCTCGGGGTCAAGATTCTGTTAAGGGGGGTAGGTTTGTAACATCCCAAAATTTGGCCCAATTTAAATTTTTGGAGTTATTTGAATTTTTGTGATTTTTTGAATTTATTTGGATTTATTTGAATTTATTTTGAATTAATATTTCTCTTTGAATAATTAGATAATAGAAAAGTATTTACCAAAAATAAATAAAAATATTTTATTTCAGTTCTAAATGCCATGAAATATTTTCTAAAATTTTTCTACAATTTTTTGGGTATTTTTAGGGCTCTAAATATTTAATTCGAATCTCTCAAATTATTTTAATTAGGAAAATATTGGTGATTCGTGAACAAGCAGGGCCGAGCCCAACACTGTACACACCGGTTCGGCCTGGCGCTAGCAAACCCTAAAGCCCCTCGCTCCGTACCGGCGATTCCATCTAAGGTCGAGATTAAGCCGCGTCGTAATCAAGTGAGGGACGTCGGTTCGCATCGGGTTGGACGGCCTGGATTGTGCCACGTCGAGCGGAAGGTGAACAGTCGGCGCCGCCGTCGCCATTACGAGGTGGTTGGCAACCATGGTTATGGCGACCAATTTGTGCGCATATCAAAGCATCTCCATACGCGTGATATACCCTCGCGAAGAGAGCTCTTCGTTCTGCACCCATAGCACACTCTCTCGTATACCGTAGCGCTCTGTAGCTCGTGCTCTTGCTCACCGGAGTTTGGCCTTCGTGCCGCTTCAGTTTTGGCCATTTTCCACCGCCGTCCATCGCTCACCGCTGCACCTGAGCCCATTCCAAGTTCGTCGTGGCAAGCTGCATCGGTTGAGACACTTCATTCCCTCGAAGATGCTCGGGAACGCCGTCGACCTCGGCTTCTTCTCCGAGTCCGGTGACCAAGCGTCGCGCACCACCGTCAAGCTTCACGAGCACCGATAGCCATTGGATTTTCATCAAGCAAACCAGGTAATGCCGCGTAGATGTGCTGTTTGGGTTAAAAATTTGAGATACTCCCAGCCGTTAGATCCGAATCGAGCGATAGTCGTTGCACCGAGACATACTGGTATAGACCTAGTATTAGCCGTTGGATCAAGGAAGGCTGGCTGAGATGCGGCCAAGT